>CM071149.1:1822500-3072500 GCA_036417725.1 Clanis bilineata | reverse complement strand
TGAAATACAACTACGCCACCGGGGCAGCAAAAGTGTAAGTTGAAGCTTGTTAATTCATTAACTATTATTATTATTATTTTACATACATACATAAGCTCACGCCTGTATCCCCGAAGGGGTAGGCAGAGGCGCACTAGCGAACTAGTACACCCACGTTTCGCCGAGCTTAGTTCTGTCCCAGATGTGATAGGGGGCGAACCTATCGCCATATCGGGCATATTATTATTTTACAGATAATTAATATTATAAGCATACTAAACAACCACTAATCATAAAACAAGAGCCTTTACTAGTGGCTTCTTATATTAGATAAACGCTACCTGTGATAATTATAAGCATAGACATGTTTTCTCGGTAGTTCGTAATCCATTAAGCTTTGATTGTGTAACAATCACCCAAATTGCAGTATGTATACAACATTGCAACCGATGGGAATCATTCGAATTAATATAATAATAAAGTAGACACATGTGGACTGAATTCGCGGTGTACGTGGTCCAAAAAAGCGCAGTCGAGGCAGGAAGACGCCGCGAAGTCGGCATCGGCGTCGGGGCGGCAGAGACAATTTTCCAATCAATCGGACAGTGGTCCGTGCGTAGCCATTCCGACGGGGACATTTTTTTTTATGGGTTGGCGTACTAAACGAGCAGATGGACCACCTGATGGTAAGTGATCTACACCGCCCATAGACACCCGAGACTCAAAAAGAATCATGTGTAAGTTGCCAACCTAAAAGGATGGAATGGAAGGAGAGGGAAAAGGGATAGGGAAAGGGAGGGGGAATTGAGCTACCGGAAACCTCACTCACCGAACGAAACGCGACAACGAGCTGCCACTTTACGTCGGTTTTCTGTGGTATCAAACCGGTCGAGCCGGCCCTTTCTATAGACGTAATTTTCTACAGCGTGGCTCTACCACTAAAAAAATGAGCCACATTACGCCTACAAATAGAATCTAAAATATCTGCACAACAATTGTTATTTATTTCGCCATTTGCGCTTTGAGGTAAAAAATATTAAACAACGGTAATTACGAAATTTCAAATTACTTAATTGCCTATTTGCCGCGCAAACAGTAATAAAAGCTATAATACTTAATGCATTAACAATACGCCGCCATTAAATATTAATTTAATAACACGGCGGAAATACAATTTATGACGTGTATAGCTTGGCAAAAACATCTACGCTTGCGGCAAAATTAAAAACATAATACATCATAGTAGCACAGACAGTCTGAGATGTAAATAAATTGATAATTAGTTTTAGGAGTACCCAAAGGACCCAAACGTGTATCAACATTTATATATTTTTTTATGTTATTGCGTTGTCGGTTCAGTAAATTGTCTCACATATATAATTCTATGCAGATTCACAATTCATAACAATATGCATTACTAAAACATGTGGCGCCTCTACCGAGTTACCGTCTACCACACTCACACACATCATCATAAACATAAGCTCACGCCTGTATCCCCGAAGGGGTAGGCAGAGGCGCACTAGCGAACTAGTAAACCCACATTTCGCCGAGCTTAGTTCCGTCCCAGATGTGATAGGGGGCGAGTCTATCGCCATATCGGGCACAAATTCAGACTCCGGGCTGATATGGAAAAATCCAATACCACTGCCCGACCCGGGGATCGAACCCGAGACTTCAGGATGGTAGTCGTACCGAAATACAACTACGCTACTGAAGCAGTCTCATACCACACTACCACACTCATAGATAAATTTGCCAAGTTATAATGTGTTGTGCACTCGTTTCGAGCATAAGGTCAGGTGCGCGTTACGGATGCGCGACGGTAAAAAGTTAAACTCATTTTAAATGATAATTTAACATGTTTCTTATCGGGGCTTACGTGGACAATGTGCGAACAAAATATGGAGCATTTATTGACGTAAAAATAAAAGGGCTTACGATTATTATGTAGTTAAAATTTGAGGAATATGTATGTACATGAGGATTCTATGTACATAACATAGAATGTTTTGTCCTGGACGTCAACATACAATTGGCTACTTGACTTGACTTGACCTTTGACTTTCATTTCATACACATGTTTATATGTAACAGCAAATAAAACAAAAAGAAACCCTTCTCTAAAAACCGCATCGAAATTGGTTGAAAAATGAGGCAGTAATTCATATTTTAAATTATGCAATGAGCAAGAGTGGGGGCGTAGTGGGGATATCTATGCTATCCCTTTCCAACGCACGCACCGTTATGGTCGTGACGTGATTTTACTGATACTTCTCTTTCCCGCAATTTGAAGGTTACACCAAACTACAAAGGCTTATAACTTTTTTATTCTTGGGAGTATTTCAATATTTCTTTCTGTGCTACGTTTTAGATGACTTAAATTTCGTATAAAATAGTCAAGTACCCACTTATATGAATTTTAAAATATTTCTTTTCATTTCTTTTTGCTACCCCCGTTACTTCCCTTGCGAGTAATATTTAAATGGTAATGAGCTTTATTTATCTTTAATGGTATTTATCTTTGGGGGAGGCCTATGTCCAGCAGTGGACGTCCTGTAGCTGATGATGATGATGATGAGCTTTATAACCCGATGTCAAGTAAACTAGCCTAACCTTAAAAACTAGTTGAGTGAAACGAGCATTCTTGGATTATGTATATAAAAAATACACCCATAATGATAAAATTATTCTTATATTATTTTTTATTGTCGAAGCAATGGGCCGAAGTGGGGGTCGCTATACGTCACGTTTATGGCGTCATGTCATGTCACAAGTGTCTGAGACATTGCGTCCTGTCAAATATTATTACCTGTCAATATTCAAACAGAGCACTTCGTATCTGTACTAATTGCCTACACGCACGGTCGTGCGACGTCGCGTTTGTTTTGTTTGCGGTCATCCGAATTTGTCGTCCAACGACTTTTCAATCAGAACGAAGCATAATTTCTTTAAACATGTAACATCCACTGCGGGTACATATTTTCTAATTTCAGAATACAGTAGAAGGCTTTTTCGCTGCGCATTCCACAAATCTGGCTGCGTTACCAGACGGGGAGTATACGGCAAAAACAGTCAACACTTTTTGTGCATGACCATAGACATAATCTAGGTCTGAATAGACACCGCAGGCACTTTCTTCAATCTGCATACCAAGAGCGTCACATTTTAGTGCCGGATTTTGATATAAGAACAATTTAGGGAAGATAAATCTTTAAAATAATAAAATATGGCTTCCTGGTAGAGATGTTACTGCGATTATCGTGATGCAGTTCATCAAAGCGATTAAACGGAATATTAAATCACTACACAGTTTATATAAACGTTAAACAGTACGTTTGCACGTAATAAGCAACGTGGCACACTGCGTTTTTAACAAGGAAATCATGCTTTTTAGACATGGGTAATAACACATTAAAAAAATAAACCTCACAGCCACACACATATCCCTGACTTCAAACTATGTTGAAACTGTTTCCAGGATCAGGAGCTATAAGGGACTTATGGTCCCACAACACCCAGACGGGAAAAAAATTTCTGTGGATCAAACATTCTTCCACGACCTCGCGTTTCACAGTCGAATACGCCACGTGAGCTGCCATATCACGCACGTACCAAAGACTTCATTACAAGAATTATTTACACTTGCGATGTCTATCTAGCTTCACGTCTATGTATCACATCGTAGCGTAAGGCTGAAAAGCCGATGGAATCGGGCCACATCCCGACTCCGTTACTATATGTACATATAACTCACACACGTTTTTACGCAACGATGGTAAAACACGGGCGTACTCCACTCTTCTCGCTATGTCGAAATGTCTGTAATATCGTGAGTGTTTTTACGAGTTTTATACATACATAAGCTCACGCCTATCCCCGAAGGGGTAGGCAGAGGCGCACTAGCGAACTAGAACACCCGCATTTCGCCGAGCTTAGTTCCCTCCCAGATGTGATAGGGGGCGAGCCTATCGCCATATCGGGCACAAATTCCAGACTCCGGGCTGATATTGAAAAATACAATATCACTTTGCCCGACCCGGGGATCGAACCCGAGACCTCAGAACCGTAGTCGTACCGGAATACCACCACGCCACCGAGGCAGTCAAACGGCTTGCTGATTACTACGGCTGATTCAGGAATGTATCCCTCCTGATCATACCACTCTATGGGTGCTTATGCATAACATATGTATATGACTGTCAAACTCTATGTCTGATCGTTTTATCAAAACAAGAACCTAAAATTCAAGAGACTAAATCCTAAAAGTACCCTAAACCGACGTGCATGCATGAAGAATGTAATGAGACTGAATGAGGCGAGAGGTGTCTAAAGATCGTAGCAAGTGGAAATCTGTTGTCTCTGCCTACCCCTATGGGAAAAAGACGTGAGTCTATGTATGTATGTATGTAATCCTCAATAACATCTAGATATTAATGCCCGTTCGCCATAATCCTGTCTGAACAAGGCTTAACGTTGCCATGCGGGATTCGATCCGGCCGGATATTCTTAGAAGAGCAAATGTCTTTCTGCGTGGAAATTATCAGTGAAATAACAAACATTCATTATGTATTGCAGGATACATTAATCACTGAACTCTTAGTAGTTTAAAACCGGACTGATTATGTTTTTATTAGATAAGTTTATGGCAATACGGAGAATAGTAATTCTGGGATAAAAACAGTCATAAAATAATACAAGACGTAATGTATTAATTAGCACTTGTTATACTGATTTACGGACTGCCTCGGTGGCGTAGTTGTATTTCGGTATGACTACCGTCCTGAGGTCTCGGGTTCGATCCCCGGGTCGGGCAAAGTGATATTGGATTTTTCCATATCAGCCCGGAGTCTGGGGATAGGCTCGCCCCCTATCACATCTGGAACGGAACTAAGCTCGGCGAAATGTGGGTGTTCTAGTTCGCTAGTGCACTTCTGCCTACTCCTTCGAGGATACTGGCGTGAGCTTATGTTATGATATACTGATTTAATGGGCCTTATTTATAAAAACTGTTTAGCTGAAAATGACAAAGAATAGTCTTACTTTTTTCCTTGTGTCACGTTGTTTGAAAATAAAAGAGAATATGTAAAGCGCAATAATATAATTAACAGACATTTAATCAAAACCATTTCTGTTAATATTTTTTCATATTCGATCGTCAAAACGTTACGATAAGTGGTCAAATAGTAAAACGCAACCCTTAACGTCTCGAAATGTCCCCGCTACAACGAATTTCGAATAATTTAAAACTCAAATATATACATTTAAGGTTCCGTAACCAAATGTAAAAATGGAACCTTTTTAATTTCGATATTAAATTGTGTTCTGACATAAACATAACAATCATGTGAAAATACAAAATAATTAAAATTCAAGGGTCGAATTTCATTCATGTTATACAACTAAGCGATGAAAAAACTTACATACATGCATACACACTCACGCCTGCATCCAATGGGGGTAGGCAGAGTCAATTGTTTCATACATTTCTGTCGGTTGAGGGTACTCCGAACTTGCCCTTTACGCAGGAGATCGCTTATTTGATCCATATAGGATCGCGTCGGGCGCCCTCTTCTGACCCTACCATTCATAACATGTAAAAACTTGTAGAGGACAATCTCACGTTTAAACTAAAAATGTTGAAAAAATTAAATGTAGTAGAGCACAATTAAATGAAAATTTCTTAAAACAACAATTGTTTTAAATGGTTTTTGAGAAAATGAGATTTTACAAAATCTTATTCAATCGTAAGTTCATTAATGAAAATTTATTTTCAACGGAACCGTTCACTATGCGTGGTCACACACACACACTTGGACGGCTTTTCTATAACAACCCTTTACGATATCCAATTATAAATATTTTAAAGTGTGTAAACGCAGTTGTGGCCTGGTGGGGTACTGTAATACAATTCGCCGGTGTAGAGTTACTTATTGACATATCCATTAGATGTACGAGTTGGTCGGTCGAGACTCGACACTCGAGTGTAAATGCAGGCTAACTTTTATAAAGCTAACTGCTGCATTCGTTTTCTTTGCTTTTGAACATAAGCGTATTGTGAAGAATCTTTACAATTATCTTTTTGTGAGATTCTAATATACATACATACTTTCAAAAGAATTGTTTGTTTGTCAAATTGTCGCCTCCTTGTTCTAGTGGCAGCATGTATGGGCTGGGGACCAGGAGGTCTTAGGTTCGATTCCCAGGTCGGGCAAAGCGAATTATCTAATTTAAATTGCCCGGTACTAGATCCCCCAGAGGGGGTTGACGTCAGGCAGGCAGCCGGTCGTAAAAACTAAGCCAAATCCTTTTTGCAACATGCTTGAAAATATGTGTTGCGCCGACCCCACTTTAAGGTCGGATAAGGGCAGGAAGAAAAAAATAAAAGACTTACAAAATAATTGTGACTCTTTTTCATTAATCTGAGCTTTAGATACCTCAAATATTGAGTTACTGATAATATTGAACTATTTTGAATACAAGACAAATTAACAACCATCAAATCCATAATCTTGCGAACTTTTATATCTGTAACATCAATTGCCAGTACTTTTGACAAAATATTTGTTCTGCAAAAATCGCGAACCTTACAACATTTTAAGTCACGCACAAAAATCGGAAAATCTTTTTTATGATCTCTACGAAAGCCCTTTTTTAACTTGATTTATAACTAAGTTACATTATTTAATCCGCACCCTTTATATCCGTACACCTTTAAACTTACACAATCCATCCAAGCTTGCATTAACCGGTTCAGCTGTTCCATCAAAATTGAGAAGCCAACAAACACCGGAACGTATTTTCCCATTCATTGTACGCAACAAAAACACCTCTTTGAAGGTATTAAGTGTACTGTTAAGAAATGTAAAAATTTCGGAGCCAGGTAGACGACGATGTACGTAGGAGGAATAATGCTCGGCCTATTGTTATGTGTCTGAAGTGGGAGCGTTTTATTTAACGAATTGTACTCAAGTGTGTGAAGTTCTTGGAGAAAATATACTTAAAATTGAGCGTTTTTATGCAAAAAGGATCAAAGCCATAAAAAGATATAAAAATGGTTATTGAGGTTCTTATAATATATTAATATTAAAAAACCATATTGTTGTCCTTAATATTTTTTTCAATTTTGTTAGGGGTTGGATTCGTTTTGCATAAATACGTCCATTAATAGTAATCACAAATAGTAATAACGAAGCGGGAAAGAGTCGGCATTCGTTGAAGCACTTTAGCCACATAGGGCCTTACTTATGAAAACATTTTGGCTAAGCAAATGGTTAAGAATAGTCAGTCACTTTTATTTTCAGACAATGTGACACACGGAAAAAAGCGACAGACTTGCCATTTGCTCAGCTAAAATGTTTTTATATGTAAGGCCCAATAAGTTAGACAGTATCGAAAAATATTTCATCATCATCAGCCACGAGACGTCCACCATAGTAAATTAAAACCTTTTGTAAGTCTGAATAAACCACTGATTTACACAATTGGGTACTTGACTATGTTTGATTTTATACACATTTTTATATGTACTAGCAAATAAAACAAAAAATAAACTCTTCTATAAAATGTGCATCGAAATTGGTTTAAAATTGAGTCTGTAATTGTGGGGGCATATTGGAGATATCTTGCTATCTCTTTCCATCGCACGTACCGTTATGGCGTGCCGTGATTATACTGATACTTCTATACTTCTCTTTTCCAGTTCTTCTCAGTTTGAAGGTTACACCTTTCAAATGCTTATAACTTCTTTATTTTTGAGAATATTTCAATAACTCTTTCAGTGCTATATTTTATATGGCGTAAATATCATATAAAATTAATTTAAAAAAATTAGTCATGTACCCAATTTTGAATCACGCAACTACAATGACCACCTTCAACACTTTTTGCGCCATAATTCATGGAAAAGTGAGAAGAGGTTATCCGCATTCCCGAATTTTATGAATCACTATCTCACCTCGATCTAACAAATGCTTATGATTAATTCGTGCCAATTAATCGCCATTGAACATTCACACAAACCCCCCCCCCCTATGTCCCCCGACCCTCGCCCGCGGCGAACGGTGACGAATAACATCCGAATTACAAATTCACCACTCGAATTTCCGTTTCCGTTTTAATTCGCGATGTGCAATAGTTATACAATTTGTCTGGCAAAGCTTAACGGATGTATGTATGTATGACATGCATGCCTGTGGCGCTTTATATTAAGACAGTCGATGACAGCTGACCTAGAAATTAATTCATTTCTATATACTGAAAGCCTATGCTCTTCATTAATATCAACCACATTTTTTTTAATAACACCTAACAGTCACATACATAGTCCTGATCCCACACTAAGATCGAGTCTTGTGTCGTGGGTATCAGGAACTACGAGAGACTTTCGGTCTCATAACACCCAGACCCGAAACAAATACCTGTAGGCCATACAAACAATTGTCTCGGTGCGGGAATCGAACCCGCCGCCTCTCGCTTCACAGCCGGCTACTCACCCGCTGCGCCACGAAGGCTATCAATAAGACGCTAGATAGAGGAGGAGGCTAATTTTATTTATTTTTTAATTATGGTTTTTAAAGCGCACCATCATAGCAAATCGAGATCGGAATGTCATATCACCCACCTCCTTAGCGATACCATTAACATGCTGCAGCCCTATTTTCCATGCTCACACACTTCATTTGTAAAAACAAATGTCGCTCTTTCTCTGTCTCTCTTATAGTTTCTGATACACACGACAAAATCTTTCTCTACATGGGGTCACTATCGCCCGAATGCTCAAACGCTACTCATCTTTAACGGCTTTTTACATTGATTTTCGCCATACATTTTTGACAGATAAGGCGGCCTTAAATGATATAAGGCGACCTTAATTATATGAACATTAGGCGGTAAGCAAAGTAAGTAAGCAAGACTAAGTCGAAGTTCGATTTAAAAATTCCTATTACTTTGACTTAGTCTAAGTTGACTCTATAGATTTCAACCTATGTATGTTAACGATTTTATTATTTTCGTTAATTCAAAATTCGCTTATTAAGTGGCTTTTACACTGCGTAACTTCATAAAGCTCTTCATTATTAAAATATCTCAAGAACTTTAAGTTTTCCTATTCTGTATCCTACCATTTACAAAACTACACACTAAGCTCTGTAAAACAAGTATTTTAATATCCGTATGTCACGGTAGTAGATATTTGGTAGGTAGCGGGAGTATAAAGTGGTTTGCGTTAGGGCTTGCGGTCCGTCCCGCATACTCGTTATTGCGGTCGAGGCTCAAGACGCGTCACAAGGAGGGTTGGCAGATAGTGAAAATGTACTATATTTTGTAACTCATTTTTTTTGTTGGTAATACTATCTACCATTTATTCAACTGACTCTTTCTGTGTCTTGGGTGTCTATGGGCGGTGGAGATCATTTATTATCAGGTGACCCATCTGCACGTTTGACACTCTGCTATAAAAAAAGACTATATGTTTTTAAGTGGAGTATTGCTACGATAAGGAAATCTCACGAGTGTATTGTAATTAAGCATTAGGTAAAAATAAATGTAGGATTTTAAATTATCCATTAAACTGACCAATTTTTAGATATGAAACATATTACGGTATTGCACAGCCAATGATGCTTATTTTATAAAAAGTTTTGTTTAAAATTCAAGAAATTTGAAATGTGAAATTTCAACTTACGCGTTTATGTTTCATTTTGTTTAATATTTCTAGTGATATGCAGATTTCAGAGCTGGGCAAGGCAGCCCTGTGTATAAGCGTAGTCGGCATGCAGGCCTATCGTGATGCGGCGTGCTGTGTGCACACGCACGGGCTTGTTTGAGGAAGCGGCGCGGCGCGTTCCCATGGGTCTCGGATTCGACTCCCGACCACTACGACGTACGTACCTGTAAACAAAATGATACAATATATGTATGTGTGGACATAATTAACGCGGGCTTTTAGATTGAATCACAAAATGGCGCTTCTTAATGTGGATGGTAGCTGGTCGTCAAAGATAAAGCCAAATATTTATTTATTTATACACTTCATATACAATGTATGTATATAGGCGGACTTAATGCCGAAGGCATTCTCTTACAGTCATCCTTGGGATGATGCAGAGTTGAAACAGGGTAGGTGCATAAAATTACGAAGAAGAAAATTATATTATAATAATAAACATAATAAAAGATGCATAAAATAAAGAATATATTCTGCAATATTGTTGAAAAAATATATTGTGTGGATCCCACAGTAGAATGGTATAAGTATAGGCAGAGGAAGATGCATAATAATCTATTTTGTCCAAAACCATTTATTCCATAAACCTCGTTAGTATTATTTGTCATGGGTGTAATCTCTGACAAACTTTCAACCCACATCATCCCAAGTCCTAACTGGAAACAAATATTTGCGCAGCACACGAACATTTGTCAAATCTACAAACTCTTCTCTATTAGCAGATTACGGACACGCCGTTTTTGTGTCCCTCCTTACGAGTAATAAATATAGCATATTTGCATTCCACCTACAAGGTGGACCGACGTCCTGATAAAGGTCGCAGGAAGTCGCTGGATGCAGGCCGCTTCCAACAGGTCGATCTGGAAATCTTTGGGGGAAGCCTATGTTCAGCAGTGGACGTCCTATGGCTGATGATGAAGATGATGATGATTTGCATTATAACAATTCCTTCGCCTTCGCCTCCTTTGTCTAGTGGCATCATATATGGGCTGTGGACCGAAAGGTCTTGGGTCCGATTCCCAAATCGGGCAAAGCGAATTTTCGAATTTAATTTGCCCGGGACTGGATCCCTCAGAGGGGGTTGATGTCAGGCAGCCGGTCGTAAAAACTAAGCTTTCTGTAACATGCTTGAAAAAGTGTGTTGTGCCGACCCCACATTAAAACAAAGACAGAAATACTTGCATTATAACAATTCTGAATAAGCTTTTATACATACTGATTTCTTAAGTTTACGTGAATATTATACATTGAAATAAAACTGTCTGACCCGTGACAACGAAGACTGCAAAGCCTTCGAAACGTCGGGAATAATAATTAAAACCTAATCGTGATAGAATCCGTAAGAATAGTTTTATTTCAATCTTTTATACATACTTTATCGTACTCCACATACCACAACACAAAACAATCGAAAGCTTCTTCTCGCCATCATAGGAGTACATTCGTTTTATTTATTACCAACCATTCATAATTAACACGTACTCGCAGCTATTTAGGCGAACATTTGGGTTACTAGTTACTACTACTCATTGAAGTCGATAATAGCCTAACAACTAGGTCCTTGACACAAAAAACCGTGGCGCGGGGAAATGTTAGAATGGGCGTATGGCATCACCGGACGGACGGCGGCGGGCACTTGCTCGATGGCACTGCCAATGACCGCTATTATGCAACGTGACGTCACGCGGGCGCTCTCCGCATCCTCCGCTCCCTCTCACACACTCAATCAGTCTCGTACTCTTGAAACACTTCACGCCCGTTCACACGGCTATACATGTCGTCAGTTTTAAAGTATTTGACTGTTCCAAGTTGTTAGTGATTAGTCCAAAATCTCAGGTTCCGAATATCGACATTCCTTACGATTAAAGATCAAGGGATTTTGGAATATCAATACAAATAAAGCTGATTCATACTCTTACAGTGGGCTAATATTAGCCAAGTGGCTTGTGCGCTAATCGAATAGAATAGTAAATGTATGGGAATGAGATATGAGTACTGTTATGTCATTCCCATACATTTGTCGACCGACTTCCAAAAAGGAAGTCCTCAATTCGTCTGTATTTTTTTATGTATGTTACGCAAAATCTCCGCCAAATGCGGACCGTTTTTAAAATTATTGTATTCAAGGGTTGTCCCATATAAATTTGGTCACGATCGGATTTGAAGTCGGTCTGTTAAGTTTTTAAACTTGTGATTATTCTATTCAAATATTGCATCCGACTGGCGTATCAGCCACTTGTATAGTAGTGTATAGTGTATATAGTGTTACATTATCGGCAACGGTAGGTCCACTGCAATGTTGATGGACATGACGAAATTATAACGGAACTGATTTCTTAAGTTTACGCGAATATTATACATTGAAATAAAACTATTCTTACGGATTCTATCACGATTAGGTTTTAATTATTATTCCCGACGTTTCGAAGGCTTTGCAGTCTTCGTTGTCACGGGTCAGACTGCAAAGCCTTCGAAACGTCGGGAATAATAATTAAAACCTAAACGTGATAGAATCCGTAAGAATAGTTTTATTTCAATTATAACGGAACTCTTACATTTTTTAACATTTGTGGAACCCTAACGCGTTCGTCAAGCGTGTTTGTACGATTCTTTGGTGTTCGGTTGAAGGCTGTTCCGCTGCAGAATTAAGTTATTTTTTTAAAACCGTTGTGCTGTAGAGGAATATAGTTCGGTACGGGATATGTGCGGAATGATCAGTCGCGATGTCGCATTGGTCTTGTGAGTAACAAAACAAATTTATGTAAACAATAGCTGTAACTCGTGACTTTGTTGGCGTTGAAATCCGTACATTTTTTCGAGATAAAAAGTACCCCATGTTACTCGCTGACACTATTGTCAGCTCTATAGGTTTCCATAGGTGAAAGAACTTTTAAAAGTTCAGTAGTTTGAGCCTTTTTATAATAATAATAAATACACCTAACAGTCACCTAGTCCTGACCCCACACTAGGTATAACCTGTATTGTGGGTGTCGGAGACTATGAGAGGCTTTCGGTCTCACAACACCCTTGAAACAAATATATGTAGGCCACACAAACATTTATCTCAATGCGGGAATCGAAACCGCGGCCTCTCGCTTCACAGCCGGGTACTCACCCGTTGCGCCACGGAGGCTGTCCTTAACAACCAATAATCCAAAAAACAGATTCCTCTTTAAAATATTAGTAACGCTGAAGGCCTGAGTTAAATTGTGGTTACTAGGTGAGTCACAGTGACTCGGTTTAGATCGGCCAAATGCCAATATACTTTGGCAGTTGTCACCGACAGGAATCAACGCGGGCCGTTGTTCCTGCGCCGCGCCGCGCCGCTTCCTATCCCTCATATCTGTCGGCGCTAGTTGAACATCAAAGGTACAGTTACCGTGGGGCCACGAAGTAGTGAACTGTTTTTAATGAATATTGTGTTTTGCTATGTTATGTTATGTGTTTTGCTAATGACACATACATACATAAGCTCACGCCTGTATCCCCGAAGGGGTAGGCAGAGGCGTACTATCGAAATAGAACACCCACATTTCGCCGAGCTTAGTTCCGTCCCAGATGTGATTAGGGGGCGAGCCTATCGCCATATCGGGCACAAATTCCAGACTCCGGGCTGATATGGAAAAATCCAATATCACTTTGCCCGACCCGGGGATCGAACCCGAGACCTCAGAACCGTGGTCGTACCGAAATACCACCACGCCACGGAGGCAGTCAGTTTTTCTAATGACTATATATTAATTTAGTGTTCCATTGATCTATGTCAAGCATCATTTTATAAAAGAAATTCTTTGTGCTGAGCTATCTTGGTTTGATCCCAGGGTCCGCCTTCCAGCCCAATTTCTGCACTTTAATCTTTTGAATAATGTCACGAATTATGCTCTCGACAGGCGATTTTTCCTTTTCCGTCAAGTGACACATAAATTAGTTTACGCAACAGTCTCGGCAATCTTGAAATACGAGTTTTCGAAATCAAAATGCAAAAACAATGTCTCGGTCGTGAAACATGTTTTTAATTATGACGTGCAAAAAACAAGTGTCACCAGCGATTAAATGCTTAATAAATTGTAGAATCTGTTCGTTTGCCAGTCTCTGCTATATAAAAAAAAACTAATTGCCTTTAAAAAATCGATGAGCGAAACCATTTGTGGTGTAGAGGTACTTAGTACTTACGTATTGTTACATAATACGATTAAATATTCTGTGGCGTTACCTTGAAATTACTTAATGATTAAATATGGCAAATTATTATTGAGAATGGCGAATTATTGAAATATATTCAGTTGATGACGGATATGGATAAAACACGTGTAGTCCATAATGTCCTGGATAAAACACGTGTAGTCCATAATGTCCTATCATATAGATAACAACAGTTATTTATGTCTGTATAATCACGGTGTAAAGAGGACGATTTTTTTTCTCTGCAACTTTTTTTACGCACCAAAAACCAAGGCAATAGTTAAATCAAACGATCTTTGTTGTTATCGGTACTAACTAGACGTTTGTCAAACATAACTTATAAGTCAATTTGCATCTCTATACTCGTCGAGCTTCACTACTAGGTGCCATAAAATGCATGCCATTGTTGATCTTCACTTACAGGAGATTAAGATGCGAGTATCGCCGCGGGATGGTATTGTGGTTAGAATTAAAATAAACCATAGAAAATATTTTTTATAATAAACGAGCTATTGAGTCACATGATGGTAAGTTATCTCCACTACCTACAAATGCATACTATATCAAAATTATCCTGGATTATAGAAAAGACATCGGGAAGAATCAAGAAACCTTCAACCTCCGCATATGTTAGTCGCAAACTTCTTGGCCCAAGCCCACAGCCGCGTTGCAGGAAGCGAGTCGCGCGGGCGGACGTGCGGGCGAGGAAGCTTCGAGTAGACGTGACCGGTACCACGGTCCTGAACCAGAGCGTATCGACCGTCTGTCGATGGTAGATAGATTCAGTGGTAGGGGGCATAACATATGGTAATCATGTGATTACTGTTCAGAGTAATTGGGTAGAAGAAGTGGTGATATCTGTAGATTAAGATTAAGGTTTAAAGTTGATCCTTTTTAATTATTTGTATATGTATCCACTAAACTGGTGATAAACCAGACTTTCGATAACTAATTCACATACGGTGATTTTATTTCGGCGGAGTTTTCTTCCCGTACATATTGGGCCTTACTTATAAAGACTTTTCGCTTTTGTTTTCGCTAAGAATAGCCTGTCACTTTTTCCTTGCGTTACATTGTTTAAAAATGAAAGGGACAACCTATGGTTATATAAGCAACGCTTAAATATTTTTATAAGTAAGGGGCATTATCTGTGGAGTCAACTTAGGGAGATTTCCAGACGACATACATAGGGTCCATTGAGAACAGAGGCCACCTTTTTATATATCGGCAAAACACCGAAAATTTCTCTGGTATTTTGGTTCGGTGGCGGTGATCGCTTACCATCAGGTGGCCCATGTGCTTGTTTGCCCTCTATTCAATAAGAAAGGTACACGTATCCACGTCACAACCAAGATAACCCTTGATCGTGAATTTTAGATTAAAATTACTAAAATACATCAAAGAAAAAAACACAATTTAAAACAACAAAATGCGGAACATTTGCTATTATATATTTGAGTGTTTACAATTCTTAAGCAATTTTAAGGTAAAAGTAACCCCTATAAAAATGTCTTACTGCAGTCTCTGATTCCACTAATAAGTTAAGTATTAACATCAAAGACCCCCGATTCTCACAACCGACCGTATGTACATAAAATGGTGATCCGGCATCCTTTTCCAACATTTCAATCGTACACCATACACCGTGTTAATGTATCGTTACATCTTAAACATACAAAAGCGTAAACCTTCATGGCAAGTTTTAATTTCCACGTAGGAACAAAAGCTCGGCCGCCCATCGCCACGTGTGAGCTTTAAGCTCATCTGTTATTGTTGCGCATACCACGAATCGCCGTGAAAGCTCTCATTGTACCTTTGTGCACACCGGGCCTTGTTTCAACTAACGATATTGTAATCACCGCCTTAATTAAAAGCCGTCAAAACATTTACCCGTCAAGTTGTGCCTAGGTAAATATAAGAGACGTTGCCGTTCCGACCCGGCATCACGTTCGGGTGGTGTTCGGTAATGTTCGTGGGAGATCGGGACGCGTCGCGTCGCCGGCGCACAATAGTCCCGACCCCGAGTTCCCGACCCAACCCAACCAGCTGTTTGTACCTGCGCGTGTTTACCGAGACGGCATTATGTCCGTGAGTTCGTCCCTTAAGGACGCAGTAGATGCCTGATAAGCAGCGCAACCCAAATACAATATCCCGTGATAAAGACGTTTGTCTAACGCGTAGTTTTGTATTGACATTATGCGGCGATGTTGGCATTGTGACCATTTAGGCAAATTACCATTTAGGCAAGTTAAAAAACTTAACGGACCGACTTCAAATCCGATCGTAACCAAATTTATATGGGACCACTCTTGAAAGAAGGTCTATCGAACACAAAATTTTTTTTTATGATGATGATTTATGGTCTACATTCGGTGGAGACATCGCGTAACATATATAAAAAAAATATAGACGAATTGTGGACCTTCTCTTTTTGGAAGTCGGTCGAAAAATGCCAATAGATTTTCATAGCAATTATAGCTAAATATTGTCTTCAACTCACAAATTCTACGTAAATTGCTTAAATAAATATTTCACTAGCCCTATCAGTGCCTCCATCAGCAATTGCTGTTATAAGATCATCATTTTTACCATCAAAAACTTAAAAAAAATATCCATCAAATATTGTTAATAATATATTCCAAGTCCAATACCGAGTGAAAAGCAAATTGAATAAGCCTACACGGTCAAAGTCAATCTTCATTAATACACAAACAGAAAAACAAAATAAAAGCGAGCTCGCTGCCGCGTTATTTGCTGTGCCATCCAGCGAGACGTCTTTTTTTCCATTACAAAGAGTAATCGATCCGCGTGAATTTGATCCGCCCGATCCGCAAGAGCAAGCCAAGAGCACGCACCGAGCACACACACACACACACAAGCAGACGCATAAACACACACGACTTAAACACACTGCACAGTGCACACATCATACCTGTACATGTATATAGAAAGTGTTCAGAGTCCTGCGCATTTTAATCCTTTTAAGTCTTCCAGTATTAAAAAGATTTTTTCACTATGCAAAACATGAATTCTTCGAATTTCAAATTCTTACTTATAATCTTTCTTTCTACCTGCCCTTATCCCACCTTAATGTAGTAGGGTCGGCGCAACACTCTTTTTCAAGCATGTTGCAGAAAGGATTTGGCTTAATTTTTACGACCGGCCGCCTGCCTGACGTCAACCCTCTCTGAAGGATCCAGTCCCGGGCAAATTAAATTAGAAAACTTGCTTTGCCCGACCTGGGAATCGAACCCAGGACCTCGCGGTCTACAGCCCATACATGCTGCCACTAGACCAAGGAGGCGAAATTCTTACTTATAATCTTTTATAAATTACAAAGTATTATTTAAGTAAGAAGGATTAAACATTTTATGATCCAAGCCGAGTTTTAACAACATAACTTTTCATACGGTGTCTATTACGTTTACGTTTTTCTCAGAACAATTTTCTGAATTATGCCCCAGTAAGCTTAGTTAATTTAACTGATTAACGCCCGAATGATCAAACGCTGCTCAACTTTATCGGCTTCTTATATTGATTTTCGCCATACAATTTTGAAAGATAAGGCGGCCTTAAAAGACATAAGGCCACCTTAAGTGTATGAACATTCGGCGGTTAGATAATTCTCACTATTTCAACAACTTCCTTAAGTGACACATGCTACTTTTTATTGCAAAGGCTTTTCACGGAAGACAGGTATTTTAAGTAACCGCTATTGTAACTAACTTCGTATAATCACAAGTTTAAAAACTGAACTAACCGTCTTCAAAACTTATCCATTCATGACCAATTTTATATGGGACCACCCTTGAAGTAAGCTCTATCGAACACAAAATCCACATTTGGCAGAGATATCGCGTAACATACATAAAAATACGAACGAATTGAGGACCTCCTCCTTTTTTGAAGTCGGTCAAAATACAGTAGTGACACAACCTAATACTTTCCGAGTCCGTCACAATATCCAGTTACTGCCAACCCTCATTCACAGTACGTCGCTCAAACTAAATTTTCCAACCCTCATACTGAGAGCGCTAGGGGATAGTTAATCCCCTGTCCATTTCAAACACGTTTTACCTCATTCGTTTCGCGTCTCACAAAAAATGTCTTATTAGATTTACTGCCTCTGTGAGCTTATTTCGTAACGCGGACGATGCCGAATATTGTTTAATATTGTCGCCGATAAACAGTTTTTATTTTGGCGAGTGAAAAGTGTATCATAGTCAAGTTAAAATATTAAAGTGAATAAGTAAATAAAAACAAATATTATTTTATGAAATTGAAATATGTATTATTTTTCACAATTCAGATGTTAATATAAATATTTTTTGTATCAAAGCTACCCAAAAATGTATTAATCTAAAGTAAATCCATCTGAATTTCTAAATATGTCAGGGAAATTAAATAAGTTTGGAATTAATTTCGTCATGAAGGAAAACATATTTTATTCTTAAAAATATTGTTTTAAAAACTATATTATGATTTTTTAAATCTACTTAAAGCTGACACAAACCCATTTTGAACTATATTTCTATTACATAAAGTTCTATACGACTCGTAACAAGTCAGCCGATCGATGCTCGTTCCGTTCCGTTGTGATTCCGCGGATCTTTTCACGGCCGATGAGGGTGAAAATGAAGTCACTTATTAGCGAGCAATAAAAAATGGAAGCTCTCTCGACGGCCTCGATAAATCTCAAATTGAGTATGGAACGAGCATTGGGACTAACTTGTAAGTTAAAGTTATACTTGACAAATCGGGGAATTGGTATTTATAATGTCTATTGAGAGAAATGCATTTGAACTGCTACAATTTATTCTTGTCATATTGATAGAGAAATCTTTTGGATTTATTGACTTAGCTATATATCTAGGCAAGGCGAAACAGAAAAGAATATTTGAAAAGAAATGGGCGAAAAATATGATCTTCGGCAAACTAAAGTTCATATGAAGAAGTACTGCAGAAAGCTAAAATGGGAAAAAAATAAGCTTGCTTTTTAAATCAAGACATCGCGGTCGGTCGGTATGACCGCTGGATCACAATAAATAATTTGATCCTGATGCTACCGGCGGAGCGCGGGAAGGTTACGCGACTCGCGAGTGCGACCACGACGCGTCGCAGCGTCGAGTAATAAATGAAAATAACCAGCGAGGGGGGCGGACTCCCGCGGTGCTTGCACACATGGCCTTATCGACCTGACATGCTCGACCACTGGCGCACGCGCCGAGTGACAGCGGGTTAACACTTAACAGTTAACAACATTATCGCTCGAATTCTCAAAGACATTAAGGAAAATTAACATAATTTTGTCAAATCTCAAGTTAATTGAATAGCTAGAAGCGTGATCTAACGTTTTTAAATTCAGAATCCCTATGGGTTTAACCAATACTCTTTTGTGCGACTTATAATTTTATGACCCTTTAAAAAACTGGGGTATTTTACAGATAAGCGTACATAGTCACGGGCGGCTCGGCCTACGGTGGCTTATGTAACATATATATGTGGCCCGTCGGAGGCGGCACATATAAATGTGGATTAAAATAACGCTATAGATGTTATAGCGTTATTTTAAGCCACAGAACATTCTGAAACCGGATACTTAAATACATAAATGAATTCACTTATGTTTACCTCGGATATTTTATTCAGAGCAAGATTTTTGCGAATATCTTCTTATATCACGAAAAATATATGATTTGACGTATCCGGCACGTTTTGTAACACGTGTGCAAAGAAACCAAATAAAATAATCTACCAGTGCGTGAGAAAAAAAAATGGAAACACGCCTACGGAAATCTTGTTCCATATGTTTACATATTAATCAACTCCATACTTTGAGTTTTATCATAATTAGTGTCGTTGAACCCGCTACCCCCTGCCACGTGCGCCACAAACGCTCAGACAGACACACGTCCGTTTATAACAACACGAGAGCACGCGCTCGGAGATCGGCGCTCGCCACGCGTGGGCCATGCCGCCCAAATAATTGTCCATTACGGACGCGGCGCGGGGGGCACTCGCCGCATCACTTCGCCCATGAACATGTAGCGAACTGTCGTCCTAATTGTTTAAATCTAGATTTATATATTCAATATTTACCCATACGCAGTGGAGACAAATTCATAACAAATAATCACAAGTTTAAAAACTTAACAGACCGACTTCAAATCCGATCGTGACCAAATTTATATGGGACCACCGTTGAAATAAGCTCTATCGAACACAAAAGGAATTTTGAAAATCGGTCCACATTTGGCGGAGATATCGCGTAACATACATAAAAAAATACAAACGAATTGAGGACCTCCTCCTCTTTGGAAGTCAGTCGAAAATATAGGTTAGGCGTGAGCTTAAATACAACATCCCCCTAAAACTGGTATTCTTGAACTGGAAACACTTAGGGCGACTTGCAGCGTTATTACTAATCTAGAGTTACACCTTATCTCAATTAATCCTACAGCTTAGTTCTATCTTTAAATCAAGATTTGGGATAAATAGAGATTTATCGTGGAGCTGCAAGTGGCCCTTAGGCTGACTCCACATTGGGCGTGGAACGCGTTCCTCGAGCGTGCGAACGCCGCGTTTCACCAGCGTGCGGAGGAGAGTTTCGAGGAACGCGCACGCCCAATGTGGGGTCAGCCTAATGCATACAAAAAATAACTTCCGCTGCAGGAATATAACTCATGACCTCTCGTTCATGAAAATTACTTTTTTAACAGTTTCTACATTTTAACTACCCCCTTAATTTTAGCTCATTAACATGATATTGTCTATGTTTGATTAGTATCTTAATTAATACAGTGTGATATGACGTATTTAAACATAACGCTGATGAATTGTTTACATGGACTAACGACTGTCGTGCTGTTCTATTAAATTATCATCGTTATTGCACGTCAAACATTTATGCTAGCCCTGTACTATCATATCGTTTCTATTTTATAGCATACAATCGAGCAGGAGATGGACGCCCACAGAGGTTATATTGTAACGTTGTTGAGACTGCGATCCGGTCATATACCGTGTAACAAATTTGCCCATTAAATGGGAATTTCTAATACTCCCAATTGCCTAGATTGTAATATCATCGACGATATCCAACATGCATTGTGCGAATGTGTCCGGAACGAGTCTCAACGTCGTCAGACAATTCCGAGAGCACACAATATAGGAGTATGTAACAGCTTCTTGGCATCTCTGTTCTCGGATGAAGCCAAGGGGATCGCTGCATTGTACCTGATAAGAGATCGAAACATTAACTAAATGTTTCGATCTCTTATTAGGTATAACGATTATTATGGATATGTACCTATTAGACTAAGCACCCTAATTGTTAGTTGTTAATGTTACGGGGCGGCATCGTCAAGATTGACGAAGTCCCATTAAATAAAGATTAAAAAAAAAATACAATCGAGCAGGTGGGTCACCTGCGGCCTGAGCAGGAAAATTTCTGACAACCGTAAATGTATTCGAACTCGATGCGCGTCTATGAAATTTGTATGAAATATTAACCAAACGTCATCAGTGCGCAGCGAACTCGGATACATTTACATTTACATTAGTTTTTCGTGCTCGGGCTACTGATGGCATATTTCCACCGCCAATAGACACCCATGATACCAAAAGAATCATGGGTACGTTGCAAACCTTGAAGGATGGGAATATGGATTGGGAATAGGGAGATTTAGGCCACCGGAAATTTCACTGAAAGAACGAAACGCAACAGCCAGCGACTTTATGTCGGCTTTCTGTGAGATAATGGTATCGAACTAGTCGAGTCAGCTCATCGTGCTGTAGATATAACAGCGCAGCTCTACCACTCAAAGAGTTCTTTTTCGGCCGACTTCCATAAAAGGAGGAGGTCCTCAATTCGTCGGTTTTTTTATGTATGTTACTCGATATCTCCGCCAAATGTGGACCGATTTTCAAAATTCTTTTTGTGTTCGATAGAGCTTATTTCAAGGGTGGTCCCGTATAAATTTGGTCACGATCGGTAAATTGGAAGTCGGTCAGTTAAGTTTTTAAACTTGTGATTATTAATCCTTCAGTTGAACGGTTCTAATGGGTTGAACGGGAATGAGCATTTTTTTCATGATCAAATAACTTCATCAATTTTATGAATTTTTTGGCGTCTACGTGAAACCTCTTTGTAATTTTGTGTTTAAAAAAGTATTAAAATTACTGCTAAAACCGAATTCCTAAATTATGCAGTAAACGCAGCAAGTAAAATTATATTTACCATAACAACACCTTTTTCCAACAAAAACAACGGAAAGCAATATATCCCCAAAAGATCAATTAATTACAAGTTACAACCGAACAACAGGCTTCATTACTGGAAATTACATTTTGGGAACAACGCCCAGTTCCATAGCATAGGGCGCGTCCAATAAGAGCTCGTAATCATTACAACTGTGGACGTGCCTCGATAATTATTCAACGCTACGTGATACCCATGACAACAGGGATGAAGATACGAGGGTGGTAGAGGGCGACTGAACTCATAAAATCCTAAAATAGAGCATGGGTACCATAGATATGTTAACCATAGAGATGTTAAAACCATTAATTACATTGAAAACTACAGATAAATCTGGCAGCACGGCAATGCCCCCGCCAAGTCGTAAATCTATTTTATTTAAAACATAAAAGATTTTTAATATTGATATGGTAATAAATAAATAATAAATAACACCCAACAGTCACATACATAGTCCTGATCCCACACTAAGATCGAGTCTTGTGTCGTGGGTATCAGGAACTACGAGAGACTTTCGGTCTCACAACACCCAAACCCGAAACAAATATATGTAGGCCATACAAACATTTGTTTCGGTGCGGGGATCGAACCCGAGACCTCAGGACAGTAGTCGTACCGAAATACAACCACGCCACCGAGGCAGAGCAATGATATTATTTTTGTATAACGATTTCTCTACGCATGCGCTTTCGAAGACTGAACATGTCCACAACATATTGTGTACCAATGTTCTCACTGACCGGATCTGTCTTTCAGCGGATGCTCAAAATAAAAGAGATAGGCAAAGCAAAGTTACTTTCCATTTTTTCTTTAAACTTGCTCATACTCTACGTGTATTACGTCTATATTACAGACAACACGCCTTCAGTGCACACTGCACTAAAACAGACATTATCTCCCGTGTCATAAGGTGCAATATGTAAAGCAATTATTGAAGCGCGGGCCAATGGAAGCAATGGAGAGTCATCTGTCAAAACAATGCGTACAGGAAATAATAAACAGCCGTTTGACTGGTTAATTTTTGAAGGATTCGGTCGGTGGATTAATTAAAGAACACTAACTCAGCCCTATGGATGGGTCTGCGTATTAAAAAAATATAAGTGTAAGAGCCGATTTTTCACTCGCTACATAAACAACTTTATTTTAGAGAATAATTCTCTTGCTCTCATGGATGTTTCATAAATTAACAAATATCAAAATTATTCTCGAAATAAGACGTAATCATCGGTTATCTTTAACAACGTCATTCTGGTATACCATAATTTTAAACGGCTTACTTATAAAAACAGTTTAACTGAGCAAATGGTAAAGAATAGCCTGTCCCTTTTATTTTCAATGATGTGACACAAGGAAAAAAGTGACCGGCTATTCTTAGCCATTTGCTCAGCTAAACTGTTTTATAAGTACGGGCCACTTGCAGCTTCACGACAAATCTCCATTTATCCCTAATCTTGATTTAAAGATAGGACTGAGCTGTAGGATAAATCTAGATAACGTGTAACTCTAGATTAGTAATAACGCTGCAAGTTGCCCTAAGGCCTTAAATGGTTAGCCGTTAGTTAGGTTACGTCACAAAAAAAGGGTATTATGTTTTTATCGAAAAATATGTTACCGAAATACTCCTTATCCTAATTATATTTTCTTCTGTGCGTCAACCCTATGACAATCGTATTCTAACGAAATATAAAAACAGAAAACTAATCGACTCAGTAATTAAACCTACACTACTGTAGCTCGACCATGAGTGTTTTGATATTTCACGCCAGCGACTACGTAAAATAATTTATATGAAAAACGTCATTCCCCGCGTAACCGCTAGAAGCGTTCGGGTGATTGCCATACAAATATTTTACGTAGTCGCCTAGCGAGTAGCGGGTAGTACAAATATTTTACGTGGTCGCCAGCGAGTAGCGAGTAGTACAAATATTTTATGTAGACGCCAGCGAGTAGCGAGTAGTACAAATATTTTACGTAGTCGCTAGCGAGTAGCGAGTAGTACAAATATTTTACGTAGTCGCTATTGAGTAGCGAGTAGTACAAATATTTTCTGTAGTCGCTAGCTAGTAGCGGGTACTAAAAATATTGTACGTAGTCGCTAGCTAGTAGCGAGTCGTACAAATATTTTACGTAGTCGCTAACGCAAAAAAAATTATGGTTAGTCTACTGTTCACCATTCCTCATTGATTATCCAAGTGGCTATCTTGACAACTTATTTAAACTACACTCATCACACGCAATGTCCGCTTCCTGCGCAGTAATTGTTCTAGTTTAGCCCAATTATGTCGTAACGAGGGTACTAATTATAACATTTTGTTATACATTGCATGTACTAAAGCATGTCATTAACATATCTTTAAGTTTTTATTGCACTATTCGGTATAGTATGATTATTGTTCATCGGAAATGTTATTTTGGGTACAATTTTATTGGAGTCAAGAGCGGGCGGATTGTAACCGATGCTAATTAGCACCTCTGTTTTAAAGTTGTTGTAAAACTTTAATTTCGTGCACTCAATACTTATCGATTCTCGGTAACTTATTTAAACGATTTTAACGATTTAAAATCTCCGAGAGAAATGTCGGTTTTCTTCGCCCGTGGATTATATTTGTACCATTCATATTATATAGTCTAACAATACATAAAGATACTGCGTCTTGTGTTATACATATTGGGAACAGATAACAGACTCCAAACCTGAGCTGATACTAAGGAGTATCAGATTCGGGGTGTGAACCAGAAACCTAGTAGAGTACTTAGTCATACCGCATAGGCAATTTAAACACGCCACTGAGTCAGTATATTACATAAAATCCCAAGTTTAAAACCTTAAACCCTACTTCAACAATCATTAGATATTAAAAAAAATATGAGACAACTCTTGGTACAGGCTCTTTCGGACTCGAAAAGAATTTCGAGAATTAGTCCACATTTGCCGTATTTATCGGGTAAAAATACCAACGAATCGAGGACCCTCCTTGTGATGTCGATTGAAAATATAAATAATCTAAATCGTGCACGCAGTTTATGATTATCGAGCTAATATAATATAATTCACTTACGCCCGAATACTGCAACGCTACTCAACTTTAATGGCTTCTTACTTTGATTTGCGCCATACAATTTTGACAGATACGGCGGCCTCAAACGACATAAGGCGACCTTAAGTATTCGGCAGTAACCAGACCAATCAACAACGCAATATTAAGTAAGAACCACGAAGAAAATGTGGGATACCTACCGCGGTGACAAAAGTTCGAAGCCTTGCAAGCAACAAAGTTAGCCCTACGACCACGAACTTCGAGTGAGAGACTTCGAGACAAGTTTCCGTGACGCAACGTTGTCGAATTCAGTATTACATAACACCTCCTCTCTTTTAGAATGGTACCTTATCGACTTTTGTTTATCCTCCTGCTGATAATCCAGAACCTTAATTTTGTTGACGATTGGTTGTGAACTTCGACTTGTTAATATTTTATTTTTTTACAATAACCGCATTTGAGTCAATAATATATTGTCGTCTTTTTAGTCTGATGGCAGTGAATATAGGCTGTGGACTGGGAGGTCCTGTGTTCAAATTCGATGTAGAGCAATTTTTGTTTACACAATAATCCCCTGGATCCTCCAAATGGGCGGGGACATCAAGCAGGCAGCTGGTGCAATTGGGCCGATCCCATAACAGGATAAGGGCAATTGGATGAAGATATTTTGTGTTTTCTTCTTCCTAGTCACACCATAAATTGTTGAAAAACATAATCAAAATCGGTCTACGTTTAGCGAAGCCTAACGTACATAAAACGCAGAAATGAAACTATATTTTACGGATTCTGTCGCGATTTGTAGGTAGAAAATATTATTTTAATGCATAACATTCGCGTAAACCTAAGAAAACAGTACCTAAAACGCATTGAATTAATATTTTAACATAGTAAAAAATATCCAAGTTTATGTGAAAATGTAGTAAACAGTACGCCGAGAGATCGAGATTTACGAAAAGTTGTCGGGAAGCTTGTGAGTTAAGAGCTCCCCCAACCGGGTAAACTTTTCAACCGTCGCGTCGCCTGTTACCCGGATTAGGCAATCATTTATTTAGCTCCTACTTTTATTGCCTCTTCAAGTTTTGATGTAAAGACGCACACAGACATACGCGCATATTATATGGGGGAAGTTAATTACACTTTTTATTTATTTATTTATAAATTATTATGGATAACCAATGGTATACAAATAAACTTAGGTTATAGACTAACAATCATAAATCCAATAAAGGTTATCACGAATATACATCAGCATATATAAATAGTTTTTTTTAGAGCTGAACAAACATACTAATATTAAAGAATAGTAATAATTTATATCATGCACATACACTACAATTAGAATAAAACTATGCTTACACTAAAACTACTTTAATTGTTGAAAAACCTATGACTCAAATGCTTTCTGGCTAACTGTACACACACACTATAAGGAGCAAGTAAATACTCTTTGCATATATTATTACAATATCTAATTGCTCGTACCATATATGAATTCTATCTGTAATTACTGGATGCCGAAGGAAACACAGACATAAACATATTGTGTAACTTTGATAAACACGATGACAGCGTTTGCGCTGCAGTGGGCGAGTAGTTATTTGAAAGGTGAAAAGGGTTAGGTTCTTGCACCGAAATAAATGTAGATTTGTGTGTAGACTGAAGGTTAGTACTATTTTAGTCTAGGCTGTGCTGAAACTTTCTCGTAGATCTTAATACTCACAACACACGCTTACAAAATTTTAATACACATCCTCCTTTTGAAGATGGTTTTTAAATCAGAAAAGATATTTCATATATTATATATGGCGTTCTTATTGCGGACTGCCTCGGTGGCGTGGTGTATTTCGGTACGACTACCGTCCTGAGGTCTCGGGTTCGATCCCCGGGTCGGGCAAAGTGATAAGGATTGGATTTTTCCATATCAGCCCAGAGTCTGGAATTTGGCTTAAATTTGTTTGATAAGTTTTAAACTTATGATTATACTTAAAACATAGGTCAATTTTTTGATGCTTCATTACACCTCACGAATAATGCGGCGTAATTTAATATGCTATCAGCTGCGACATAGAAAAAGAAAAAAGAAATATATGCATATTATACTAATAAAAACATCAACACCAATATCCGCATCAATAAAAAGTTAAAGAGCGAAACGATAACCGATTTTCTCGGACGTGAAAAAATTGCATGAATGAAAAATCGCCACCGCGCGCATTTGACATCAATACGAGAGCGTGACAGTAAATCCGGCGGTTGAGTGACAGAGCCCCAATCAAACTTTAATCAAAGCAGCCGCGTCAATCGACGGTCGATGGCATAGAAGTAATACTACAGTAGGTAACTGCTGTGCTGGTTTATATTGATTTATGAGCAAGGTGTTGCATGGAAAAGGACAGGGTGAAATAGCTTTGCGCTTTCTACCTCTAACATAACCTTGTATAATGGCAAAGGTTGTCAGGTAGAGGTCGCTCTAAGCCAGTTGCTTAATTAATAAATTTTACTTTGTAATATTATTTTCTGGTTACACAACATTGCACGACTAACCGTAAAGCAGACGTTTACTATATTGCGAATGCAGACACAAAAAGAATCATCGGTGCGTTGCCAACCTAAAAGTGAGAATGGATGGGAAAGGAAAAGGGAATGGGAAAAGAAGGAAGTCGGGCACAGGAAAACCTGTTTCTTACCTTTGACATCATATTTCCGATTAGCTTACTTTCTATACGTATATATGATCATATTACTACTAGAGAATATCCCAGGTCTTTAAGTCTGCCTTTACATGTCCATATGTATACGGTTTTAAATATTATTATCTCTATGGTCGACAGTGGACGGCCGACACGTCCGCGAGTAAGCAAACTCGCTCGCTGCGCCTAATTGAGCGGAATGGCCTGGTGCACGCGGTGATGTTAACAATTCGGGAGAGGTAGCGGGAGAAGCTATTAGCATAACAGCTAACGATACTAAAGTGAGTTTGGATTATAGCATTTGATTTAACATAGTGTCTATCTACTCGCCAGTAGATATGCGTTTTTATAAAAGTAAGTCTAATGAATACGATCCGAAATGAGAAAATGTATTACACATTCTTTTGTCATAGCGAAAAAAAAGTAGTTTTACGAAAACATTTTAATGCGAGAAAGCCTTCATCAACATTTAGAATAATTGACGCAAATTTTCTATACAAGCAGCTTCTTCAAATCTTGTAACGGAGGCTATGAAAAATCCCAGCTAATTTTCATATACAAATTCGTGTTTATATACGCTATAGCCTATCTATTGAGACGATATCACAATGGTGCGAAAGGGTAGAACGGGGAACAGAAAGGGACGTACTACACGATATGACGCGTCCCAGGAATGCTAGCGATGTAAACTTGGGCCAAAGGGATCCGAGGATTTAAAATTAAAAAGACAAATACAGGGCGAATGCGATAATTGATTCGTTTCGTGTTCATACGTACACGTTGTATTGTTGTACCAAGTTACAAACACCTATTCTGTAGGTTTGTTTATGGTGTGAGAGTAAGGTGAGATCTATAGAAGAAACTTTGACTAAGTCTAAGTCAAAGAAACAAACTCAGGGCCTTACTTAAAACAACATTTTTAGCTGAGCAAATGGTTAAGAATAACCTGTCACTTTTTTCCTTGCGTTACAATGTTTAAAAATGAAAGAGACAACCTATGGTATAAAGATAAGCAGCGCTTAAATATTTTTATAAGTAAGGGGCTCAGTGAGGATTTTAAATTTCCAAATCGAACTTCGACTTAGTCCAAGCCATTTTTTACAAGAAAAATAGACTGACAGACAACTAAGCAAAGATTTTCTTGTAAAAAGTGATTCGGCCTAAGTCATATTTCGATTTAAATTCCAAATCCTCACTGAGTTCGTTTCTTGGACTTAGTCGAAGTTCGCTCTATAGACCTCAGTCTGAGACTTGACTGGTAAAAAGTTGTAATGGCTATCAGAGGTGAAGTATACATAGAGTACGATTCCTATTGGCTTATTTTTGCAGACTTTTTTGATGACTTGTTAAATAATTATTAGGTGCTATTAGGCACCGTTGATCCAATGATGAACGTCATAATAATTAACGAAATATCTATCAAAATGTAGTCAAAATTGTATTGCTAGAAAAGTAGTCAAAGTGTGATTTTACAAACCCAAACCTCTTGAAAGTGATGTCAAAATCAAAGTTAGCAGTTACTTCGATTACTCTTTCATATATGTATAGACGTAATAACTGAGGTTAATTTAATTCATACAATAGTAGATAAAGTAGATTAGACACTGATATCGACTTCTTTTTAATTTTTTTACACTTCGCCACCGGTGTGCAGAGCGGGACGTTTTATTGTGCGGCTTAAGCGTTTTTTTATCTATTTTTTATAATCTTCCGGCGCCATTAGCGCCCCTTGTCCCATTTGTCTCCTAAGTAAGAGGACGGAGCGCAAATTCTCGTCGGAATGGTAATAACAGATAATAATGAGCCGGGTGTATTCGGGACCCGTAGCAAATGTTACCAACGCAACATTGTAATGAAAACGTGTAAAAAAACATTACCTCCTTTCCGAGGCAGTCGAGTAAAAAAGCTTTCTCTGAGCGCTGTCTGTCAATTAACACTCTTTGTAATAGGGAGAGCTTTTAGATGCGGTGAGAATGCATTAATGTATAGCTCCTGCTTGCAAATCTCCACTTATGCAGCATCAAAAATGAGTTTCGATGCTGCATATGATGCTCGGCGGAATGTGGGTGTTCTAGTTCGCTAGTGCGCCTCTGCCTACCCCTTCGGGAATACAGGTGTGAGCTTATGTTATGTTAAAAATGAGTTTCTTTATTTACTAGCTGTTGCCCGTGACTTCGTTCGCGTGGACATTTACTTTCCTAGATAAAAAACAGCCTATGTTACTACGCCTTATAACACCAGCGCAGAAAATAGGATAACGCCATCTAATGAAAAATTTGTGAATCACTTTTAGCCTTATATACAAAAATATATAAGGCTAATATCTTATGATCCATATCTTTTGATAGAATTTACCGATTTGAATAAAACAAAGCCTAGATGTTGTCCCAAGATGTGGTCTACGATTTCCTATCCAGTTCCGTAAAATTACTTTGGTTTTCATTTGATACGTATTTGAACATACAGCCAGACAGACAAAAAATACAAAAATGATAACAATATGTTCTATTACTATTTCTAAACCCCCCCCAGTTATTTTTGCAAATCTAAGCAATGTACAGACGTGCGGTATTTACATTCTTATTATATGTATATATTAGGTCCTACACAGCTGACAGCTCATGACAGCAAATATATGGTCTGTTAGAAAAGTATCCAAACTCGCCCCCTACTACATCTGGGACGGAACTAAGCCCGACGAACTGTGGGTGCTCTAGTTCATTAGTGCGCCTCTGCCGACCCCTTTGGGGATGCAGGCGTGAGCTTATGTATCCAAACCTTGTCCCGAAAAAAAAACTAGTACACCCAGAGCCTTGGACAAAAAAGAGCAATCTAAACCACATGTTTGACCCAAAAAAACCTCGTGGCCTCGACCGTCATCGGTGAACTATGTCAGGAACGCGGGCGGCGACCTCGCGTCCCAGTCGGATTGAAGACAAACCAACCCTTGTATAATGTGAACCAACAAACTTCGGATGAATTGTACACAAAGTTATTATTGATCATAAGTCACATACCAATTTCAAGAATTATGGGGTTGGCGTATCCTTGAGGATTAAAACCCCTTTAAAAATAAAAAGAAAAAAAAATGTTCAAGAAAACGTTGTTAGCACCTAATAATTATGTATTTAAACATAATTTTATGAATTAAGGCAGCATTTCCACTGCCTCGGTGGCGTGGTGGTATTTCGGTACGACTACGGTTCTGAGGTCTCGGGTTCGATCCCCGGGTCGGACAAAGTGATATTGGATTTTTCCATATCAGCTCGGAGTCTGGAATTTGTGCCCGATATGGCGATAGGCTCGCCCCCTATCACATCTGCGACGGAACTAAGCTCGGCGAAATGTGGGTGTTCTAGTTCGCTAGTGCGCCTCTGCCTACCCCTTCGGGGATACAGGCGTGAGCTTATGTTATGTTATGTTAGGCAGCATTTCCACCATAGGGCGACCGACAGTAAAAATAAATCAGCAATTCAATTAGTTATATTTTAATTCAGTAATTTATCTATGGTTACATTTGTTGACAATTTACTCATTGCATTGCACTCAGCGATATTAGTCCATGTTAGGAACGTGTTATGCGAGTGGAACGTGATAATGGGGTTTTGTATTGATTAGTGTTACATGTAGGTATAATAACCAGAATCACCAAATGTAATCCGATAACATCAGGAGAAATTAGAAAAATCATTATTAATCAGGGTGCTTTTATTAAAACGTGGTTTTACCTTTTTTTTACATTTTATAGTCTTCTCAATAAACTGTCGTATAAATTAATACTGGCAAGAAAGGAGAATGCCCATATCGAGTATACTTTGACAGATATATGTAATAGTTTGTGTCTCGACAGTGATACCACTGGAAAAAAGAGAAAAATAAATCATAATGTTTGGTGCGAGTTTTAGCTAAATCTGTAATGGGAAACAAGAATAATTAATAGATTTCTGCATTAATTAAATACACCATTTTCCATTGTTACTATGGTAACTTGTCAATAATCAACAGGTCCTTGAATATATCAAACGTTAAAAGCTAGTGTCATCATAAAGCAGTCGTCATCTCGTCATCGCCTCGTAACTTCACGCATACATTGACTCATGCCTGTATCCCCGAAGGGATAGGCAGAGGCGAATTAAAGAATTAGAACACCCACATTTCGCCGAGCTCACTTACGTCCCATATGTGATTTGGAGCGAATCTATCGCCATTTCGGGCACAAATTCCAGAGTCCGGACTGATTGATACTGAAACATTCAATATCACTGCCCGACCCGGGGATCCAACTCGAGACGTCATGGCGATGTGCCTTTGTCATCATCGGGCGACTTTTGTCACAGTGATTGTTTCGTCTCTATAGGCTGAAAATGTATAAAGGTGCAAGTATGGAGTCACATTTCATACATTTGAAAAGAGTACAAAAGTGACGAAAAATCACTCGTGCCCACATACCCTTATATTAAACAACCCCTTCTCGTAAGTTTGACAGATTACCTGAATAACAAACCAACGTCGCCCTAGCAACTGACCATAGTGTATAGGTATCGATAAAGTATACATTAAAGAGTCTAGATATCACGTATTATGAATTAGAGATGTGTAGATTCACTTCTTAGGTAAACGTTACTTAAGTATCGACCAACTAGCATTTGCTCGTAGCTTCGCTTGTATGATGAAGATTATCCCGGTAGCATCTGCAGACATTAAGATGGTTATCACGACTGGGGCGTAAAAATAAAACAGAGAAAAACACTGACATCGTAATCTTCACAGAAAATGTATTTAGCGTAGATTTAGCCTAGTTCGGAAGTACCTACCTATATATTCAAAGATTACTATGTCCATCCGTAGATTGAAAGAATTAAGATAGTAATTATGTATTAATTAATGTAATGTAAATGATGTGCTGCGTCAGAAGAGGAACGTTACGAGTTCTTGGTCAGAATTTTCTTCCGGTAAAAATCCATTCCGAAATAGTGCTAGATTTAAATAATAGGTAAATTTAGCACTTTTAAGCTGCAAATCGTCATAGACATCATAGCTTGTGTTTCTTCTTTTTCAATCCCCAAAATCATAATATGAATTGTCTGGGAATTGTTGCCACAGGCTCTTCCCTCAGAGCACCAAGTCACTCAAAGCAACTAAAATACGCTCGGCACGATGTGGGTGTTTTAGTTCACCTGTGTTTATCCCTTCTGGCACAAGCGTGAGCTTATATACGTATGTAAAATAAACGAATCGGCGAATAATTTATGTGTTGTTTGTATCAATACTTGTATACAACTTGCATTGTGATAAAACATCCACAATGAAGAAATCCACCAATCCGAAGAAAATGCAAAGACTTTGCATGGTGAACGCAATGGTTCATTTTTATTTTGCGCTATAAATAAGCCACCCATATAATAAACACACTTAAATCTCACGTACATTAGGGCAGGCCGCTGTAGTCTTAGTATACTTATGTAAAGGCTAACAAAAGTTATCGATTAATTTTTGACGATATTATGTAATTACATCCCTACTTTAGCGATCACGTTAGGTTAAATACTTTTTAATTCGAAGCTGTATACTTCAAGTCTTTCCAAAAAGAACAATAATAATGTTATCAAACACCATGAATGTCATAATATTATTAACTGTCGTTCAATGGAAATGAAGATGGTGTTAGAAATTCCCAATATTTTTCCTATTTAGATAGGTTTAGGCCATAGTTTCTTAATAATTAAAATGTGGATACCTTAGTGGATACTAAAATATCATTGGTGCATACGTTTTGCAATAGAAAATCTAGGGTATTGCTTTGTAATTCAATTTAAGGTGTACGATGAACGTCAAAATGTATTTTATTTCATTTTTCAAATATTTCTTAAACTCTAATATCAATTAAACCCAAATTGCTTCAGTAGTATTTATGGACATCTTAGAGTAGAATAGACATAATTTGATGTTGACACAACAATCCTGAGGTCAATACTTTTTCCCATATAGGATGGGCATTCTCCTTTCACGCAAATGGACACGTTAGTTGTAAATATAAGCATCGCTTCATTTGTTTCAAGATATCTCGATTAAAATTATCAGCAATGACTTCTTTATTTCACATGGTTAGTGACAAAGAGACACGATAGTGCTAGATTTATTCGATTATGAAAGTGAAAAAGCAAAACTTCATAATCGATTACCAAGATTAGTATTTCGATTATTTATATCATTAGACATCCTCCGTGGCGCAGCGGGCGAGTAGCTGACTCTGAAACGTGAGGCCTCGGGTTCGATTCCCGCACCTAGAAAAATGTCTGTGTACACAGATATTTGTTTCGGGTCTGGGTGTTGTGAGACCGAAAGTCTCTCGTAGTTCCTGATACCCACGACACAAGACTATCTTCGTGTGGGGTCAGGGGGGTTACCACCACCTCTTATAGCAGTATTATTATAATTTTACTTGTACCGATTCCCATACAAAACAAACGAAGAACGATTATAGTAATCTGCTATAAGAGGTGGTGGTAACCCTGCAGGACTATGTGTGTGACTGTTGGGTGTATTTATTATTCATAATCACCCACTACTAACTATTTGGCAGTGTGCAAACGTTATTTTCTCCAGCACTATTTCCTGTTTAGTACAGTCGGGAATAATCGTAAGTACTAACGGATGCGGGACGCGAAAGAGCTACCAACTAATATATGGGGGAGCGTAGGGTTTGAATTCTAAGTGTTGTGCAAGTTTCACTTAAAAATGTTCATGTTTCATAACTTTTGCGTCAGTGTTCTTTGTTTATATCACAAATGTGTACGTATTATAAACAAGTTGAAAAAACGTGGAGGTTCCTAACTTGACATTGGCATAATGTATTCCAATTGCCATAAAAAAAGAAAAAAATATATCTAATTTCCGAATTCAATTGTAAGTTTTTTTATGTATTACACGCGGAATTACCAAAACCAAATATATTAAGATTCTACCCTTACAGTCAGAGATGCTTCATGACCGGTATGAGTGACGAAAAAAGTAGGGAGCCGATCCCAAAAGATATTGGAATTAGGCGCGAAAAAGAAGTATGTTATGTACATATGTCTCATCCGCTTTCATATTTACAGTGTGGTGGACTAAAGACTAGTAGTAATTCTCATTAATAGAGGAGTCCAGCAGTTTTTTTATACTAGACAAAAACGAGCAGTTGGGTTACCTGATGGTAAGTGATCTCCACCACCCATATACACTCAAGACATAAAAAAATAATGGTTGCGTTGACAACTTACAAGGAGGGGATTAGGGATTGAGAAAGGGAGGAAGGAATTAGGCCACCGAAAATCTCACCGAATGAAACGCAACAGCTAACTGCCACTGTCGGTTTTTCTAAGATAGTGGTGTCATACCGGTCGCGTCCTTGGTCTAGTAGCAGCATATATGGGCTGTGAACCGGGCTGTCTTGGATTCGATTTCCAGGTCGGGCAAAGCTAATTTTCTTATTTCATTTGCCCGGAACTAGATCCCTCAGAGGGGGTTGATGTCAGGCAGTCGGTCGTAAAAACTAAGCCAAATCCTATCTGCAACATGCTTGAAAAAATTTGTTGCGCCGACCCCACATTAAGGGCAGGTTGAAAGAAAGTAGTATCATACCGGTTGAACCGGCCAATTCGTGCTGTAGACAAACTGTCTGTCAGACAACTGTCTGCTGTACACAATACTGCGTATTAAGTAATGTTATAACAGAAATATTGTGTAACCTGACGAAATTGCTCAACAAAAACACAGTTCCAAACTTTTCCCCAAGTTTGTACCAATTGTGAAGTTCAGATGAACTTTATGGCGCGTACACACCAGTCGAACGAAGGCGAAGGAATCTATACCTGTTGCGTTCACACAAACAAACTTTCACTGTTGTGTGAATGAAACAGGCATAATTTGTTCGCCTTCGTTCGGGCCGGTGTGTACCCGCCATGACAAGTTCGCAACTCTTGCCTTATGTAACAGCGAGGTGTTACTTGAAGTAACCCTTGCGTGTGATGTAATTTGAAGCCTATGAAAACATAAATTATGAAATTTTGGCGAACGAACTCAATGGAAATATTTTCCCTTTTAAGTCTTTTGAATAAAAAGAAACAAAATCGTTAGGCATATACCCTTCCATTATTAAAGGAGGCCCGTGCCCCGTAGTGGGACAGTAATATTACAGCTAACATAATTATCACGGACGTAAATAAAAGATGGACGGAGCGGTAGCAACATTGAAAGTGAAGCATTTTCGGCCAATTCGATCTATCCGAGATGGTGTCCTTCTTTTTCTTTCCGTCCGTGATTATTATTATAAATCTTTTTGTATTAAAAATATTTTGTAGGCAAAGTACATGTAGCTCAGTGTATTCCTGCCCTAGGAGCCATTCTACCTCTAGGTAAGAAAACACATTTCATAGTATAATGACAACAATAGTGAAAAAACTTCAGGCCTATATCGCCTCAAAGCTTATATCACCCGCCGATTTCCATCTAAGCAGAAACAGTAAAATGGACATCAAAGCATGCAAGTGTTTAAGTGCATTTCCCATACTACTCATACATGAATTATAACATAACATAACATAACATAAGCTCACGCCTGTATCCTCGAAGGAGTAGGCAGAGGCGCACTAACGAACTAGTACACCCACATTTCGCCGAGCTTAGTTCCGTCCCAGATGTGATAGGGGGCGAGCCTATCGCCATATCGGGCACAAATTCCAGACTCCGGGCTGATATGGAAAAATCCAATATCACTTTGCCCGACCAGGGGATCGAACCCGAGACGTCAGGACGGTAGTCGTACCGAAACACAACCACGCCACCGAGGCAGTCGGTCAGTCACATGAATTATGAACCCATCAAACACTGAACAATAATTAACGTCACAAGTTAATACACACGCAAGATGAATGAAGCAATGTACATATTTTAGAGAGTTCTCGGGGTCGGCATAAAGCTATATTTTATCAAATCAAACGCACTCTAATGAGCCAGAGCACAATTATAAAGAAACGGCATACCACATACCACGCGAATAGCCGCGGCGATCATGGTATACAGTAAAATATGTCTAACTCTAGTAGTCCGTTCAAATCTCCCTTTAGTCGTGCTAAGTAGGGAAACTTTTGACACTCGATTCGATATCGACTACGATTCTTTTTAAGTCGATTTCGGTGGAATTTTGAGTTACTAAATAAAATCGATAAAGTCAAGGGCTAGTTTTCTTATCTTGATTTGACCGGGACTGAATCCTTCTCGTCAGAGCTATCAGTCATAAAACCTTAATCGAATCCTTTCTGCAACATGGTTTGAAAAAGTGTGCATTCATTCTACAATGGAGTAAGGCCAGTTAGGGCGACTGAATAACAACTTTTTACCACCGAGGGGTAAGGCATATTACCCTTATATACATGCAAGATCTACGAAAATGACTAGAATTATTCATACATGTTATGGCGGATGTCGTTCTGTCCTGTTGCTCCTGTTCTCTGTTTGGACTCTTCTTCATATCAGATTTAAAGTTAGCTTTGACATAGCATTAATTTTGACACTAAATACTATCGAAACTACAGTCGAAACACTTCGCGATTTTGAATTTAAAAGCATTTCACCACGCTTTTGACTTGACATGAGGTTTAATAGAGTATGAGGTTTAATTTAGTTTATTTTTATTAATTAGCCTCCAAGAAACCAGACGTGAGTACGCGTTGCACCGCGCCTGGGCTGTCAGCTGCATAAATGAACCACTAAAAACCACATCTTATGGTAGCCCTGTTTGTACTGAGAACGCCACATGCAGCGCGGGCTTTCTCCGAAAACTCATTAGGCGAGCACGCGTCACGCACCACGTATAACCGGTTTTATTAGGTTTCACTGTGCGCCCTTAAACTACCATTCCAAACCCAACTACTACTTTCTTTCTTTCTACCCTTATCCCACCTTAATGTGGGGTCGGCGCACCACCCTTTACAAGCATGTTGCGACGTCGTCGTCGTCTGAAGTCAATCCCATCTGGGGGATCCAGTCCCGGGCAAATTAAATAAGAAAATTCACTTTGCCCGACATGGGAATCGAACCCACGACCTCCCGGTCCACAACCCATATATGTATGATGCCACTAGACCAAGGAGGCGACCCAAACACAACTACATACTACAAAGGCACTCTACTTTGGTATAGACAATGACGCATGGCAGTATTATCATGTATTGTGCTAGAACAAGCGAAAGTCAAGTGGCTGCGATTGGAGATTACATTTTGTCGTTGCGGTCGTGTTTGGAAGTGTACCTTAAATAAGGCGGCGCGACGTCGCGGGACGTAGCGGTTCGTCTCGACGGCCCTTTATACGACGTCCACACACAATAAATGTGGTTTTGGGGACGTAATATTCCATATAGAAGATCTTGTGTTTACTAGGTGGGAGTTTGAATCCTAAGTTGACTTATTTGTAATTGCTATAAATTGTTTTGGATTAATTCGTTACCTCTCAACAAGAGTCATTAAGGGCAGAATAGGATAGGATAATACATTATTGAAGAAAAGTGTGAAGGAGTGTAGTGAAGAAGAATTTGAGTAGAGCCACGCAGTAGACAGTAAAATGTATAGCACGAATGGGTTGGCACGGCCGGTTTGATATCACTATCTCACAGAAAACCGACGTAAAAAAGAAAATGAAACGTGAAAAAATCGCAATTTGTCGCCAATTTCATACGATCTAAATTCGAGTGTAAAATCTATTCTGAAAAAAAAAAAAACAATCAAATCATTGCTCTTTTGACTACTTTGGATCGATCTGCACTCACAGATTGATATCACTTATAGAAACCGACCGGTAAGAAGTTCTGTATATGAAAACGAGTAAATTCAAATTTAAGTCGGTTTCTAAGTTTTGTTTACCTTTATTTATAACATCCTAAGCTATGTTTTGTGATCGTGTGTCTATGTGCTATCGGCTTTATTCGCAACGCCCACTAAAAGTCCCAAACCACATGCCGTATTGGGAACACGTGCGGAATATATCGTGGTTTATGCCGCATAGTTTTATAGTATTAATATAGGGAGTAATATCAGAGTTCTTTAGAAGCAGTCTGTTTCCTTTAATACTTTTACAGAGCTAAAGTACTTTCAAATCAAAGAGATTTAATATACTATCTATAGAGGGGCTATCTAGCAAGTTTCCATACAAAGAAATTGGTCGCATTCTCAAACTTCAGTAGCGCCATCAACTTTTTATTACAATGCGAGGACGATGATTACAATTTACACCCTAGAACACCTGGCGTGCGTATATTTCAAATAAACTGAGGGACTTATGACTAACTTTTGGATCACAAGTTTTGTGCTGTTTTCCCGTCTATATGCTCAATGCATGCATGTATATCAAATATGTATACATATTTCATCCAGCAGCAAATATTTTAACCTACACAATATATTATGACTCATGATTTATGAGTATTATACACAAATCTGAAAAATGATTCGATGTAAATCTTTCATCAGAACACCAAAGATTCAACACAGTAAAATAACAAATGTGCTTATTTTAAAATTTTGCCGAGGTGTCCTTAGATTAACTATACTAAAAAATACCTACTAGTTGTCATTAGTATATTATCCATTTTCTCTCAAATTCTCATTTCTAATTTCTGGTTGCCCAAATAAAAAATTTCGCAGCTAACCGTGGAAAGGATAGGAACAGCATTAGTGCAGGATAATTTAGGTCTCTAGAAATACTAATTATACTACACATTTATACCAATCGTGAGGCCTAAAGAGATCTAAAACTAATTAAATGTACTGACACATACACCTCTGACTTTTCTATGTTAAGTGTATTTTCTTCATGAAATATCGCTTGCTATAACGGTGAAGAAAAACATCGTGAGGAAACCTGCATACCCGAGAATTTCTCCACAAGAATTTCGAAGGTATGTGAAGTTTACCAACCCGCATTAGGTCAGCGTGATAGACTAAGGCCTAATTCTTCTCACTAGTAGGAGGCCCGTGCCCAGCAGTGGGACAAGTAATATTACTGGCGTGAGCGAAGTTTCAGATAAAAGTTACAAAATTATTGAATATATCTTAATTTTTTTTAGCCATAAAACCCTTGTGAACTTCTTCCATCCATCAAAACATTGTTACAAGAATTCACAACCAGTTAAATCAACCCACAAACTGACTGAAGTGTCAGCGCTTTACATATCGTTAATTCAAAGGGAAGGGGTTCGATTGTCGCCAAACCCAAATATTAGCTTATTGTGCCGTGGGCTCGGGATATCATCCAGCCTCCAGGTACAGATCAACGTCCCGGGGGACCGCACTGTTTACCGCCGGATTAACTTGCCGATTTAATTGACGATAGTTTAAATTCGATCGTGAGTTGAGATGTTCGGGGATGAATGGACTTGCAAGTTGTTTTGAATTAAGTTATGGAGCTGATTAAAATAGTTTTGTTTAATTTCATAGTAATATATTAGGTTCTGTTAAACGAGATTTACGAATATCAAGTAAATATCAATATGAAAATAAATATAATAATAATTAACTGCCTCGTTGGCGTTGTGACATACGCAGTACGTGTACAGCTACCTTCGTGAGGTTTCGGGTTCATCGCTCGGTGCGGGTAATATGATATTGGGTTTTCTTGGTAAAGAAAAGGTTGCACAAAGTCAAACTCGACAAATTCTCGTGTACTATAATGAATGAAAAGAAAACTTTTCTTAAACAGTTTACTCTAAAATTGACTTGTAAATACGATGAGACGAGCGTTCTCTCCAAATTACACTTTGTTGGGCGTTATATAATCTTCAATCCATAGTAATCAAATTTCCAACTTGCGTATCGGCTAATGGTTTATCCCAAATTAATATAGGCAGGTGCGTTAGCAGCATCTATTTGCGGTATTAGAAACCAAAAGTACCAGGGTTGCATATTGTCAGAGGATGTTGGCAACGCTCGCATAGGCTCGGTGCGTCGGCAGACGGCGCGCTGGCGGGGGCGGATCGATACCCCGGCCGCATTGTTGCCCCAGCACTCACCCCCCCTCTCTTTACCCCGCCCTGCACCCGCGCTCCCCTCGACGCGAACCAACCATGGCCCCGCCCCTGGCCTGTGCCCGAAATTCGCCCCATTTGATCTTGAGAGCGCGAATCAATCGCCTTTGTTGCAAGTAGGCTAGGGCCAAGTTGTATGTGACGTGACGACAGTCGATAATCGATAACGTCGGAACGAAGAACGACTCTGAATGATGTTTTCCCTGAACATCTGCTCAACTATCCTTACGAGAGGTAGTGTACAAAACATCGGTATTGTTCTGGTAACAAAGGGTCTGTAAAGTAAAATATAAGGAAGCCATCACCGGCTGGATATGGTGCGGGTTCGTGAGAAACGAGCCGGGCTCTTTTACGACGTTATAAACCGGCTAATTAGCTAGTCCAGTCGTTATTTAACTATATTTCACACTTGACTGCAACGTGTAATTGGCCGGTGTATGCAGGCAATAGATAAAACGGTATAAGACTATAATTTTTCACAACAACTAATAATACACGTGCAAATACTTTTTCTACTGCATACTGAATGAAAATTGTTATGCAGTCCAATGTGCAAACATTAAAACTATATTATTATGAACCTTTAATATAGGAAGTGCGTGCTGCAGCTGGAAGGTGCCATTAGAAAAATATTACCTTATAAAAAAGGTAGTTTACATTAATACATTGGATTAAAAAAAAACAGCTTAGCTTAGACATGTCTTCACCACTAGTTACTAATTTCTTGACTAAAATGAATTAAACTTTTGAACACTTACTCTTAAATCACTTACTATCAGGTGACTCGACTATTCGTTTTCAAACAAGGATCAAGGATGAATGTGAGTGTCTCAAGAACTTGTCAAAGCACATTATAAGAGTAAAGCCAATACCTACCAGTGAGATCTTACAAGCGGTGCATGATAACAATTTGAAAATGTATTACAATAATATTATTAGTGTTCAAAAGTATAATTCATCGGGACATCATGACATATCATTCATCTCGGGACTCGGGAAAGAGATTTTTCAATATGAATATTCATATTGAAAAATCTCATAAGTCTAAAAACCGTCAAGGTCATTGCGGGTTGGCGTCAGGCAGGCAGCAGGTTGTAAAAATTAAGCAAAATCCTTTCTGCAACATGCTTGAAAGTGTGTTGCGCCGACCACACATGAAGGTATGAAAAGGGCAGGCGGAAAGAAAGAAGAAACAAAAGCAATGCTGAAAGAAATTTCCAGAAAACGCCCAGTATGTTAGTGCGTTTACGGCAACTATAGAGGTAAGTAAATTACATTAGTAACGTGAGGTAAACTTTACACGTCGTTAATGAGTTAGAATCACATAACATTAAACCCTCAGCTTCCAGGAGTGCAATAAATTTGCTCGGTGCAATTGCCCATTGCGTTTGAGGATTTAAGGCTATCGTCACATTATTCGAGCTATACTTTTGAGAGCTTTAATAATAAAAAAAATCAAAGCAAAACGTTTCCAAATTATTCAATTTATATAGATAAATATTCTATATATAAATACTACAATAATTTCGTATTTGTTTTAAAATTTGTAAATAAAAGTGAAACTGACGTACTTGATACTTTTATTATTCAAGAGTGGTTCGACGTGTTTAATGTTTATTATACATATTACACAGTCAACGACGACACACCTGGCGACAAAGAAAAGTTAACAAGAATTGATAACGACTGAGAATACTTCTTCTATTAACAAAAGCTCAAACCGTATCCACAGCTTAAAAAAGAAAACCACTCGGTTTCATATTTCAAACAAAATCAATGAGTCTTGTATACATTAAACAACCCACAAATTCTCGAACTAATACAAGGGATTATTACAATCATACTGCTTCATTTACGAACTTAAAATATTCCTAACCATACTTCTATAATAGGCTTTACTACGATATGTCAAAAAAAATCTAATCTCCATAATTATAGACCTCAATGACCTTACACCAAATTTCTTTACATCACATTAAATCAATCATAAGAGCCGATGTGCATATAAATATATTGGTTACACGTGCTACAACTAGTTTGTGCGCAACCAGTTTCAAAACGAAGACACCCACACGGTGCCGGTCGGTAACTCTGTACGAGCAAACTTCAAACTAACGGTAGTGCTAAGATATAAGCCGCCATTAGCCCTCCGGCCCTTGACTTGTACATCATTAGAAATGCGCCGTGAGTCCAATTAACGCTAACGTGCCACATAAATAACACTACATTGATTCTGAGACGATTTTTACAATGGATTCAAGCCCACGCCGTCATTAATGCACACTAATATGAACGTGATACTATAGATTCTGATTTGTAACAGTAATATAAATAATGTAGTTTATTCGAGTGATAATCCGTGACCATTTATCATCGGAAAAGACATTGTGTAATCGTTTTCTATATAAAACTCGTATTACTTTCACCACGGTTTCTAAACCCAACATATTCCCACAAAATTAAATTGCTTTCATTACACCTCAGAATCCGATCACACGGTTAATTTCATTAAACACAAACACCCACGATACGAGTTAAAAGGAACATCAAACGGCCCGCGCGCTTTATCCCTCAGAACTGACAGGTTGCGCTATAAAACCATAGCTTACGATATCTTGTGATAGCGTCAAGTGTGACGATGGGTTTATATTCACACGTAGTGACAATTTGAACGTGTACTATTCCGTTTAGTTAACCACGATTAGAGAACACGATCGGTTTTCGTTTTCATTGGGAGATACATTGCGCAAGTTGCTCCGATATGGGCATTGCCCATTGGGCATGTTAACATAATGTTCAAACACTGACAAAATTAGAATCTAAATTCTAAGTGTACATGGGATTTTGGAAATCAAGCGAACGTGAATCTTGGTTGAAAATAATCGAGTAAAACGTGAACTGATCAAACACCTACAGAATTGTATTAAAATAAGTTGACATTTTAAATTGTGAATTTATATACGCATTGTCTGGACTTTAAAAGAGGCCATAACCCTTGAGTTTGTTTCGGCATTTCTTCTCAGGGATAGACACAAAATGCCGACGCCATTATTATATACTCATAATTGACATGTAAAAGTGATATAAAATATCCTATTTGCATAATAAATTATATGAATTTGAATTTAGTGTTTTAATACATAATACATCTTAGTTTGACTAAAAAAACGTAATAATCATTAGCAGGAGGCTAAATTAAAACAAACTTTTATCGGAATAAAACTAGTTTTAATCGCGCGTCCAACCCGTGACCACTAAGGCTGTAAAACTTACGAAAAATTGGGACTAAAAATAAAATAAATACAAAGCAAATCGCGATAGAATCCGTAACAACTAGTTTTTTTTCAATGAATAACATTCGCGTAAACCTAAGCAATTACAAACTTTTATAACAATTCTTATTGCGAAATGAACGTGTTAACTATCTAGTTCATGTAGTAACGGCAAGGAACGAAAAAGCATCACACGAAACGCGGTCAGAGCACACGAGGGGTCAAAGTTAATACAAAATCAATAAATGTCACAACCGCGCAGTTTATGGCATATGGACTCTACTACCATTACTGTTTGAATCAATTTTGGATGTTTTATTTATTCATGAAATTATTATAATCTTACTTTGCTTATTTTACGGAAAACTGTACAAGTAAGTTTATAATAATACTGCTATAAGACGTGGTGGTAACCGCTCTGGCCTTGTCTATAGCACCTTAATATGGGGTCGGCATGCGCTATGCACAGACTTTTTCAAGCAATATGCAGTACATTTAGGCCAAGTCACCTCATTATTCCAGTGAGTTAAATCTGCGTAAATACCAAAGTTCAGAATTCCAGCTATTCCGGAAACAATTTTTTTTTCTATTCGATCAAATATGTTGACAAAATTCGCGTAACCATCGCAAAGCTAATTTTCTAATTTAATTTGCCCGAAACTGGTTCCCTCCAGAGGGGTTGGACGTCAGGCAGGCGGCCGGTTGTAAAAACTAAGCCAAATCCTTTCTGCAACATATTTGAAAAAGTGTTTGCGCCAACCCCGCACTAAGGTAGGATAAGGGCAGGTAGAAAGATAGAACGATTTTAGAAAATAGGGATCCAAATACAAGCGCATTTTGCCCATAACAAACAAGGTCCTAAGTCCAAAGTGGTTCCGTACACGTTGAATCATATAAATATTTATGAGTTATTTGCATGCAGAGATAATTTTAAGTGGTGTTTAAAAGCGTTATTAATGCACCTATAAACTTGAATTCAGTTTCAAAACTGTTTCATAGTTTATCTAATTATGCTAAAAGCGAAATGACACTAATTACACTGTAAACACATGCACTGCACAGCATAGGTTTTGCAACCTTTTAAACTGTTGACAGTAGTCGTAGTAAATGTATTTTACGACTATTTAATGGCTTATGTTTATGCGAATGTTATTCATTGAAATAAAACTGTTTTTTACGGATTATATCGCGATTTCGATTTTCAAATTCTATTTCGATTCGATTCGATTCATGGGTCCGACCCGTGACCACGAAGGATGTAAAGCTTTCGAAAAGTCGAAACTAAAAATAATAAAAAAAAACACGATCCGAATCCGTAAAACCAATTTTATTTCAACATTGAAATGTATTTAATATTATCGTTAGTGGGCTGCCTTAATACAGTTGTGTTTTATGTGATTATTGTTATGCATGTATCTGTGTGTTTGTTTATTACACTTTCACGAAAAACTACTAGATCAATTTTCTAAGAAGCCCTTATCCCACCTTAATGTGGGGTCGGCGCAACACACTTTTTTAAGCATGTGGCAGATAGGATTTAGCTTAGTTTTTACGACTGGCTGCCTGCCTGACGTCAACTGATGAATAGATTTTGAGGAAACTATAGTTCTATAGAATATACATCAGAATAACAAATAGGCTACTAATAAATAAATTTCCACGCGAACAGAGTCACGGGCAACAGCTAGTAGTAAAATCATAATTTGTTCAGTAGTTCCAGAAATTAACACTTAAGCCGCGTCCCCTTCACGTTTCTCGAAACAAAACACGAAAACACCTACACCAATCAAGGCTTTTCATTGTCTCCTGCTCATAGAACAATGGATTATAGAGGTAGACAAAAAATGTAGAAATACCATGTATTGTATAATTGTTTTTTTATTGCAGAGATTGGCAAACGAGCAGATGGGTCACCTGATGGTAAGTGATCACCGCCCATAGACACCCAAGACACAAAAAGAATCATGGGTGAGTTGCCAACCTAAAAGGAAGGAATTGAAGGGGAGGGAAGGGGATTGGGAAAGGGAGTGGGGAAATGGGCCACCGGAAACCTCACTCACCGAACGAAACGCGACAGCAAACTGCCACTTTACGTCGGTTTTCTGTGAGACAGTGGTATCTAACCGGTCGAGACGGCCCATTCGTGCTATAGACGTTACTGCCTACAGCGTGGCTCTACCACTTAATGTTTTAGTGCAGAAGACGCGGCTTTAAACAAACATGCTTTTCAACCTTATGTGTATAGATAATAAAGTACTAGTTCGATGAACTGCACTTGCACCATAAAAGACCAAAATATACATTTGGTGTTGGAGCGGTACGCGGGGGGATGCGGGGAGAGGTGCAGGGTGTGGTGCGGGGTCCAACCGGCCCGGATTGAGATACGCACAGCGCAGTTATCAGCCAAGTTGTGCCATAAATAAATCACACTCGTGAGAGGACCAGATAACGAAAGGGCTATTGGTCGCATACGTCGCGAGTTATACGCTTAAAGCGGGGAAATGTAGCTTTTATTTTTTTATAATTTATATTAATTAAAGCTAATTAATTGATAAAAAACATTTGTTCTGGAAATTTACATCGCTTTCACATTTCAAATGTCATAAAATAATATCGTCGGCATCTTATCTTATGTGCATAGGTTTTAACTTTGTATTAAATTATATTTTTTAATTAGAATTTAATTAGAATTCAAAATTATTACGAATTTCAAACATCTAAATTAGCTAACTGCTAATATAAAGTTAAATCGTAGAATTGCATTATTTATAGTTACGATGAAAAATGAGTAAAAACGTCGTAACTCTACCAAAACCGCAACTTCATTTATTTCATTATTTTACTTACATAGGTTGACACATTATTTGATTGATCATCAGCAACATGATCATCATCAGCCATAGGACGTCCACTGCTGAACATAGGCCTCCCCCAAAGATTTCCAGATCGACCTGTTGGAAGCGGCCTGCATCCATTTGATTGATCACATTACTCAAATGCATAAAAGTTGTATGTATCAAACTAAAGTGAGCTTTAAATCGCGCCAACCTGTGACTCTCACTTCAACTGATAAATGTTAATCATAATGGACGCGTTACACAATATTAAATAACGGACTATCGGCCATCGGGGACACGAACCAGAAACTGATCAATGCACTCAGAGATAAAGCGTCCACGATGACAGGGCCGCATGTTTGATTCATTCTTAAATACATACGTAAGGGCCAAAAAGGCTAAATCATTTTGATTGAAAGTGAGCTGTATTACATTAAGGTGGAACGCTTTTCTCTATAAACCCGTTTTTTCATATGTAAAATTCTCATTTGGCAGTTCTGGAAATTTTCTCTTTCATTGATATTATAAATTAAAGTCACTTAATTGACTTACTTAAAGTCGTGACCTTTTACAGATTCATAAAAATGGTGGATGTAATGTTACCAGAAGGGTTTCTGATACGTATACCTGTTTCGTTACCAACGACTGGACACAACTTGGAAAAACTCGCCAAAGTACCGCGTTCTCCCGAATATTCCAGCGTATAGACAATAACAGTCACATAATTTTACCGAACATCGAGCGATGCAAACGGACGGTATTCAACACGATGTCGCATCGGATTGACTGTATTTGGACTAAATTGCATCTACTAATAGATGCAGTGAATTCACTTCACTGTAGCAGGTTAAAAATAGGGTATGGGCCCCTAACATATTTGGTACATCCGGCCCTGGCTTACCCGCGACCGCCGACGCATTGAACCATACTTTATCTCGTCACTCTAATTACGTGTTGACAAATTTAAATGTATACAAAAGTAGTAAAAGATTTCGGATAACAGAATTTAAAAACACTTTGTCAGTGCTTAATATTTTAATTGTATTGGTAATATTGGTGTTATTTTGATCCATAATAATTTAAAAACTTAACTGATCGACTTCCAACTTGATTCAATCGTGACCAAATGTATATGGTATTTCAAGGGCCGTCACCCTTAAGATTTAAGGTAGGTTTTGGAATACTCTGTACCTTTTCTACAAATTCCTTCAGCCTAAGGCGTAATGATTACAAATTACAAATTCACAAACATCGAAACTTCACATTTTTGTTTAATTAATGCATATTTTATCACTTTTAGGTAAAATCCAAACGCACGTTAATACATTAAACGACACGGCGGTAATAAACAGGCATGTTGTCAACAGATCATATCGCGGTAATAACTTGGTATTAGTTTAGGTTACTTTGCCTAATTAACGAGCCTTTACGCAGAATATTAGAATAATCGTCGATAGAAACGTTTAGCAGCACGATATTAGAGTTCAATTCGAGACACTAAATATAGATTATCAGTGATAATATAATTATTTAAGCGTAATGCGAAGTGGAACTATGTGAAATAATAAATTTCATTAACCTAGATTGTGTAGAATTATTGCATTAATACTTAATTAAAATAATTCCTATTATTCAATATCTATAGATTATCGATTTCAATAATGACAAAGTAGTGGATAGCAGAAGGGAAATAAAAAAATAATCTAAAAACTTATACATACTTACTATTTCATCATGCATTCATTATGATATTCCACAAGCAATAGATAGTTTTTGTTTGGCATCTATTGGAGTGTACAATACCTGAAACAAAAATACAATTTTGTATTTATATAAATAAGTATACTTATCTTTCGCATTAAAATAAATAAGTACATATACTTAACAGTCACATACATAGGGCCTTACTTATAAAAAAAATTTAGCTAAGCAAATGGTTAAGAATAGTCTGTCCCTTTTGCCCCTTACTTATAAAAATATTTAAGCGCTGCTTATCTTTAACCATACGATGTCCTTTTCATTTTTAAACAATGTAACACAAGGAAAAAAGTGACAGGCTATTCTTAGCGAAAAGATATGCGAAAATGTTTTTAAGGCCCTTTTATTTTCAAACAACGTGACACAAGGAAAAAGTTACAGACTATTCTTTACCAATTGCTCAGCTAATGTTTTTATAAGTAAGGTCCATAGTTCCTTACCCCACACTTGGTTTGAGATATACATATTGTGACCATCACGATCATAACGATTTTCTACTGATTGCCTCACAAAATGACCCAGTCGCAACGATGAATTCATATTGTAGGCAAAATTGTAATGTTACACGAGAAAATATCCGCGGTTAAATACTTTAAAGTAAAATACTGCTAAAAATATCTGACATGCAAACCCTAATCTACTTATGATTAAAAACAATACAAAACAGTCCAAAGCCCAATCTATAGAAAGCCTCATCACTCAACTTTTCCACGAATTTCGCGCTATCAAAGTACACGGGCGTCATAACGCAAAAATAACAAGTCATTGACATTATTAATAGGCTAGTGATATTGTGCCGCGCCGCGCCGACCGCTCCGAGTCGAGCGTACAATCGGTGGAACTGCGGTACTGACCTGCCTCACACACTATTCGCCAAATGCGTCATCGGCCATCGCCTGCAGACGCTATAGTATAACTAGATGCGACAACCATTAATCATGTTTTAGTTTACAGTTGTACATTGTAGGCAAGGACGTAAACAAAATATGGACGGAGCGCCAGGAACTTTGAAAGTGACGCAGGGTGTTCGATCAGTCGATCAGTCACCCCCATAACATGTCGATAGATCGAATGGGCCGAAAACTTTGCTTCACTTTTAATGTTCTTAGCGCTCCGTCCATCCTTTTTTTACGTCCGTGTTTGTAGGTTGCGGAGTGGGTGTGAGCGTCAATGGGAGTTTTTAACATGTCACTTTTTAACCCACACTAAACTAAATCGGTTATTAACTGTTTTATGAACATGGTTATCCCATTAGACTGCCTCGGTGGCGTGGTTATACTTCGGTATGACTACCGTCCTGAGGTCTCGGGTTCGATCCCCGGATCGGGCATAGCGGTATTGGATTTTTCCATAGCAGCCCGGAGTTTGGAATTTGTGCCCGATATGGCGATAGGCTCGCCCCCTATCACATCTGGGACGGAACTAAGCTCGGCGAAATGTGGGTGTACTAGTTCGCTAGTGGGCCTCTGCCTACCCCTTCGGGGTTACAGGCGTGAGCTTATGTATGTTATGTTAATGGTTATTGTTAACTTGGCCCAGTATACCACCAGCCTTAAATGTAAAAAAATAAATGATGGTCGCTAACACCTGCTATTTAGAAAGATATGACGACTATAGAATTTACTCTGAGATCGCAACGTTCGACTACCGATTTCATTTATATGAATTTTAACCAAATGCCATCGCTGAGCAGTGAGCAGCGAACTCGATTCGAATACGTAGTCGATAGTTTTACGTGCTCGCGGCTGTTGATGGTAATATACATGCACAATTCTGTTACACTTAAGCTGAGATCTATAGAGCGAACTACGACTGAGTCTAAGGCTGAAATCTATAGTTCTTACTTAAGTCTTGTACCAAAGTCGACTCAGCGTAGTCGTCTTTGGAGTGAACTAAGCGAAAGTCAACTTTTGCGTATTTATAATTCGAACTCGAACTCAGGCTAGCCATAGTTTGTCTTTGCATAGTCTACTCAGACGTTATCGGTTTCACGCAGTTCCTTTGACAAAAGAAACGTAAGATTTTTATATATTTACAGGAGACGCGCCTTTATATTTGTAGGTTGTAAAGGAACGTATTACGTAATTAACAGCTGACAAAATGGCTGACGCTCTTTGAAATGTCAAGTGAAAAACAAACCGCATTATACATAAATCGTCTTATAATCCTTTCAGCAACATGCTTGAAAAAGTTTGCTACGCCGACCCCACATTACGGTGGGATAAGGGCAGGTAGAAGAAAGAATAAACATGAATCGTCATCATTTGATAGTCAAAACATGGATTTATTATTTATTACTATTGTTGGCAAAATCATTAATATTTTGAAGAAGGCCATAATTTTTAAAGTAAGAAGAAACAAGATGATGATGATGAAAACATGATGACATAAAAAAGCATTCTAAGCTCTAAAATGATGAAGTAAAGTGTAAACCACCAAGCGAATTACAAGGGCTCAAATATGCCAGGAGTCACAATCAGGTGAGTGAGTCATCTGTGTCATACCTATTCCTGGAGCTCTAGCTAATCCACTCCCATTATTTCATATTAATATATTGACAAAAGTTTTATTAATTTATCAAAATTGTTAAAACAGGGATTTTGTATTTTGGAGACTGTTTACTAGCAAATTGTCTGTCTGTCTGTTTGTTTACTAGCAGCCCGTGTAGAGTATAAATTGCATCTCAGTCAGCCAGCAAGCCCAAAGCAAAACCATGCCTTATTAACATTTCCTGCCAGCGGTAAACTGTTGAGGCATTACCATCTGGGTACCATCTGAGTGGTTAATCTGCCAGGCAAGCTTATTGTCAGCTAGACCATGCAAATTGCCATTGTGGTGATCTGCTGATTAATAATGAAAGATCTGAGGGAAACTCTGTCTGATATTTATTTCTTCTGTTTCAGAAATAACATTTTGAAGTTATTAAATTTTCACACATGCTACCAACTGCGGAACAAGTTATCAAACACAAGCAATATTATAGTAGTTTGTGCAGTAGGTATATTGCACAATAGTTGAGAATACCATTTATGTACTGTGTGGATTGAAAGAGGAAATAATAACGAGGATTGAGAAAGGAATGTTGCGGTGGTTTGGGCATGTAGAAAGGATGGATGAAAGGAGGCTGACAAAGCAAATATATATGGCAAGTGTGAATGGTAGAGGTGGAAGGGGAAGACCTCATCGAACATTCTCTGACCAAGTCAGAGATTTACTCGAGAAAGGTCAAGTTAAAAGTACCCTAAACCGACGTGCATGCATGAAGAATGTAATGAGACTGAATGAGGCGAAAGAGGTGTGTAAGGATCGTAGCAAATGGAAATCCGTTGTCTCTGCCTACCCCTATGGGAAAAAGGCGTGAGTCTATGTATGTATGTATGTATGCTCACTCAAATAACAAAGGTTAATATCAGAGATTGTAATAAATAAATATTATTCATGATAATTATTATTTTATTTACCTACTGCAAATCAATTTCCTGACAACATGTAACCAATTCATTCTCAAAATATCTATATATTATTTAGGCCGACTACATAATAATTAATATAATATGTACTTTCACTGATTCACTGATTCACTGTCTGTTTAATATGACTGCTAGGTGGACAGACGACCTGACAAAGGTCACATGAAATCACTGGTTACAGGCCGCTTCCAACCGGTCGATCTGGAAATCTTTGGGGGAGGCCTATGTTCAGTAGTGGATGTCCTGTGGCTGATGATGATGATAATATTATTGGAGCAATAGCATGATGGTCACTGTTGCATTGTGGGTCGCCGCGATGAAGTCCGCCGTCCGTCCATTCCCACTGGTTCTCGGGTCACCTTTCGCGCTTTGCAAATGGCTCAGCAGAACGATTTTTTTAATTCTTAGCACGGTTTCGGGTTTAATGTTATATTAATTATTATTCAGGACAATACTGGAAGTTGTCAAAACATTTGTCTATTTTTTTGGCATCTTCTGGGTTACAAGTTTATTCCAAACAAAATTATCTATTTTTGTTAAACTTTAATAATTAATAGATCGATTTACAGTATAATAAACGGTACTGCAATATAAGAAAATCTCGTACCTTTAATTATTAAACATTTTCTAACAATAGTTTTGGTATTTTAGTTTAAAAAACGTTAGAATGAATAAAACAATTTCTACATTTTATGTCAGTATTTCGATACTGGTATTACTGCATGCCGAACTGACAGACCGAAGTCAAGGTTTTGTGGACTTGAACTTAGCAAAGTTTTTCTTGTGAAAAATGACTTGGACTAAGTCTGAGTTCGATTTATAAATTCCAAATCCTCACTAAGTTCGTTTTTTTGACTCGGACTTAGTCGAAGTTCGTTCTATAGATCTCAGCCTTAGTCAAAGTAACGAACTCAGTGAGGATTTCGACTTAATTCGAGTCATTTTGTACAAGAAAATATTTGCTTAGTCTGTCTGTCAGTCTATTTTTCTTAGAAAAAATTACTCGAACTAAATCAAAGTTCAATTTAACAAGTTCCTCATTGAGTTCATAACTTTAATTTAGACTTAGTCGAAGTTCGCTCTATAGATCTCAGCCTGAGACAGTTAGTGACGATGAACTTAGTTTTAAAGTGAACTTTTAAACGACTTTATATGGCCCTATTAGTAGGTAATCTGATATTTTGTTAGATGTTATCATACAGATGCCCTTTTATCTCTAACATAAAATGCAATCCAAATATCTTTTTACGTTACTTTCATTTGAATTTTATTGCCTAAAATAAGAAAATGTATAAGAAATAAAATCGGCTCAACACCCGGATATTAATTTTCAAAGTTGTTGACAGTTAGTACGTAAAACTATTGAAATGTGGAGACTGTAAAACGGTCGATAGTGATCAAAGCCATATATTTCCTTAACATAATAAATTAAGTTAAAAATACGAGCTATCTGTACCATCTGTTTGGTGAAACAGGGCACAGCGGTCTTAGCCAAGCGGCTTATGCGCTAGTCGAATAGAATAGTAAATGTATGGGAATGACATAAGAGTATGCTATACATAGCGTATGTGTAGGCCAGTCTATTCGACCGATTATTAGATTCGAATATATACGAATGGACTTCTTTCTACCTGTCCTTATCCCACCTTAATGTGGGGTCGGCGCAAAACACTTTTTCAAGCATGTTGCAGAGAGGATTAGGCTTCGTTTTTACGACCGGCCGCCTGCCTGTCGTCAACCCCCTATGAGGGATCCAGTCCCAGGCAAATTAAATTAGAAAATTTACTTTGCCCGACCTGGGAATCGAACCCAGGACCTCCCGGCCCACAGCCCATACATGCTGCCATTAGACCAAGGAGGTGACTCCAAGAATGGACTGCGAAATAAAAATCTGTAGTAACTTTCGCACCTATTAAAAGGACAATGGTGTCTGTATGATGCATCATGCAAGTACATATCAGGATTCGCGAGTGAGAACGATAAATCATCCCATACAGACAAAAATGCAGTTATAGGGAGTCGCAGATCGATAGAGGCAACTTATGCGATACGTTTCTATTATGACAGATTTAGCGGATAAAACTTATACGAACTTGGTTGAGTGTGTTGAAAAGCCGCGTTTCCTGCACTAAGAAAATTAGACAAAACCTGGTATTTCTAAATTTTTTTGTCTATAGGCCATTGTTACATGAGCAGGAGACAATGAAAAACCTTTTTTTGTGTAGGTGTTTTTGTGTTTTGTTTCAAAAAAACATGTGTAGGAGATGCCTTTAAACCAAGTTTCCTGCAACACTATATTACATTAAATTAAAAACTACATTAAACATGATTTCGCCAAACCATTTTCCATGTCCATTGTTCAGTGAGCAGGAACATTATTTTGTGTAGGTGTTTTTGGGTTTTGTTTGGGGAAAAACATGAACAAAAGACGTGCCTTAACACCAATCTGAACCGTGGGAGTGAAACATTTGTCGCGCAAGTAATCTGCGGACAACACAGAATGATGGATGGTAACGACCGCAGCGGTCTCCACGGACACTTCTCCAATTTACCCATACATATTTGTGTTTTATCTTGGATTTTTCTTTCTATGTGATTTATGTCATATATTGTGTAGATTGTCAGTTAAGATATAATATTAGCTTTAAGTATAAATAAAACATCGCAAAATACGTATTGAAGAATTAAATAACTACATATTATAAAACAAAGATCTCCCGCGTCTGTCTGTTTGTTCGCGATGAACTCATAAACTACTGAACGGATTTTCATGCGGTTTTTACCCATAGATAGAGTAATTCATGAGGAAGGTATTATAACTGTTTCAACTCCCACTGCTGGGCACGGGTCTCCTCTACTAATGAGAGGGATGAAGACGAATGTATGACCAAAAAATATAAACGCATAGAGTCAAATAGTGCGGATAACATAAAACCATTTTATATCAAAACCGAAACATTTTTCGTATAACCCAAACAAAAACAGATAAAATATTAATAAAATCCTATAAAAATGTCATATAACATTTAAAAGTTAACCTTCGACATTACTTAATCCCCGCCTACGTTCTGATATTTCAGATATAATTCCAATTAACATAATGAACACAGAGTATTAACGTTACGACTTCGTCTCACCATCAATATCGTGCTCGATTTATCGTTAAATACGCTGAGGCAATAACAGAGTCTGCCCACGCTACCGTCGACCGCTAGCGATATATTTTATCAATTAAATTGTTATTAAATTAATGGAAAACGTGTCAAGGACTAAGTGATATAGTCAGATGTTCCAATTTGCAAAACGTTTATCGATCGACTTCAAAAATATGTAACACGTCTGTTTTTTAATGTATGTATGTTACGCCATATCTCCGCCAAATGTGGACGGATTTTCAAGATTCTTTTTGTGTATAGAGCTTATTTCAAGGGTAGTCCCATATAACGATTAGACAAGATCGGATAAGTTTTGAAGTCGGTCCGTTAAGTTTTTTGTGTTCGATAGAGCTTATTCAAAGAGTGAGTGAGTTGTGAGTCCGAAAGTTTCTCGTATTTCTTGGTTCCCACGACACCTGACTAGTATCTTGTTTCCATGACTATGTGTAGGTACTTATTGGGTGATTCAAAAGATAAGTTGTATAACTTGTTATCTACTAATTGCTTCGCGAGGTGTTAAACGCGTATAATTTGCATGTCGTACGATAATATGTCATTGATACTGCAAGCTTTGCCATATGGCAATAATGGAGCGGCGGACAAACCAACGAGGGCGTAAGCAAACTTAACTAAGGGTTCTGCTTCTGATTTTCATGCATACATTATTTTTGTAGCATAAAAATGAAGTGGTGAAAAGTGTTCTTGATTCATTGCTCTCTCGCATCTTAATCGGGTGATCGCTCTTATTAATATCGATGCTCAAGCTATAGCGTAAAAGACGTTATGATCATTATTTTGGTTCGGATGAATTTTAGATACGAATAAATTCGCTCTTATTGCATAGACATAGAGCTGTTTTCACAGACTCAAGCCGATTCTGCACCGATAAATTATGGTAGAGCCACGCTGTAGACAATAACGTCAACAGCACGAATGGGCCGGCCCGACCGGTTTGATACCACTGTCTCACAGAAAACCGACGTAAAGTCGCAGCTTGCTGTCGCGTTTCGTTCGGTGAGTGAAATTTCCGGTGGCCCATTTCCCTCCCACCCATTTTCTCATTTTAGGTTGGCAACGCACCCATGATTATTTTTTTATCTTGGGTGTCTATGGGCGGTGGAGATCACTTACAATTAGGTGACCCATCTGCTCGATTGCCAGTCTCTGCTTTAAAAAAAAACTCTTATATTTTCCTATAATTAAATGTAAACAAATACGTTGTGGTCAGGTCATCATCAAGGTGCAATACAGAAAACTGTGCATAAAAACACAAATGCCATTGTCCGCTCGTCACAAACGGCGTCTTCTTTGAACGCTGTCGATGCCCCCGCGCCCGGCGCGTTATACGACACCAATTTCCTGTACCCCGACCGACTGCTATACAAACATCGCTCGATATTATGTCACCGGACTTTTATTACAACTTTTTTCCATGATCAGTGTGGAACGAGAACCAGTGTTCGAGTTTCGTATCGAGACCAACCCTCTGACTTTTGCCATCGATTCGATTTCGACTACGATTTGATTTCATTTAGTGATTTAAAATTCTCCTGAAATCGAGTTAAAAAGTGCGCTAACGTCGCGTTGAATTCGAGAACGTGTCATTTGGTCAACCCGACTTTAGTGTACTTTTTTATTTAATTTCGATTTAATTTGAAATCGAATCGAGTGTCAAAAGTTACCCTACAGATATTAACCTGTATGTTGTAAGACCGAGTCTCTTGTGGATCCCAATAGCCATGACACTGGTAACCTAACTTGGTACGAAGCTCCGTATAATAGGCATACTACACAGCTATGTAGTATGTATGTAGAGGTATATTACACATCTATTGTTTGTATTTATGTATTTTTGAACGTGAGTGTAATAAATTTTAACCACGAATATAAATCAAGTTATAGCTCAGCATGTGTTCTGTGTCATTACATTGAATCGAGGAGCCTACCTATTAAAATGAACGTTAAATCTAAAATACTATTTATTTATTTAGTAAAAACGCAGAACAGGGTATAATCATTAGTTTATTATTAACATGATAAATAAATAACATAAAACCAAAGTACCCACATATTAAAAATGTCGGTGTTTAATGTACAAGTAAAAATGTACTTATGAAGATTAGAATGCCGAAGTTATGCAAGACTTTTCCATTACAAGTGATCGACATAACCGTAACTCGCACACTTTTGAGAATAAAGGCGAAGTTTCGATGTCGTTTACTCGTCATTGTGCACCGATAATTTGCATAATTAAATAACATTATGCATTCATTGGGGTGACCCTTGCGCGCGGCCGAAACAAAATGCGTACAAATATTGATAACGACAAAATCTTTTTTAAATACGGATTTCCTTTCACCCTTTGTAGTTAAATTAGGTGCAAATGAAGGCTGTGTGAATAATTTATCTGCGCGATACAATTTATGTCCGTACATTAATGCGAGGCGGTCCCGTCCGGTGGTTTGCTTCGCTAATTAGATTCAACAATTACTAGACTTGTTCATTTACGCGATAGGTGTACCTTTAAAGCGTTTAATCTCCTTAGAACCTTGGCTTTTCTATAAATTAAAGAGAGAGGAACGATTTTTCTAATCCACTTTGCTTCGTATACCCCCAAGGTTTTAACTACCTATGATCGGCGCAGTGACGTGCACAGGCATTTCGATGAAGATAGACACAATTTGCTAAATTATTATCATCCACACTTGCATCATCACCCTCGTGTCGATTTAAGCCAAGCGCTGCTCTTTTGAAAATCTGTTGCTGTTGCCTATGATTTATAATTTTTTATTTATTTAAATAGTACTAAATAGCAAACTGTCAGGGTAGATAGTGTCTCTTTGTCTATATGGATTGCACGCCACTGGGTCGGCGAGCTCATACCAGGTAAAAACACAAAAAAACAGAGACGTAATCGCACCGACAGCCCGATCAAAAACGTTTACCCAACACGGCAACAAAAAAGAAAACCGGCGCGGGCGCGAATTAATGCCCGAGAACTTCTAAATTAATCTCCTCGAGTCGGTTGGCAAGTACGCTCCCGAGCTTGCCTCTAGTTCACGGGATGTGGTAGCAGGGTGGCACGGGGGGCGGAGGGAGAGAGCACGTTCGTGGAAAGCGAAATCCACCCTACTCCCCCCAAGCAGAGGCCCCCCCTCGCAGAGGTCTTTGTCCCAACGCGACCCAGTTAATGACCGGCCCGCAGACGCCGCGCATAGCCTCATTTCTACATAAATACGGCTACTACACTTGACCTCCAGAGTTTATATTAGAAAAGCACGTGTAACGTGTTGTAAACAATATCAAATAGGTTATTACATATTTTCACATAATGCCCGGTGAAATTATCCTCGCGTTCAAGCGTGAATGGGTGTATTAAAGTTGTAAATCACAGATGAATAGAGGTATGACGGTTGTGGCAATTCAATAAGCTGTTATTATTGCTCCCATACTGAGGTTCCATTGAAACCAGTAGCTATTAGTTTCTGGTTTATTTACACGTTCTCGCACTGTGATTTAAAATCGAATGAGTTTGAAACGTAATTTATTATATAGATTTTTGGTGTTAATTATAATAGGTAAGTTAATACTTCATTACGTTACGATAAAATCTTAATGTTACGATTTTTGATTTGATTAAATTGGAGCAAAGTTTAAGTTCTTTGACTACGTCCTTTCAATTTGAAAAATTTCAAAGAAAACTATTGGCCATATTTCTAAAAAATACGTTAATATAATAAGACCATAAAACAAAATCACGACCGCTTTGTATAATTGAAAATTCGAAATTCATAAGACGGCATACTAAAATTAACCACAAAGTTATTCACCAATACCGTATCGACAGTCGAATAAATCGTCGCCGAGCAAAGGGTTACCGGCCGCGGGCACTAAGCGTGCAACTGTGGGGGAAGCAACAGGTCGCGAAACAACGTTTTAATTGTGTGCCGATAAGCATCGACGTCGACTGCGGCACCCGCGCTCGGACACTCTCGGACGCACTCGGACACCACCCGGACAATGTCCGAACTCCGGACGGAGCGACTGTAAGGTGCGGCCGATGCCCTAAATGCATTCGTTTGAAAATATAGCACACATTTACATCGGCGCGGTCGCGGTGGGGGACCGCGTAACATGCTTCGCTCGTAATGTCCGAGGCTTATGACCTTATTCGAATGGTATTCCGAACGTAGTTTTCAAATTCTCATTCGGTTGAGGTTTATTAACATTTCAAATGCATTCGGTCTGTGTACGAGTATAAGTTATAAGGCAGGCATCATTAAAATTTAAAGAATTCGATGCAGATAAAGAAATAAATTTGGAAGGTGTCATCGGGATTTTGACGGGAAGTCTGACGGTGTGGACGTCGCTTGTTAAAATTATGTCATATTATATTATTCGCTAGGGCTGTGTTTGCTGTCTTTATGTGGTGTGGTTTAATGCATCAAACTTCAGTGAAGATGGACACTATAATGTGGAAACTTTTTAACCGGTGATCTTTAATGAGTTTTGCTTGGTGCGTTGGCTGGCTTTGTTCGGTCGATTCGCCGAGTGAAGGTCATCTGAGGGACATCACACTGGAAGTAATTACCGCCATAATCCCAGCAGGACCTTGAGATCATCCACATCTGAGTCTCATGGTCAAGTGAAATAATTGCTCTATTAACCTTCACATTGGCTAAATCATCGCATATATAGAAGCCATTATTTTGAAAAGAAAAAGAAGGTGTCACGGATCGTACAACATTCAAATTCAGATAACCTATTCTCTTATCTTTTGCAATTAATCTAAATATATATACAGGTCAGAATATGTTATTATTTATCTCACAATATTATTCTACTAATTTCAGAAGTTATCACGTCAGAAAATATGCGAAGTAACATCGCACGCCTTCAAAATGTCACTTGTAAGCACAGACAGCATAAATACAGGAGTAATATTAATATTTGTACACAATGAGAGAAGTTTGATTATTTCTCGCCGTTCAGTTCAATGGCAGTTTGGACACCTTTGAAAGTTGGTTTCAAGATACGGGCGCGCTGGCCAGTTGTCGAAGAACCCTGTAATACAAGGGGACAAGAAGGATTCTATGCGGGTACACGGCTCATCTGCGCCGGTCATGAGATACGCCTAGAGCGATAGTTGCATAAAGTGTTGTTTCGCAAACCACAAGGGATCGAGCTAAATGTTACTGTATCCTTTGTTTCCAATGTTTACTGACAAACTCGGAAACCGGTCGATGCAATGTCGCCTCAGCTCACGTGGGATGTGACCATTGTTGGCGAGTGGCGACGAATTTCAAGAAAGCGTAATGCGATATCTAAAAATTCCGGTTTTTATATGAAATATGTGTTTTGTTAGCGTAGTAATAAATTTGTATGTGGTCCGAGCCGTTTTCTCATTGTTGCGGAGGCTTAGTGGCAGATTACGCCCCCGGTACTTTAAAGCTACGCGTGGTATCGCAATTCGTGACTGGAAGCTGGTTAGGGAACGTACCCATACTACGTAAGCCATTTTTTACACCCCCCCCCCCCTCCTCGGTGACCGCCCGTAGTATATATTCCGCTTCCATCGCGGCACGAACCAAAAGGTTCTCTTCTACCTACTTTTGCCGAACCGTTAAGCTGTGGAATAGTCTGCCGTCTCACGTGTTCCCTCCCTACTATGACATTGGGTCCTTTCAGCGAAGCGTGAAAAAGCATTTATGCAGGCCGGCATGACTCTGGCGACCATTCATAAACTATGTTTATCGATGGTCGTTGGTTTTTTTTGGACTGCACTACGCTTACCATCAGGTGTAGTGTAGTCACTTTGCCGTGCTCGGATAAAAAAAAAATACCAAGACCCCCCCTTCCCGCTCTAGTTTCCACGTACTAATTTATAAATATGGATTTCAATCATATTTTGTCGAAAAAATGTGAAATAATATATTATGATGTGTTGCCACAAATGAGCTTTAAAAGTGGTAAACGCGCACGCCATATTTTAATATCGAAAAAGTACGATATTTCCCTAGAGGATATTGGCTACGTGATAAAAACCTAAGGCCCCCCTTTCGCCCCTGTGACCAAGTGTGGTATTTTAAAGACCCCCCCTCCCCCAGAACGGGTCACGTAGTATAGGTACGTTCCCTTAGCTGAGCTGGCTCCGACTGGTTTACTGCACTGTTTAAATTTACAAGACATGTCAATACTACTTTATGATATATTAGATCTGTTCTACTATGTTAACTTCAGATTTCTTAAGTTTACGCGAATATTATACATTGAAATAAAACTATTTTTACGGATTCTATCGCGATTAGGTTTTAATTATTATTCCCGACGTTTCTAAGGCTTTGCAGTCTTCGTTGTCACGGGTCAGACTGAGGTGTCATTTGTCCAAAAAAGGTAATCGTGATAGAATCCGTAAAAATAGTTTTATTTCTATGTTAACTTCGTTTAGTGCGAACAATGAATTATACTTCGCCAGCATATTTCATACTTTAAATATCTAACAGAATATTTATTGTTAGTGTCAAATCTTTAGTAGTTACAACGTTTTCGAATATTTTGTAATAACGTAACAGTGCATTTAAAATTATTTATTACCAGATCGATTTCAGATATTAATTTCGTAGCATAATTTTGGAAGTTGTGTGGGTGGCGTTTTGATTCCAGCCAATATGGATCCGGTTACTTTGAATCATAAAGCTACTGCATCTAGGGTTGCACGGTGATCGACTTTACGGACGAGTCCGGCCAAATTTTTCGGCTTTTGGACTTAACGATCCACGAAGTTTTGCAACCACCGATCGACTAATGGCCGGTCTCAATAAACGATCTCAGTTTAGAGTGCGGATAGATTGCGATTATGTACCAATCAAATCAAGTCATTTGACGGAGTCATGTTCAAACTGTGTTCTTATTGGCTAATTTTTGTAATCTATCTGCACATTCGAACTGAGATTGTTAATTGGAACCGGGCGTTAGTTAATCGCGATGTGATGCTGGGTGGGTCCTGGCGATAAATGGATGATGACTTTACATGCGTTTTAGTGATCTCAAATGTTTGAATTAAGCTGTGTCTCCTGCACGAAAACATTACACAAAACATGTATTTTTTATCTATGGTCTATTGTTCTACGAGCAGGTGACAGCTAAAATAGTTGTTTTGCGTATGTGTTTTTGTGTAATTTCAAGAAAAACTAGTACAGGAGACGCGCCTTTACGTACCAATGTATGCGCGTGAACAAATTATATTGGTTGTGGAATAACTTTAAAACCTCTACGCTCAATTTTATCTAGTGTACACAACATTATTGTTTGTAAATCTCATGAATCACATTAATTAACATGTTTTATTATGTTTGTTGACAGATTTTGTGTGTATTCACTCGGATACGAGTGTCAAAATGATACTTCAATTTACATGTTGACATGGATCTACGTATTTGCAGTGTGTTGGTATTTATCAAAGACGTAATTAATTTTATCTTGTTCGTAAATATTTGATTTTATAGTAACATGTATAAAAGATTTGTGTTTATTTATTAGAAGATTAAGATGGTTTCGCAATGTTTAAGCCATAATTATTTAAAGATATTATTACTTCAATAATAAGATATTAAATAATCAAACTTCTCTCATTGTGTACAAATATCAATATAACTCCTGTATTTATGCTGTCTGTGTGTTTCCAAGGGACATTTTGAAAGCTAACGCAGTCGCCTCCTTGGCCTAGTGGCAGCACATATGTGCTGTGGACCGGGAGGTCGTGGGTTCGATTCCCTGGTAGAGCAAAGTCAATTTCCTAATTTAATTTGTCCGAGACTGGATCCCCAAAGAGGTTGACGTCAGGCAGGCAGCCGGTCGTAAAAGCTAAATCCTTTCTGCAACATGCTTGAAAAAGTGTGTTGCGCCGACCCCACATTAAGGTGGGATAAGGGCAGGTAGAAAGAAAGAATTACTTCTTACAGCAGCAGTTGACAACGTAATGTAAGATCTGACTGATGACTTAATTAGTACTGATAAAATATCTAAATTTCTCCTTTTGAAATTGACGTTCAGTAGGTCGTTAAAACTATACTACATCTTTTCTGTCACACATTTTAAGAAGTCGGTTGCGACGACCCCACATTAGAGTGGGTTAAGGCGCAGGTTGTCAAAATCTTTTGGTCTATAGTTACATTGTTAATACTGCTATGACCAAGATTGGTCAAGAACGTTCCTTGTGTATATTTGGACGTCTTACCACTTACGTTGGTTCTCAATTCCTTTTGTGTTCCAAAGAAGAGTTATACTTTATTTGAAAGCTCTCAACAACCTTCAACTGTTATCGAACAGTACTCAAACTGTTCACAATTTGAGAAGTTACGAGCGGGCTTGGCACTCGACACTCGCCAATGTAAACAAAAACTATGGGAAACAGTGATGTAATGTGAGAGCCGGCCGCGGCCCGGGTCATTTCTGACTCGTAAATCGTAATCTGGGCCAACAGTTTGTGTTAAGCCCTTTGTTTCACTTTGTACCTCGCGTAATACTTGCTGATTGTGAGTTTCGTTGTTAAATGGAAATAACTGTGTTGAATTTAGAGAACAACTCGATTAAGTACTACCACTGGCCGTATTATTGTTTATGTGTGTCATCATTTAGTGCCTGCCTCGGTGGCGTGAGGTCTCGGGTTCGATCCCCGGGTCGGGCAAAGTGATATTGGATTTTTCCATATCAGCCCGGAGTCTGGAATTTGTACCCGATATGGCGATAGTCTCGCCCCCTATCACATCTGGGACGAAACTAAGCTTGGCGAAATGTGGGTGTACTAGTTGGCTAGTGCGCCTCTGCCTACCCCTTCGGGGATACAGGCGTGAGCTTATATATGTATGTATCATTTAGTAGCGGTATAGCTATCTGAAAGTATGTGCTTATTTATTGACTTGCAAAATTTTCCCGAAGAAGCTCGCTCTTGAAATCTCAATATAGTCTGATTCTCCTTTTATGTTCGTGTGTAATGCATTTAGGTACCCAGTAGCGTTTGAAGGCGTTGTTGCAGAAAACGTTCGGCTTTAGTTTTTACTACCGAGTGCCTGCCTAACGTCCACTTCGTCTGCGATTTCATGCACGGGCAATTGGGGTTAGAAAAACCCTTTACTCGATCTGGGATTTAAACCCCGCACCTCCTGACATGTGAAGAGAACACATACGCTGACACACCAAAGGCGTCAGTAGCCTAAACAAGTATATTATGAATAGCAATAAAAACAACATAAAAGCTGGAGTTTGGAATAAAAATTGTACGACTGTATTGCATAAAACCTACGCGGTGTACACCTTCTGTATAATATCTACTTAAGTTTATATTGACAATAATCGTAATTTTATTACAAGACTATTATAAACATGCTTAAGTACCGTAATATAGTGATAACGAGGCAATCAATTTGGCTCTACGCACGATTTCCGTCCGCATTCCTACTACCACCTACGGAGAGTCGTATACTGTGATATGTTTGTGTGTTTGTGCGTGTATGTTTGGGAAATAAGTTAAAAATAACCGCTTAACAAAGTGAAGACCGCCCGCGGCTCGCCCTCGTAGATACCGAACTGTATGAATATTTCTACGGACTGAAACTTTTGAAATAAACTTTGACTGCATAAGCTCACGCCTGTATCTCCGGAGGGGTGGCAGAGGCGCACTAGCGAACTAGAACACCTAGATTTCGCCGAACTGTGTTCCGTCCCAGATGTGATAGGAGGCATGCCTATTGCCATGTCGGGCACAAATTCCAGACTCCGGGCTGATACTGAAAAATCCAATATTAATATAATTTTGCGACCCAACCCGGGATGAAACCCTAGCGACAGGACAATAGTCGTACCGCCCACACAATACCACTACGCCACCGAGGCGGTCAAGGACTGATATTGGAAAGTATTTGTTGTATGTAGGCTTTAGGTTCGCCCCCTATCACATCTGGGACGGAACTAAGCTCGGCGAAATGTGGGTGTTCTAGTTCGCTAGTGCACCTCTGCCTACCCCTTCGGGGATACAGGCGTCAGCTTATGTTACGTTATGTTATGAAGGCTTTTAGGACATGCGCAAAATAACTTACTCCGTCTGTAGTCACTACACTAGCCTTTAGATTTCTTAAGTATCTATAACTAACGTAGTTAACTTTTGGCTGGTCTAGTTGTAAGCATATTGTAATATTGAAAAAAAAAATAGTACCAAAATACTTCCTTTTAGGGTCGATTTTTCAGTACTCAGATATTTTTATCTAACGAATAATTTTCTGCTTTGATTTTGTTTCGTACATTATCCGATGAAATCACACTAATATTATAAGGGCGTTAGTTTGAGAGTCTGTTTGTATGTTTGTTATGGCGGCTGGACCAATTTTGATGTAATTTGGTATGGAGGTAGTTGACACCCTGGATTTACACATAGAAATGGAAAATAAATTTCCACGAGAACGAAGTTTCGGGCTACAGCTAGAGTCAAAATAATTCCACGGATAAAAGTGGTTTGGCTGAATAATACAGCTCTTAAAGTAAAAAAATACTAAATCAATTGCAACACTTCCTTTCCGTTCAATTACTTTCAGATGCTGTAGTAATTAGGTTAAACCTGTAGTAAACGAGGACGGAAGCTAAGTCTGCTCTAAACCAATGAAGCTTCTATAAAATTGGTTTAGCAAGCGACTGGAAAATGACGGCAACACAGTTCCGATTTAATTACTTTTACTGCCTTTTAAACTTCAATAATGTCTACGATATTTTCCATTGAATTTTTTAACATTTTTCAGCAAACCAAGATTTGGTTTCTATTTCAGTTTCGGCCGAAACCGAGACTTAAGCGTCTGTTAATTTTTGCAAACGCAATTTTGGGCTGTCTTGGTCGTGTAGGGCCGAATTGACACAGGCATTTGCGAAACTAAAACTCAAATTGTAAGTACGTTGTTAAAAATCGTGATCTGCGGGTTTAGACAAGTGGCTTATGCGCTAGTCCAATAGAATAAGGCTGAGATCTATAGAGCGAACTTCGACTAAGTCTAAGTCAAAGAAACGAACTCAGTGAGTATTTGGAATTTTTAAATTGAAGTCCGACTTAGCCCGAGCCATTTTTTACAAGAAAAACAGACTGACAAACAGACTAAGCAAAGATTTTCATGAGTGGTAGAGCCACGCTGTAGGCAGTAACGTCTACAGCACGAATGGGCCGGCTCGACCGGTTGGATACCACTGTCTCACAGGAAACCGACGTAGGCAGCTTACTGTCGTGTTTCGTTCGGTGAGTGAGATTTCCGGTGGCCCATTCCCCCCCCCTCTTTCCCAATCCCTATTCCCTCCCCTTCCATGTCCTCTTTTTAGGTTGGCAACGCACCCATGATTCTTATTGTGTCTTGGGTGTCTATGGGCGGTGGTCTATTACTTACCATCAGGTGACCCATCTGTGCGTTTGCCAGTCTCTGCTATAAAAAAAAATGTAAAAAATTACTCGGACTAAGTCAAAGTTCGATTTAAAAATTCCAAATCCTCATTGAGTTCGTTTCTTTGACTTAGACTTAGTCGAAGTTCGCATTATAGATCTCAGCCTTAATGTATCGGATCATCGATATATTATTTACCTAGATGCACAGTTGGCTCTCGGAAAATGGGACAGCAAAGAAGTGCTTAAGCACTCGTTTTGCCTACAGTCGGACGTCGATAGAATTCTAAATTTCAAAATTCAAATTAAAGAACGCTTGCTCATTTCGTTTAAAAACCTGCTTTATAACACGTGCTTAGGGTTATATTTGTGTTGATTTAATTAGAACTTGTGATCTTTTTCTTTATTTTATTCCTAAGACCACTTTTAGGAGGATATTTGCAAAGAACTGTGCATCTAGGTTATATTATATTGATGTATCGGAATGACAAGAGTACGTCGCATATATCGTACTCTTATGTCATTCCCATACATTTATTTACACTACACGCTAATTACTCGTATTCACAGTTCCGTGTTATTGTTAGCTATTATCGCACTATTGACTCAGTCATATACCGGTCATATTACACAGATCGGTCGCCGTCTGACCTTTGTAATTCAATAGCGAGACGCATGTATCGCTTGCAATTACGGGCCTTACTTATAAAAACAGTTCAGCTGAGCAAATGGTAAAGAATAGCCTGTCCCTTTTATTTTCAAACAATGTAATACAAGGAAGAAAGTGACAGGCTATTCTTAGCCATTTGCTCAGCTAAACTGTTAAGTAAAACCCTACGTGTTTGGAAATCTTAGTACAATAATGTTAAGCCGCGTGTCCTCTACTAAATCATTACATAAAACACCTAAACAAAACATGGTTTCGTTACATATTTTTATCTCTGGTCCCTTGTGCTATGAGCAGGAGACAGCGAAAATCATTTTGTTTTGCGTAGGTGTTTTTATGTTTTGTTTCGAGGAAAGCAAAAGATGAGGCTTTATTTATAACGCCTGAGTATCGTTTTGTATATGAGCCTTACCGCCGAATGCTCGTACGCTTAATAAGGTCGCCTTATGTCATTTAAGGCCGCCTTATCTGTCAAAATTGTATGGCGAAAATCAATGTAAGAAGCCGTTATAGTTGAGTAGCGTTTGACCATCTGGGCGTTAGACTGTGGATCCTGTGAGGGCCCGAGTTAGGCACGTCTATTTTTGAAATATTATATTGATCCCGTAAATGACAGTTCTGATTTTTATAACCTAGAACACCCACCTAGACTGATTTAGAACTCGCAACGTACTTAAAACAACTACGCCATCTGTGGCGCAGCAGGCTGTGAATCGGGAGGCCGCGGGTTCGATTCCCGCATTGAGACAAACGTTTGTGTGGCCCACAGATATCTGTTTCAAGTCCGAGTGTAGTCTCTCTGAAAGTCTCTCATAGTCTCTGACACCCACGATACAGGTTATACCTAGAGTCAGGACTAGCTGTGTGACTGTTGGGTGTATTTATTTATTTATTTACACAGTCAACGACAATTTATGAATTTAATAAAACTTTTGATTTCGTAAGACGATACCTTAATCACTTTCTTATGGTCATCGACCATTAGCTATGTTGCCGTCGTAAATAAACCGTTTATGATGGGGCTACGATGGGCTCTCGGGCGGCGTGAATCGTTCCCCCGGCCGATACGCATGCAAATGAATACCTATAGCGATACAAAACGTATTGGTACCGGTTCTAGAACGTTCTGTACAGGGCTGGCGCAAGCTTATGGCTTATGCTCGTGGGTGCTTTTTCGGGAATTACGACTTTTATACTGCTCGGTGGCGTGGTGATATTTCGGTACGACTACGGTTCTGAGGTTTCGGGTTCGATCCCCGGGTCGGGCAAAGTGATATTGGATTTTTCCATATCAGCCCGGAGTCTGGAATTTGTGCCCGATATGGCGATAGGCTCGCCCCCTATCACATCTGGGACGGAACTAAGCTCGGCGAAATGTGGGTGTACTAGTTCGCTAGTGCGCCTCTGCCTACCCCTTCGGTGATACAGGCGTGAGCTTATGTTATGTTACGTCTTTTATATTGGCAAATTTAAGCGAACTTGACGATTTTAACCTTGCTCGTCGTTCCTGAACCACTTCCATACCCTAATCCTCCCCGTCTAAACGTAGCCTACGTCCTTCGAGTTCAAGCTGTCTTTATACCAAACTTTATCAAAATCGGTTCAAGTGTATAACAGCGATAATGAAACAGCCTCTACGGTCTAGACAGTTACTTTCGCATTTATAGAATTAATATTATGTCTACAACTGTGTCTCCAAAACGACTCCGAATATTTGGGTGAAAAAGTTTTGCTTTTCAAAATTTACCCATACAGACGTCTTCCTTGAAGGTAGGTTATGTATCAGACACAGCGTTATTTAATAATTGTTTTATTCAATCAGTTGGTTAAGAGCCTAGAGACCACGGCTTAACGTCTTATAGAAATTGACTATGTACATATAATGAAGGAAACTTCGATATGATTTTATTTGACGTTGATTTTACAAAGCGAGCTGGGTGATGTGTCATGCTACAAAAAGCGGTTATATTTAAACATACAATCGTAAATATTATTGTAATACAAGTACGATAGTTTAAAAAATACAAATATTTAGCAAATGTGGTCATTGATGTCAAAGTTACGGGGTGACCGAGTCACTTTAATAACACTTCAGAGTTCAGACATACTAACTATCAATTTAGTGACGTGTATGCATATAGATTACGCAAAAAAATCTTCAAAATTCATTTTGTTCAATTCTTGCATCATCACCTTCGTCATCATAATTGAGTGGTAGAGCCACGCTATAGACACGTCTACAGCACGAATGGGCCGGCTCGACCGGTTTGATACCACTGTCTCATAGAAAACCGACGTAAAGTGGCAGCTTGCTGTCGCGTTTCGTTAGGCGAGTAAGATTTCCGGTGGCGTAATTCCCCCTTCCCTTTTCCCTTCCCCTTCCATTCCCTACTTTTAGGTTGACAACGTACCCATGATTCTTTTTGTGTCTTGGGTGTCTATGGGCAGTGGAGATCATTTACCATCAGTTGACCCATCGGTTCTTTGCCAGTTTCTGCTATAAAAAAAAATCAACGTGTCGATAATTCGAACACACAAATTTTTCAAGTGTTTTTTGTTTTTATTTCCAGATTTGAGGGATCGATCTGCACACTCGGTTTTTGCCTGTACATTATTTACTGGGTTGTGTCCATTGAAAAATTCCAAAAAGCGAACTTATTACTTCGGTCTTTGTCTCAACCGCCAACCCTAAACAGAAGGTGGTCGTTGCATTAGAGTGCAACTGCAGTTGTTGCAACAGTACGAAGGCCTTGCATTTGCCGAGCCGAGCCGCGGCGTTGGCCCTGGACCGAAATACCCGCTTTCACACCGACCACTAACCACAATCACGGTAAAACTAGTCCTAACTCCTAATCCTTCTGACATTATTTGCTGTCCAGGTGCAGTTAGCGTTGATGTTAAATATATTTAAATGAAATTTAAGTACATTAAACATAACATAAGCTCACACGCCTATATAACGCCATAACGGTAGGCAGAGGCGCACTAGCGAACTAGAACACCCACATTTCGCCGAGCTTAGTTCCGTCCCCGATGTGATAGGGGGCGAGCCTATCACCATGTTGGGCACAAATTCCAGACTCCGGACTGATACGGAAAAACCCAATGTCACTTTGCCCGACCCGGGGATCGAACCCGAGACCTCAGAAACCGTAGTCGTACCGAAATACCACCACGCCACCGAGGCAGTCCATAATTATTACATACATTACTATTTTCGCCTCCATGGTCTAATATCGACAGTATATGGTAGCTGAGGTCTTCTTGAGTTCGACTTATAGTACCTACAAGACTAATGTCTGTAATCATTGGTTAAAATACAGCTTTTTCAGAGATTTTTTTAAAGAGACACACAATTTGTCTTTGTTTATATCTGAAGGATTTTTCTTTTCTTCCCCACAAAGTTGTTTACATTTCAACGCGAATGCTCCCAAACAAAAAGTTCCACAACTTCGTAAATCTATTTCTCTCCCCTACTAACAGATTTGATTTATGTGAACCAATTTTAACTTCCTTTTCTAATTAACTTATGAAAACTGCCTATTTTCAAAATTACCACTGCTACTATTTAATTACCAACGCCCGGTCTCTTGAAAGCTGATTATTAGCGATTGTCAAATGAGTTCAATCTCAAGTCTGAATCCTACTTGCTAGATGTGACTATCCAAATTTTCGAATCGAAAAACCCAAATCGTTTAGTTATCAATGTCAAATTCTAAGCTAAGCTGTTAATTGAGTATTAGTTTAATCACCTCTTCAAAAACCAGGTGCTAAATAAAGCTCGAACAAAACCCCAGTTGTATTTACAATTGCAAAATTTGTTTGTATTATTAGAATGTGTTTGTTGTTTGAATATAAATTGCAATACTCAGTTAATAGAGCAATGTCTGTGGTCAGTTAGAAACGTGATCTAGATCTAATGTTCAAGGAAGATGTCGTAATAGCTCGTTCCGAAACGTTTGGTGTGCAGGATAACTAACTGAACCGGATTATTGTAATACTTCCAGCGAAATCGCTTGACAAAATTGCCTCTTTACTGTGAATTGTGTCAACGACAACTGTGCCCTAATTGAAATCCATTGTAAGAAGCAATATAAAACATTTTCAACATAAAATTAGGCATACCTAATGCAATGTACCACAGACGCTACTATCCAAGTCCAAACTCTATCAGACTGCCTTTTCATTTGTTCTTTAGTTTTTACTTTTCTTTTGAAAGCACTTAGGGCAAGAGGATCTTTGATATATAATTAATGAAAGTTTGAACTAAAGCGAAGTCATGTAGTCGACTTAACAAGCTAATAGAAAGATTTCACATATCTTCAAAATTCTTATGGAGAAATCAAATGTTATCTGGATTCCCAGATAAGCAAATTTCAACACGATATTTAAATACGATAGATGAATTCAAATAAAAACTAATACTCATATCAAAAATAAGATATTAGTAGACTAAAGCCGCGTCTTCTGCACTAAAACATTACACAAAACATGGTATTCTTATTTTTTTTTGTCTATGGTCCATTGTCGCAGGAAGTCGCTGGATGCAGGTCGCTTCCAACAGGTCGATCTGGAAATCTTTGGGGGAGGCCTATGTTCAGCAGTGGACGTCGTGGCTGATGATGATGATGATGGTCCATTGTTATATGAGCAGGAGACAATGACAACCTTGGTTTATATAGGTGTTTTTAGTCTTTTGTTTAGAAAAATCATGTGCAGGAGACCCGGTTTTAGATAAACATGCATATATGTAGGTATGCTGCTGTGCCTCTTATTTCTATTACATTCCATAAAATGCGGGTATTACAACAAAAGTAACCGATCAATTAACTTTTTTTACCCTACACTTAATCCTTGGGGTCGTAATATCTGGGTCGGGATTTTGATCAGCCGCGGGCGATTTTGGCGCCAGATATTATAAATGGCGTGCCTATTGGAGCGTTAGTAATATTGTTTTTGAATTTGGCTGGGGAGCGCAGGTCGGTTAGCGGTTTAGACAATGGACAAAAGGAAATGTGTATTTGGATTGGATGATTCGAATGAAATAAACTTTTCAAGTGCTAAGCTTTTAATATCTTTATTTTATTTTATTTTATTTGGAAAACAAACAGTATCTAAACATCAATAAAAATAACAACTTACGTAACTAATAACCATTTTACACATTTTCGCATGTTAAAGACAGACAAAATCACATGAACGAATAAAAATATACAATCTTATTTTTTAGGAAAATGTGAAAATGGATATTCAATAGATCTATCTCGTTGCTGTTTTAAACAGATCGATACGATGATATCGGTGGATAGGACATAATGAAAAATGACAAGTTTTAAGATATTTTCATTTATTGAAATCATTTGGGTATTATTTTATTTAAAACTATTTTTATAATAAAACTGCTCTATTTCAGGTTCGATTCCCGATCCGGGTACAGTGTAAGTATGTGAAAAGAGGGCAGATATTTGTTAACATTTAATTTTGTGGTATTGGCTTGCTAGCTGCAGACTATAGAAATAACAATGCGACCTGCGACAGGTTATCTGTCATCGAATCTCGTATATGCAAATGCAAAAACATTATAAGATATCTATAAACAAATCAATAGATTCCATTCAATGATGCGATGCGTTATAAAGATAAGAGTGCGTTCCAATATCTTTGTGACAAAATATTACGTAAGAATTTGATATTTTGTAACGCGATTCAAGTAGAATGTGTAGAGTACATTTTTATTCATTGAATTAGAATAAAATGTTCATTGTCTTTATTATTAACTAACACTGATATCGGATAAAATGTGCGTATAAATCGAATGCTTCCAATTAAGATACACAACGTCGTAACTTTTTATCAGTCACATATCAATGGTAACAAAGGTGAATCTAAACGATTCAATATAAGGATATGCTGATACTCGTATTGCTTCATATCTGAATAGTTCATATTCCGAATTCAGTATGGAAAAAATAACCTAAATCATATTGTATATTTTCAAATGAGTAACACAAAAAGACCATGGTTTTGTGGCATCGTATATGGGCTGTCGATCGGGTAATCCTGGATTCGGATCCCAGGCTTCACATAGGAAATAAGGTGAGATGGAAGAAGACCGTTTCAGTAGCGATGGGTGTAAAATTCTAAATGGAAAGCCGATGTTAGTTTCTCTTGGAATTAATACCTATTCATTAGTATACAATACAGCAAAGGTAAATCTTATTAAAAAATGTAATCTGCGCTAGAAATCAAAGTCGTCATGTGAGATAGACACTGTAAAAATAAAGAAAGAAAAAAGAAAGAAAGTTTTTTGTCTTTGTTTAGCGAGGTGATTATTAGATACGAGTATTATGCTACTACTGAAAGATGTCGAATGTTGTGATGATACTCGTGAGTAACATATAACAATGCTACAAGCACGTGTGACTTGTGAGTGATCACGCTTACACCCACGCCGCGACGCACAATCGGGTATGCTAAACAGGACGTTCACACTGAGCGGTTTATTTTAACATTTTTATAACAACGACCGGCAAACGAGCAGCGTACCTGATAGGGACCTCTGCCGTTCATAGTCAGAATCAGAAGAAAGCATCATGAGAACGTTGCTAGCTAACCTTATGGAAAGAATAGCGCTTGAGGAGACAACGGATTTAGGCTACCGAAAATCCCATCCAAAACCAAACAGTAAATCATATCGCGTCGGTTCTCTGTGAGGGAGTGGTACAGAGCCGGTCGAGCCATTCGCGGTGTAGACATAGCTACTACGTCTACTGAAATAAAGATACATATAATATAACAAAATGACAAAAACAAACCAGTTACGGGTCTTTACGAGTACATATTTGAATAACAGCGTGATACCAAAAAGTAGTAAAACATAGGCCATAAAATGGGACACTACAACAATTTACCATCAGATGAGAATAAATTATCTGAAAAGGAATTACTTCATCAACCCATCATTCATTTGGCAAGCTCGATTTATAAATTCTACAAAGCACAATAAATAAATTACACCCAACAGTCACACCAAAGTCCTTGGCATGGGTTCTATATCAGAAACTACGAGGAACTTTCGGCCTCACAACACCCAGACCCGAAACAAACAACCTTTGACTCTCGAATATCTAATTCGCGGCTTCTCGCGTCAAAGACTGCACCCCCATGGCGCCTGGGAAATGCGAAACATAGAAAGGTATAAGCCCTATTTAGGTGGGGAGTTACAATATTATGATAAGACAAATAATTAACACAAAACTGAGGCGATACGAAGCTACTCATAGTATTCTTACGACCTATTCTCATAGTTTAGTAAATGAGTTCTCGACAGAATTTAAAAGAAGGAGGTAATAAGATTATTTTTGTGTTCGATGGACCTTATTCTAAGGGCGCTCTCATAAAAATTGTATCCCGATCGGATACATTTTGAGGTCGATCGGTTTACTGTAAAACTGGCTGTCGGGCATTAAATGCTCCATCTAAACGGGGCTTTACAGTAACAAGCGAGCCAGCGTGAATGCATAGAAATTTACGGGTCAACACTAATCTGTTCAGTAAACGAAATTTCCAAGATTTGAAGAACTACGTACGATTACGGAGAAAACAAATATCGTGGTATTTACTACTTAGAACTTAAAATCTTGTATTCTTATCGTTTTCATGGAAATGTATACGATTTGTGGTTACATGTTTTATTAATTAACTGCCTTCGTGGCGTAGTTGTATTTAAATCGAACTTCGACTTAGTCCGACCCTTTTTATAACAAAAACCGACTGCCAGACAGACTAAGCGAAGATTGTCTTGTAAAAAATGACTCGAACTATGTCAAAGTTCGAATTAAAAATTTCAAATCCTCACCGAGTTCGTTTCTTGGACTTAGACTTAGTCGAAGTTCGCTCTATAGATCTCAGGCTAAATAAACCACTGTCACTAAGCGAATTCAAAGCCGCTCTTGTTTTCCCTGTCTCGCGTCTCCTCATGACTATCGCGCCGTGTGAACGCGGTCGTTCAACACTCCCGCTAGGCGCTATTGGATTACGCAAGGGCGTTACGTCATCTTGTAGAGATTTTGATTTATCCCAAATCGTTATTTAAATATAGGAATGAGCTGTAAGATAAATAGAGTTTAGGTCTAACTCTAGATTAGTAATAGCGCTGCAAGTCATCCTTAGGCACTACTCCTAACACACTTTAAAATAGACTTAAAAAGAACGGCATAAAGAACACTTTTCCATACTAATTTAGTCAAGTCACCAAGAAGTGATTCGAATATTGTAAAGTGAAGATTTATTTGTATTTAAAAAACACCCAACAGTCACACACCTAATCTTGACTCCACACTGGGTATAACCTGTACCGTCGGTGTCAGAGACTATGAGAGACTTTAGGTCTCACAACACCCAGACTTGAAACAAATATCTGTGGGCCACACAAACATTTGTCTCAATGCGGGAATCGAACCCGCGGCCTCTCGCTTCACAGCCGACTACTCGCCCGCTGCGCCAGGGAGGCTGTCAAATTGCTGCATTAATTTGAATCTTGAGAGTGAGGGTCGCTTGACAAACCATTGTTTTATGTTATCGCGAAGTGTGAACGCGTCCTTACTATTACTACATTACTACTGTCCTACTGAACTACGCGCGTTGCGTGAGTTGAGTCACAGTAGTAAACAGCTGTTCACTGATGAATTAAAACGTCCATTCTAATAGCGCCCGCACGTTGAAACAGCGCGCTAGTGATTCATTACATGACACGGTTATTTATAAAACCACGCGTGTATCTTCGAGGGGGTAGGCAGTGGCGTAATAGAGCTACAGTTTAGTACAGACTATCGCCCATATAAAAACGGAACATTCATGGGCAAATATGAATAAATAAATAACACCAACAGTCACACACATAGTCCTGACCCCACACTAAGATACTAGTCTTGTGTAGTGGGTATCAGGAACTACGAGATACTTTCTGTCTCACAACACTCAGACCCAAAACAAATATCCACACAAACATTTGTCTCAGTGCGGGGATCGAACCCGCGGCCTCTCGCTTCACAGCCGGCTACTCACCGGCTGCGCCAGGGAGGCAGTCAAAAGATTCATAGTCAAATAAAGATTCTTTACTAGGAAGTTGGAACTTAACAATTTTAAGATACTTATCTATTATAAGTAACTATCAAAAATGATAACTGAACATGTGTATAAGGCTCTTTGAGAGTGTTAATGATTCATTGCTAATATGGGACACATTTTTCAACGCGCATTAAACTTGTAGAGTGATATATCGCACTATTAAATGGGCTATTTAATAACTGTCTATTACGATCAATTAGGCTTAAATGTTTGTAAAAATTGTTTCATTACTATATAGTGCAGTACACAGATGTATACGAAATCGTTTTACATTTCACACTATATGGGTACCTAATTTTTTCACCTGATTGTTAAAAACAAAATCTAGTAACAATAAGGAAATGAGGGTTTAAGTTTAAATGACAATATTAAAGATGATTAATTTGAAAATGTCCAGTCCACTTAATGTCCTTTAAACGAGAATTCAAAGCTCAGAAAGTACGTCATAAACATGTAAAGAGGTAGTGACTACTCATGAATGATTACTCAGTCGAATATTACAGTTCATTCTTATATTTAAATCTAGATTTGGGATAATTCGAAATTTATCTAAGTGCAGCAGGTCGCTCTATACTGTTAACTACCGATTTATTTACATTTTTATGCAGCTACAGCGGCAACGAAAGTAGAAATTGCAACGTTTCGGAGAAGCGCCTGAGAAGTTACGAACAGCACAACTTTTATGGTAGCGAAGACAAAACATGTTTAACATGTAACACAAAATCATAAACACAACGGAATTACGAAACAAAAATTTTACTAAGCCGGTTACTACCAGCAAAAGGCAATAAAGCTAAAAATATTTATTTTACAACCCAAACGTGGCAACAATACAACTATTTAAGACAAAAGGTTTTTAGAAAAACTTAGACTCGAGGGACAAAAGGACGCCTCGACAAGGTTCGCCATACATAGGGTTGTCCCTTACTAGTCGTCCGAAAAAAGCCGGACGAACCGGACGTCCGAAAAACCAGTTTAAGTTAACCAGCCGGACTAGTCAGAGACAGTTAAGAGTCTTATTCTTATGGTACTTACTCATAACTTCTAATATACGGTAGGTAAAATATCAAATCGACTCGATAGCTTAAGTGGCTGGTTAATCTGCCTTAAATATTGTATGCCTTGACAACCCTAGTCATAAATCAGTGAGCCAAATAAAATGCAAATGTCTGAAGGATTACAGCCAGACTGGAAACGACAGCGACGAGCGTACTAGAACAATGCGTGAATAAAAAGTTCATAGTCTTTGTGGGTCAAACAAAAGGTTGTTATTTTTGTTAATGAAATGCGCTTTCTGTGCAGTCTGTATTTGTTTATTTATGGATTGCTAAGATAACACAACTATTCAAGAACAGAGGATTAATGAACAGAACAGAGAATTTATGATACAACTATTCAAGGAGAGGAGAAAATGGTCTCAGAATAGATTGTAGCTGTAACTACAGGTAATTATTATATAAGTTGCCCATCCAAGACAATGCCAAAGATATTTTATTTGGATTTTTTACTAACAATCGTCCAATATGGTAGTTTTGTTTTATCACGAACGTCAATTTTATTGAAAGATAAATTCACGTATATATATGATCAATAATGTATCGTACATAAAATATGTTTATAAGTATCTACATCCATTTAAGGATAACCTGAAAATGTGGAATGAAGATGAGATCCTCAAGAATCTGCCAGCCTCATCAATATGGACACATGACAAATCATTGAAATAAATACATTAATTCACGTGCCATGGTAATTTAATTGGGTGCAATTACATTTTCATGACCAATTAATTAGTTCACCACGTTAAGGGCGCCGCATACCGATAAAAAGTTAATAATATGCGGAGACCAATTAGCATGACTGTGCACACAGTTGCATGACCTGACGGCCTAACAGTACGAGTATTGGCAGTTTGTAAAAACGAAATGTTTTCGTTCTCTCCATATATTTGGCTGACAGCGCCCCTTGCGGAAGCTACAATGAACTAAAATAAACGTATGCATAAAACGAAATTGTTTCCGAGAAATATCAAAATTAACTGGTACACTATGTAAGGTATACTGGTGACACATTTGGTTGCTCTATGTCCGTAAATGGGGATAGGGATGGAATTTTGAAGGAATTCAATATGTGCTTTGAAAATTAAAGCTAAAATGAATCCGATGTAATAAAAAGAGACGAAGTGCTTCGAAAAGAGAATATAACGAGGATTTATTCGTGCATCGCAAAGAGCTTTAACATTACTGTGCATGGGTTATTGTGAACTTTTACATAACATAACATAACATAAGCTCACGCCTGTATCCCCGAAGGGGTAGGTAGAGGCACACTAGCGAACTAGAACACCCACATTTCGCCGAGCTTAGTTCCGTCCCAGATGTGATAGGGGGCGAGCCTATCGCCATATCGGGCACAAATTCCAGACTCCGAGCTGATATGGAAAAATCCAATATCACTCTGCCCGACCCGGGGATCGAACCCGAGACCTCAGAACCGTAGTCGTACCGAAATACCACCACGCCACCGAGGCAGTCAACTGTGAACTGTGAACTTTTATTGCATCTTTATCAGATAAAAATGTGTAGCAAAACCATTTTTTGTGTAATGTTTTAGTGCAGAAGATGCGGCTTAACATCAACCTGAACTAGGTTATAGATAAACAATTCCTATATCTACTTTCTATTGATACTGATAAATAAATAAATAATAAATACACCCAACATTCGCACAACTAGTTCTGACCCCACACTAGGTATAACCTGTATCGTGGGTGTCAGAGACCATGAGAGACATTCGGTCTCACTACACCCAGACTTGAAACAAATATCTGTGGGCCACACAAACATATGTCTCAATGCGGGAATCGAACCCGCGGCCTCTCGCTTCACAGCCGGCTACTCGCCCGCTGCGCCACGGAGGCTGCCAAATTGCTATTTATGCGTGTATTATAACTAAGAACTATCTACATCACAAAACTTAATGTTTCGTAAGGCAAAACCTTCTGGCCAAATAGAAAGGATACTAGTAAATCTGTTCTATAGATATAACTATTTATTATTTAGTACAATATGCACGGCTCAGTAAATAATCTTGACCAATTTGGTTAATCCGACATTAAATCATTTTGATGCAGACCTGTATTGGCTAATTGCTGTGTAGCGTAAGATCTAGTTTAGGATTTAGGTCGTACGTATCTCGGGAATTTAAATAGTTTTGAACCGTGTGCTTCTAATTGTGTGTAGTGTGTCGTGACCCCGCCCCCCCTGGGGGGTTGGGGCAAATTTAAAATTTGACACTTTTGCTGTTGCGGAACTGCTTTTTTTACTGTTCAATGTTAAATCTTAGTACGAAGAGTTCCCACTAGGTAAACGTCGTACAGGCAAAGGATATTATAATGCAGCACATAGTCATCAGTAAAGATCGTGAAAATTACAACCTCATAAGCCCATTGAATTATTATTTTTTTACTTCATGGATAGAAGAGAATCGGAGGTTCGAGACCAACCCCAAAATGGAGCATCGGAGGTTCGAGACCAACCCCAAAATGGAGCATACACCTCTGACTTTTCTATGTTAAGTGTGTTTTCTTTGTGAAATATCGCTTGCTATAACGGTGAAGGAAAACATCGTGAGGAAACCTGCATACCCGAGAATTTCTCCACAAGAAATTCGAAGGTATGTGAAGTCTACCAACCCGCATTAGGCCAGCGTGGTAGACTAAGGCCTAACCCCTCTCATTAGTAGAGGAGGCCCGTGCCCAGCAGTGGGACAGTAATATTACAGGGCTAATATTATTATAATATATTATTATTATTATGGATAGAATTTTGATTGAAACTATTATTGTGTATTATGACTAAAGATATTATATGGCATAATTTTAATAAAACAACTACTCTATTTTAAGTATTTTATGCCAAGTTTATAAAGGGAAATAGGAGAAATAGTATTATTGGACTGCCTCGGCGGTGTGGTTGTATTTCGGTACGACTACCGTCCTGAGGTCTCGGGTTCGATCCCTGGGTCGGGCAGTGATATTGGATTTTTCCCTATCAGCCCGGGGTCTGGAATTTGTGCCTGATATGGCGATAGGCTCGCCCCCTATCACATCTGGGACGGAACTAAGCTCGGCGAAATGTGGGTATTCTAGTTCGCTAGTGCGCCTCTGCCTACCCCTTCGGGGATACAAGCGTGAGTTTATGTAAATATGATTGGAGCCTTCACAATCGCTTAGTACTTGTGTTATATTACATGAAGATAAGATAAATGCAATTTAATCCAACCGCCAGATACAGTGTAATCAAGTTTCAATGTCCTACCAGCCCTACTGAAACCTTGGCCTGAGCATAAAGTTATTAGTTTAGTAGTCGGTCAATCGACTAGTCTATATTACAACTGTGGTTTGACGGTTTAACTTCACTGACTAGTATTTTGCATGCAAATATTCACCTGCCTACAATGCAGACTGCCTCGGTGGCATGGTTGTATTTCGGTACGACTGCCATCCTGAGGTCTCGGGTTCGATCCCCGGGTCGGGCAAAGTGATATTGGATTTTTCCATATCAGCCCGGAATCTGAAATTTGTGCCCGATATGGCGATATGCTCGCCCCCTATCACATCTGGGACGGAACAAAGCTCGGGGAAATGTAGGTGTACTAGTTCGCTAGTGCGCCTCCGCCTACCCCTTCGGGAATATAGGCGTGAGCTTATGTTATGTTATGTTAATATGCAATTTCCGTACAGCCGAGAAATGGAATAATTCACATTTACGCTTAATTAGTCGAAGACTGATCAATGCTAAACTATTCTAAAACTAATCGATCGCAACCAATTTTTTTAACGCAGAGACTGGCACACGAGCATGTGGTTCACCTGATGGTAAGTGATCTCCACCGCCCATAGACATCCTAGACACAAAAAGAATCATGGATGCGTTGCCAACCTAAAAAAGGGAGTAGGAATTGGAGAAGGGAATTCAGCCACCGGAAATCTCACTCACCGAATGAAACGCAACAGCGAGCTGCCACTTTTCGTCGGTTTTCTGTAAGACAATAGTATAAAGCCGGGCGAGCCGGTCCATTCGTGCTGTCGATGTTGCCGACTATAGCTGACTCTACCACTCAAAACTAACTGAACTTTGTGCTGTTTGTCAGTCAATCAATGTGTAGAAAAATAAGCTTAAAAAAGCCCCTTTAGATATAAGGAGTCGCAATAAAGATGTATGTTACTTTATAATATGATCTAGAATATTCCCTAGATCTAAGACCCAACGAAATACTAAAATCCACAAAGCACGTCCTCGGTTTCATGGCACGAGGAGTCCTGTGTCACGCGGCACATCATTCACAACTGCGACCGTATCTCGGGCGATGGTCGTCGGTCGTGATCGGCATCCACGCTCCAGCGGTGGTAGTGGCTGGTAGCGATAGACATAACGCCAAGGTAAACGTGAACATTGTTGTTTATCGCCACTCATCGCTATATCTTTACAGGTAGGATTGTGGTAAGCTGGGTCTTATTATAAAGTTATGGTATAGTTTTACTTGCAACATTTGCCACATATACGGATTAACGGCTTCTTACAAAATTAAATTATAAATTTTCTTTGCCCGACCTGAGAATCGATCCCAGGACCTCCCGGTCCACAGCCCATGCATGCTGCCACTTGACCAAGGAGGCGATCTATTAGATGTATTAAAAGGATAAAATATCATGAATATCGACTTTTCTTTTCGACCGACTGCAAAAAAGGAGAAGGTCCTCAATTCGTCTGTATTTTTTTTATGTATGGTACGCGATATTTAGATCTGATTTTTAGATCTGCAGAAGGCCTTCGACTGTGTGCCCCGTCAGGCGATTTGGTGGGCATTAAGAGTCAAAGGAGTGCCAGAAGCCTATGTTGACATTATCAGGGACATGTACCTCCGATCTGAGTCTTTGGTTCGGATTGCTGTTGGCGACACCAACTCCTTCCCGATAACCGTGGGGGTGCACCAGGGCTCGGCGCTGAGTCCCCTTCTATTCAATATAGTGCTCGACGTCACAACGGCGGACGTACAGGAGCAGCCTCCGTGGGTGCTTATGTATGCCGATGACATAGCGCTAATAGACGAGGACAAACAGCGCCTAGAGCAGAAGGTAAACCTCTGGAAAGAGACGCTTGAGAACGGCGGTCTGAAACTAAACGTGGCGAAGACCGAGTACATGGGCTGCGGGAGTGCAGACCCGGATAGTATCCAGATAGGGAACGAACTTGCCGTGAAAACCGACAAGTTTAAATACCTAGGATCTGTATTGCACGAGTCGGGTGATATCGACTCCGACGTCTCGGCACGTATAGGCGCCGCCTAGGCTAAGTGGCGACAGGTCACGGGCGTCACTTGCGACCGCAAGATGCCGATGAGGCTTAAAGGCCTCATATACAAGACCATCATTCGGCCTGTGCTCCTGTATGGGTGTGAGACGTGGCCTGCCCTTAAGCGTCATGTTAGGCAAATCCACGTCGCGGAAATGAAGATGCTGCGATGGATGTGCAATGTTACACGACTAGATCGTATACGTAACGTGCACACCCGTGGCAGTCTTGGCGTCTGTGACGTGGCAGATAAATTGCAGGAATGTCGCTTAAGATGGTATGGACACGTTTTGCGGAAACCACAGGAGTACGTCGGTCGCATGTGTCTGGGCCAGATCGTACCAGGGTCGCGTACCCGTGGACGACCCAAAAAGCGTTGGCTGGACGTTTTGGAGGAGGATATGAGAGCCAATGGCCTCACCACTGAGGATGCTCAAGACCGGGCGAAGTGGAAGCGTTTAAGTAGGAAGGCGGACCCTGGCAGAAGGCCGGGATAACGCCAGGCAGAAAGAAAGAAAGACGCGATATCTCCGCCAAATGTGGATCAATTTTCAAAATTCTTCTTGTGTTCGATAGAGCTTATTCCAAGGGTGGTCCCATAAAAGTCACAATCGGATAATTTTTTAAGTCGATCCGTTATGTTTTTATTCTTTACCATTCCTTACTGCCGTTGAATATGTGATATAAAGACGTATAGACGTATAACATGCATACTAGAATAGATGCAGTAACAGTAGGTAGCCAAGGCTCACGTATCGTTGTGTTTTCAATGTTGTCACGATCCCGCGCCTTTGTCTCGCAACACGGTAGCAACTAGCAACACAATGATGCATAAACAATGCATGCGGATTACTAGGCTCATATATCTGCAAGATTTGTAGTATCCAGCATGCATCTAAGTGGTTACATGATATAAATACTGTGCTTATGTATCTACTTTGATGAAGTGATATTCCCAGGCATCCAAACTAAGTCAAGAGTTTTGAGTGGTAGAGCCACGCTTTAGACAGTTACGTCTACAGCACGAATGGGCCGGCTCGACCGGTTTGATACCACTGTCTCACGGAAAACTGACGTAAAGTGGCAGTTCGCTGTCGCGTTTCGTTCGGTGAGTGAGATTTCCGGTGGCCCAATTCCCCTCTGCTTCTTTCCCAATCCCTTTTCCCTCCCTTTCCATTCCCTCCTTTTAGGTTGGCAACGCACCCATGTTTCTTCTTGTGTCGTGGGTGTATATGGGCGGTGGAGTTCACTTACTATCAGGTGACCCATCTGCTCGTTTGCCAGTCTCTGCTATAAAAAAAAATATTCTTGACACTAGTTGGTTTTAATACTTTGCTTTAATGAAGCATGTGAACTATCTTTTCGATGCACACACATTCCGCCTGTTGAGGGTACTCCACACTTGCCCTTTTCGGAGGCATTATAGTATCTTTTCATTCAATTCCCCAACTTCCAGTACCTACTTCCAGTCACTTCCCCACCACCATTCCCGTCGTGTTCATGATCCCTTTTTTCACAAATCCTTATACCATCTTAGCTCCATTCTTGTCATTGTGTTCATACATACTTGCTTGCCTGTCTTCCTATTGCATAGCAGTATAAATAATATGTGAACTGGGACGGAACTAAGCTCGGCGAAATGTGGGTATTCTAGTTCGCTAGTGCGCCTCTGCCTACCCCTTCGGAGATACAGGCGTGAGCTTATGTTATGTTAATATGTTCTTTTTCTTCTTCTTTTTAAAATATATATATAAAATATATATATAATAGCTTCCATGCATATGCGATGATTTAGCCAATGTCAAGGTAAATATAAATATAGCAATTATGTTTTAACAATGACCATAAGACCTAGATGTGGATGGTCTCAAGGTCCTGATGGGTTTATGGCGGTAATTCCTTCCAGCGCGGTGCCCCTCAGATGACCTTCACTCGGCGAATCGACCAAACAAAGCCAGCCAACGCACCAAGCAAAACTCATCAAAGATCACCGGTTAAAAGGTTTCCACATTATACTGTCCATCTTCACTGCAGTTTGATACATTAAACCACATCACTTAAAAACCAACAAACACAGCTCTGGAGAAAAATATGAAATCATTTTAACATGCGACGCTACCCTGTCAGACTTCCCGTCAAAATCCCGGTCAAATCTCGTAATAGGGATGATGCAGGGTTCGTGTCATCTATCACCCAAATAAACAAAGTAATAGTAGGTATGTTCCATGTTCCCATTATTAAAAGTCCCACAGTAATTTCGGTTGCAATTACCGTTTGATCGACAAATGACAGCGATCACGCGAGTAACCGCCCACCCAAATTCCACCATGGCACCGTGGGTGCCACATCAAGTGTCCACTTACGTACGGAACGTGAGTTTGAGTGCCTGACTAGGCGGTACTAGTCAACGATTGTTATTTTATCTCGTTCTTGGATATATGCTTTGATGTTGTTGGAATTTTAACTATTGCTTGCTATGTAGGCTAACCGATATTTCGAAGATTGATGCAGATGTAAGGGAAAGCTTCCACTAATTTTATTACAAGACAATATTAGCGCTACTATCGCATTTCTGATGTCGGGTCTCATCTGCTAATGAGAGGGTTTAGCTCATGTTTTTTCTCGAAAAAAAACACAAAAACACCACAAAACGTTTCTCGTTGTATCCTGCTCACTGAACAATGGGTTATAAACAAAAATGTGTAGCGAAGTCATATTTTGCGTAGTGTTTCAGAAGCTGATACAGCACACTAGTAGCTCATACGGGAAAATATGATAGACTTCACATACTTTAGAAATCTTACAGTGAATATAACGTATGCATTTTTCTTCCTTACGATGTTTTCCATCATCGCATTCAGAAAAGTCAGAGGTGCATCATACCCTTTTGATTGATTTCAGGGGTCCATACTGAGCTAACATTGTTATTTTTAAGATAAAACTCAATTATTATTATTAATAAACTTCCCGTTATTGTCCGATACACCATCAAATGCCTTACTCATTACCATTACTTTCAGCATACATTTCTCGTGTATCATCAGAATGATTTGAATAAAAAACTCATGACTCAATCGAGTGATTAAAACTGAATAAAACCTTACTTTGTGCTCCGAGAATGATGATATCGCAAAAATGTTTGTTCTCCCACATAATATTGCAATTTGGAATTTCCAATATAATATTCCAAGTTCCACCCCATGCTGGGCTGCACAAATATTTTCTATATGATTTCATATTTAACATGAAATGCGTACCTTTAAACTTCTTAATGTAGGTACCAAAATTTCTATCATTCACTTAGTTCAGTAAGTTTTTCGCACTTTCCTATATATTTTTATTTGTTTATTGAAGACAATAAATTAAAAATAAAACAATGTTAGTGTGATGCAGAGTTAATCAAGTAGGTGAATAAAAACGAGTAAGAAGACAAATATGATAGAGCACACTATGACAATAAATAAATGTAATGTAATAAAACATTCGCAGGAGTACGTCGGTCGCATGTGTCTGGCCCAGATCGTGCCAGGGTTTCGTTCCCGTGGACGGCCCAAAAAGCGCTGGCTGGACGTTCTCGAGGAAGATATGAGAACCAATGGTCTCACCATAGAGGATGCTCAAGACCGGGCGAAGTGGAAGCGATTAAGTAGGAAGGCGACCCTGGCAGAAGGCCGGGATAACGCCAGGCAGAAAGAATAAAACATTATAAGACTATCCGTAAAATTAACAAAAAAACAGCTGTTACCTGTCAAGTGCCTTCATCAATCAATCAATGAAAAATGAAATGAATCAATCAAATCAATCAATGTATTCATAACCATAAGCTCACGCTTGTATCCCTGAAAGGGTAGGCAGCGGCACACTAGCGAACTAGAACACCCATATTTCGCCAAACTTAGTTCCGTCCCAGATATGATAGGGGGCGGGCCTATCGCCATATCAGGCACAATTCCAAGTTCAAAAATGTATTCAAATCCGCTATAACTTTGAGCTTTCACACGTGGGTATTGAAAGGAGAAACAAATAACGTGTAACGACATTGATTAGTTTCTCCGGCAAAAAAGGCTCGGACGGAAAACGAAACAACGCGTAGTGGCAATGACCTGATGGGAGTCTCCCAAATGTATTCCTTTTTATTGGACCAATGTGATACTTCAGCGTATTGCCTTTCGCATAACCAATAATATGTTTACCGAGTGGTAGCTTGTTTGGGATTTTTATATGGATATTTTAAATGTTATGTCAAAGGTTTTGAGTAAAATAAAATCAATTAAAGATCACTGAATTTTTCTAACGATTAATTTGTCGTAAAATGGAACAGACTTTGTTCGTTGCGAAACTGGAAACTTTCGGGTCGTAAAACACACGATAAAAATAATTTATACTAAAACCAACAATTCTCTACTGATGTCATTCTTGTTTAAATATCAATATGTATAATTCATAAAAAAAAAATTGTCATTAAACTTTTATAACCGCACTTCGTCTTGTGCATAATTTTCGTAATTGGGTTAAAAAAAATAAATATAGCGTCGATTTTTAAAAAATCTTATTTGGATGCGTGAATCCATCACTACCCCTACCAAGATACCTAGTTTTAGAAACTACTCGATAGCAAACATGCACCGTGTTGTGAGACGAGTGGCGACTAGACTACGAGTAATTCCGCCACAGTGCGGTGCGGTGTGGGAACGCTTGGTTATCTTCCGTCCGCGCGTCGACATAAGTGGGCGAAACCCACTTCCCTGACCCGCTTATTGTTACGATTCGCGGCGATAACTCACTTACGCAACCGCCGCGCCGTTGCCCGTTACTTGACTATTAGAAAAATAGTTCTATAGGTTACATTTTTCATTGATATTATAATAGTAGTTCCATCGTATCCGTGTCATAAGTTTATTATTAAGGTAATTCGATATTTGCACCACGGAATTAGTACGTTTTATGCAGGGCACACCCAAGTTATAATAGAGTTAATATGTAACAAACTGAGCCTCAGTTCTATCACAATTAAGCAGATATTGAGATGTTTTAATTCTAATTTTTTAAGTTAAACTCCCAAAACATTACAGTTTGATTGAAATACCATGAATATTTCAGCTTTTTCCAATAATTGAAGTTTGTTACAATGACATGCTGGCCAAAAAATAATTCCGTTTCAGAGTGCATTAATAGCATCTCTGTCTATCCGTTTCAAAATAATAATTATAAACCATCGTGACCCCGTCTCAAAACACAATAGGTATATAAATTAATGTAAATGTCACGTGCCCAGTAACCACGCAAATCGCACTTATACATTTCTTTCAACCAGACAACTTATAGACAATTTGCATTTGCGCAAGTATCCGAGCCATTACAAATCACTTCCACCTCGTTGCTAAAGATTAATAGATTTATAGTTGACTAGATGTGGGAACGATTCGATATTTAAATCGCGCCCACATACTAGGTGAGGATCTAGCGCTCCCGGACTCGTGTCAAAGGATGCATGAACAACATACGTCCTTTGCATTCATATGTGACGATGCACAATTCATTGTGATGTGAAGATTTTTAAAGGGTTGTGTTGCAACTTATTGAAGGGTTTGGTACAAATCACTGAAATTGGTATTATTTTTCCATGAAAAACTGCCTTATGTGTCTTGTGCAGAAATTTCCATATTAAAATTATAAAAAATAAATTGTTTTAAATTAGGAACGAGAAATGAAAGTTATATCATCATGTAAATTGCAGGTTTTTAACAGAAAATAAAATTATCTACATTTACTCCGGCACTTTGGGGGAGGTCTATGTCCAACAGTGAACGTCCTGTGGCTGATCATGACTCCAACACTTCTTGAGGTTTTCATCAGTGACGTCACGACTATCTCGATTAATTCGTTTATCAATTTCATGGCTCACAGTTACGAGCAATTAGTAGGGGCTACTGTTGATAGATCTGCGGTGTAATTGGTCTAGCGCATGCAACGCGCTAATTTAACATCGACCATTTCTTACAAACGCACCTTTTGTCTTTCTTAATTAATTTTCTTACAAAACTCTTTGTTTGATCAATGCGGTGTGAAATTAACCGGTGAGATGTTTACCGGACGTTAATTAAATCTGGCAAAAAATAGACCGAAACTATTTGTTGATTAGATTGATGAGTAGAATAAAAGTATGATCAGAAAAGGTTGATTACCGAATTAATTGAACCCATGGAAGTTTCAAAATTAAGCGTAAACTTAAATAGTTCACTAAAAAAGCCCTTTTGCCCGACCTTGAAATCACACAGGACCTGCCTGTCTACAGCAGACATGCGATGCCTTGACTAGATTAATGCGACGACAAAGTGTATGACAAAGATATAATATTAGCCTTGTAATATTACTGTACCACTGCTGGGCACGGGCCTCCTCTACTGATGAGAGGGGTAAGGCCTTAGCCTACCACACTAGCCTAATGCGGGTTGGTAGACTTCACATACATTCGAATTTCTTGTGGAGAAATTTTCGGGTATGCAGGTTTCCTCACGATGTTTTCCTTCACCGTTATAGCAAGCGATATTTCGCAATGAAAACACACGTAACATAGAAAAGTCAGAGGTGTATGCCCCTTTTTGAGGTTGGTCTCGAACCTCCGACACTCGTCTCGGCAGTCCGTACCACACCCAACTGAGATATCGCTAAATGAGGGATATTAGCATACTTGGTCTCGGGGTGTCTTTTATAACTGGAGCGGAGTCGCGAGTAACAGCTTATTAAAAATATATTCCCAACTTTACTTACGAAAACGCTTAAAAACATTACCACTCATAAATCCGTCGTTAAGCTGGTTAATTGAAAGGCTAAACAAGATTAATGAGTTAGTTAATTTTAACGGGGAGTTAATTACCGAATTAAATGATCTAAATCGAACTGAAGTGCGATATAGAATTCGGTAGCCGCCACAAGGGGGCTGCGTGCCGGGTGGAATGTACCAGCGGAGGGGGGCGTTGCAGAGGGCCACAAAAAACACCGGGACGGTACCTGCCTGTGCCGTTGACCCTCGGGCGATTAGACCCACTGTGCCTTGCGCCCGCTGCCCGACTAATCCGAGACCTTATTACTCCGGTTGGGAATTAATTTTTTGTTCGTCGATCGAGTGATTTTCCCACAACGCGACAAGTATTACGTGACGATAAACGCGGTGAGATACGCTACCGTTTCGTCACTATTACCACGCGTTTATACCATTCCCGAGGCGGACATTTACGTCAATATTTGTTTTTGTGCTTTCGAATATTGTTTATGTGACTAATGTCAAAACCGATTCGATTGTGGTTACAATTTTAGTGCAGCTTCTGATTTTTTGTTAAATAAAGAAGGTTATTTATGTTACACATCTCTTCATCGTATTTGAATAACAAGACGAGGAAGTTGCGCGTCTAATTGCAAGCTTTATGTGTAGCCAAGCAAGACCATCAGTACTTTGAATAAAAAGGCAATAGATATTATATATCTTTGAAAAGATGTTAAATATCTTTGGCCTCATCATCACCATCAGCCACAGGACGTTCACCAAAGGTTTCCAGACCGTCCGATCCTGTTGGAAGCGGCCTGCATCCAGCGACTTCCTGCGACCTTTATCAGATATCATAATACCCAATATTTGTACATGCTGTTCAATTGTATTTGATTAATTGTAATGTACTTGACTATTTTTTTTTAATTAATTTTATATGTTATTTACGCCATCTAAAATATAGTACTGAAATAATTATTAAAATATTCTCAAAAATAAGAAAGTTACAAGCATTTGATATTTTGTGTAACCTTCAAACTGCGGGAAAGAGAAGTATCAGTAAAATCACGCCAGGGCCAAAACGGCACGTGCGTTAGAAAGGGATAGTAAGATATCCCGACTACCTCCCCACTCTTGCTCATTGCCGAATTTAAAATATGAATTACTGACTCATTTTTCAACCAATTTCGATGCAGATTTTACTGAAGAGTTTCTTTTTTGTTTTATTTGCTAGTACATATAAAAACGTGTACAAAATCAAACATAGTCAAGTACCCAATTGTTTAAATCATACTAGTTTTATTTAACCACATTCTCCAATTAATTAATGCTCCAGTCATCCACTCTAAACTATTCTAATCAATTGAAACATCTCTCATACGATTGTGTGCAGAGTGCACATTGCACATTAAACTATAAAGTAGGGATGCACAATGGTATTTATTACATCGGATAATAATTAAATGGGCATTATCTGACAGTGGTACAGCCGATGAGGCTTTGTCTCGTGTGATAACAAATCGAATCGGACATTTGATTTGGTTTATGAGATTGTTCTATCTAGAGGTAATGTTTTAATGCCGAATAGACTGCCTTCTAAATAGTACGTAAAGTTGTATGTATAAAGGCGCGTCTCCTGCACCTGTTTTTCTCGAAACAAAACACAAAGACGATTACGCAAAACAATAATTTTCGCTCTCTCCTGGCTCATAGATCAATGGACTATAGATAAAAATGTGTAATGAAACCATGTTTTGTGTACGTATTTTGTGTAATATTTTAGTGCAGGAGGTGCGGTTTAACTAAAGCTTTAAGAAGTTCTTTCTACTTTGAAGAGGCCATATAATAATAATAAGTGAAAGCAAATATTTGTGGTAAACATAATTTTTAAAAATGCCATTTTTGGGAAGATACAAAATATAATGGAAATATAACTATGTACACATTTCTAGTTATATCAATGTTACAAAAATGTTTTAAAGCTTAACTAAGGACGATAATTAATGTAGATCATTACATAATACACACACACGCTCACGCCTGTATCCCATGGGGGTAGGCCTCTGCCTCAAAAGTTTCTACTTTTGAGCGCCACAAGCTATGATCCTGACACACCTCTTTTGCCTCTTCCACACTCATACATTTTTTCATACATTTCCGCCCGTTACTCCTCACTTGCCCTTTTCGGAGAAGATGCTTTACACAATAAAATAATAATAAAGTTTTACTAAATAACAGTTCAACACTAAACTAAATTATCGAACAAAACAAGGCAACAATAAGTTTGCGAACACTTGAACACATTACCCACGTAACAAGTGTTGGTGGCTCGCTTTACCTGCAACAAACGAGAGCACCAAATTAGTTCCATTAACGACTTCTCTCCAAACAATTACGGGAAGAGGCGTTTTTGTACCAAGCTCCATCGGATCGTATTGAATGTTCCGCGTCTCGCTCACCCGCAACGTGCGAGAACGGGATGGAACACTCATGCGATTGGAAAGAAGCCCCGCGCGTTAAAGCTTTCAAAACTTGCATTCTGTGTTTCCGTGTGTAAATTTAAAATTGCAGGACCTGATTAAACGGATTTAATAAATAAAAGATATATGTTCACACTACATAATCATTTAACCCACATATGGAAAATAAAGTCAGTAAATTCATACTTTTTAGGATTTTTTTTTAACCTGTCTGCCTTTTCGTTTATACACATTACTACAAATTTGATGCGTTCGCACCTGCATTTAAGAATATCTTGCTTATCGATTTAATAATAATTATACATGACTAACTCAGGATCAATACTTTTTTGCCTTATAGTTCTATAAGATTACCCATTAAACAAAGGTCATTCTTTATTTCTTACCCTTATCCCACCTTAATGTGGGGTCGGCGCAACACAGTTTTCAAGCATGTTGCAGAAAGGATTTGGCTTAGTTTTTACGACCAGTTACCTAGTCTGTTACCTACCTACCTGCCTGAAGTCAACCCAAACAAAGTTAACACAATAGTAATTAAAGACCTAAAATCTTTCCAAATTCCTAAATTTATCTTTATGTTAATATCGTTTTTTGGTGGTATCACACTTGGCAACACCAACAGGAGGGGCTGTTATCCGAGTGTTTAGTATTCCGTTAACATCGTAAACCGGGTGTACGAAGTTTACAGAGTTGGGCACACTTCCTCTCACGCCTGCGCGCCTGGTACTCGCAAGCTCGCTTCATAACGACACCTTATCAATAATTATGATAACCTAGTTTGCGAGTGGTATAACTGCGCTCCTGGTTTGAAATACTGCATGAATGGGCCGTATTGACCAGGATAATCAAACCTCTCTCTCTCTTTCCCCTTCTCTCTTTAAAAAGTGAAGCTCCCAGGGCTCATTTATTTTTACCATATGAAAGCGTAACGTGATCGCGTATAATAAAAAGAAAAAGTATTTTGCGACCGTCTTTAAAAAAAGAAGAAGGTCCTCAATTCGTCTGTAATTTTTATTATGTTACGCGATATTTTCAAGATTCTTTTTGTGTTCGATAGAGCCTATTCCAAGGATGTCCCATATACATTTGGTCACGATCGGAAAAGTTTTGAAGTCGATCCGTAAAGTTTTTAATATGTAATTATTTTTACATCGATATTTCATTACACACTCTGTTCAAAACCGAGTAAGAAAGTCGGTGCCCAGTTTAAACTACATTTTTGATCAACTATTCTTGTCCATGTGTATTTTCATAGGCAGCAATGATCACTTGCCATCAAATGACCCACATGTTCTGCCATAAAATTGATATCGTGATAATACCTACATACGACGAATTGACAATGTGATATCTGATGGTCGGTTTCTATGAAGCGATGTTAAAACACGCTTAACATTCCCGTCGATGTGTTCGCTTGCATTACAAATACTCGTAATTTAACGGTACACGACAATCGTCGGAAACAAGATGACCATTGGTCGCTTTATATTGGTTTAATAACGACAACGAACTTATCTGAAAACACAGAGGTATCGGATTTTTATATAACATACATTCACGCCTGTCATCCTGGAAAGGGTAGGCAAAGGCATAACTAGCACGCCCAGTGGCCACTATCGCCAAGTTAATGTCCGTCCCCTGATGTAATAAGTGTCGAGCCTATCACCTTTGGGCTGATACGAAGCAGAAAATCCCAATTACTTTATCTGACCAGGGGAAAAACATGAGACCTCGGGACGGTAGTCGCACCAGCTACGCAATATAACTACTACACCAAGGAGGGGAATAGGGATTGGGAAAGGGAAGGAGGAATTGGTCCACCGGAAATCTCACTCACCAAACAAAATCCATTCGTGCTGTAGACGTAATTGTCTACATGGCTCTACCACTCATATAACTCACTTATTGGCATAAGTAAGACTTTACTGGCAATGTTTATCCTCTACTTGACCAATTTTCCGGTAAATATTTTGGGATACTAGTTTTTGCCCCCGGCTTCGCACGCTTATTTTGTAGGGCCAACGGTATCTTAGTAAAGGTATTATCGTAGGTAAAAACTTTTGATTTGTCGATCCGCTCTGTCGTTTTAGTCTAAATATTCTACAACGGGGCGACTCAGATATCGATTTTGAAATAAATCGGCCCAAAAACAAATAAAAACAAAATGACGGTACACTTGGGATTTATATACGCATTGCTGAAATATGTTACGCTAGTTGTGTGGATTTTAACATACGTTGAAAAGAGCATCGATCGACATGCCATCGACTTTCGGCGAAAAAATACTATAATGAAAAATAATTACCCGACCAAAAAAAGTAACGACCGCACATATAAGCTAATTAATTGAAAATCCATCAGTGTAGAACGCAAATAGCACCGGTTAGCGATACAATGGATACTGTGTACATAAATTGGTTGGTTAATTCTGCATACATTCAGTTGAGTGATATGCGAGCCGCGCACGCCCTGATTGGACGCAATCAGTCCCGCCGCGCCGCGAATCTCTATGTACCACTGTGTAATGTTAAATAGATTCGTGATAAAATGTACGGACAATTTATTGGATTTGATTTAAATTATGTATCCACCAAAGTATAGCGGAAAGGTCATTTAACCTACTTAAAACATTACGTCTTTTTGACTGCCTCGGTGGCGTGGTGGTATTTCGGTACGACTACGGTTCTGAGGTCTCGGGTTCGATCCCCGGGTCGGGCAAAGTGATATTGGATTTTTCCATATAAGCCTGGAGTCTGGGATTTGTGCCCGATATGGCGATAGGCTCGCCCCCTATCACATCTGGGACGGAACTAAGCTCGGCGAAATGTGGGTGTTCTAGTTGGCTAGTGCGCCTTTGCCTACCCCTTCGGGGATACAGGCGTGAGCTTATGTTATGTTATGTCTTTTTGGGACAGTTGGGTAAATAATACAAACTAACCTCATTACTTTCAATGCATTATAAGAACACATTATCAGTTTCACAAAATTTTACATTGAAATCCTTCAAAAAATTATCAAGCAAATCCAGCAATAGATATAAAAGGTGTGGATTGAAAGTGTGAACACGGACGCAAAAAAAAAAGATGGACGTAAGCACAAATAAAGCAGGGTTTTCGACTCATTCGATCAGTCGCGTTTACGTGTCGGAAGAAATTGCAAACGAGTCTCATTTGTATTTTGATATTTATAACACTATTTGATCTCTTTATCACGTCACTCACTTAAAATACCTTCCTCAATAACAGACACTGCATTCGGCACTTCGCATACCGAAACCGTGCCCATCAATCCTTTCTCATCGGCACCGACACCGAAGGCGCGATAGCTTCCTACACTATTTCTAGTTAACAAGCGTGTCACGAGAGCCAAGCTCGCATTACTCTTGTCCAATGTCTTTGTAGTACAATTTATCGCCTTACCGATCGTGTTAACGTGATTCCAGACTTGATATATGCCGGTAACAACTTCATTAGATGCGCGGTTAATTTTAGTTCGACAGTCGACATGGTGGAAAATAGTAAGGGTTTTCATGTGATTTCTAATTTCGAGTTCTCTTTCTCTCGTTTATTATGGTGTTATAAAGATCCAATGGTCTTGTTCCGATACTTGAAAGTCTGATCGTCGCGCCATCTTTCTTTGCCCTAAATCAGCTGTTTGCATTCATGCAGCCTCGGTTATGCATGTCATTATTTATTTAACACAATCATTGATGCATAAACTTTTATCAACACTTTTAATTCCCTTTCAAAGCGACGTCGCTCCGTCCCTAACATTTCCATCCCCTAAATTCGAGGGTACAAGTTTGATAATTTATGGCATCCGGTTACCGGGGCAGGTGATGCGATACCTTTAGATGCAGTGTGTATAAATCACTTTAATACTGATGATAAATGCACTGTTGATGTATAAGTTTAACACGTGACCGCACTTGTAGGATTGAACACTATGCCGTGACTTATTGTAGCTATGTTTGTTTTTTTAGATAAGGTGTGAATGCACTGAGTGCTTGTATGTAATAATTTAGCTTATTGTGTGTTACATCTGTATGTATGTATAGAGATTTAAAAGTTACAGTCCGCCCTAATATAGACGCCGTTGCCAGTACATTGTAACTGCTGGAGCTACGCTGTACGCAGTTTTATTACATACATACATACATTACATAAGCTGACACCTGTATTCCCGAAGGGGTAGGCAGAGGCGCATTAGCGAACTAGTACACCTACATTTCGCCGAGCTTAGTTCCGTCCCAGATGTGATAGGGGGTGAGCCTATCGCCATATCGGGCACAAATTCCAGACTCTGGGCTAATATGGAAAAATCCAATATCACTTTGCTCGACCCGGGGATCGAACCAGAGACCTCAGGACGGTAGTCGTACCGAAATACAACCACGCCACCGAGACAGTCTATTCCGCAGTTTTAGTCTACAGCATAAATGGTTTGGCTCGAGCAAGGTAAATACTACTGTAAAACCGCTGTTGTGCGTCCGCTAGCCAAAGAACAGGCGAAGTATAGATCAACCTTTTTTATAGCAGAAACTGGCAAACGAGCATGTGGGCCTACTGATGGTAAGTGATCTGCGCCCAGATATCCAAGATAGAAAAATAATTAAGGGTGCGATGCCAACCTAAAAGGAGGGAAACATGAATTAGAAAAGGAGAGATGAATTGAGCCACTGGCAATCTCACTCACCGAACGGAACAAAACGAAAACAGCTCGCTGCCAATTTACATCGGTTTTCTGTGAAATAGTGGTATCAAACCGGTCGAGCCGGCCTATTCGTACTGCAGACGTTATTGTACACAGTGTGGCTCTGCCACCCAGTTGTTGGTGCGTTTTGTAAAGTGAATTTGTTTCCTAAATGCATTGTCACTTTCAAGATCCAGGTGTGACCAACTTTCTTGTTTGTTAGCCTTTGCTTTAAAAAACACTGTATATTTTCTTCCTTTATAAAAGAAAAGGCTTCTCGGAAAAAGTTGCGGACCACCATTGTATTGTAACATAATGTTCTACATTGTTCACGTTGTTTGTGACGTGTAACATTGCACGTGATTCCTTTAGTGAGTATCCGGCATTATATTTGCTATTGCACTGTTTTTGTTTACTTTGATGATGAGTGGTTACTAGTTAATTGCTTCTGGATTCATAATAACTATGAACAAGTTGATACCCAATAGCAACTGTACTCGTTGCGTGGAATATGAAATTGATTATTGGATATTATGGTAGGTTTTATGATGTATTTCTGAGTAGAGTGGAACATAATGCGCTCAACGGTAACTTATGCTGCTGTCGACAGGAAGTTGATATTGTTTAATCTGATGTCGCTCTAAACCAAGTTAGTATTAAGTGACTTATAAAAGAAAAAGGTTAGGATATGAAGGATACATCTCAGAATAATTGTCGTTTTGTTTAGGTAGCCATGACGCACTTTGAGTCTCGCAATGATTGATATTCTCAAATTTTTGTGTCGAAATTTTTCCATAAATATTGTTTTCGTATAAATTGGCATAAAAAGCATTGGTCTAATTTCATTTTTTACAAAAGTTGCTCAAGATCGGTCAAAATTAAAGCGGTCAAATACGGATGCAGATACTGGCACTTTGCAACAATAACCGCAGAGAGTGAGAGGATATCAAAATCTAAATCAGTTATCAATCTTTATCTACATTGTAATCCCAGTAAATCTGTATTTTTCAACTCATCCGCTAGTGTAAGCGGCACGACAGAGGCAACGGAATTAGCCGGTCGCTTCGGTAGTGCCGGCCGCGGTAATTACTGTGCGTGATTAATGAGCAATCAGACCCTTTGCAGGGCTGCGATGCCAGATTATACTGAATATGATTTTAGATCGTGTTGCGTTTTTTTACATCCTTTACTAATATACGATAAAACTATTGTTCGTGAGTTTAGAGTCAAAAGTTTTAGTGATACATAATCACAAGTTTAAAAACATAACGGACCGACTTTAAATCCGATCGTAACCAAATTGAAATTTGGGACCAACCTTGAAATAAGTTCTATCGAACACAACAATTTTGAAACATTTTGAAATCGGTCCACATTTGGCGGAGATATCGCGTAACATACATTAAAAAAAATACAGACGAATTGTTCACGTCCTCCTTTTTGGAAGTCGGTCGAAAATAGGTACGTCTTATATTTTTACGTAAAATTGTAGGAAACAAAGACAGCACACAAACTAATCTACATATATCGTAGTTTATGACTGCCGATCAGATGCTGAACTGATGCTCAGGCGTTGTAATGGACGATGACCTTTAATATCGTCACGGTTAGGCAAGTTAGCGCCATCAAAGTTCTGTTCAATGACGTTAGAGCTATTAAGCACGATGCGAGTTTTTTTTAACCGAGGACGATACGCATCATTGAACTTAGCTCTACCTGCAATCCACTACATCTCGCGAAGGTCAACAAAACTATCCCTGTCTGACGTAACCAAGTCCTAAGTATACGTATAATATAGAATATAACTCACCCCAATCATGTTCATAATCCATTTTGCATTACATTCTACTTAAGTAGAAAAGGAAAACAGAAAAGAAATCGTGTATTAATTTCTACCTGTCGACGCAAAACGTTAATCCGATAACAGCTAGTGGCTTTAAATAAATTAGCAAAGAAATCAACGTGGGGAATTCAACCCTTCGACGAATGTAATTTTTAAGTGGTATGTAATTTTAGTTCGAGCGTGGAGTCGCCGTCAATAACATGTGATTTCCTAATCACATGTTATTATTAGACCCACTCTATCCTTAGAGTAGGTCCTAAATTACATTTTTGTCATGTTTTCTAGTATTCAAGTACATCTTATATGTAGTAAGTCACATAACTGAAAAAAAAATCTTGGTGATTTATTTTTACGCGAATGTTTTACGTTGATATAAACGTATTTTATACTGATTCTATCACGATTTGTTTTTATTTTAAGGCCGAAAAAAATATGATAGAATCCGTATAAAATAGTTTTATTTCAAATGTTCTTGGTTTTTTTAATCATTTATGATTTAAGAATTATTAGAATATATCTAGTTAGTTATATTCCACTAAGCACATGGAGAATGTAGAATTACAGATCATTACTGAAACATAAAAAAACAAAATCAGACTAATAAAATATCTGAATAGAGAACAAACAAAATTTTTAACCCCATCACAGTCTCCAAAATCACGGCGTAAAAACTTATCCAATTTTGATGATCGAGTGAAAAACACCGCCTGAAAGACTGAGTGAGAACTTAAGAGCTTTCAATGTTGCAATGGCAACACCGTGCCTACGTTTTTAATTATTTAAATCCTAGTCGCCAGCCCTGAACTCCTGGCGGCGTCTATTCATAGAAAATTAGAAGATGACACAGAGGACTTTCAACTCTATGTGGAAGTGTTAGAGTGCATATCTGAGGTAACGGTGGGTGTTAAGGATCCGGCATGTCTTCCAAATGCCTTAGCTTTTGAACGGCACGGCGGCGTTCGCTTTGAGAGATTCCCTTCAACAGCTGAGTCCGGAGTAATTCCAGATTGCTTATTTAACATTTTTGATTAATTTATGGGGAAACAGGGCTCTTTACCTTGATTAAAATTCGGAAAGGTCCGCATTTCGATGTAGTTAATGTAACGGATAAACGCAGAATATTTCATGACGACATCATTGTAGGTATGTTTATAATTCACTCACATCAAAGTAAAAAAAATAATATGCTATCGTCTGTTTGCAATTTTGCACCTATAGAGTTACAAGCATTCACATTTATATAAGTAGGATACGACAAAGACAGAGCGGAATATAGGGTAGCACGAAGACAATGGGATAAGGGTGCAAAGTTCACACTGCGAAGTGATCTGTAACACAGCGGACAAGAAAATCTCGCCGCAACTGGGGAGTTACTACAACGTCTTATAGCAGTATGATTATAATATTAATTTTACTGTTTCCCGTACAAAAAAAGTGGACGGTAGCGTCGGCCAAGGACGTCCTAGACGTACCTTTATGGACCAAATTGAGGACCTCTTAAAAAGGGCCAAATAAGGAGTTCTCGTGACCGACGAGCAAGCATGAAAACACTGATGACTGTGGAAGAAGCGAAGCAATTGGCGACCCTTAGACTCTGCCTACCCCAACGGGAAACAGGCGTGAGTTTATTTATGTATTTATGTAAAAAAAGCAAAGTAAGATTATAATAATACTGCTAGACGACGAGGTGGTAACCCCCAGGGGGTGGAAGGGTGTATAATAATGCTTTGCTAATACTACTGACGTACTACGTAATCTTTACCAACCGACGATGTGGGCATTTGAGACCATTAAAAATATTGTCACTCAAAAACTGGCTTAATTTACCGGCACAGAAAATTCTGAGCCAATTACTTTTGTTGTGAAGCTCGGTGGCTAGTTATTACAGTAATTGAAGTAGGAAGCCTAACTCTACGCGAGCATTAAGCAGAGTCCTTTGGGGCGAGCGGTGGCCATTCGCACAGGGATGCTTTATTCATGGGGCTATGGCAACGCATAATTGGCCTGTAAATTAAAAATTCGAACCCCCGCGGACATTTGCAAATACAAAGGACATAATGCAATGAAATTGGGGCTAAACCGAATTACCCGATGTATTGACACTGAGTCGATGTTATTAAATGCAAACTAAAAATTGGATCTTAAAATATTTGGACAATTATATTGAAACACACACTAATTATGTCGTATAATGCTTTTAAAAACATAGATATAACTGCGTTATTATTTAGGTAAAATAATTAAATAAACGAAAACGTCTATGATACATCACTTTACTAATTACTATGTAGGTAATAGGTGTATGTAGGTAATATGTAGGTCATCTATTATGGTAAAATTTATTATTTGTGAACTTTTTGCTTTAATATATAGATAGTTAGCTAACTTTTTAAATGAATTAATTTAACACAAAATTTATACAGATAACAAAATGGCAATTGATAAAGAGATGATGGATGAAAAACATTATGTGGTAACCCGATACAGTATGTTAAGGGTTGATTATAATGGTATATCCATCCATTTTTCCTTTTTTACAAAGCAGAATTCACATAAAAACTTTCCAAAAAAATAACAAAACGGCATCTTTGAATGCATGCGAATGTTTTTCTTCCAAAATAACGGAAACACCAAACGAAAACGTACAATGTAAGCAAAGAACACGCAAAAAACGCCTCATTTTTTTCATCTGCAGCCAACCGTGAGAATCGTCTAGTTCTACAATAGTCGCATACGTTAATTAAAACTATCAATCAAATAACAAATGATCAATAGTGGTGGAAAAGTCGATATTATCGTGCACCCCGGCCCCGCCCAGCGAGGCTCGCCCCAACGGCACTGGTAACCTAATATACGAACACGAGGGTTGGGTGCACGCACGTAGAGCAAATGGATGTGGTACAGGAATTACAGGACTGCAATGAAAGCGTAGTTGCTGCGACAAGTTACGATCCTCATACTTATGCCGAGATCTATAGAGCGAACTTCGACTCGTCTAATTCAAAGAAGATTTGGAATTATTAAATTGAACTTTGATTTAGTCAGAGTAATTTTTTTACAATAAAATATTTGCTAAGTCTATCTGACAGTCTGTTTTTCTTGTAAAAAATGTCTCGGACTAAGTAAAGTTCGATTTCAAAATCCAAATCCTCACCGAGTTCGTTTCTTTGACTCAGACTTAGTCGAAGTTCGCTTTCCAGATTTCATTACATTACATAAGCTCACACCTGTATCCCCGAAGAGGTAGGCAGAGGTGCACTAGCGAACTAGAACACCCACATTTCGCCGAGCTTAGTTCAGTCCCAGATGTGATAGGGGGCGAGCCTATCGCCCTATCGGGCACAAATTCCAGACTTCAGGCTGATATGGAAAAATCCAATATCACTTTGCCCGACCCGGGGATCGAACCCGAGACCTGAGAACCGTAGTCGTACCGAAATACCACCACGCCACCGAGGCAGTCTAGATTTCAGCCTTACAGTATTACACGCTTTCATTAGGTGTCGGTCCAGTTAAATATTAAGTTCATTTTAATATTACATTTATTTATGAATGTTTGAATATGTTTTAACTTTGACGACGTTTATTAAATTATCTGTTTATAAAGACCCAACATGTTAACAAATTGTATAAATTACTTTTTTATATCTTAAATCTTGACTTAATGACCCATCAGTCATTATTATTATAATCGATATTATAATTATACTATATGACATGTTTTGCTTTATTTATATAACACAATTAAAATTCTAATCTGTAACAAATATGGACAGATGTTTAAACAGGTGTTGTAAATTTGGCCGCATTTTGTTTTGTCTGATATGTTAAATTTTATGGTTTGTTTTATTTTATTTATAGCGTCTGTCCCGTTAAAAAATAATTAGCATCGAATAGAGATTTTGTTTTTTGAACACATATTCAGGCTGCAAAATTAAATAATTTGTGGGTAAAGTTAAAAATCACCCCATAAAAAACGGTAGGTAATAGTACCTACAGAGGCATCGACAAGCCGGAGAAAGAAGATAATTAACACCAGATTCAACAGATTCCTCGACTTTTTGTCAATATGCGTAACATTCCAAATTAAATAATAGACATTCAAATTAACAAAAAAATCATATCCCATCCAGCTTGGATCTAACCCTGCAACACAACAAGAGTATCCCGGGGCGCTGTGTGAACGAACCGGGTGGGGTGCGATCGACCCCGAGCTCGGTCGTCGCTCGTCGCACGTCGCAACGTTACCGCCACGGGCGATTGATCGCAAACAGTGTGTGTACCAAGGACATCTTGATTTACTACACTTTTTTGAAGGAAGAAAGTATTGTCAAGAAATATAGGTATTACTTTATGATTGTGTGTTTGGTTTTAGGTGTGATATAGAAAGTATAACATACGTTTAACTGCGCTGGCATTGCATGCATTTGCGTATCACACTGACTTCGATGATATTTGTGGCTAAGAATTTAACGTGCGATACTTATTGAATTACGTACAAATAATAAGGCGTTGGGTTCTATGACAAAGAAATATTATTGTTATAATAACACTTGGCTGATTTCCTAGTGTTTAATTTCCTATTAGAGCGTACTTTGTGACTTTCAAATTACCATATTAGGCAATTTTATTGTATTTTCTATTATTGACATAAAGAGATATACTGAAACTTTATATGAAATTCGCACCAACTCGAAGATTGGCTACGAATTTACGTAAAAAAATATTATATACGGTAACTATTTTTTTTATCTTTCTACCTGCCCTTACCCCACCTGAATGTGGGGTCGGTGCAACACACTTCTTCAAGCACGTTGCAGAAAGGATTTGGCTTCGTTTTTACGCCCGGCTGCTTGGTTAACGTCAACCCACTGACGTCAACAAAAATTTTTTTACAATATAAATAATTATTCAAATTATGTGCATCATATCAACATCAACGCCATCTGACCGACATTTGGCAAACCGTCAACAAAGCATTTCTGAATGGAATTCATTATGACAGAAGGGGTTGTTTTGAATGCGGGACCGCGGCGCGCGTGCCGTCTCACGTGCGCTGCGCACACGCGGCCTGCGGATTATGCTAATGCAGTATGCTCCGTTGATTCTTTCTAATCAGATGTTCATGTAGCTGATGGGAGCACGCGCGTACATATTATTATTACTTAAGCGATATTTCATGTTACGGATTATGGCGAATATTATAATCACAAATTTAAAAACTTAACAGGCCGACTTCAATTCCGATCGTGATCCAAATTTATATGTAACTACCCTTGTAAGCTCTATAACACAAAAAGAATTTTGAAAATCGGTCCACATTTGGCGGAGATATCGCGTAACATACATAAAAAATACAGACGAATTGAGGACCTTCTCCTTTTTGGAAGTCGGTCGAAACCTGCTTGGATATGCATTTTTTGTATTTACATAAAGACACGCCTATATCAGATGTAGGTCCTTTTTATAGCAGAGACTGGCAAACGAGCAGGTGGGTCACCTGATGCTAAGTGATCTCAATCGTCCATAGACACGCAAATCACAAAAATACAATAAAAGAAGGGGAGTAGGAACTGAGAAAGGGAGGGGGTAGGTATTGGGCCAACGGAAATCTCACTCACCGAACGAAACGCAAGAGTGAGCTGTCGCTTTACGTCGGTTTCCTGTGAGACAGTGGTATCAAACCGGTCGAGCCGGCCCATTCGTGCTGTAGTGCTGTAATTTTAGGAAAGGAAAAATAAACATAAATAACATAAATTATGATGGCTTGAGATGAACTTTAAACCCAGTACACCACCATTCTCAATTTGTCTTATCTGTAACTACCTCTAGAATGATACAAGATCTCTATAAATATAGCTTATATATGCAAAATAACTTGTCGATTTTAGGTTATTTAGGAACGGTATTGCATCGATATGTTGGTTTTATAATTTAAAATATGGTCATCATTTTGCTAGCTTATATCGTAACAGTAATTATGTGCTCGAAACTTTATGGTTAATATCTATTATCTGCTTAGAAATTCAATAGTGCTTTATTCACAAAACCTTTTAAACTAATTACTGAATCATAGTAAACCAGGAACAGTTTTTCGAAGATCATAAAGAAAGGGCAACAAAAACGAAATTATATTATTGTTAAAATTTTCGAATCAGTAAACCGAAATTCAAAATATAATAAAAGTTTAAAACGAAAGCATATCCGGTGACGTGCGAATAAACACAGAGTACAAATTCGTGTGAACCGCCAAACACAAACAAAGCAAGGAGCTAAGGCCTTGTTTATTTAGGTAATACACAAAATGCGAGCGCACGTGTGACCGCCCCCGAACTTATCAACCACCCTTAAATACTACCAAGTAACTTACATAACATCTGTCTAATTTGAACTCTATGCGATATGCAATAAGAGCAATCGAGTCGCAAAAGTTGTGATGCAAATGGTAAGAACTTCGAATAACTAGGGCAATCAAATATGTATCTTATTGCGATGCCGTTAAAGGTTAGTAGAGCAGCAGGTGTAAGTTTGCGGAGGCTGCCAGCTCGACTCTTTGAACATTTTAAATGTCATTGTTGAGAGGCTCATTAATGCAATATTGAGCCCTCGGCCCTACTCGCTTGGGGTGATTTTATTATTTGCGCAAAATTAAGTGTGTTTTAAGCATCATGTATGTCGATAAAATTTGTATTGTATGAAGTTCATTTTCATTACACGAGTGCATATTTTTGATGCTAAAGTTTCAATTTCGAACGCAATTTTTAGTTTGGCGGTTAGGATACATTTGAAGGTAGATGAAAAAATATTGTCAGGTGGGTATAATTCAACTTTCGAAGAACGCAGTTTCTCAAAGGGTGGACAAAACTGTATAAGATGTTAAATTGCGTGACACATCTTCGTGCCAGGATAAAAAAATCGTTCATTCATAAACACATTACTAGGATTTTGTCGGGAAGTCTGACAGGGTGGGTGTCGCTTGTTAAAATGATTTCATATTATTCTCTAGAGCTTTGTTTGTTGGCTTTTAAGTGATGTGGTTTAATGCATTAAACTGCAGTGAAGAGGGACAGTATAATGTGGAAACTTTTTAACCGGTGATCTTTGATGAGTTTTGCTTGGTGCGTTGGCTGCCTTTGTTCGGTCGATTCGCCGAGTGAAGGTCATCTGAGAGGCACCGCGCTGGAAGGAATTACCGCCATAATCTCAGCAAGACCTTGAGACCATCCACATCTGGGTCTCAATATCATTGTGAAAACATAATTGCTCTATTTACCTTGACATTGGCTAAATCATCGCAAATGCGTGGAAGCCATTATTCTTAAAAGAAGAAGAAACACATTACTAAAATTATTAAACAAACATTTAAAAACTTTATTCAGCCCCTGTACTCCAGTGAAACATTCTCCCTATCAGAACAATTTTCCAAATCAACTCTAATTATAGTTCTGTACACTAAAAAGAAACAACGTGTAAGTGTATACGAGTCGCGAGAACTGTCCAGATGGTCTGCTATCGATCGGTGCGTCTGTCCGTACTCCGTGCAGCCCAGAGCCTATCGGCCCTATTATTGTTTAATCACAATCTGGCCGCTTAGCATATAACCATTGTGTACACTACCACGATATTCTTAGGGTTGGCGATTTTAAAAAACAGAATATAAGATGCATAAACGGGCAAGTGTGTCACTTGATAGCAATTTCCACCAAAACACACCTAAAATAATAACGAATAATAGGCGTATACTGACAGAGATTGGGAAAGAGAGATTGGGAAAGTAAATGATATTTAGTCTCCAAGAAAACTTAAGAAATACAACACCTGTTTCCACATTTCCTCTTTTCGATTTTCTGTCAAACAATTGTATTGACCTTATCGACATAGCTACTTATACATGCTGTAATTTAAAAAGAAATGCGTTATATCGTAAAATTAGGTGACCCTGATAACCCTACTATAATTTTCTGAATAGTTGCACAACTTGCAACTTACTTCCAAATGTAATAAAACTGTAAAGTTTTTTAAGATATATATACCTATTTTTTTTATAATTTTTTTTTATTCTTATTGGAATAAAACATGACCATTTTAATTAGGGTTTGGCAACCCTTATTTTTCACTTCTCTCCCACACACACACACACACTATTACGATGTTGATACGCACGTGCGCCAAAAATGCTGCTTTGTTATTTATCAGAGATGAGATTAGCATTTCTATTGATGTATTATATGTCCGCCAAAAGTTTTTAAGTAGCCACCCTTTACGATGTGATGGTTAAATCCAGTGGCTATTCGGACGTAGACAGAGTATATTTATTTTTCAGTTATAATGAAAACGATTTTTTACAAAACATTATTGAATACCACTTTTTGTACACGAAATACGTTTATATATGTGGTCACACAAATTATTAACTTCGGAAATTCAATATTTATTTAGTCTCATGTAGTCCCATGGTGGGCGCCAATGATAGTTCAAGTCACAACGTCCGGGGCGCAGCGGGCGGTAGCTTACTGTGAAACGAGAGCTCGCGCGTTCAATTTCATCACCGACATATATTTATTTCGGGATCTGTGTTGAGACTTGCGAGATTGAAAGTTTCTCTTGATTCCCGATATCAAGGACTAAATATCTTACTGTGGGTTCAGAACTACGTGTGTGGCTATTGGGTATTATTTATTTATTTAATAAGATTAAGATAGTCAAATTTAACTATATTTTGTAACCTGTTATCGATCAAAGATCTTGAATTTGAACACACATCAACGTCCCCTAGAAAACTGCTTTCTTATCCGCATCATTCCACCCTACTCTCCCACAGACAAAACCTTCACAGTTCTCACCCTACCTGTTCCTTTGCCTATAAATATATAACTTAATTTCGTGACTCGATTTTATATTGAAAAATGGCGCAAAATATCAATTCGTTGAAACAACAGTTCCCCAAGGGCCCATGGTAGTGGCATGGAGAGCGTTTCTACGACAAGCCCGGCCCGGGTTCAAAGGCATATTGTTTTTGGGCGTTTGCTCGTTGAAAATTGTTTGAAATTGATTATGGAGCTGCTTTGAGGAAATACCGTTGTGCGATTATGAAAGAGCTTTTATGCGCAAACACCAATGTTTCCATAAGACCGCGTTTTAAGAGATTTCGTTGAAACTGTTTACAATTAGAAACGTATGTAACAAAGCTAATAAAAATCATAGAATTATTTTTTTTACGATTATCATTTACATGAAATTAATTTATTGAGGGTCATAAACTTTGCAGTCTCCGCGAAATCCGAAAACAGCAACTTTTTCAAATATTCACGTATATTTATAAAAGACACTTCTAGGTATCCACCGAGAATCAAGCAAGTGCTAATCTCAGCATGGTGAAGCACGAATGCGAGCAGTTTACTTTGCTATGCATGAAAAAACACAACCAATCAAAAATCCAACACGGCACAAAGTTGCAATTCGACAAACCTCTTGATACTTTAATAAATGATCTTAGACTCGGCACAACCTGATCAGTGATTCTCAGTGACGTGCATAGTCATTCAGATTAGGGTAGACAAAAACTAACAAAAATATTTTCTTCAACTCTTGCATCACCATCTCTATTATCATCCCAATTTCCAAGTCGTCTTAAAATAGGAATAAGTCAGGCGCTGCTATTTAGAAAATTGATTTTTTGACAACATTTTTATTCTTTATTCGGGTAAATAGGAAATTGTTAGGGTAGACAGTGTAGGGTAGACAGTACGGTATTTCCTCAAAGCAGCTCCATAATCAATTGTATCTTTGTCTATATGGATTGCACGCCACTGGTGATCCTGGCAACGTCGCCGTCCTCAGCGTGAGGACTAATTGCGACTCCGGCTGATAATCCATTCACGGCGGGCGGTCGTCAAATTAAAAACCCCCGGTAAACTGTCCGGCCTCGACGGGGATTACCGCCCCGCTGCCCCAGCAAAAATTGAAGGGTGAATTTCTAAAAGTTTCGTGCGAAACTCCAAAATACGAGATGAAATAGTAATTTATCACAGGATTTCGAAGGCACCGCCACAGACTAACGGAAGAGGACGGGTCTTTATCGGCTATTGCAGCGGTGTTATCGTGGAGTCCGGGGAAATGGTAAAAGGAATTGACGGGACGAAATCAACGGAAGTGGTGATTGCAACCCTAAATTGTTTTCTTATTCCCATGTTATGTCGTCTTACATTGATGGTAGGGTTGAAACATTATCGTTTTATTTTCCTTTTTTATTCTTTAGTCATTCCATTTAAGAACCCCCATCAATAACAGTAGGTTTCACATTATGGAAATATTTATGGCTGTAGTATAACAACGATGCTGGTCAGATGAAGTTTAAGGATTGAAAACATTGTACCGTGGACATTATGCGTCTCCACGCGCCAATGTAGCTGTCTACACCACACCACATCCTCAAACCGTTTCCACACTAACGGCCTCTCCCATTACAAAGTCACATTATTTATAAGCCCATAACGCTGTAATGTATGCGCGACGCGACGCGATACATGCCCGTTCCTCCGCCCGCGCCCTACGATTAATATTCAAATGGCCTTTGGGCAGCCACCAGATCCTACGGTATTAGTCCCATTAACATTGCGGTGTCGGTGCTTGTGTAAACATTCTGAGTACAGTCGTAGGTTGCCCTTTAGCCGATCGTAAATACTCCACGATATTGCTTCTTTAACAGCTGCCTGTGAAACAGTATTCGTTTATTAAATATAAAACATCTGTACCCTCCAGCAACTATAAATTAGAAATAGATTAAAAAGCGATTCTTCTCCTTTCTCATTGGGTCGATCTGGCGTGTAGCTATTTCCTCCGGTGGCACAGAACAGCTGTTTTAAAGGTTACGCCCTTCGCTCGACACCTGCGACCCCTCCGTCCCGCCCCGTCCCACTCCGCGCCGTCTTCACCCGCTCCGGAGCAGTGTCACCCGTTTGACTTAATTACAGACGCATTAACGAATTCGTCTCGCCATTCGACCCGTTCGACATTTAGTTAAAACAATGACAGACGTCCGTACATTCTGCACGCTGTTTATAATGTTTTGTCATTCACTCGCAGAGGACGGATAAAGGCAAATTGTAGAAAAAATGCGCGGTTCGAGCGCTTCGATAATATTTCGTGGGGGTACAATCCGCAGCGGCAACGGGCGACGTTTGCGATGTGCTAAACAGATTCCGCGGCCGTGTACACGTGCGAGGGCACAAATCCACAAAGGGAGCACTTTTTTTATCGGCGGCGCAAAAACTCACCGACAATTACGAGATTAGGGATGAAAGGCGAGGGCGAAGTTTTTTTTCTTTCAATCGGTACCGGTTGGTCTTTTTCTTCGTCGTAGGGTTCTCTAGACGGGAATGTTTTAATTAAAAAATCTTCAAGTCCGCAGGCGTCCCGCGGTAGTTCCACATCGCGATTTGTTTAAAACGAAACTTGCAAGTCGGTTCACTCAATATTAATCGAGGGTTTGTTAATTAACCGGGCGAGTTGATTCCAGCGTCGGGTATATTTTTTCGAACTGGTTTTCTTGCGCTATTATATTCCGCACATTTCCACTGACAGATATTGATTATTTGATTGCGTTTCGGCAAAATGAAATACATTTCAGTTGAGATTATGGACATATAATTTAAATTGAAATACTGGCGAAAATTCATGCGGCGTTCACCGATATATTGCAATTTTTCACTACACGATTTTAAATTAACTGCGGCGCGGTCCCAGCGTAATAAAATCAACTTATTCCCCTACATTTATATTGATATCACAATTTTCAGCTTAAAATTAACTTATTTTATTGAACCTATCACGATCATCGGCACTTTACCTAAGAAAGAAAGAAAGAAAGAAAACATACATTTACGAATGCTAGAAATGTTCCTGCTCGGGCCGCAGTAAGTGTAGCTTTGGCAAAAAGAATCTATTTCAACGTGGTTTTAAAGATTTTACATAATTTGAGGCAACGTCGAGTCCGGAACAAACGTACGAAATCCACTGCGGGGTGCATCGGTGTGCACGCGAAACAGCATAATGGCCCGTCTGTAGATAAGTGCAGGTAATTCCGCCGCGTCCGCTCGCTGCGGGCGCGCACGCACGCGACCACCGACCGTCTGCCATGCCGGGAGCCGCCAATTTACACAGCTGACAACCAAAAATGACCCATGCACCTTACACAATAAGATATGCGAAACAAGACGTGATTGTAAAAACATAATGACGGCCAGTACGACTTCTTTGTTCGCTAATTCCTGCACCGTTATGTTATGAAATGTGCTTCCGACTACGCTATTGTCGATGCGGGATTGTTTTGATATGAATGTGAATACAATTAGCCATCTGGTGTTCTTGGATCTCCTGCGTATCTACGAGGTCATGGAATGACTATATCATACCGATAATTTTATATGCATTTACTACAGTACAGGTACAGCTAACGCTATAGCGTTTGCTGTTCAACAAAGCCTTTTTTTATAGCAGGGATTGGCAAACGAGCAGATGGGTTACGTGATGGTAAGTGATCTCCACCGCCCATAGACACCCAAGACACAAGAAGAATCATGAGTGCGTTGCCAACCTAAAAGAATGGAATGGAAGGGGAGGAAAAAGGAATTGGGGAGGGGGGGGGGGTGAATGGGCCACCGGAAATCTCACTCACCGAACGAAACGCGACAGCAGGCTGCCACTTAACGTCGGTGTTCTTTGAGACAGTGGTATCAAACCGGTCGAGCCGTAGACGGAACTGTCTACAGCATGGCTCTACCACTCAAAACATATTGCAATTCCATTCACATGGCATTCGTTTTTTACTACGGCGAAAAATTCAAGAGCTTTAAACAAGAAATACATTTTTTAACATGACTATAACATGAATGGAATTAATCAGGAGTCGAGAACCGGGGCATTATATTATCATTCCAAAGACATCACTTATCTCTTACTCGAGGTCATCGTTCAATCAAGTAGAATATCAATATCTAGATGCGTCAATCCCGAACATTATCTTGAGGTGTGTTATCGGGGTACGCCAGCTGTCGGGAGCCGTGTCACTAGTTCACAAAAGAGCCGGATCGATCGCCGGTTCGTGACCATTGTTCGCGGTGCAGCGCCGCGCCGCACCACAACCTAGTCGTACATCTGTTTCGTTCCTTTTTCATCGGTCCTGCATAATGAGACCGTCCCATTGTGAACAAAGCATCCCACAAAAGAACACGCACTCCGCTGCCCTGTATTTTATAAGAAAATACCGGCCCGAAGGCGAAGGTGGGCGTAGAGTTTGTAGGAAACGAGAAAGTCGATGCAACTGTTATGACATACGCGCTTCGTTAACGTGTTATTGAAAATAAACAACCAGTTAATAGGTCCACGTTTTAATATTCTAAATAATTTCGGTTGATGTGTTTGCTGTAATAGTTCACAAATTGAAAAAAAAATACTTAAAAACCTGAGAAAAAAAATCTTTACTAATGGATATAGATGAACTGAAAGGTAATAAACAGAGAGTCCGGCTCGAAGGACCACTATACAGGTGCATATAAATAAAACAATATCACAGCGTAGGATTACATGTGCATATAATAATGTCTATCACACTTCACTTGATATTCAATGTATAACCACCCTTATGTGCAAGGGTGCGTTTGTAACAGAGTAATATTATGCAAAGTGCACACCCGCAGGCACACGAGCACTGAGCAGTGAGCACTGATCAGCGAACGTGATGATATTGTAATCAAAGTCCGGCCAAGCGATAGATTTCCCATCACCGGCGAGATTAAATCTGTTAGGGTACTAGATCTAGATTTACGTATGACTAGTTATTCGCGTGTTCAAATTATGTTAACCGCTGTATTTGGACACACGTTGAATTTGAATTTGGTTCAATTGACAGCCTCCGCAGTGGGCGAGTAGCCGGCTGTGAAACGTGAGGTCGCGGGTTCGATTCCTGCACCGAAACAAAAGTTTGTGTGGCCTATAGATATTTGTTTCGGGTGTTGTGAGACGGAAAGTCTCTCGTAGTTCCTTATACCCACGACACAAGACTCGATCTTAGTGTGGGGTCAGGACTATGTGTGTGACTGTTGGGTGTATTTAATTTGTTTTAGCAATTAAAATTAAAATCACAAATCAGCAGCTATAAGCGAAAATCTTATTGATAGGGTCTGCGCAACGAACGAGTATCAGGCGAAAAGCCGTGGGTTCGTTCACAACTATGCACATGCTTTTGGTGTTTTTTTTTTCAAAAACAATATTCCAAAATCGGGTTATGACGGGTACACACCAACCGAAATAAGGCGGAAGAATGTTCGCGAAGAGATCGGTGTGGACGCAACACCGAACGAACGAACGACAGCGTTCTGTCCCGTACGGTCGTGCGCGGGATAACTGTTGTGTGAACGCAACAGCGAAGTTTCGAGAATGTTCGGAAACGTTCGATCCCCATCGCCGATGGCTCTTCGCGAACATTCTTTCGCCTTCGTTCGGTTGGTGTGTAGCCGCCATAATCTTTTCTTTTTTACACTTCAGCAAATTTCTTGGGACTTAGCAGTCGCCATTTCAAGTGACCTCGATGTTTTTAATTAAATAATACACTGTAATTATTATTTATCTGAAGTCTTATTGATACAATTGCTCTTTCATGGTAACTTGTGTGAACATTACACGTCAGAAAATGGCTTCAATATCGGTTTAATTGTAAATTCCCACATGTGTCATTGTATTGAATGGATTGTGCAGTTTTCAATTTTAAGTAATTTTACGAAATTTTTTTGGCCATTGATAGAGCTCTATAAAGAGTTTTAGTTAGTAAAAAAATGAGAACTTAAAAAAAATTGTTACTTAACTTATTATGGAGTCATAATGAGTTTAGTAACAATTTTTTTTAAGTTCTCATTTTTTTACAATACCTAACCCTTCATTATAAAATGTTCCCGCGATGACTTTAAGTTATAATTTCCGTTTTATATTCTCTCGAGCAGCGCCCAAGTCATTAGAGGCACGTGAATACACTTGGAAGTAGAGCTAAGTGTGGGCTAACTGAATTTTAGCGAGGAAGCGGCATGCAGTCATAAAAAGCATGTAATGCGGGCGTTGCTGGCACAATTTGTGCTCCCTCGGGCGCAGCGCCTGCGCCGGCGATTAACTGCACTTAATTCTATCTAAATGTTGCCGGCGGGAGGTGGGAAGCCTCCTCCGCCTGCTCCCTTCCACCCTAGAGAAGGGAACTTGATGTTAAAAAAACAACTGGTATGACTAAATTATTGCCAGGAGTGGCTTTGCGTTTTTCTGACTGCAAATTTGTAATACAACAACTAAACTGCAACAGTGTAGTAATGAAACAATTTCAATTCAGCACATGGAAAGTATTTATGGAAGAATTAATAGCAGGCAGTCGGCTAAGGTTTTTTTGCGTCTGTAAGTACGCCGATAAATTCTCTGCGACATTGAGAGAATCAAATTACAGCTGTAAGTTAATAAAATATTAGCCCTGTAATATTACTGTCCCACTGCTGGGCACGGGCCTCCTCTACTAATGAGAGGGGTTAGGCCTTAGTCTACAACGCTGGCCTAATGCGGGTTGGTAGACTTCACATACCTACGAAATTCTTGTGGAGAAATTCTCGTGTATGCAGGTTTCCTCACGATGTTTACCTTCACCGTTGTAGCAAGCGATATTTCACAATGAAAACACACTTAACATAGAAAAGTCAGAGGTGTATGCTCTTTTTGGGGTTGGTCTCGAACCTCCGACACTCGTTTTTGCAGTCCGTACCATTCCCAACTGAGCTATCGCTCCTTGTGAGTTATTATTAAAATAACAACGAGCTTACATTATTACACGTTAGAGCACGTCGGTCTGAGGCTCCGGAAGTAACAGGCAGGTTAAAGATTCCTCAGTGTCTCGGGACGGAATTTCCCACGATTATGGGTTCCGTTTAATTTTGATCACTCCCTTGAGACCTTTTTAAAGTAAGAATTTCGAAAGGTTTGAGTCCACTTAAAAAAAAACTGCGTTCGTTTCCATAGTAAAATTATTATTGGGTTAAAATTGTAGAAAACGTCCCCTTTTCATGTCGGTTAAAAGTAAAATGTGCGCAGTCAACATGTTTGTCAATTGTAAAACGTCTAAAAGTAGTAAGACTTTAAACCAATATTTCACCGGCATTTTTTCCGTGCCCAAATGGAATAGATTAGCTTATGTAGTGAATAACAAATTAAGAGATGTCAATATAATTCATTTGAATTACCATACATATTTAAACAGACATACTGAGTCTACAGACATAGTTAAATGAACAGGTGTTACTGACCATTAAATCTAAATTAATTTCTTTCATTACGTTTGGACATATCAATATTTCTTATCAAAACTTTTTATTACACATTTTTGCATCAATTAGGTATATATTACAATAATCACAAGTTTAAAAACTGAACGGAACGACTTCAAAACCGATCGTGGTCAAATTGGGACCACCCTTGAAATAAGCTCTATCGAACACAAAAATAATTTTGAAAATCGGTCCACATTTGGCGAAGATATCACGTACGTAACATACATATATAAAAATATACAGACTATCGAGGACCTTCTCCTTTTTGGAAGTCGGTCGAAAAAAGTTAAATGACAACAACTTCCAAAACAAATGTAGAGGTAGACTTTATGGAAACACACTCATTCATTGATTAATTAATTTATGTACAACCGAAACCACAATTCGATTTGAACACCCATCATCGCACGAGAAGCCAATACTCATCCATTAGTCCACTTCCACCTAATACATTTTTCATAACATGCTAATGGTGAATGGAGGGCTGATCGTCCCGGCCCGAGCCCCCGGCCGCGGCCCTGAGGCGACCGTTCGCGTGCGTCTCGCATGAAAACCACCACGTCAGCCCAAATCGCTCCCACAAACTCACACGGTATCACGATATCCATCAGTACAAATTGTAGGCGCTTTACTTGCCGTTTAGTTACGCTCATTTATTGCTACCCGATATACGTCATTGTGGTGCAAAAAGCTATGTGGCGAATGGCTTGAGAAAATCGCTATCGAACTTCGAACCTACCTCTACAGAGTTGTTGAGGTCGCGTCTCTATCAAGTAGATGGCGTAAGTGACCCTTGGCAGGTCAAAGTCAATTATGGCCGCGGTCTGGCCTGTTAACTATCTAAGTCGACGCACCGGAGATTAGTTTATGGCGAACTTTGTAAGGGAGCAACCCTATCGATATTTAGTGGACAGGCGATTGCTTTACGTAATAGAGGTAAATTGCATTGGAAGCAGAGACCACATGAAAAAGGATGAAGAGGTAATTGTTTTACCTCGTGAAATAAGGTCCACTTTGGTGCTCTTTGGAAGTTATAATATGTACACAAGAGGCGATTTTTTTGGTATGTACCTTCTTCTTTTAAAAATAATGGTTTCCACGCATATGCGATGACTTAGCCAATGTCAAGACAAATAGAGTAATTATGTTTTCGCAATGACCATGAGACCTAGATGTGGATGATCTCAAGGCCCTGTTGGGTTTATGGCAGTAATTCCTTCCAGCGCGGTGTCCCTCAGATGACCTTCACTCAGTGAATCGATCGAACAAAGCCAGCCAACGCACCAAGCAAAACTCAACGAAGATCGTTAGTTAAAAAGTTTCCACAATATACTGTCCATCTTCACTGCAGTTTGATGTATTAAACCACATCACTTAAAAACCAACAAACACAGGTCTAGAGAGTAATATGAAATAATTTTAACAAGCGACGCCCACCCTGTCAGACTTCCCGACAAAATCCTGGTAAGTACCTATTTGAGATATTAACAGTTGACACGGTGGTTGACACATACATAATTAATGAACAAAACACGACAAACATCGACAAAGCGATTAACAAATCAATCATATCAGTATTAATTCATGGATGGTAAATAATCAATTATTCAAACAGTGGAAACATAATCACGATACATATTACATCTAGACGATGTTCCCACGGTTAGATCTGGATCAGTTTTTGCGGACAGTACGTGAGGCAGTAAGCGATCGCGTGATGCTATGTCGAATAACGTGTGCGAAGTGCGAACTAGATCTTTATGCGGCGGGGATAAGCTATAATCAGCTCGCAGCGTGCAGACTGCAGCTCAGTATCACTCTACACTCGGTACATCTCGTGGGATCAGCGAGTGGCGACGAAAGTGCTCTTCGCGTGTTGCCTCACGTCCGATCCGATTGTTCCGCACCGCTCTGCCTGTTAATTATCGCATGATTAATCTGCACTTTATCACAGACCGAGTGGGATTTTTTGCAGCTGTTTTTATGCCGTTACCCGACTTTTTACGACTCTATACTATACGATTTAAGGTTGAGAATACAGTGATTGTTTTTTCAAAGTGATTGATTATTTTTTTTCCGTTCCGATTCCGACAAAGCTCACGAGACCACGATACTTGATTTGGCAGAACGATATATGGAGGGCAGGTGTGAGATCTTACATTGTTACGATCTTCACTAAATCAACCATCGCTTGTTAATTTGTTAATTGCTGTACATTCTAGCTGGTTGGGCTTTTATTGGAGTTTAATTATGTGACGCGTGCATTTGTTTATTACTTTACCATTTTCAATTAAAGTGATAATGACAGAGTAATCAAGATAAAAGTTTATTAACGCCCCGCGAATTCCGGCCTATAAATACGATGTGATTAATTATTGATTAACATTCATATACAAACAATTAAGTTTTATATACACTACTTTAGATGCGTACGAATTACAGACGACATCATTCTTGGAGCATCGCAAAACTATGAAAATTTATAAAGAAAGGACATATTATGCAAGAACCACTAAACACTAATATCGTATGAACAAATGAATTACAAACATCTTTAATAAAGACGACAGTGGAACAAGTTTGGCGCGAGTCCAAAACTCTTTCTCATCGCGTTGTGCAACCCTCTAATTATTTTAAACTGTTGTTAAGTGAAATATTTACGTTAATTTTCTAAAAATATATAATCTTAACAAACAAGTACACGTCACGTTAGAGTTTTATTCAACAAACCACTATTATTATTCACAACTATTATGGAAACAATGCATTATAATTCTGGACGATTTTAAGATGGATTGAATTGTTCTTATAGCTTAATTGATTAAAGGTCGTCCACTGCTGGACATAGGCCTCCCCCAAAGATTTCCAGATTGACCTGTTGGAAGTGGCCTGCATCCAGCGATTAAACACATCGCCCCTTACTTATAAAAATATTTAAACGCTGCTTATCTTTAACCATAGGTTGTCCCTTTCATTTTTAAACAATGTAACGCAAGGAAAAAAGTGACAGGCTATTCTTAGCGAAAAGATAAGCAAAAATGATTTTATAAGTAAGGCCCACCAAGTTTAGTCTAATAGAATTACTTGTTACCGGGTAACAATTCCTCTTAGAATTACAATATACTGAGAAGTCATCTGCATGCTGCGACATGAAAAACCAAAAATAATTGGCGTGGGATAATGTAACACACGAATTTTGTATGTAATACGTAGACTAAACAAAAATACGCTTAGTAACAACGATAGGTACTCTATGCACATATGTACATAAGCTCACGCCTGTATCCCCGAAGGGTAAAGACAGAGCCGCCCTAGAGAACTAGTACACCCACATTTCGCCGAGCTTAGTTCCGTTCCAGATGTGATAGGGGGCGAGCCTCGCCACATATTTCTGACTTCGGGCTGATATTGGAAAAATCCAATATCACTTTACTCGACCCGGGGATCGAACCCGAGACCTCAGGACGGTAGTCGTACCGAAATACAACCACGCCACCGAGGCAGTCGCTACAAACTTGTATAATTTCTATTTGCATCTAAAATTACGTTCACACGAGCCGAAATCCTAGACCGCTAGATAAACACAGAAAATTCTAACGCTTAACATGTCCGCGGTGGGCCACCCAGGCGGACAAACGGACGGACGACGGTCGAGCGCAGCCGCGGGCGACGCTAGTCTGACGAGAGTCGAGACGTCTCAAGTGTCGGTGCCCGGCCTGGCGCGGCGCTGCGCGGCGCCCGCTACCTGTCTTGTTTCGGTTCAATATCGACGCATAATTAATGTTTCGCTCGTTCACAAAGTTCCCCGTATGAACACCGAACACATCGCCCGCAACGTCTCGACTTATCTTACAATTAATTACTGAGAACTTCGAGCTTGAAGGGGAATAATTACAGTTGACTCGTGGCGCGGCTTCAAATAGGGAGATTGATTTGCTTATTAAATACGTACAGTCTTGAATAGCCAAGTTTGTAGCTTTTAGAAATTAGTTTAATTAAATTTCCAGACTTTAACACGATTATTCATATAAATCACCATCACTTAATGGGACAGAAACAAGCTCGGCGAACCATGGGTGCATTAGTTGCACCTTTGCCGGCTCCTTCGAGAATACAAACATGATCTTGTCATTAATGGAAGCCTGAACAGTATTACAAATAACTCTCCACGAAAACTATTCTATAGAATCGCCAAGTCAAAGTAAACAATCGTCGCGTCGTGCTCAACACTCCGCAACTTGAAAACTTAATTTATGTACTACTTGCTGTTGCTCGCAGTTCAGTCCAATCAGGCAAGCTATTTCGACTAGTAACATATTTGTCAAACTGTGGTCTCGACCCCTCGGGAGGTCGTGGCTAAGGTTCATCAATCGCAAGAACATCCGTTGATGTCCTTTATGTATCTACTTGGATGTTGGACGTCCGACTGCTAGGTGGACAGACGTCCTGATAAAGGTCGCAGGAAGTCGCTGGATGCAGGCCGCGTCCAACAGGCCGATCTGGAAATCTTTGGGGGAGGCCTATGTCCAGCAGTGGACGTCCTGTGGCTGATGCTGATGATGATGATGTATCTACTTATTGTTTATGATAGTTTTCGCGAAAATTGTGAAAGCAAATTTTGACCAGCGGTGTCGTAAAGTTTGGAAAACACTTGGCTAGTGTTATTACATTGTATAAGATGTAACCCGAGCACGAGGGGACAGGTTTCAAGAGTGTGGCCGCAAGTTTATTGAAAACCCACAGTTATCGTACCATGGGTAGTGGCTGGTGTGACCACTCAACGAGACGAGTCGAAAAGGCTTCGACAATGGTATAATCATGGTGTTTGAACTTTGAACCGTAATATGAGATGATTAAAGATGAGATGAACTTTCAATATTTTGCTGAATCATCCATACTTACTTCCTTCCTTCATGATATAAGGGACGAGGTTTTTTTGGAACTTCACAACCCAGGTTTAATAACCCCAGACCTCAGGACGGTAGTCGTACCGCGCACACAAAACAACTACGCCACCGACGCAGGCAATTTTTCTTTCTACCTGCCCTTTTCCCACCTTAATGTGGGGTCGGCGCAACACACTTTTTTAAGTATCTTGCAGAAAGGATTTGGCTTAGTTTTTACGACCAGCTGCCCGCCTAACGTCAAACCCATTCAAGTCCCGGGCAATTCAAATTACAATAAAAATCGCCTTGACCCTACCGGGAATCGAACCCAGGACCTCCCGGTCCACAGCCCTTAGATGTTGCCACTAGACCAAAGAGGCAAGCAATATTTCAAATTACATTTTATTACGGACTATAATTGGATAGCGAACTCGACTCAAACCGTTCTCAACACGAGTAGTCCTCACATTTTTTAAGCCGGCTCACGTCACTAGTTATGGCAGATGGTATCGCAGTAGTCGACGGCAACGTGCCTCGAATGCTGCCTTAGTATTCCCTTGCCGCGATCAGTTGCACCTTTTCACTAAAGATATGTATGGAAGAGGTGTCACGTGCGCGCGGTCGGATTATCTTCGTATATCTTAATTTATATTGTTTAGACAATGGGGCAATTAACCGGCCGGAGCCGAGTGTGGGATACTCATTGAATGTACGATCGTTTGGAATTATTATAATTTTGAGGAATCTCACTGAACTTCTAAAGGTTACCTTCATTATGTTTGTCTGTTAATCTATTTCCACGGTGTTATTAATCATATTTCGTAGGCCGGCCTCCCGCTTCTGTTTTGTTAAAGCCTTCTACCATAACGCCGGATTTACATTCAGTAAAATTGAATGTAACACTCTGTAGTTCCGTTTAGAGAGCTATAATTACCTTGTTTCATACAATTCGTTGAAATTTTAAGGCGAGTCAAAAAGTCTCATAATTATCATTGTCAGCTTATATTTGTCCACTGCTGCGCATAAGCCACTGATGTTTATTTTGCACTAAACGCATCCAAGTTAAAAAGTACATTTAAAATATTCAGTACACGGACTGTACGAAGCTGAAACTACAAAACCTGCGACACGTAATTAGTGTGATCTACATTGATGAGCATACCAAAGATCGTGAAATCAGTCGGATCGGTAAAATTATAAAGATTTGGGAATTAAGGGCGTAGTCCGTACGACTAAAGATAGAGACAAATAATTTAGGTAGATCGTTAACTCATCTAAATATCTACTTCCTAAAGCCATAGAAAATGTTCTTGGTAACAACAAACATGCAAGAAAGACCACGTTAGTATTCATTAGGGCATAACAATACACAATTTCGTCTAAATTTCACGCCTGCTACATTGTGGCAGGAACAACAAAGTAGCATCTGAGACCACCCATGGAGTTATTCAGCTTCTAGTTACGAACAAGTACAGAAATTACAGTTACATTGATCATTTGTGCAACGGGTCATTGATGTCATTAATCAACATTTTAACATCTTCTTCTTTTGAAAATTATAGCTTTCATGTATTTACGATGATTTAGCAATTATCAATTTTGCACAATGACCAAGAGACCGAGGTGTGGATGATCTCAAGGATCTGCTGGGATTATGGCGGCAATTCCTTTCAGCGCGGTGCCCCTAGGACGACCTTCCCTCAGCGCCCCAAGCAAAACTCATCAAAGATCACCGATTAAAAAGTTTTCACATTATACTGTCTACATTCGCTGAATTTTGGTGTATAAAACCAACTCACATTAAACAACAAACACAGCTCCAGACAATACTACTCCGATGGCTCAGCGACCCAAAGTGAGTCTTGGCCTCCGAAATGAGATTTCGCCACTTTTCACGATCGCCTACGGCTTCTTGCCAATCATTGGCTTGAAGATCACGGAGATCTGCTTCCACTGCGTCCTTCCAGCGATACCTGGGACGACCGACCGGGCGACGACCACTCGGTTGGCCCAAGTAGGCTTGCTTTACCCCCCGATCTTCTCCCATTCGTTCGACATGGCCAAGCCATCGGAGTCTATGCGCTTTTATCTCTCCAATGATGTTGGTGTCGGCCAGAAGTATTTCTATTTCGGCATTTTTTCGAACTCTCCAGCTTCCATCAGTGTTTTGGATGGGGCCCAAGATCTTTCGAAGTACTTTCCTTTCCGTCACCAGAAGCTTGTTTTCCTCTTTTAATGTAAGCGTCCAAGCCTCACAGCCGTACATTAGTATTGGTCTTATGATGGTTTTGTAGATCCGGATTTTTGTTGCTCTACTTAGAATCTTGGATACAAGTACTTTATGTAAGCCGGCAGCACATCGCAGCGCATTTTGTATGCGAATATCGATTTCTTCCTCACGTGTGTTGGTGTCTGTGATGGTACATCCTAGGTATTTGAATTTCGCTACCCCTTTATAGACGGTATCCCCGACATGCAGGTTTTTGCGTTGTACGCGGGTGTTTTTGTAGCGTTTCATGTGGAGATATTCAGTCTTCTCGTGATTGATACTCAAGCCAACCTTGACAGCTTCATCTTTGAGGACCCTAACGGCATCTTGAACCTCTCTGCCAGATTCCCCCAACAAAGCCAAGTCATCAGCGTATCCTACCACCTTATGCCTTCCATTCAGTCGTGATCCATTGTCTAGGGCGATCACATTCCTGAGGACATGTTCAAGCACTAAATTGAAAAGCACAGGAGACAGGGCATCTCCTTGCTTCAGCCCAGTAACAACCGCAAATTCTTCTGTTAGCTGATTCTCAACGCGAACTTGCATCCTGCTGTCTCTCGTGGCAGCTGTAACCATTCCTACTAATTTTTTTGGAATGTTAAAATTCTTTAGGATATTATATAGGGTACCCCGATCTATGCTGTCATACGCTTTGGCGAAGTCTACAAACAATATATGGATGTTCTGTGCATATTCCCACTTTTTCTCCATCAATTGTTTTAGAAGGAAGATCTGGCTCCAGACAATAATATGACATAATTTTAAAATAAAAAAATAAATAAAAATTTTGCTCCAGACAATAATATGACATAATTTTAAAAAGCGATGCCCACCCAGTCAGATTTCCCGTTATAATCAACATTTTGACATCAGACGCTGATAAAAAAACGTAGGCACCAATCGGTAAACGAAATGAACACGTCAGAAAACAAACCAGATGTTAATGTATAAAAAACACGCAGAAAAACCGTATCACATAGTTTCAACTGAAACTACGGTATTCATTATTAAGCCGAACTCATTTACGTGTTGAACGCTTGTCAAATATTTATGACTATACACACAACACATTAGTAACATACGCAGATGCGAACCACTAAAGGAATTCGTCCAACCGGACCTCGCCAATGTACTCCGTCTAGGATTTTTACAAGGACGTGAGAAGAAAATTAAAAATTCTCGAGGAGTCAGCGACATAACTGTGCACGGGCACACGGGTGCCTGGCGGGTGATAGTAAAAACCTAATGCCAACGCGAATGCCATCTGCAGATGTCAACACATAAAATATGATTGTTGAACAAAGATATTTAATATTAACTATTCTAGAGGGGCTATCAAACAAGTTTTCATATAAATAATCACAAGTTTAAAAACTTAACTGACCGACTTCCAATTTTCCGATCGTGACCAAATTTATATGGGACCACCCTTGAAATAAGCTCTATCGAACACAAAAATAATTTTGAAAATTGGTCCACATTTGGCGGAGATATCGAGTAACATAAAAAAACACGACAAATTGACGACCTCCTCCTTTTTGGGAAGTCGGCGAAAAATCATCTCAAACGTCAGTAATTCCATCTACCATTTATTACATACAATGCGGGGGCGCTTATTAGAATTTAGACTAGAATGTTCAAGAATTACGTAAAACAATTTTATTGTATAAAGTTTAGACTCTAAACATTATTATCCTGGCATGACCTTGCGCGCGTACCTGTGTCAAATAGCACTGAGTAACTTATGACCATGAGGTCACAACTTGTGAATCACAATTTTCGCGCTGTTGTCCCGTCTATGTACTGTTGAATGTCTTTGTTGAACATGAATGCCTTCTTCCCTTGCACAGTGGAGATGCTTTTTATTTGATAAGTAATTGACAACCTCCGTGGCGCAGCGGGTGAGTAGCCGGTTGTGAAGCGAAAGGCCGCGGGTTCGATCCCCGCACCGAGACAAATGTTTGTATGGCCTACAGATATTGTTTCAGGTCTTGGTGATGTGAGACCGAAAGTCTTTCGTAGTTTCTGATACCCACAACACAAGACTCGATCTTAATGTGGGGTCAAGACTATGTGTGTGACTGTTGGGTGTTATTTATTCATTATTTTTTTTGTTAATTTTATGGATCGGCTGTCGTTCTAGTAAAGATTCGCACAGCTGTCATATACGCTTCAAAAACTGAAACCATTCGCAGCATGCGATCATAATCGCGAACACAAAACTTTATTTACCCAATGTCGCGCTAAACGTGATAACTTGGAGACGGTAATCGGCGGCGCGTGTTTACGCATTTATATGTAACGAACAAGTTCAATGGCAAACACACGGACGCCGAAAAAACATTACATAAGCGCCGAGCGAGGTCAATGTCGCGACTCGCATCTCGAGCCGACGGCCGAACAAAGATCGCGAAAGTGCTCCGCGGTTACGTAGAGCGCGGGAGAGGTGTGGGCAGGTCGGGGGAGAGGAGACGCGAGCTCTCGTCGCGGCGGATAATTGCGATGTAATCGACGTAATCCATCCACGGGGCCTGTTTCCATTTAAGGCGGTGGCAGCTTGCGGCCGTAGAACAGCTGACCGCTGCGCCGGCACGCGCCTCGAATGCATATTAATGCCGCACCCGCCGCAAAACCACGTATAACATCGAAATGCTACTATGCAATATCGAACCAGTTTCAAGTGCAGGCGCCTCAATTATGCAATCGTCGTGCACGGACCGAGAATAAATCAAAATTGAACTCGTCATGTGGTAATCGATTTCAGTTTTTCAATGTGTCTTGTTTTTATTGTTGAGATGCATATGGTATATTCAAGATAGCTGCATCCTTAACGTAATGTTGAATAAGAAACTTGCGGTTCAAGTTTCCTGTGTGATCATCGCTAGACCTTGTATCAGAAATCTTTTATATCAGATAGCACTTATGCGAAATAGCTTCTTTTACATTGCTATCTGGCCTTAATGAAGATAAAAAAATATATTTTGATTTAAGGGAAAAAAAACACATCTTATAAGGTCTTGATCTATATGTGTTGTATTAACAATATGTACATGACAGCCTCCGTGGCGCAGCGGGCGAGTAGCCGGTTGTGAAGCAAAAGGCCGCGGGTTCGATCCCCGCACCGAGACAAATATTTGTGCGGCCCACAGATATTTGTTTCGGGTCTGGGTGTTGTCAGACCATAAGTCTCTCGTAGTTCCTGATTCCCACGGCACAAGACTCGATCTTAGTGTGGGGTCAGGACTATGTGTGTGACTGTTGCGTGTTATTTTTTTTTTAATATATAGTGCATAATAATTAGGACTACACGAATCTACATTTAGTTGCTGATAATGGTAATAATGACGAACCTTACAGTTTCGAAACTACATTTAACGAAAACTCTTCTATTGACATTTAGCTTAATGTTTTTCTTGTTGTGTTTCCAAATGATGAAGAATCACCAAGCAACAAACAACCGTGTTCTAACAGTAAATAACGTAAATAAAGGAGATCTCTTCGTCTTAGCCCTTAGACATGATTAAGGATATCCAGATGAGACGCTTCCATCTTCAGTATAATATCTGAAGTCATTAGCACCTTTTTACTCTCACCCCAATCACCATAAAGTCGCTTAACTTCTTCATCGAATTTTCAATTAAAACAGCATTTAAATAGTTAAAAGGTCATGTTTTGAAATACCAATAGTTGCAATCAACATTTAAAATGAGAGTAAAAGTAGAAACTGTCATGTCGGAACAATGAGCCTCATTCAGAGGGAGTTGTCCTCATAATAGCGGACCTGTGACATTTATCCCCCGCGGCGACACAGCTGCCTTGTCATCCATCGAACAATAAAAACTAAAACATTGACTGCAAATTATGATCGCAATGAAATTGTACCTTTATTTATCAACGAATTATCTGCACGAGTAATGGGATATTTAATATAGAAGAGTTAAGAAGAGAATTAAGACAGTAAGCTTACGCCTGAATCCCCGAAGGGGTAGGCAGAGGTGCACTAGCGAACTAGAACACCCACATTTCGCCGAGCTTAGTTCCGTCCCAGATGTGATAGGGGGCGAGAATTAAGACATTATTCTGGATATATCACGATGGTATTATTTGAAGTAAGACATTATTCTGGATATATCACGATGGTATTATTTAAAGACATCTTTCTCATAGGGTCATTAAGATTTGTGTAAGCACTCGTAAATGCACCTGGTGAGGCAAAAAAACATTCAAGTTGCTGGCCAAAGTAACAAAAAGATCTTTTAAGATGAATAAATGACCTTAGTGGTACAACAGAAGAACAAAATTACATAAGAAAATAGATAAAGATTTAATATTTTCAAAGCAGTGCAGCATTTTGATGTATGATCAACGTATTATTTTTGCAGTTATATTTAATTTGCTTGTCGCTGGGAATATGTATTTATGTTCCATGTCTTGTAAATTAATGATTAGATGTGGTTAATTCTCGATCACTCGATTGATACTTTCTAGGCTTACCAAAGACTTTCTTCAGATTTCTCTTCATCGTTTGCTTATTTTACTTTTATCTTTGAAGAAAATGTTTAGACTGGATCTCCAGGGGATTGGCATCAGGTAGGTTATCGGTCGTAATAGAACTAAGCCAAATCCTTTCTACAACACGCCTATAAAGTGTGTTGCGCCGACTCCACACTGAAATGGTATAAGGGCAGTTTGAAAATGATAAGTTTTCCATCTTCGTTTACAAGGTATTATGTATTAGCCTACATGTTATCACAAATTGGTAAAATAACCAACACCTTTCCAAAAGACGTAAATCCCTTGCTACACAATTAATCAACAAAGCGTTGTCCCTTCACGATATAAAAGAATTATAACGGTGTCTTAAATTAATCACGATTAGTTGCATTTGTTGGTAATTTGCGAGTCGTGCACTTTCTACGTCAGGTCCAATAACCGCTAACACGTTTGATGACACGATAAGATCCCCTTGCGAGTTGTCACCGCACCATTTTACAACAATATTAACAGTTTATCAGTGTAAAATGCATAAAATTTGCAGCTGTTTGTGAACATCATACGATATAAAAACTTGAATTAGGGTTACTAGATTGGAACGTAAACGCGGGCAGCAATATAAATAAATAACACCTAACGGTCACACACATAGTCCCGATCCCACCAGTATACCATAGTCTTGTGTCGTGGGTATCAGGAACTACGAGAGACTTGCGGTCTCACAACACCCAGCAAGACCCGAAACAAATATCTGTGGGTCACACAAACATTTGTCTCGGTGCGGGCATCGAACCCGCGGCCTCTCTCTCGGCCACGGAGGCTGTCATTTTATCCAGATTTTTATCTAGACAAACTGGTAGTTTACGGAAACCACAGGAGTACGTCGCAAAGGTCCTGACCAGATAGTACCAGGGGTGCGTTCCCGTGAACCAAAAAGCGCTGGCTAGACGCTTTAGAAGAAAATATGGGGCCTCACTCATAAAATAATTTCCGCTTGTCTTTTCGCTAAGAATAGCTTGTCACTTTTTTCGTTGCGTTACATTGTATAAACATGAAAGGAACAACCTATGGTTAAAGATAAGCAGCTCAAATATTTTTATAAGTAAGAAGCATGAGAGTCAAATGGTCTCACTGTGGAGGATGCTCTAGATAGGGCGAAGTGGAAGTGTTTAAGTAGGAAGGCTGACCCAGGCACTAGGCCGGGATAAAGCCAAGCAGAAAGAAAGATTTATCTAGACTAGTGTTCGCCCAGTGGTCAAAACTCCTAAAAAATAACTTTAAGCACTTCTCCATATAAATTTGAACTGTGACAAATTTCACGTTCAGCCGTTCGCGAAATTCTCTTAAAAAGGGGTACTTAGTTTTCGATTTACGTTTTAATATATAGATAAGATTACCATTATCCTGCCTGGCTCCTTGGTCTAATGGTACATAGCATATGGATCAGGTCGAGCGATGCGAATTTTAAAACGGTTTGCCCGGGCATGATTTCCAAAAAAAGGTTGACATTCGGTAGGCAGTTGGTCGATTTTGCACTACCCCCACATTAGTTGGATCAAGGCAGGCAGAAGATTCTATAAGCGTAACTGTAAAATGTTTATTTATATAATGTTATTTATAATTATGTGATTATGTAACGTTGCAAAACATTTATTTATAAGAATAATTGTTTTGTATTGTCGCTGCAAAGTAAACTCTCAAAAACAAAGCATTGTTATCAATTAGAGTTTTGTTTTGTAACATATACAACATTTATATTTTTTTTATTTAAATCTTTTCTTTTACGAAACAAAAGCCCCGTTTGAAGTTATTTGAAATTCAGTAGAAGAAAGGCAGAATTTTAAACTGGCAACAAAGGGCCCTACTCCGTGCCTAAATATAAACCGTTATACAATCACCAGGTACACCATGAAACCGAATTTAATAATAACACAACAATATTAGTCATGTAATATTACTGTTTCATAAGATATTTGTCCACCATGTCCATGTTTATCTAATGCAGGTTGGGATACATCATACATCACGTACCATCGGAATTCTTACGGAGATTTCTCAGGTATGCAGATGTCAGATTTTCTCATATTTCTTTAATTACGACAGTCTCTGTGGCGCAGTGGGCGAGTAGCCGGCTGTGAAACGAGAGGCCGCGGGTTCGATTCCGGCATTGAGACATATGTATGTGTGGCCCACAGATATTTGTTTCAAGTCTGGGTGTTGTGAGACTGAAAGTCTCGTAGTTTCTGATACCCACGATACAGGTTATACCTATTGTGGGGTCAGGACTAGGTGTGTGACTGTTGGGTGTATTTATTTATTTATTATCCTTGGTCTTTAAAGCAAGTTATAATATAGAGGTACAATCAATAACTTGAGAAAATACAATTATAGCTCTCGAGACGATTAGAACCTTAGACTTTTGTCTCAGCAGTCCGTACTACAGAAATATTGTTATCGAAATTACATCAAATAAATTACGCCTAACAAATAAATGACTTTCAATGGGAACTCAATAAACATTAACATACATAGTACTACAATTAACAACGCGCGTACAATTGCCGTAGTACCACATTGCGTTGATAAAGTTTAGTTTATAATAGTGCGGCAGATGTTTTAGGTCATCGACGTTAGACCTTTATGTCGCGTGCCTGCCTACTGCCTGCCTACATGTGCCATTAATGCGTGCCATGCTAAAGTTTTAGCTGTCAGCGATACGCTGTTTATCGCTGCTGACATGCGCGAACTTCACACCGGTGTTTAGGAAGTTTTTCAGTACGTAATGGAGGTGGTTTGATGGATTGAGCTGTTAATAGGCATCGCTTTTTGCTCGTTAAATCGCTTACTGATTGTTCCACCTTGGTCCTTAGGAATACTGTCTTCGTAGATGTGGTCAAGATACCTGTAAACAATAAAAAAAAGCATTATGATGGTGATTAAAGCTCAAGGTATTTAAAACTACACCATTAAAAACGATACCAAAACCTGAATTCGGCATATGTGTTACGGAGTGTTTTAAGTTGATCTTAATAAAATGTATTGCCTCGGTGGCGTAGGGGTATGGCTTGCGTTACGATTGCAGTCCTGAAGTCTTGGGATCGATCCCCGGTTCGGTTAAAGTGATATTGGGTTTTTCTATTCAGCACCAGCCTGGAATTTGTGCCCGAAATGACGATAGGCTCGTCCCTTTTCACATCTGAGACGGAAATGAGCGCGGCGAAATGTGGGTGTTCTAGATCGCCTCTGCCCTTCGGGGATACAGGCGTGAGACTATGTATGTATTGTAATATAGCGTCATCGGAAAAAAATTAAGGGACCGACTTTAAAAATGAATACATACGATCGTGACTGAATTTATTTAGAACCATTCTTGGAATAAGTTCTATCGAACACAAAAATAATCTTAAAAATCTGTCCATGTTTGGCGGAGATATCGCGTAACATACATTAAAAAAAATACAAACGAATTGAGGAACTTCTCCTTTGAAGTCAGTCGAAAAGAATCGAAATATCTTCGTATTTGGCGGAGATATCGTAACATAACGAATTGAGTCTCTTTTTATAAGTCACTAGATAACCAATAAGAAATATATTACACTCGCGTGCGGAACTAAACTTATATCCCCATAGATATAGTTATTTTATGGCCATGTTTTATTCTAAGCACCTTGGGCTCGGCCACCTGCATTGGCTCGAACATTCTCGTGGTGAAAAACTACCATATAGAAATGTAAAAATATTGGCCCGTCTATTGACAACGAAGGCGATCATTTGAATACAATAGTATTTTTTCGTAAATATTAAACACCATATGACATGCAAAACCAAGCCGAATCCTCTTGGCAACATGCTTGAAACAGTGTGTTGCGCCGACCCCACATTGTGGGATAAGGGCAGGTTGACAGGAAGATTAAACATACAAAAAGATGTTTCTTATTCAATACAAATTAAGTTTAAGACGGAACACTAATGAGATTTTTGCACGTTCAATACTTACCTTCATTAATATTATTCTGAATATTGCTACTAAATATCGTCAGAAACATATATTATGCGATAGCTTAGAATTGCAAACTGACTGCCTCGGTGGCGTGGTGGTATTTCGGTACGACTACGGTTCTGAGGTCTCGGGTTCGATCCCCGGGTCGGGCAAAGTGATATTGGATTTTTCCATATCAGCCCGGAGTCTGGAATTTGTGCCCGATATGGCGATAGGCTCGCCCCCTATCACATCTGGGACGGAACTAAGCTCGGCGAAATGTGGGTGTACTAGTTCGCTAGTGCGCCTCTGCCTACCCCTTCGGGGATACAGGCGTGAGCTTAGAATTGCAAAATAAGTATTTTTAAATAGCATCTTAGAAATTAGTCAGTACCAATACTAAATACTAGAAATGTCTTAAAATTCTAGATTCTCGAAGTCAACGATAGTTTTCGTCTGCTCCATACATTTTACTACCAGCTCCATTTGCGGAAACTAAAAAGATCTAAAACTTATGGAGAAAATGGAAACTTTAACTCTGGTAAATAACTATCAAAAACCTCGCCCTGATTCTCTATACCCACAGTCCATAACGAGTATGAAACGTGCGTTAATGAATTATAGACTTAAAGAAAATGACATATTAACATATTATATTGATCAATTTTATATAAGAATTTTATTTAGTGAATACGATGCGACGTTCCATGTCTATAATATTATGCTTATCGTGTTAAGCTCCTTGAACTTAGTCAAATTATTCTAATAATAATCAGTTATATAATTTTAATTCGATAATATCTATTGATATACACTGCTAGTCTCATAATAAATAGTTATATAATTTCCACGGCTGATTATTCAAGAAGCTATCTAATTTGATCTCTAAAGTAGAATCGTTATAACTTAAAATTCAACATTATTCGAGTGTAATGTCGGTAATAATCGTACATTCAGAGTGTCACACGTCACGAGAGCCACTCCACAGTCGTAACATATTTATTATTACGACCACACTAATTTAGTGTTAATTTTGTGTATAAACGTGATAAATGATGACAAGTATTTCTTAAACAAGTAGCCGATTGAGAAACGATACGGTATCGCGTTTTGGATACGGTTACCACTGCGAGTAATTTTCGATATTGTTCCTGTCGAGCAACCCGCGCACTTCATCATCATGTACAACATCATCACCATCAGCAATAGGACGTCCACTGCTGGTGATTGTCATAACATGTTCTTGTCTACGAATATCAGTGATGAAAATATTGTCAATCCCACTATACGCACACTAGGGCTGACACATCTATAGAGCAAACTTCGACTAAGTCTAAGTCAAAGAAACGAACTCGGTGAGGATTTGGAATTTTTAAATCGAACTTTGACTTAGTTGAAGTCATTTTTTACAAGAAAATCTTTGGTTAGTCTGTCTGTCAGTCTGTTTTTCTTGTCAAAAATGGCTTGGACTAAGTCGAAGTTCAATTTAATCATTCCAAACATCAATATAATATATACCCTAGATGCACAGTTCTTTGCAAAAATCGTCCTAAAAAGTGGTCTCAGGAAGAAACAAAGAAAAAGATCACAAGTTCTAATTAAATCAAACACAAATGTAACCCTATGCACGTGTTATAAAGTAGTTTTTTAAACGAAATGATTAAGCGTTCTTAAATTCGAATTTTCAAATTTAGAATTCCATCGGCGTCCAACTGTAGAGAAAAGGAGTGCTTAAGCACTTCTTTGCTGTCCCATTTTCCGAGCGTCAACTGTGCATCTAGGTAAATAATATATCGATGATTCCAAATCCTCACTGAATTCGTTTCTTTGACTCAGACTTAGTCGAAGTTCGCTCTATACCCTAGGCTAGGATATCTCAGCCTAGGATCTTCTATTTTGAATTACACAGACTACAGTAAACATCTTGCAACACTATACGATTAATAACACCGACGGTGAACTAGTATCGATAAGAAATGCTTTCTTTCTACCTGCCCTTTTCCCACCTTAATGTGGGGTCGGCACAACACACTTTTTCAAGCATGTTGCAAAAAGGTTTTGGCCTAGTTTTTACGACCGGCTGCCTGCCTGACGTCAACCCTCTCTGAAGAATCCATTCCCGGGTAAATTAAATTAGAAAATTCGCTTTGCCCGACCTGGGAATCGAACCCATGACATCACGGTCCACAGCCCATATGTGCTGCCACTAGACTAAGGAGGAGAGTTTTAAAATAAATGCTGTTAACATAACATAAGCTCACGCCTGTATCCCCGAGGGCTAGGCAAAGGCACACTAGCGAACTAGAACATCCCCATTTCGCACAGCTTAGTTCCGTCCCAAATATTGCCAAAATAACGAAGGAGTATCGATAAGAAATTATCGGATCAAAATCGAATCTGTGAAAAATTAGATTGATCGGTAATCATACGAGTACATAATTATAAAACATATAGGTATCGACGTGATCACACAATATAACCACATTATTATAGCCAGCTATCTTGTTTACCGACTTTCATAGAAAGTAAAGGGTATCCCATTAAGGAACAGGTCTCGTTTATTGGGGACAACGGTGGCTTCCGAAACCGACCGGCGCACCTGCCAAGGATGCGGGGGGAGGGGCGAACGGGAATTTCTCATGAGGGTGCCCTGTGTTTGTATATGTCTTTAATTACGGGAATGGGTGCGCCGATATTAAATTAGAGGTATAATACACTATGGGGATTACTTTCTTTACGTTTTAGGTAATTACGTTGACGTAGTTTTTAATTTTAATGATACAAATCAAAATATGCACAAACGAGCACTGGCTCGTTTTTTACTGAAAAATAAACCTATAACAGCAGATGCAACCTTGCTAACTTTTATTTGTATTAAACATTAAGCTCTCGGCCTCAGGGTTACTTTGACCGGCGAGGTCATGGGCGCGCCCTAAAAAGGGGCTCTATTCATTCAAAGTACCTACTGTAGGTGTTCCGCTGCTGCATTAGGATTGTAGTTTTAAAATAAATGGCGTTTCTTTCTTTCTACCTGCCCTTATCCCACTTTAATGTGGGGTCGGCGCAACACACATTTCCAAGCATTTTGCAGAAAGGATTTGGCTAAGTTTTTACAATCTGCTGCCTGCCTGACGTCAACCACTTCTAAGGGATAATTCCCTGGCATATTAAATTAGAAAATTCGTTTTGACCGGCCTGGGAATCGAACCTACGACATCCCAGTCCACAGACCATATGTGCTGCCACTAGACCAAGGAGGCGAGTTTTAAAATAAATGCCGTTATTTGTTTCAAATACTGCCCAGAAAAATTAATCTGCGATATCGTTTCAAACATTTTCAACTTGAACCAAAATGTACCTCCATGTTTTAAAGAAGTGCATATTAGCGTATCTAGTTGTTCTTCTACAATTCTTCTTCCACCTGCCCTTACCGTGGGGTAGGGAACAAACTTTTTCAAGTACGTTGCAGAAGAGTTTAGGCTTAGTTTCTACTACCTGCTGCCTGGTATCAGTAAGCGGCATACGTTATGTATTGAACTGTAGCGGTATAGGCAAAGCTAAATCACTATCGGCCGGTCTTAATAAACGATCTCATTTCAGAGTGCAGATAGATCGCGATTATGAACCAATCAAATCGTCATTTGACGGAGTCATGTTCAAACTGCGATCTTATTGGCTAATTTTTGTAATCTATCTGCACATTCGAACTGAAATTGTTTATTGGAACCAGGCGTTAATCTACTGTTACGAGCGATCAACGTTTCCGATGCCCATCTTAATAATTAACTCTCAATTTATTTGGCTACATTACTATAATTTATTTATATTAATCTATTCATGTATAATTCAACAACTGGGTATCGATAGACGGCGCCGCTCTAATGATCAGTATGCCATATGCAAGTTGAATTACCAAGTTTTATTTATTCAATCACGTTAATGTAGACTTCGACGTATATTAAGTTAATACAGTTTCAGACTATTGACAACAGATGGCGTTATATTATTCCGTATAAATAGCACATTAATACGGACGTAAAAAAAGATGGACGGAGGGCTAGGAACATTGAAAGTGAAGTAGGGTTTTCAGCTCATTCTATCGACACGTGATGGCGCGACTGATCCAATGGGCCGAAAACACTGCTTCAAATTCGATGTTCTTAGGGCTCCGTCCATTTTTTTACGTCCATGATAATCAATTAGAAAAACACACACTTGACACGTTGACTCGAGTTAAAGAATTATCCATATATCGCGATGATATCAAATTGTTCCCATTTCGTGTTACCTGTGAGAATGATCGTGGAATTTAATAAAACCGTGGAACGGACTACTCGCCGGACTTATCTATATACCAGTCTGACAAGGAATCCGATCGAAATGCTATGATGCCGAACTATAAAATGTTTAGCTTTTAGATACGACAGGTTCGAATTCAACTAACTAATGTAATCGGAATTCTTCAACTAATGCAGTCGGAAACTTCTACTACGACGTAAAAACCTAGATTTTACAAGTCAGTTTAATTGACCAATTTGGACTGTTATCGCAAATATTATCCTAGCAATACAAATAACATAGGCTCACGCCTGTATCGACGAAAGAGTAGGCAAAGGCACACCTCAAACTAGTTATACCACTAAGTAGTAAATAAGTTTTCCCTAATTTCTAAACCCAGAGAAGCCATGTGATGTTTGTAATCAAAAAGTTTAGAACATACATTGTGATTTCGCGTCCTGGATTTTTAACCTTAATACCTTACGGACTTAAGTTTAACTACGCCGCTAGAATAGGTGACCTTAATCGACAAGAATTTCTTAATCTTTGAGATTATTTTACCCGTAAATCAAATTTGTGGACTATTCAAGATTATTTTAATCTTTTAGATTACTTTTGAGATACTCGTACAGTAAAATTGCATTATGCATGCACGCCTCCATTGACGTCACAAATGTCTAATAAACTCGTTTATCAAATCGAATTTAGACATGTCTGCTTCGGTATTTATCGATATTACTGTGACCAACTTAATTTACGGGAAGTTTATTGAAATATTTTTATTAGCCGTAGTTCCTCTTGGCGGGCGGTAACACGATACAAGCTACAAGCATGATACACAGAATAATCTTTGATATTTATTTATATGATGAAACATACTTTCTGTATTGCATATTGTTACAATGTTTATGTTAATATACCAGTTGATTTATTTAATAGCAACGAAAAACAATATTTTAAAAATGCTTTAAAATTCCTACAGCGATGAGATTTTATTTAATTAACTTCAAAGTTGGTTTCAAAGCAAACAAATGATAAAAGTTTGTGCGAAGAACAAAAAACCCTGTCTCCTAATTACGTGGCGGTGAAAGAAACGGAGCGCTAAGGCGAGTGAAATATGCGAACCTAATGACATTTGTGAATGAAGGAACTATAATTATGTTACTACGACTTCGTTACGAACGCCTTTTTAAAAATGTCCTTGTCACGGACGTAAAAAAAAGATGAACGGAGTGAAAGAAAGAAAAGTTTTCTATTCAACACGTAATGGCGGCGACTGATCGAATGAGCCGAAAACCCTGCTTCACTTTCAAGTGCTTAGCTCCGTCCATCTTTTTTTTACGTCCGTGTACTGCCATTTGAGATTTTTTTTGTATGGAAACTTGCTAGATAGCCCCTCTACTCTTAGTTCCGAGTAGATATCCAGCATGCAATAGGCCTGCATATCTCACGGTACCGAGTGCCGTCGGATCAGTCCGACGACACGAACGCGATAGCGTCGGGTTTTAGGGCATGAATTATTGATGACGACTTACGGGTTACACGCCGCTTCCGATGCTTTCCGACGTTTGGTTAAATAACTTATTGCACCTTACGTATTGTTGCTTTGGTTGTATTTGTAGTGGTTAAGGATGAATGGATCGTAATAGCATGGAGGCACAATGGTCAACGACCTTCCAAACATTTATATAAAACCTAACGATGTTGTAAAATGATTCAATTTATGACTGACCATTTTTGTTGTAGAAAATCTACAATAATATAAGTTCTGTATTATGCTGCTCCAATGTTTGAAGGCAACGTCGCTTCTTTGGTCTAGTGGCAGTGTATATTGGCTGTGAACCGGTATGTCCTGGGTTCGATTCCCAGGTCGGGTGTGGTGTTTTTCTAACACTATTTTTCCGGGACTGGATCCCGTAGATGGGGGTTGACGTCAGGTAGGCAGCCGGTCGAAAACTTAAGCCAAATCCGTTCCGCTTCATGTATAAGTGTTTTGCGCAGCTTTCGCTTGACCCCACATTGATGTGGGATAAGGGCGGGTAGAAAGGTAAATAAAGTTACGTCATCAGCTTTGGCTCCACGCATTATTTTCGAGTTTAAAACTATCCTATACAATTCCATCACGCAAACTATGCATGCATAAGCTCTGATCAATCACAAATAGTCACCAAAGAACCCAATAACCCAACCACTTTTTACAAAATCAACTAAAAGAAAATCTCCCAGGTTCCATTTAACTTACAATACAATCGATTAATCTAATCAATGACTTGCACTGTAACATAGTGATGTAATATCATCGATCGAACGTATTCTTTTATCGAAATGACTTAGATAATCGAACCACGTGTTACGCACATGGTGTGATTAGTGTTCGTGTGTGTGTGTTAACGTTACACATGTGAGAGATAACAGATAACGTCGCCTCGGCTATTGAAACACTTTGATTGTTTTAGAGAAGTCCAAAGTGCGAAAAATTATCGATATGTGTAAAAGTGTTATCGACCAACATTTTGTGCGGTTCTTCATGGAATAAATAGGTTTTTTTTATAAACACACCTAGTCCTGAACCCACACTAGGTATAAGCTATATCGAGGGTGTCAGAGACTATGAGAGACTGTGAGACCGAATCACGGTTTTTTTTCGGGTTTATTGTGTTAGATTAATTACTGTAATTGCAATATACTTAATCACACTAATATTTTAATAACTAATACTAATAAATAATAAATAAACCCGAAAGTTTTGCATGTGTATGTTCGTTACTGCTTTACGCTCAAAAGGTTGGACCAATTTTGATGAAATTTGGTATGCAGGTAGCTGACATTCTGGATTACCATTTAGATTTAGGCTACTTTTTTACCGGAAAAGAAACTTACACGCACACGGAGTCGCAAGCAACAGCTAGTACAAAATAAAACATCCCCGGTGTTTTTATCATGCAGGATATGATTTAGAAATTATACACTTTTGTTACTACCTACGTTATTGCGCAATAAGATGTCTAAATCAATAAGATTTCGTGAAGCGATACTTAACATTATGAGAACAGGAGTGAATTTCGGAGAAAAAAATATAAAATCCAAACAAAACAACTTCGAGATAAATCAATTCGTATAATAATCGTCTGTTAACACCGTGCTGCTAAACGCTGTTTTTGTGAGACATGTACCTACTCTGTATTCTGTTATGATATTAAATCAGTCAGTTAGGTCAACGACAACATGTTAATAAAAATACTAAGAGTAAAACATTTTCGTCATTTTTAAATAAGCTTTGTCCAAACTCGCTCGTTTTCCCTTCTTCTAAAAAAGAAAGAAAATATACATGCTGTTTTATAAAGTTGGTATCAATAATAACTACACTTAAAGAGGATGTCTAGCAATCTAACGGTAAAGTTTAAAATTTCGAAAGGATCATAGATTTTTAATACTGGAAACTTGAATTTGTCAAGAAAAAATATTTTCTGGCTCACTGGGTCATCTGCAGTACATCCACAAACCACCTATGAGGTAATTATTTTTAGCATTCACAAAGCCATTCCTATGCTCATAGCGACGATTTATATACAGGTCGCATTCCGATTTTAAAATTCTCATGCTTATTATTGAAAAAAAAAATAAGTGCCATTTTTAGGGTTCCGAAGCCAAATGGCAATAAAGGAACCCTTATAGTTTCGCCATGTCCATCTGTCTGTCTGTCTAACCACTGTTTATCTCAGAGACTATAAGTACTACAGTGTTGTAATTTGTCACGAGTATACAACATATCTATCAAACTCAGAAACGCGTGAAATAAAATCCTGAAAAATATATTGTAAAAGACTTGGTTAAAACGTGCCTCTTATATGCACTATATTTGCTACACAACTATACTGTATACTATACTATATACTAGTTGTGTACACTTCGAGCTCCAAAGGGAGACTAACTCAATAATGATAGCTCCCGCTCTTTTATACCTTTTGCTTTAGTTAATAAAGAAATACCTTCCACAAATATTATGAATTACTTGGAGGGTAGTTAATATAAATATAATTAACATACTACCCTTCAATATCGTGTACTAAATCACAACAATTATCCAAATTCGTAACATTCGGCCATCCGATACCGTGCTATCTCCGGAGCACGCACTACTATATTAGTAGTTACGTACACAATAAAGTAATCATAACACTCTTGGTTCTTGAAAAAGTTAAACATTTAGTAATTTTATATGACCCAGTAAACTTGGGAAGTCATTTCTAACTTTTACCATCGTTATTAAAATTAGTCTTACGGCCAAATGTCTTTTCGCCATATCAACTTCTGAAATAGTTAGTGATTTAACTTCAACCACGTCCGCTTTTATTCAGGCCATAGGCTCTAGATATATCTAGACTAACTAAAGGTCATAATTGAACACCCTACTAGTGTGTTCATTCGATTAAAGCCAAAGCACATAATATAACAAGTTAATCATCTAGATCTGACTTAATTCAAGTAAACCTAAAGAGCACACATACATGGCTCTTGAATAATTTCGAGCACGCCTGCATGGCTCTTAATTTTGAGCACATCCGCATGGCTCTTCAATAATTTTGAGCACACCTTCACAGCTCTTCAATAACTCTGAGCACACCTGCATGGTTCTTAAATAAATCTGAGCACGCTTGCATGGCTCTTGAATAAATCTGAGCGCACCTACATGGCTCGTCCATAAATCTGATCACTACAAGACTCATCTGAGCTCACCTACATGGCTCTTCTTTAAATCTGATCACACTACATGGCTCTTGAGCACACTTACATGGCTCTTAAATCTGAGCACATTTACATGGCTATTCAATAAATCTGAGCACATCTACATGGCTCTTCAATAAATCTGAGCACATCTACATGACTCTTCAATAAATCTGAGCACCACAAAGCTCTTCAATAAATCGGAGCAAAACATGGCTCTTGAATAAATCTGAGCGCACCTACATGGCCCTTCTATAAATCTGATCACAACATGACTCCAATAAATCTGAGCTCACCTACATGGCTCTCCACTACCTGACTCTTCAATAAATCTGGAGCACACCTACATGGCTCATCACTATATGACTCTCGAATAAATCTGAGCACACCTACATGGCTCATCACTATATGACTCTTCAATAAATCTGAGCACACCTACATGGCTCATCACTATATGACTCTTCAATAAATCCGAGCACACCTACATGGCTTTTCAATAAATCTGAGCACACCTACATGGCTCTTCACTACATGTCTCTTCAATAAATCTGAGCACACCTACATGGCTCTTAAATAACTCTGAGCACACCTACATGGCTCTTCACTACATAACTCTTCAATAAATCTGAGCACACCTACATGGCTCTTCAATAACTCTGAGCACACCTACATGGCTCATCACTATATGACTCTTCAATAAATCCGAGCACACCTACATGGCTTTTCAATAAATCTGAGCACACCTACATGGCTCTTCACTACATAACTCTTCAATAAATCTGAGCACACCTACATGGCTCTTCACTACATAACTCTTCAATAAATCTGAGCACACCTACATGGCTCTTCACTACATAACTCTTCAATAAATCTGAGCACACCTACATGGCTCTTCACTACATAACTCTTCAATAAATCTGAGCACACCTACATGGCTCTTCAATAACTCTGAGCACACCTACATGGCTCTTCACTACATAACTCTTCAATAAATCTGAGCACACCTACATGGCTCTTCACTACATAACTCTTCAATAAATCTGAGCACACCTACATGGTTCTTCACTACATAACTCTTCAATAAATCTGAGCACACCTACATGGCTCTGCACTACATGGCTCTTCTATTAATCTGAGCGCACCTACATGGCTCTTCAATAAATCTGAGCGCACCTACATGGCTCTTCAATAAATCTGAGCACCACAAAGCTCTTCAATAAATCGGAGCAAAACATGGCTCTTGAATAAATCTGAGCGCACCTACATGGCCCTTCTATAAATCTGATCACAACATGACTCCAATAAATCTGAGCTCACCTACATGGCTCTCCACTACCTGACTCTTCAATAAATCTGGAGCACACCTACATGGCTCATCACTATATGACTCTCGAATAAATCTGAGCACACCTACATGGCTCATCACTATATGACTCTTCAATAAATCTGAGCACACCTACATGGCTCATCACTATATGACTCTTCAATAAATCCGAGCACACCTACATGGCTTTTCAATAAATCTGAGCACACCTACATGGCTCTTCACTACATGTCTCTTCAATAAATCTGAGCACACCTACATGGCTCTTAAATAACTCTGAGCACACCTACATGGCTCTTCACTACATAACTCTTCAATAAATCTGAGCACACCTACATGGCTCTTCAATAACTCTGAGCACACCTACATGGCTCATCACTATATGACTCTTCAATAAATCCGAGCACACCTACATGGCTTTTCAATAAATCTGAGCACACCTACATGGCTCTTCACTACATAACTCTTCAATAAATCTGAGCACACCTACATGGCTCTTCACTACATAACTCTTCAATAAATCTGAGCACACCTACATGGCTCTTCACTACATAACTCTTCAATAAATCTGAGCACACCTACATGGCTCTTCAATAACTCTGAGCACACCTACATGGCTCTTCACTACATAACTCTTCAATAAATCTGAGCACACCTACATGGCTCTTCACTACATAACTCTTCAATAAATCTGAGCACACCTACATGGTTCTTCACTACATAACTCTTCAATAAATCTGAGCACACCTACATGGCTCTGCACTACATGGCTCTTCTATTAATCTGAGCGCACCTACATGGCTCTTCAATAAATCTGAGCGCACCTACATGGCTCTTCAATAAATCTGAGCTCACCAACATGGCTCCTCTATAAATCTGATCACTACACGACCTCAATAAATCTGAGCGCACCTACATGGCTCTTCTATAAATCTGATCTCTACATGACTTCAATAAATCTGAGCTCACCTACATGGCTCTTCTATAAATCTGATCTCTACATGACTTCAATAAATCTGAGATTACCTACATGGCTCTTCAATAAATCTGAGCTCACCTACATGGCTCTTCACTACATGACTCAATAAATCTGGGCTCACATACTGGCTCTTCACTACATGACTCAATAAATCTGAGCTCACCTACATGGCTCTTCAATAAATCTGATCACTACATGACTTCAATAAATCTGAGCTCACCTACATGGCTCTTCACTACATGACTCAATAAATCTGAGCTCACATACATGGCTCTTCACTACATGACTCAATAAATCTGAGCTCACCTACATGGCTCTTCAATAAATCAGAGCACAACATGGCTCATCAATAAATCGGACACAACCTGGCTCTTCAATCAATCAGAGCACAACATGGCTCTTCAATCAATCAGAGCACAACATGGCTCTTCAATCAATCAGAGCACAACATGGCTCTTCAATCAATCAGAGCACAACACGGCTCTTCAATCAATCAGAGCACAACATGGCTCTTCAATCAATCAGAGCACAACATGGCTCTTCAATCAATCAGAGCACAACATGGCTCTTCAATCAATCAGAGCACAACATGGCTCTTCAATTAATCAGAGCACAACATGGCTCTTCAATTAATCAGAGCACAACATGGCTCTTCAATTAATCAGAGCACAACATGCTCTTCAATAAATCTGAGGACCTTCATCGTCGAAAAACACGGTAGCCATAATGTAGCACTACCACTAAATACTAAATATAAATCGATTGCCACAATCTCGTGAAACAAATCAACTGCCCCCATTTCGGGGCACACGGTAATTTTGTGGGCGATGATAGGCTTTTAAAGCCGATCCCGCTTCTGATATGTAAAAGACTTGGTTAAAACGTGCCTCTTATATGCACTATATTTGCTACACAACTATACTGTATACTATACTATATACTAGTTGTGTACACTTCGAGCTCCAAAGGGAGACTAACTCAATAATGATAGCTCCCGCTCTTTTATACCTTTTGCTTTAGTTAATAAAGAAATACCTTCCACAAATATTATGAATTACTTGGAGGGTAGTTAATATAAATATAATTAACATACTACCCTTCAATATCGTGTACTAAATCACAACAATTATCCAAATTCGTAACATTATATTTTTTAGGGTACCTCCCCTGCATGTAAAGTGGGGGTAAATTTTTTTTTTATAATCCCAGGTCGCGCAAAACGGTTTTTCTAATACGATTTTCTCCGGGAGGCCGGGACTGGATCCCCCAGAGGGTTGACGTGGGCAGGCAGCCGGTTATAAAAACTACAGCAGATTTTTTTCTGTAACAAGAGTTGTATAGCGTATAACAAAATATTTATCATGATGCATTAGACTAACTTTGAATATTTATGGGTCGCTACTTGCTAGTCCCTAATTGCATGTGAAATCTTACGGTCATACCCACAGTCATACCGAAGCTAGAACACGTGAAGATATGAGATAAGCGGCTTTAAGCTGTTAGTGTTGCCCACAATCAAATCGATATTATTTGGTACAATTTTCCTTAACATCCAAATCGAGGGTAGTATAGTCAAAACATGTAATGGATTAATATTTGATTAATAATCATTATATCATAAAACATAAAAAAATACCTTAAGACGTCCATTAAAACATTCTATTTCTCGCAGTAACCTGCTTTTAATGACCATAATAATATCTGTAATGTTTAATATTATGATTTATAAATTATGAAAATAATTTAAGATATAAATCAATTACCACAAATTTGTATAATGTCATTTGAATAAATCGAATTACTTTAATGCTTAGTGCTACATTCCCTCCGAGGAGGTTGACGTCAGGCAGGCAGTAGAGTCGTAGAAAATAAGCCAAACCCTTTCTGCAATATGCTTGAAAAAGTTGCGCCGAACTCACATTAATATGGGATAATGGCAGGTAGAAAGAAAAAGCTTAGTGCTACATTTCAAATCTAATAACTGTATACATTTATTCTTATGGTACAATATTATTATTGTATGCACATAATTTCGACCAAGTGTCAACAATACGTGGGTGTGTTGGCAATGACAAATGACTCTCTCCACACTGGGCAGATGATCGAGTGGGCAAGGCGTTTGAGGACACTTACATTTTTGATTCGAGTACAGTTACTCTAATTCAAATCGAATATCTTACGAGACTGGAAGCCCACTAGATCATGAGACGATAAATCGTTAACTTAACAATCGATATGACGATAATCACAAGTTTAAAAACTTAACGGACCGCCTTCAAATCCGATCGTAACCAAATTTACATAGTGGTCCCTTGAAATAAGCTCTATTGAACACAAAAGAAAAGAATTTTGAAAATCGGTCCACAATTGAGGACCTTTTCCTTTTTGGAAGTTGGTCGAAAATCGATTTAAGTTAAAATTGTTTGGCAGCGCATCACTAAAGTAATTCGGTTTCAGTTAATGTTATGTCTACCGGTATGCGCTGCGTAATTACGAAATGCCCTGTGCTTGGCAAGAGGGAGCAGCGACGCGATAGCACTTAACTCCAAACTTCAAGCCTTGCTTCCACACTGAAAAGCACAAAATGCCGAGTCAGCCCTACAAATGAGCGTGAAAAAGCAAAATTAAACAATGTCGCGTATCGTGGGGGACATTTGGTGGAAAAAATGAAGATCATTAGTTATACGTCCCTTTGTTATGTGCATGCATCGATTGGGATCCGATAGGATGTCACAAGTTTGGGTCGCATCCAACTTTTTGTCACACTATTAGTTTCAACACGTTGTCAATTGTTCCCCAACAAGATGTATGTTAAACGATAACAATAACGTTATTATTATACGATAGAGCTTTGTCTTCGAAAAATGTAGTGTATAAAGTATTGCGTTCATGATATTATACATTTATGTCGCGACTGATTTCTAGAATGCCGAAAAATTATAGTCACACTAACAAATAGATAAACGAGTTATCATCTAAGGATGATCTCTAGATTACTGTATACTTTTAGGATTCATTTACCATGACTCGTTTATCTATTTCTTAGTGTGACTATAATTTTTGGGCATGCTAGTTCTAGGGAACTTGCAAATAAATCATAAAAAAGTGTCATGACATTAACACCTATAACAATTTTCCAAGTAAAATCCCAGAAGCCACACGCAGCCCAAATACTATAACGCGAGTCAAACTAACCAGGTCAACGGCCACAATAACTAAACAATTCGGTCCGATCGATCGCAAACAATGGTGCAAAAGGAATACACATTAGGGCGCTTTGAAGGTCCCCACACGATTGCATCGGAAGCGGTACAAATGCAGGATTACTGCAATCTGAGGCACTCCCCCTCTTGGCCGCGGATCGTGTTGCCGGGATTAATTGGCGTTTACCCCGCACTCCGCGGCAGATATCGGCGGGGTGGGGATGAGGGATGGGGGTGGGGAAATTAGCAACGGTTGTAATGCCAAATTAATATAGAAGCGTTGGATGGCTGCGGTCGGGGCAAGTGTTATGAGAGAATCTCGTTACTAGCGGAGCGGTGAAAGTTTTAGATTAATTGTGGATGTTTAAAGGGATATTCCTATAATACACGACGATATTATGTTTCTAGTGCAATTTATATACGAGTATTACTTGTTCACTGGTAAATATAACCTGTAAAATCTATGTTATTATCGTAATTTATAAATCGTTCGTAAAGACAATAAACAGTCTTTTTCACCATTAATGGACATAATATGTTTGTTTTATATTTTTTTACCTAATGAAATTTGCTTTAGTCCCGCGCTTCGACTCTACCTAAAATTAAAACCATGAAAATCCTTAGAAAAATGACTGAAATTTTCTATCATTCCTCTTAATCCAATCACGACATACAAAAATTTTAACCATATTATTGCTAAAAAAAATGGTCTAATAGAGACGTTACAACTCACAACTTACTAAACCGAAATAGTTTCGAATCTATCAAACCAATAAACAAAACCTCCAAAAATATTTCGATTCTATTAAATAAAATGTAAGTATTCGAGATCAATTAAGTAATGCAACGGCGGTCACAAATTCCAGGCTGTCCGGTCCAAATAGGAATTTAATTGTACAATACTGGGACCAACGTCTTGACAGATGGGATCCAATATATTTTCGAGTTAGCTGCCCGAGCACTTGTTTCTCAATGCAGTTTTGAACCTATGTGAGATTCGAAAAAGCCAAGTCAAGTCGTACAAAAATTTTGTAGTTCTATAAAAAATGTGAAATGTGGGCCTTTTATTGTTGATTTTACATTGCCGTTATAGCGTCAAAAATTAACATTTCATAATAGAAATTTCCCTTACATATCATGGTAAAGTACCTAGGTTTAGACCATTTGGTCTGGTTAGACTTCAGGTTGGAGCAAAATGATTCTTTGTTTATCGGTAGGTGTGAACGATAGTTCGTAGAGTCATGGGCGGCTCGGCCCCCGGTGGCCCATACACTTAGATAACATATATATGTGCCGCCTCCGACGGGGATAATATAATAACAAAAAATTATAATGTAATAGAAAAAGAATAATGTAATAACAAAACAATATTCTGTACCACAGTTTGCAGAGAATTTTATAGAAACGAACATAAAATGAGCATTCCTTCGTTAGACCTGTACAATATTTAAAACAAGAAAGTATCAAAATGAAACTGAAAACGTAATTTGAATCGCCCCAGAATTTACCGAAAATTCTCCTGAGACGTCTCCAAAACTCCAAAAGATCGAAACGTTGACAATCGTAATTAAGGGGCTCAACGGTCCCTTGGGCGAAGTTCGCGAGGAAGCGGTGAAAAGTTCTTAACTTTCACTCGTGATCCGAAAAATGTTGGGAACCTTACAACTTCACGGTTATGCGAGCGTGCATTATCAAAAGCAACGCACCCTCATGCCTGGGTTGGTGTTAGTTTTTATACATTCCCTCTCGCTCATAAACAGTGGTGTGAAAGAGACGAATAACTCATAACCCCAAAGGAAGATGGATCTTGGAAATTCACGAAGTGTATGGCCCTTTGTGCTGTTACTTTGTTAATAAAAAGCAATTTATCAAAGTATACGTTATATGTATGGTTCATATCATAATGGATATTTGTTTGGTTTCACTTGCACTGAAACATGTGTTAGGGTATGCCTTTTTAAAGAGAACTCAATAATGCATTTTGTAAATCAAGTATTAGTTATAAGTTTTTGCCTTTAATGGGTTTGTCACCTCCTTGGTCTAGTGGCAGCATATATGGGCTGTGTGGTCCGGGAGGTCCTGGGTTCGATTCCCAGGCCGGCAAAGCGAATTTTCAAGTTTAATTTGCCCGGGATTGGATCCCCCAGAAGGCAGCCGGTCGTAAAAACTAAGCCAAATCCTTTCTGCAACATGCCTGTAAAAGTGTGTAGCGCCTACCCCACATTAAAGTGGGATAAGGGCAGGTAGAAAGAAAAGTCTGTAATGGGTTTCATGCAACCTGATCGAATTACTTTCCGTGTCGACATACACACATTCATGCATACATTTTGTTTATTAGATTCAACCGTAGTCTTTTTGTCAAATTTCTGGTATAGAAAGTAGCTAAAATCTCTACGAACACTCGTATGTAAAAAATAACTTCGACAAGTTGGCAGTCTCCGTGGCGCAGCGCGCGAGTAGCCGGATGTGAAGCGAGAGGCCGCGGGTTCGATTCCCGCACCGAGACAAATGTCTGTATGGCCTACAGATATTTGTTTCGGATCTGGGTGTAGTGAGACCGAAAGTCTCTTGTAGTACCTGATACCCACGACACAAGACTCGAACTTAGTGTGGGGTCAGGACTATGTACGTGACTGTTGGGTGTTATTTATATAAAAAAGTTACTACTAACTGTTGAACAGGAAAATTTCAATAAGCTATAGAAACACGTCCAATGGCTTTGGTCTAATAAAAAGGCAATGAAAACAATTCATTATAGCAATTAATATCAAAGGCCAACGTTTGATCCAACCACAAATACTGCACCCCAACTAGGCGAATTCCCCGCACGCTGAGACTAAATTGGAATGACGGGCGCGTCGTCCAACCGGGATAGCCCGATGCACCGACGGAATTCGGGAAATGGTTTTCATTGTCTGTCGGACCTATATAAACATCAATAATAATAATTGTGGTTATGAAATGGAAAATTACGAAGAAAATTGACGAAATTAACGGATTAAAAGCAGCGCTTACTTATGAGAGAGCCAGTGATCTTAATAGATACAGTAGCGCTATTCTCTAAGAACTTTGTGTAACTCGTCAGCTGAATCCGCGGTGAGATATCAAGTTACATGGTCAAGTGAGCGATGTTATCTCACTTTGGAAGCTCGACGATGAGTTTAGCTTTTCAAAGAATAGCACTGCATTGCAGGATACTCGAGAAAAAAGAAATAAATAATTTTATTTGACAATCGCTATAAGGTGAAGTGGTAATGTTTTAGTATGAAAGTGAATACCAGTAAATCCTAGCATAAATCCAGGATAAAAAGTGGATACTAGTCTGACAATATTATAACCGTGTTGCCTCTTATAAAAAAACATACGCGTTTTTATCTCTAAAACTTGTTCATCACTTTTTCCTTACGTCACATTTTTTGAAAATGAAAGGGACAAACTAGTTTTAAAGTTAAGTAGCGCGTTAATTTTTGTATAAGTAATGGGCTAAGTCTAACTAGTTTTCCTTAGAACGGTCTAGGTCAACAAAGGACCATATCATTCTATTCTAAATATTAATCTCATAGAAATATGATATGCGCTAATGACATACATTACCCCTCACATCAATATTCTATATAACAATCATTTATCATAAATTCCTCAGAGGTGAAGCTGATCGCAAGAAACAGACGATGCTTTATAAAAAACTTGGTTTCGATCTCAATTAACCTCTAGAACGTAGATGAACGCGATTCGTCCTTGCATGTCCTTCGCTTGCAAAAAATCACCACAAGGCTATTATAGACACGAGTCCAGAGACGTAGTTAGATGTATATTGATTGGACATAATAAGTACATACACAGACTTAAGCCTGTATCCCTGAAGGGCAGGCAGAGGCGAACCAGAGAACTAGAACACCAGCGGGTTTAGACAAGTGGCTTATGCGCTAGTCGAATAGAAAAGTAAATGTATGGGGATGACATAAGAGAACGCCGCATACAGCGTACTCTTGTGTCATTCCTATAAATTTATTATTCTATTCGACTAGCGAATAAATCACTTGGCTAAGTCCACTGATGTGATAGAGGGCGAGCCTATCGCCATATCGGACACAAATATAATACATCCAACAAATACACACTTAGGCCTGACCCTACACTAGTGTATGGACAAACGCGGCAGGTCTGCGGGTGCTATTCCCTGCGTTCGACGCCGAAATAGCGCCGAACTGTCAAATTTTGTATGAAAATCTGACGATTAGCAAGTGCTGAAACGGACGCAAGGTTGTTTTTAGCCCACCTGAAGAGCAATAAGCCAGTGTAAACTAACAATCTCATAGCATATTCAAAAACCCTCTAACCCCGGCCGCCACGACTCACATGACAAGCTTTATAAACATTTAGATTGCATTACGGTGATGATCAGCTAGCATTTAGCAATCAAATTACCGCTGCACTGCAAGATCACTTAAAGAATTTTAAGGACACAAGTTCATGTTAATTTACGAGTTCCCCATAATATTTCTCTAAGTACGGTCCAGCAACTCCCGAGTATCGACAGAGCGGGCGCCCGTGGCATCGCCGCCGGTCTAATCGCTCATAATTCGGCCAATAACAAAGGGTTACCATATGACCGTCGCGGTCGGGTCCACGCGGATTCGCCCACTCGTTTGCTAATTACACGGTGCGCTTTGTTCAGCCGACCTATATTATGCATCTATGATTTGGATCAAGAACTTGTTCGTCGCTCCGATGATGCAGCTATACAAGTTATATAGAGCCTTCAAAAACATTTTAGCTGATCCTATGGTTAAGAATACAATAGTCTGTCCCTTTCATTTTGAAACAATGTGACACAAGCAAAAAAGTGACAGACTTTTTTTTTTTTTTTTTTTATTTTTTTTTTTTTATAGCAGAGACTGGCAAACGAACAGATGGGTCACCTGATGGTAAGTGATCTCCACCGCCCATAGACACCCAAGACGCAATAAGAATTATGGGTGCGTTGCCAACCTAAAAAGAGGACATGGAAGGGGAGGGAATAGGGATTGGGAAAGAGGGGGGGGGGAATGGGCCACCGGAAATCTCACTCACCGAACGAAACGCGACAGCAAGCTGCCACTTTACGTCGGTTTCCTGTGAGACAGTGGTATCTAACCGGTCGAGCCGGCCCATTCGTGCTGTAGACGTTACTGTCTACAGCGTGGCTCTACCACTCAAAAAAATTAATTCTACTATTCTTAATCGTATGATCAGCTAAAATGTTTTATAAGTAAGGCCCATAATGGCATAAGCCTAGTTTTTATCGATTTAATTATCTTAGAAACCGTTGTGTAAACCAAAGCTGTGCGATTGGCATAATGCGAAGTTCACGTAACTGACATCGAGAAAACCAATGGGCTTAGTTGCAACTTGCACTTTTACTTACCACTGCGAAGATATATACATATATACCGTAGCTTATGTAAACTTCGTCCATGTACCCTTATTCCATAATAATAAATACACCCAACAGTCACACACCTAGTTCTGACCCCACACTAGGCATAACCTGTATCGTATGCATCAGAAACTATGAGAGACTTTCGGTCTCACATTTGGACGCAACTAAGCTCGGCGAAATATGGGTGTTCTAGTTCGCTAGTGCACTTCTGCCTACCCCTTCGGAGATACGGGCGTCCCTTGTGTTATGCAACTACGATGAGATTTAACTGACACCACACACATCCCGACCGAATGTCGGAGTACAATCGAAGGCCGCTATCTATTTTCACTTCATCCCGCGCATCAGACAGATGGCTGATGGCTATGAATCATCGCCAGATAAAGCGTTGCGCAAGTCATTGACACGATCGTTCATAACGCATGTGATTTGTGTACGCAATGATTTATTTATCATTGGAATCGTGATTGTGATAATATAAGTATGATGATAAATGACACATAACATAACATAAGCTCACGCCTGTATCCCCGAAGGGGTAGGCAGAGGCGCACTAGCGAACTAGAACACCCACATTTCGCCGAGCTTAGTTCCGTCCCAGGTGTGATAGGGGGCGAGCCTATCGCCATATCGGGCACAAATTCCAGACTCCGAGCTGATATGGAAAAATCCAATATCACTTTGCCCGACCCGGGGATCGAACCCGAGACCTCAGAACCGTAGTCGTACCGATATACCACCACGCCACCGAGGCAGCACCGATAAATGACAATAATTTCAATGTAACTAGATTATCATATATTAGAGGTACAGGACAAAACATAAGCAATAGGAGAATACTTAAACCATTTGGAAGGATTTGGCTTGGTTTTTACGACCGGCTGCGTGCCTGATGTTAACCCTCTCTGAGAGATCCAATCCCGGGCAAATTCATATGAAAATTCGCTTTGGCCGACCTGGGAATCGAACCCAAGACCTCCCGATCCACAGCCCATATACACTGCCACTAGACCGAGGAGGCGAACTATTCCCAAATTACCTATGCTTACATACATACATACGTATTCAGAACCCCACAGTACATAAATAAATAATGGTGATCCTATTCCCAACCCATTTGGTCACGCTTTTAACACGAAGGACCTTAAGAATAATCGCTTTATTATTTTATCCAATTCACGATATCATAGGCAATTAATATACAAAATAACATATACACTGAACTTTACACCACCAATAAAAAATGCTTAATTAAGCATTAAGTTCGCAATACAAAAAAATACTCAAAAGCCATTTTAAAGTAATTATCGTATAAATAAAATTATTTATGAGCACAATAAATACCTAATCATATCGCGCAGATAAAAATGAAACTCAGAAATGTCAAAGTGGAAAGCGCTGCGGCCTGCGTATGCACTCGCCAGGGCGCGGCAGGTGAGCGGTGAGTACCGCGTGTTCCACACATCTGCTGCACAACTTCGATATTTATGGAACTCTTTCTTTCAACCTGCCCTTATCCTAGATGTGGGGTCGGCGCAACACACTTTCTTGAGCATGTTGCAGAGCGGATTTGGCTTAGTTCTTACTACCGGCCGCCTGACTGACGTCAACCCCCTATGAGGGATCCAGTCCCGGACAAATTAAATTAGAAAATTGGCTTTGCCCGACCTGGGAATCGAACCCAGGTACTCCCGGTCCACAGCCCATATATGCTGCCTTTAGATTAAGGAGACGACATTATTTATGACTTTACTTATTGAATTAAAATCTTATGTCCCAGGTTCTATCCGCGCGACATAAGAGTTCAATAGGAAGGTAGTGGTACTGCGTGGGCCTAGTCCAGCGGCCCGAGCAGGAATAAGTTTGACAATCGAAATCGTCATCATCAATATCATAAATGCGCATCGATTCGAATTCGATTGTCAAAATTATTCCTGTTGGGGCCGCTGGTCATGATACACCTGTACGCAAAATTTCATCCAAATCGGTTCAGGCGATCAATAAATACTATGTCAATTCATCAGATACATTCAAAATTAGGTAACTTATAGGGCCTTTCATATAAAAACAGTTTAGCTGAGCAAATGGCTAAGAATAGTCTGTCACTTTTTTTCTTGTGTCACATTGTTTGAAAATAAAAGTGACGGACTATTTTTAACCATTTGCTCTGTTAAAATGTTTTTTTTTTTATAAGTAAGGCCCATAATGTCTAGCCTAAATTGAGAAGTCTGGATTATTCTTCGTAAAGTCACATTATGTAAAACATGCATGTTGTCTTCTTGGTACCCAATTTATGAAATAAAAATGTAACATGTTGCTTCTATGAATAACTGAATAATTATGATAAATAAATATTATGTTAAAAATAAACATGTACATAAATATCGTAAATAAAACCATTACGTTTTCTGTGTTACATAGTTTAATAACTTACTCAACTTGTGGCGCGTTTAGACGGGCGAGTTTACTTGATCACTCGCCACACAAATCGCTCGTTGTGATCGCTCGCTACACCACTCCCCCGGTGAGACCGTAACTACGGGCGAAAGTAATCTGGGAATTTTACCGAACGCCCACTTTTTGTCTTTCTCTCCGGTATCTGGCATTGATTATTTCTGTATCTTCGAAAGTCGTATGAACTGACGATATTACCTCAGCGGAATTTTGACGTTGTGCGATTTGTGTGGCGAGTGATCAAGTAAACTCGCCCGTCTAAACGCTCGTTGTGATCGCTCGCTACAACTTTTAAAAAAAATATTTATACATTGGCGACTGTGGTTGTGGTTAACTGCTTCGGTGGCGTGGTTGTATTTCGGTACGGCTACCGTTCTGAGGTCTCGGGTTCGATCCCCGGGTCGGGCAAAGTGATATTGGATTTTTCCATATCAGCCCAGACTCTGGAATTCGTGCTCGATATGACGATAGGCTCGCCCCCTATCACATCTGAGACGGAACTAAGCTCTGCGAAATGTGGGTGTACTAGTTGGCTAGTGCACCTCTGCCTACCCCTTGGGGATACAGGCGTGAGCTTATGTTATTTATACAGTGATCATTAAAATAAGAAAAGTTAATGCTTGAACCCCGAAGAGGTATGCAGAGGTGAATTGATAAATTTAAAAGACAAAAAGTGATTGCCCGATCTGGGATTTCAATTCAAGGCTTCCCCCGAATATTGAAACGCAACTCAAACACTTGAGGTTGTGTTATGATGCCGTTTGAGGCGCCTTATCTGTAAATATTGTATGACGTAAAACAATATAAGTATCCGTTAAAGTTGAATACCGTTTCAGTATTCGGGGTAAGTATCCCACCTACCATTATACTGATGTGTGGATCGTTTATTTTTTATTTATTTCGGGAAAACAAACAATTACACACATTTTAGTGCTATGAATGTATTATATATAATGATACGCCTATCTTTGACCGCACAATCTCAGAAATTTGAACATATCGCCCTTGACAACGACCTCCATTGCCCCTAAATAGAGGACGCGAAGATAAACACAAAAACAATTTAATATCGACACGACCAATTATACAATATCAAAACAATAAAAGCCCAATCATAAACCACGACAAAAAATACCGCGAAAACACTTTTGCCCGCTTCGTATGATCGGAGAGATAAAAAAATTACTCCGACTACGCCCACGAAGGCAGACCGTTGAAAATCAATGTTCATTCAATTAATTTAGTGTCCAAATCCAATGGAAACAATTGGTTTCTGGCGAACATGCCCACACAGTACCAATGTTTGTCGGAACACGACGTCATAAACAAAAGGCAATAAATAAATACACCGGACACGTACATACATAGGCTGAGATTTATAGAGCGAACTTCGTCTAACGAACTCAGTGATGATTTGGATTTTAAAACGATCTTTGACGTCACGGACGTAAAGAAAAAGAAGGACACCATATCGCCTATTGTTAAACGAACGCCACAGAGAAGCCAAGCACACAAACGTGCCTGTACAAGTATCTTACGCGCATCTTATCTAGCGCTCCGTCCATCTTTTTTTTACGTCCGTGTTTGAGGCTTAAAGTAAATAAGGCGCTTTGCAGACGAGCGATTTCAGTCCACGCAACTTTAAAATTTTATCGAACGTTTATAATAAGTTTATAGAAGGGTTATAGCTTCTATAAATTACAGTCACCTAATTGAAATACTAAAAATATGAACCCGTATAGTCAATTTTATATTAATTTGTACATTTGGAAATACCACGATTCATATCAGCTATGACTAAATTGACAATTTAGATCTAAACTGCGATTAAAATAATCAACGATTCCATCAAACCACATTAACAGTAATCATAGACAAAATGTAAAATAGTGAATAATATAGTAGCTATGTCGTATTACGTATGTGAGAATACATCTGGGTAGATTGCTAGGTTTTTTTTTTCTTTTTTTTTTATAGCAGAGATTAGCTCCTGAGACTGCTAGGTACTTTTTTTCATCCGGGCATGGCATGCTGGCCTATTTATGCTTCATCACACTCCGAATCCGAAGAGAGAAGAAGCAAATCGAGGGGCTCGCGACAAGACAGGCGGATGAACGATACAGACAGGAATACCCTCATACCTGTACTAACCAACCATCAAGTCATGTCGCAAGCCCTTCGAGAGAACCGGAAGTACAGTGGCAGATCCTGGAACGTGAACCACACACGGAGTGTGGGTCACTATGGCAGGTTTTAGCACCATATGTACGGTGGTCGCCATCCGGTCGGATACGAATATCCTACCACCGGCTATATAACAACTAGTGCTTTGGCTGTTTCTGCCATCGACCAGCAGTTTATTAGCTACTGATTTCTTAAGTTTACGCGAATGTTATACATTGAAATAAAACTATTTTTACGGATTTTATCACGATTAGGTTTTTAATTTTTATTCCCGACGTTTCGAAGGCTTTGCAGTCTTCGTTGTCATCGTGATAAAATCCGTAAAAATAGTTTTATTTCAGTTTATTAGCTGTTGTGTCCGTGTGTATTATCACTTTCGAGCCAACAAAATTACTAAGTCGTTTAAGGCATCCTAACGTCTCGGTAACTTGGCGAATGTTAGTTCAGATATTTATCAGTCATCGAACGTATAATGTACGTCGCCTTCTTTATTTGACCTACGTTTGGTTATTTTGGCTGAGTTTGGTCAATAACGCCAGAGCGTACAACGAGCGATGACGGACTAGGTGAATGCGTAAATATCATGCGCCTTACTTAGAAAAACAGTTTAACTGAGCAACGCTGACTGCCTCGGTGGCGTGGTTGTATTTCGGTACGACTACCGTGCTGAGGTCTCGGGTTCGTTTCCCTGGTCGGGCAAAGTGATATTGGATTTTTCCATATCAGCTCGAAGTCTGGAATTTATGCCCGATATTGCGATAGGCTCGCCTCGGGACGAAAATTTGGACGAAATTAATTCGGCGAAATGTGGGCGTTCTTGTTCGCTTGTGCACCTTTGCCTACCTCTTCGGGGATACAGGGGCGAGCTTATGTTTGTATGTATGTTTAACTGAGGAAACGCTAAAGTATATCTGTCCCTTTTATTTTCAAACAATGTGACACAAGGAAAAAAGTGACAGACTATTCTTAGCCATTTGCTCAGCTAAGCTGTTTTTATGAGTAAGGTCACATATTTACTTTGTTACCATTTCTCGGTCCTCAGCTCTCTCCGTAAGTCGCGCAGTCAGTCGGTCAGTCGGAACGGTCCCGACGAGCCGACTTATTATCGCATTAACGCAGAACCTGTTTCTACATTAGGCCGTGACTGCACTGATTCTTTACGACATCGACGTGGTAACATGAGATCACAGGCTGAGGCACTTTTCATAGATAGGCATCATGTTTTGTTACTTTTTAAACAAGTACAATACCTGTTCTAGGAATGTAAACAAATATTCTCTATTGAAACGATTTATTTTTTAAAACCTGTCTTCAATAGAGATATGGAATAGAAAAGTCGGTAAATATTGGTTTACATTTGTGAAACAGCGTATAGGTCTTATTTACTGCGAAAAATGCAAGTGACTTGCTTGCTATTGGAATTTGTGATCTATGACAATAAACGGTAAGTTCTTTGTATCGCATCACATATCAAGGATGTTATATGAATAAGTTCGAAAACTGTTGAATACATTACGAATTTAGGATAAACCTTTTCTAAATGCTTTAATAATATTAATAATATTAGCCCTGTAATATTACTGTCCCACTGCTGGGCACGGGCCTCGTCTACTAATGAGAGGGGTTAGGCCTTAGTCTACCACGCTGGCCTAATGCGGATTGGCAGACTTCACATACCTTCGAAATTCCTGTGAAGAAATTCTCGGGTATGCAGGTTTCCTCACGATGTTTTCCTTCACCGTTATAGCAAGCGATATTTCACAATGAAAATACACTTAACATAGAAAAGTCAGAGGTGTATGCTCTATTTTGGGGTTGGTCTCGAACCTCCGACACTTGTCTCAGCAGTCCATACCATTCCCAACTGAGCTATCGCTGCTATTCTAAATGCTTTGAGGACACAGAAATCATTACGGGTCAGTTTAATTATAATTTCCGGTTACGTAATTATGATAAGAATTCATTTTTGACAATATTAACCTTATTTACCGACTTGGAAGAAAGTATTTATTTTAAATATTAATATAAGCTGGTTATATACGTATATAATAATAATAATAATACACCCAACAGTCGCACACCTAGTTCAGACCCTAATAGGTATAACCTGTATCGTGGGTGTCAGAGACTGAGAGGCGCACTCGGCTAAACCCGCTGAACTATTGTGAAAGCAATTTCCCGGTATTAAGATTAATTATTAAAATTATTAGAATTCAAAATATTCTAGGCAGTAGGTAGTTTGCAATCGGCGACAAATTAATAACTATGGATACGGTTGACCGGCCTCCTAATTGGGGTTTATTTGTAGGAAGGATGTGGTCGGCCCGGTGGATAACACATTTTCCTGTTACACCGATAACAGTACAGCCTGATAGTGAAAATTACGGAACTGTTCAAAGGACTCATTCATATTTTAATGGTTTAATTTTTTAAAGCATGTTTCATTTTTTGTCGCTATCTATGGAATCGACATTATGGTGCAGTTATGACTGTTAAAAGGTCCGTGGTAAGATAAAGCCGCGTCTTCTGCAATAAAACTTTACACAAAACATTTTTGTCTATAGTCCATTGTTCTATGAACAGGAGACAGCGAAATACGTTGTTGAAATAAAACTATATTTACGGATTTTATCACTGCCTCGGTGACGTGGTGGTATTTCGGTACGACTACGGTTCTGAGGTCTCGGGTTCGATCCCCAGGTCGGGCAAAGTGATTATGGATTTTTCCATATCAGCCCGGAGTCTGGAATTTGTGCCCGATATGGCGATAGGCTCGCCCTCTATCACATCTGGGACAGAACTAAGCTCGGCGAAACGTGGTTGTACTAGTTCGCTAGAGCGCCTCTGCCTACCCCTTCGGGGATACAGGCGTGAGCTTATGTTATGTTATGTTATGTTATGTGGATTTTATCACGATTTAAACGGTGACCACGAGGACTGCAAAGCCTTCGAAACGTCGGGAATAAAAATGAAAACCAAATCGTGATAAAATCCGTAAAAATAGTTTTATTTCAATGAATAGCATTTGCGTAAACTTAAGAAATCAGAAATACGTTGTTTTGGGTAGGTGTTTTTTGTGTTTTGTTTCGGAAACGTTTTGCAGGAGACGCGGCTTTAGGAGTACATTTTCAACCCCTTCAAAATTCAGGTTCCCAATTTTAATCTGTTTTTAGATGTTACGAAATATTCTGCTAAATATATACCGCATTTGTCGTATTCAATAGTTTCCACCAAGCGCGATGGCATAACCTGACCACGGTTTACAAGATAAACATAAAACAAAAAGAGTTCAAAAATAGGTTATTTAAACTGTTTAAGTTATTATTTAAGATTCATGTCTGTATCGCCGAAGTAGAATATTTTTTTTATTTTTATTTATTTAAATTTATATACAACTCATGTATAAAAGCGGACTTAATGCCTGTGGCATTCTCTACCAGTGAACCTAGGGTGATGCAGAGAAGAGACAGAGAAGTAGGTGTATATAAAATACGGTATACTAGGAATTCATCATACATTATATTAGTATGTTTTATCATACATTAAAATTTACATACATAGACATACATAAATATGTATTTGTTTATTGTAATGGTTAATAGAATTTTCTTCTAGCGGTACTTGGAAAGTATTTCGTATTCCTTTGTAGACAATTTGATATCTCCGGAATGTCTAATTGTCGATACCGTGGATACTTGGTAGTTAACCTCTCGACACGGAACGATATTATCGCCAATAGTAAATAAACAGATAACTCGATAACAACGCTGTTGACATTCCATGCTGGCATACAGTCACCTGACTAGGATTAACTTAGACTTTTCGGTCCTCAATTCGTCGGTATTTTTTTAATGTATGTATGTTACTCGATATCTCCGCCAAATGTGGACCGATTTTCAAAATTCTTTTTGTGTTCGATAGAGCTTATTTCAAGGGTGGTCCCATATCAATTTAGTCACGATCGGTAAATTGGAAGTCGGTCAGTTAAGTTTTTGAACTTGTGATTATTTATCTTCGTAATTCATTCCGTGATTTAACATTCTTAATTACATTCACAAACCTTATTCCATAAACAATTATCTATCTATTCTCTTTTACGTAGTTATAATTTGCGAAGGAATTATGCCAGGATACAAAAAAAATAGCTAAACTGGTCGATGAGTAACTAGGGGCCCGAGCTGGAAAATTTCTGACAGTCGTAAGTGTATTCAAGCTCGATGCGCGTCTATGAAATTTGTATGAAATATTAATCAAATGTCATCAGGGGGGTTACTACCACCTCTTATACCAGTATTATTGTAGTCTTACTACGTGTTTTTTTACGGGAATCGGTACAAGTAAGATTATAATAATATTGCTATAAGAGGTGGTGGTAACCCCTCAGTGCGCAGCGAGCTCAAATACATTCACGATTGTCAGAAATTTTCCTGCTCGGGCCGCTGATCCCGGGCGTCCGGTATTCTACTGTTTAAAGGCGTAAACTAGTCATTGGTTAGATTAAACAAAATGTTAATTAAAAAGTACGAAAAGGTTATCGCAACCGATAATAACTGTTTGATAGAGGGCGGGTTAAGTGACAGATAACGGCAGCCATATCCAATCAAGTGACATCTTTAGCTTATTTTTCCCTCATTAATTACAAACACTGCTTCGGTAGTGTAGTTGTATTGCGGTACGAGTACCGTCCTGAGGTATCGGGTTCGATCCCAGAGTCGGGCAGTGATATTCTATTTAGTATTAGTTCGAAGTCTGGAATTCGTGCCCGATATGGCTGTAGGCTTATCACATCACGATAGCCCCTTATCACATCTGGGACGGAAATGACCAGAACCGAATTTAGGTTTTTTCAAAGCGAGGCAAGCTGTACGGTTGTGCAATATGTACGGTTTTACCGCCCCCAAATTATGGCGCCCTCCAAATTTTTCCGCCTCCCAAATCCTGCTGCCCGGGGTACGTGCACCCTCTCGACCCCCCTAGACCCGGCAATGGAAATGACCTCAGTGAAATGTGCGTGTTCTAGTTCTCTAGTTCACCTCTGCCTACCCCTTCGGGGATACATGCGTGATGTATGTAATTAGTTCTAAAGTTAAATCCCCTACAATACAAGTTATGATGGTGTTCGACCGTCGCTGTAGCCCGCACTGCACGACAGCGCCACGGCGAGTTAGTTACCGTTAAAATTGTAAGGGCTTCGAGCATGAAGAATGCCGCCCGTTGGGATTTCATTTCTAACAAGTTTTAGCGCGCCATTTCACTTGGCCCAAAAGACATTCTAGTATAGACGGTACAACAGCGCGAATTGTGATCCAAAAGTTATGACCTCGTGGTCATAAGCCACTCAGTCGTATTCGCGCGAGTTCGTGCCAGCATAATAATGTTTGTAATAATTGTCAGCGTAATATTTGACTTAATAATAAAATTGTCTTACGTGATTATTGAACATTCAAAGAACTTTCTAGGGTTAACGCAATAAACGCCCTCGCATTGTAATAAGTGGAAACCGGCTTAATAGCCTCTCTATATATTAAATCTTTGCTTGTATCTAAACCGAATACATTCTATACGTTGCGTCTCATCGCTCGTACACTTAGTTGGATGAAATAACATAATATATATTATGCACAGTATTATGTATGCCTTTGGATTTTCAGCTTGACTCATGAGTGGTAGAGCAATGCTTACTTTTTTATATACCGAAGTATTCAGACGAGCTAGCGCCCAATTAGCAATAGCAATGGCAACCTGGCCTAGCTAGGTGCACAGCTAGAGTGGTAGAGCCACGCTGTAGACAGTAACGTCTACAGCACGAATGGGCCGGCTCGACCGCTTAGACACCACTGTCTCACAGAAAACCGACGTAAAGTGGCAGCATGCTGTCGCGTTTCGTTCGGTGAGTGAGATTTTCGGTGGCCCATTTCCCCCCTTTCTTTCACAATCCCTCTCTCCTCCCCTTCCATTCCCTCCTTTTAGGTTGGCAACGCACCCATGATTATTTTTGTGTCTTGGGTGTTTATGGGCGGTGGAGATCACTTACCATCAGGTGACCCATCTGCTCGTTTGCCAATCTCTGCTATATATAAAAAAAAGCTAATCCGCTGGCTACCGTGAAAATCGTGAAATCATAGGATTAAAGGATCATTGAATAGGGCAGTTTGTTCCATAGTTTGCAAGTGCATGGAAAACTGCAGGTCGATTCTCTAAGAAACGCCACAACGTTGCTATCGACGACAAGCTCGCGCAGTGTACATCATTGAGATCGACGGAGCGTTCAACGTTGTTGGGTCTTAGAGAATACCATTTTCCATACATTTATGTCAAACGCCTCGCTCGAGAGAGTTAGTTCTCATAAGCGCCGTCATCACGCATAGCGCTATTGCGTGCGCTTTGTACCTTGCTGAATACAAAAATGACAACATCGTTGCCGCAACGATGTCGCAACGTTGTTTTCACTAATGAAACCTTAGAGAATCGACCTGCAGTCCCTTGACTTTTGACACTCGATTATATTTTGCCTATGATTCGGTTTTATTGACATAAAATTCCACCGAATTGAAAAGTGCACTCATGTCACATTAGATTCGAGAACTTGTCATTTGGTAATTTTTAACACGACATTAGTGCACCTTTTACATCATGTTGTGTGGTGTGAATGTGGAAAATAATAATATTATATAACATAATACGTATTATGAATATGTATGTCTTGCCGTTATAAGTAATAAGAAACAAAAAAAAGCAACACAAAAAAAAATAAAAAAAAAACACCTCAGTCTGACCCGTGACAACGAAGACTGCAAAGCCTTTGAAACGTCGGAAATAATAAAAATTAAAACCTAATCGTGATAGAATTTGTAAAAATCGTTTTATTTCAATGTATAATATTCGCGTAAACTTAAGAAATCAGTAATAAGAAAGATTTGTATAAAAATCAGGTATATTTTTAGATTTATCATAAAATCTAGCACCTAATCGTGATTAAATTTCGCACGTCTAATGACTGACCAAATCATCCATTACACGATACGGTCTTTTTGTAATCTGATAATGGCAGTCTTTCTGACCTTGATAATGATAAAGAAACCAACGCACCGTATGTGTGTCATTGCGAATTTGTTGCGTAAATATAATACGGATCATTTCAATTATTGGCTATCCCCATGTTAACAAAAGACCGTAACTCGTATAATTTTGGACTACGTATTCGAATTGAGTACATTGCGCGCTTAAAGGATTTGTACCATCATACGGGAGGACCTTATCGTCGTTAGTGAAACTTCGAAACGTCGGGAATAAAAATTGAAACTAAATCGTGATAGAAGAAATAAAAATAGTTTTATTTCAAGAACATAATACTTTTATACATCCTCATTACAATAATTAATAAGCATTGTCGAATTTTATTTAACTGGATTAGAAATAAAACATTACATAGTCATAGTCGCCTCCTTGGTCTAGTGGCAGCAGACATATATAGGCTTTGGACCAGGATTCGATTCCCAGGTCGGGTAAAGCGAATTTTTTTTATTCAATTTACCTGGCACTGGATCCCTCAGAGGGCGTGACAGCCAGACAGCCAGTCGTAAAAACTTAGCCAAATCCTTTGTGCAACATACTTAAAAAGGTGCGTTGTGCCGACCCCACATTAAGGTGGGATAAGGGTAGGGAGAAAGAAAGAAAGAAATAAATAAAACATTACGAGCTCGTTAAAATTGTAATTGTTCAAAAGGTTGAGGAGTCTAGACATTAGACAACTTCAATGTTCCAGAGAGCGCACGCGTCATGATCCGAACAAAATAAAAACATAAACAATAGTAGCAAGTTGAACGACCAACTCAATGATGAGTCAGATTCTACCTGAGTGTTGGCCGTTGGGCGGGTTGACCGGTCGACGCAGTGCAACGGCGATCGTAAACACGACGCGACCTGTCGAATGTACCGATCGAGACTCGACAGAGTTTGGAGTTAGAAGTTTTTTTATTTTTTTTTATTGTCATGAGAAGCTAGACGAGCAGACGGCCCACCTGATGGTAAGTGGTTACCGCCGCCCATGGACAACGGCAATGCCAGGGACACAGCCAAGCCGCTGCCTACTGTGAAAAATGTTTTTTTAAGCCTCGTTTGAAGAAGGCTGTGTAGTGTGAAGACATGTCATAGCGCTGTGTAGTGTGTACTATGCCTTATGATAAAGGCATTTCTACTAACAAAGTATCTAAAATAGGGATCAAAGCATATCCTACAATAATTTGTCGTACACCCCTATTAGAACCAGTAGTAATAAAGATATTTAATATTACTAACGATATAGGCTCTATATAGCCCTATCAAGCCAGTTTCCATACAAAAAAACGGCAAGTGCGAGTCGGACTCACGCACCGAGGGTTCCGTACAAACCTGTAGGTATATAATGAACTTCGCAATTTTTCCTTTATCTGTGCTAAGAGACTATAAGACGTTGCTTCGTACAAAATTTCAAGATTCTGAGTTCACGGGATGAAGAAAAGTAGGTTTTGATTCCCTTGCGAGTGTCGAAAATTTATATGGCGGCATAAACGGCTGTATCTTTTGATTGCGTTGGATTAGAAGTCTGATTTTTAACAGCTTTAAGGGACAGTATACCTGAGTATTTGGTATGAATTTCAGCTTGAAACCTCCACGCGTTCCTGAGAAAAAGGGTCTTGACAGACGGACAACAAACTGATATCCTACAAAGGTTCAGTTTTTTCCTTTTGAGGTACATATATATACAAAAATATTATTTAACATTTATAATCAATAACCATGAGGTTTTTCACTAATTATCATGATCCTAAGACAGCGCTTTCAAACCAACCAACGCAAAACACTTACGCATTCATTGCAATAAATAAGCAAGATCGAATCGTCGTATAAATAACTCTCAGTGTTAGTTACTATCGATTTATATCTAGTGGCTAACGAAGGGTCACTCGCCGGTCGTGAGAGTTTCACCATCATAGTTGGGGTCACTGCGGTAATAACCGTTGGATAGCCAATAAAGTGCAAATCGCTTCCTCCTGACACTATTAGAAATTAATGTTAATATTAATTTTAATTTATTAAACATTGCCAATAGAATTGCATATCTGATTTTGCTAGTAATTAGGAAGACTGTGTTTCAACGTGTCTCGAACCCTTCTTTCTACCTACCCTTATTCCAGCTTAGTGTGGGGTCAGCGCAACACGCTTTTTCAAGCATGTTGCAGAAATGATTTGGCTCAATTTTTACCGTTAACTCAACTTACCGTTGCATTAAGGTGAGAATTCAGGAGGTACAAATACCCCCTTCCCTTCCCAATCCCTTTCCTTTCTACGGTATGCAGCGGCTTGGCTGTGACTATGACATTGGTCGATATCTTAAGCCTATGAAAATATAATACATACACAAACAATAAACTGCATATTAAATCTAACTTTCATCTCACACAACTTGCATAAATAATTTGAGTAAATTCGAGTGGTTTCCGGTCCTATACCTTTGATGATGATGATGAACATAAATGGCGGAAGTGGTCTAAACTTCGCCATACTAAACATATTTACTTCCTCCGCGAAGACATTAAAATTATACGTAAATGCATAATCCAGTAACGTATTTAACTTCACAAAGGGATATTTGGTAGATTTACAATTCTAATGAACTCAAACTGTTAAACTTTCAAACATTCTTGGAACGTTAAGCGCAAAACAAAACACCATAAACTCATCCCTTTAAACATTTGGATCCGTGTAAAACAGATAGAGAAAAAGAGGCGTTTGTAAAGAGTTGTTTAAAATTTGTCATAGAAATACGAAATGATGTCGATCCATATATTTCTTGGTTCGGTCGCCTCCTTGGTCTAGTGGCAGCACATATGGGCTGTGGATCCGGAGGTCTTGGGTTCGATTACCAGGTCTGGCAAAGCGAATTTTCTCATTTAGTTTACCCGGGACTGGATACATCAGAGGGGGTTGACGTCAGAAAGGCAGTCGGTCGTAAAAACTTAGCTAAATCCTTTCAGCAACATGCTTGAAAAAGTGTGTTGCGTCGACCTCACATTAAGGTGGGATAAGGGCAGGTAGAAAGAAAGATATTTCTTGGTTCGTTTCGCCCCGTCTGCGCTTCGCTGTCTGTTTGACCCAGACATCAGGGATGTTTGTGGGTGTCATGATTTATTCGAAATGAATAAATATTTTTAATTTTTTATCGCCGCTCAGCCGTAATGGATAAGCTATTGTCTTCTCAGTGCGAATGAGTTTTTAGTACCGAAACATACATCATGCATGCACGGATCAATGCGAAGAATGGACCTAAATAAACAAAAAATATGTTTTGACACGTCAGGGCCGAAAAGTGTCACTTGAATGACAAGAAGACTTTTCAATATGCAATAAGCTTAAAAACACGGCCGTAAATAATAATAATAATAAATAATAAATAAATACACCCAACAGTCAAACTCCTAGTCCTGACCCCACACTAGGTATAACCTGTATCGTGGGTGTCAGAGACTATGGGAGACTTTCGGTCTCACAACACCCAGACTTGAAACAAGTATCTGTGGGCCACACAAACATTTGTCTCAATGCGGGAATCGAACCCGCGGCCTCTCGCTTCACAGCCGGCTACTCGCCCACTGCGCCACGTAGGCTGTCGATAATAAAAGATGGACGGAGCGCCAGAAACATAGAAAGTGAAGCAGGGTTTTCGGCAGTCGCCGCCATTACGTGTCGATAGATCGAGCCGAAAACCCTGCTTCACTTTCAATGTGCTTAGCGCTCCGTCCATCTTTTTTTTACGTCCGTGCTTTAGAATTTAGAATTATAATACATATTATGTACACTTAAATTAATGCATGCGACCAACTGTCTCCATATACCAATTCCACTACATAGCCTCGCTTTAACTTTATATTATCGATAGACGAACATTATTATTTCTCAACTATATCCATTACTTACTAACAATAATGAACTCCGAATAAATATTATTCTTAAAGTGTTATACGCACAATCTCCTATTTTGTCCGTACATCAAACTTAATCAAATGTTTCCAGCTCTTGTCACGAACAAACCGTAAACCGTTATTCCAAAATGGTAAAGGAAGTATGTACAAACATTTAGCATTACTTAAAGCAACACAAACGGGCTCCAAATTCTCGGCAAGCAGTCCAGTTGAGGTTCCCAGGAGTGGGCCCGGTGCGACCGGTGTGTGTATGCAACGACCGAGGGCCAATGCGCCCGCGCACGCTTCTAATGACAGCAGGGCGCGGCGAGAGGGGAGGGCGACCGGTCGCGACCGCGCTTCACGGTAGCCAGCCGGCTAGCGGAAATAAAAGTTTTTTTTATAAAAACGTGATGCTTAGATTTAAGCTATCGACGATGTGCCGATGTGTTTAAACCTATAAATAAAAGGAACATGGTAAAAAAATGGTATAGGGCGCTGGCGGCCAGGACTGTCATTCAGATATTATGTTCTAGGGATAAGGACAGGTAGAAAGAAAAGATTGTCGAGATATCCCTTATACAGCCTAAATAGCAGTCTGCATGCATCGGGGCTTACTTATAAAAACAGTTTTACTGAGCAAATGGTAAAGAATAGCCTGTCCCTTTTATTTTCAAACAATGTGACACAAGGAAAAAAGTGACATTTAGCCATTTGCTCAGCTAAATTGTATTTAAGTAAGGCCCATAATGTCGTATCATGCAGTTATCCTTGGTTATCATAGTCCCCTGTTGTTGAAAAAAAAATCACAGAACGGGATTATTACACAGATTATGCAGCCTGCGTAGCGCAGCGGGAGAGTAGCCGGCTCTGAAACGAGAGGTCGCGGGTTCGATCCCCGCACCGAAACAAATGTCTGTGTGGCCCACAGATATTTGTTTCGGGACTGGGTGTTATGAGACCGAAAGACTCTCGTAGTTCCTGATACCCACGACACAAGACTCGATTTTAGTGTGGGGGCAGGACTATGTGTGTGACTGTTGGGTGTATTTATTTATTATCCCCTACAGAAATACCAGCCTACACAATCCCCCACCAAACTTTAAAGCCTTCTCTTTCTTTGTATTGGCCTACGAAAACAGAGGCCCAATCTACTAATTAATATAAACGTGAAAGTTTGTGAATATGTCTGTATGTGTGAGTGTTTGTTACTTTCTTACACAAAATCTATTGGATGATTAATTCATGAAACTTTACAGTTACATAGATTATATATACATCATAATAAAACATAGGCTATTTTTATCTCGAAAAATAAGTTTCCGCACATACCAAGTGGCGGGCAACAGCTACTCTGATTATAATTAATAGTTACCAACGCTTATACGCTATATAACGCTAAGACATTTGAAATTCGGGAAATCTTCTGTTTATAATAAATATTACTACACTAGTTTTTTCGAAACAAAACATTAAAAACACATACGCCAAACAACGATTTTAGCTGTCACTTGCTCGTAGAACAATGGATCATACATAAAAAATATGTTGTATGATGATTTGTGTAAGTGTTTTGTGTTATGTTTTAGTGCAGGAGACTCGGCTTTATACAAACATACAGAACAAACAAATTATTATTACCTATACGTACAAACGTTCCGATAAAAAACTTTCGAAGATAAATATACCTATTAAAACGAATGTTGCTCTATTAACCTTTATTATGAAATCATTGACGTAAGATACGATAACAAGACTCGCATTCACAAGTCACAACCGAAAACTACAAAACATTGATAAAAGAATAATTAATTATACCTAACGCGTTTGTGGTCTGAATAACACGAAGTTCGTCATTGACATTTGTATCAATAATCACAAAATTATGTAATTTATGAATGTTAGATCCATGCGAATACTAAACGTTTTGTTTATAAATTTATACCTAAACATGATAAGCGATCAAGAGTTTAACGTAACATAAGCTCACGCCTGTATCCCCGAAGGGGTAGGCAGAGGCGCACTAGCCAACTATTATAGTATACCCACATTTCGCTGAGCTTAGTTCCGACCCAGATGTGGATAGGGTTTCAAGAGTTTATTTATATGAATCATATGTAGAGGAATATGATCGTGATATTCTGGAGAAATGTTAATTAAATTCAACGATAACGGCAACTCGTAACACCTTCTGAAAATAGCTCTAATAGTAATAAAAAAAATCCTAAAGTTTTTCCTTGTTGTAAAGGCTTTAGTAACGAACCTATATCAAAACGTTAGCACGCCAACCCGTGGCTTTCCAACTTAACCATTTCGGAACATTAACACTGATGAAAAAAAATGAAACTTAAAGAAAAAGTTACAATTCCGTGTCGGTTACGTACCACAACGCCGCCGAGAACCCGTTCGGTGTCCCCCGACGCGCCCGGTTGGGTTAGAACTCCTAACTTTTTATTTTACTGCTCACCCATTGTGGCTTAGGTCCGCGTGAACGCCCTACCTACAGATCGCGCAAGTAACTTGTTTTCGTTTCGTCGGCTCTTCCACATCACTTGTTAAAACTTTCGCGCCAGTTTACTAATGACTCGGTAACACGAGCTGTGTGATAGCCACTGTTTCATTGTCTAATGTTCCTTTCATTTTTAGCTGATCTAATTCAAGGACTTTCTGTATCTGGTGCTGTGCTGTATTAGTGTTAAAAAGAGCAACGTCAGAGTTTCTTACCCGTTCTTCTCTGGCGAAACAGCCTTCCGAACAGGCGGTAATGTTTGAACATTTCATGAATCCAAGAAATTATTTGATTTGATTTGATTCAATTAAGAGTGCATGTTTCACTATAATATTCATAAATGTACCTATATATTTTTTAGATATACTGCAAAGTTCATTACAAGTTGTGTTCTGTATTCACTAAACTGGGGGCTGACTCTTTACAGTCGATTCGAATTTGACTTCGATTCGACTTCATTTAGTGACTGCCACCGAAATAGAATTAAAAGGTGCACTAACGTCACGTTAAAAATTACCTTCTAAGTTTAAGTTAAGTTCTCGAATCTAATGCAACATTAGTGCACTTTTAAACACGATTTCGGTGGAATTTTAGGTCAATAAATGAAACCGAAGTCAAATTCGAATCAAGAGTCAGGGGGCAGTATTAAGAATATCAGAGTTGTGATAGGCTTCTGAAGGCTCACGTGAATATTTACTTATCGTGACATTGACCTTAACCGTCTTGATAATGTATGGTACCTACTCAGTGGTATGGTCACTAATCCTCCTTATATGTTGTTTAATTCTTACTTGAGACTGAAAAATATAAAATGAAATTATAAATAATATTTTTTTTTCTACTGCCCTTATCCCACTTTAATGTGGGGTCGGCGCAACATACTTTATCAAGGATGTTGCAGAAAGGATTTGGCTTCGTTTTTAAGACCGGCTGCCAGCGTGACGTCAACCCCTCTGGGGGATCCAGTCCCGGCAAATTAAATTAGAAAATTCGCCTCACCCGACTTGGGAATCGAACCCAGGACCTCTCGGTTCACAGCCCATATATGCTGCCACTAGACCAAGGAGGCGACTATAAAAATATGTTCTACAAAGACCAGCGCTGGCTAATTTGACCAGCATATGCTGAGTTTGGGTAGTTTTTGTGACATGCGCATAAAAACATTATTCTATTTGTTAATTTTAGTTCGGATCTAATGTATGTACATATCATGTCATGAATAAAGCATTTCTTCCTTTCTTTCAAAGCTAATAAATATAGGTTTAAGTTAAATGCTAGTTACAAATCGTACGCACGAGTGGTGTGTGTGTAGTATGACACATGATTGTAATTAATACGTAATATTTACGCACGACGAGACGACGCGCGAGTTGCGACGTGTAACCTAGCGCTAGCGGTTTATGGAAAATTATCACAGGCCTAGGGACTCTAGGCTAGGGTTGTCAGTTGTCACTTATAAGCCACTCTTTATCGGAGGTCAGTGTAAAATGTCATGACATTACCATATTATGGCAATAATTTTTCAAATATAAAAATATTAAGCTGAAAAGTTTATTTGTCGCGCTAATCTGTGGAAAAACGAATACATACATACACTCAAGCCTGTATCCGAATACATACATACATACACCTAGGAATACATACATACACCCAAGCCTTCGGGGGAAGGGGTAGGCAGAGACGAACTAGAGAACTAAAATGCCCATATTTCGCAGCGCACATTCGCAGTGCGATGTGATATGAGCCTATCGCCATTTCGGTCTCAAATTCCAGACTCCGAGCTAATACTGAAAAATTCAATATCACTTTGCCCGACCCGGGGATCGAAACCGATACCTCAGGATGGTAGTCATACCGTAATACCACTACGCCACCGAGGCAGTCTAAAAACAAATTTTGACAATAATTACATTATTAGCTGTACTATCCCTGAGTGACTTAGGCTACTTTTCATCCTATAGAAAGATCATGGGAGATATGCAGTAAGCAATATCTAGTATTTAGATAAGACCCTCGCTTGGCAACCCTAACCCAAGCCAGTTTTACACGTCTTCCTGTTGGTAATGAAACAACTAAATAATGATTTGTTTAGCATCTCTGCTATATGAAAAAGTAAATATAATGTTTTGTGTCTTAAAGCTTTCATAATTTACAGGTTATGTGTCACGAGATTTCCTTTTAATTCATGCTTCTGTATTAGATTTATTTCGATCGTACCAAAAAGGTTAATACGCATAGGTCACAAACATAGGTCCATGTTTAGACAGCGTACCGCCAACCTTATAGTAAGTGGTTAATTATACCTAGTTGGCTAGTTGGCGATGGGCACTGAAATTCAGCAAAGCCAGAGGTGGATACCACCTACTGAAGAAGCAGGAAAGGAAAAGAATGGGAGATGGGGGATGCACATCCGGGCCTCTGACTTTGTTCTCTCTCACTTTCCGGCAGTGACGTGCAGTCCATATAGACAAAGACACTGTCTTCCCTGACAATTTGCTAATTACATAATTGAAAAAACAATCACACCAAAAACCGATTTTCAAAATAGCAGACCTCAGTTTATATTTTAAATCGTCACGGAGATGATGTTCGTTTTAGTGAAGAAAGAATTAAAGAAAATCACAAAAAAAAACTTTTTTGTCTCCCCTAATCTGAATTCCTGCGCACGTCACTGCTCGCCGGCTATCTGTAAGACACTGGTGATAATAAAATTCCATTAAGCCATATCATTCATGTTATATGCCTATTTATCACACTCCTTACTTTCGCTCAATTCATTTACGCTTCTGGTAAGTATTGCGTATTACATAACACAAAGTCTTTGTACAAAACCAAATGTTTTGGAAAAGCATATTTTAGCATTATTAAAACGAATCCTTGAACTATGAAAACCAACATCAAGGCAATTAACACTTGATTTGAATATTGATGACAACTCAATACACCGCCTCAACGTGATTATTATTTGATAAACGTTTATCATAATCTTAGCAGTGATACTTATTCTCGGTTTTAAGGTCCTAACAGCGGTTGATGTATTCGGTAACTAGATATTTATCTATCTAATAATCGCAGTATACATACATACAGTTTGTTTTTTGTCTTACTTTCTTTGATGAAAAATCACTCAACAAAGCGATACAAAACACTTTGGACTCACACATTTCGTAAATCAAATCCTTGCCCAGCAGTGGGACTGTAATAGTAGATACAGTAATATGCTAATATCACATTTTAATTTCTTCTACAGTAACATAAACCCGAAGTTATAGTTTTATCACATCATAATTAAATAGATAAAAAATATAATAAACGTGTAAGCTGCTGTATTTTGGGAAACCCACATTACTTTAACACACATAGAATAGGTCCTAGTTATATAACAAATTAACATGAAATACGGATCTTTGTGAATTTGTATATATTTAGGCAATCACTCCTAACGGCTGAACCGATTTGGATAAAATTGAACAAACAACAGACCATGACCCGGATTAGGACGAATTTTATTTTCCCCATGGAACGTTTCCTAATATTTTTTCTAATTTAATTTCCTGGAACTCGCTCCATCAGAGAAGGTTGACGTCAGGCAGGCACCCGGTCGTAAAAACTAACCCAAATCCTTTCTGCAACATTGCAGATTAAGTGGGAGAAGGGCAGGTAGAAAGAAAGGAACATTTCCGTTGAAATGTTAAAACGGTCGAAGCCAGCAAAATCTAGTTGATAGTGGAAATATAGACAACACTGAAACTAGATATAATGCGTACGCGATAAAAGGCGCTAAAGCATAGATTACAGTTGGCATATCGCGAAATTATGGGAAATTCGTATCGCACGCACCCTACCTGCTTTGCGACACGATGCGATAAGGTCCCGTGATAGGGCTCGAGTGGTTCACTATCGATTATACTGAACCCTTGATAACGTGACGCGATGTAACTATAATATTTAGGACGCCTAATAACCTATATCGGTGTAACGATGTCGGTTTCGGCGAAAGTACTCTCTACGTGGAAGCTATGACGTGGAATTAGTTACGTTATTCAAATATTACTCTAATATTACCTCTATAAACGTAAAAGTTTGGATGGATTTTGGTTATACTTTACAGATATATAGATTATACATCAGAATAACACATAGGCTACTTTCAATAAATTTCTATGAGAGCGGAGTCGTGGGCAACAGCTAGAAATTTATAAATTATTACTGTAAAATATCCGAACAAATTTTTCACAAATGTTACTAGACCGGGGTACCAGGCATGAACAACTTTCGAACACGTTCTCGATTCGCATGTTTATATACCTATCTAGGTTTTATTTGTATCAGTAAAGCCGCGTCTCGTACATACATATATCTATCTATCTATCATACTAAAACATTACGTAAAGCACCCACACAAAACACGGTATTTTTGTCTTTGGTCCATTGTGATTTGACAGCATCCGTGGTGCAGCGGGCGAGTAGCCGGCTGTGAAGCGAGATGCCGCGGTTTCGAATCCCGCATTGAGACTAATGTTGTGTATTTGTATCAAGTTTTTTTTTGTCTCTGACACCCACTATACAGGTTATACCTAGTGTGGGGTCAGGGTAGTGTTGCCAGATGTCCCGATTTGCGCGGGACGTCCCGATTTTCAGGGGTCTGGTGACCCGTCCCGATTTACCCTTAATCGGGACGCCGAATGTCCCGATTTCTGACTATCCGTCTTGGCATGTACTTTAATGGAAATTTTTAATAGTCGCTCGTACTCGCCTACCGACAAAGTAGTAAATACAACGGCGATGTGTTCATTTTTCGATTCAGAAGTCTGTTTGCATAATATTAACGAAGTGCTAATTTTTTTTTCAATAAATAAATAAAATAATAATCTTTATTGGTCACAAGTTACAACAAACAAGGTCTAGTTACATTTAAATAATAACTTATGTTATAACCCTATCAATTTAGAAACAAGCAAGCAGGTAATGAGATAATAACTAGGATGGGGCGTAAATAAGGGATTGTGATTTGCAGTAAAGGAAGCGGTATGTGGCAGCTGAAATGCTAGCAGGGAATCAACGGGAAAAAAATAGAAGAGAGTTAAAGTCAAATTTTGTCTCACGCAGGCGCTGACAGGGTATGGGTGCATCGGTTGGTTCCTATCATATAGGATAGGAAGAATTTGTGGTGTGCCATTGTGGCGACTGCCCCGAGGATACGTCCCAGCACACTCTCGAAGTGTGTCCAGCCTGGGATTAATAACGCAGCGCTCAGAGCTGTACCCCGTAACGGTTTCTATCTGCCGGCAATAGTAGCTACCATGGTCGGTAGTCGGAGGTCGTGATGCGGTATGGCCTCTTTCTGTAAACGTGTTATGTTGCACAATGAGAGTGCTAGACGGGATTGGAAAGCTTGGACTCTAGTCGCTAAACAAGAAGAGAGGCGCCTGGTCGTTGACTAGTGCCTACAGTCCTACAGATTGGGGTCAGGTCCGTACAACGGGGGATGTACGGCATTTGTATCTTACATTGATGCCATCCAAGGGTTGCATCTCAGGAGTTTTACAGTACGGCGGCACGAAAACATCGTGTATCGTGCTCGCCAAAGGCGGCATAAATTTGTGGGCTCCCGCTCCACAGAGATAAACCAAAAGGCAACGTGCAAAGTCGCTTCCGGCAGCAATCCAGAGGGTACTCCGCATCTTCCAGGACCATCTCACATGCGCTGAAAAAGATACTCACGGGTTTTTTTAGTCGGTAGTTTCGGCGTAGGAAACCAAAGTAGGTTTTGGAGCCGTCCTCAGAAGGCCGACAAGTCGGGCATGACCATCCCACTGCCCCCATGCTAGGAGATATCCGTAAAGAGTGATTTTTTTCCCGTGGATAAAAAATGTCTCGTTTTGCCAGCTAAATGGTTGTTTTGTGTAAATGTTTCAACTTCACCCGGTCTTGAGCATCCAATGAAACAATAAAACCATTAGCTCTTATACTTTTTTCCAAAACGACTAGCCGCCGCTTTTTGGGCCGTCCACGGGAACGCATCCCTAGCACGATTGGTCCAGACACTTGCCACCGACTGCTCCCGTGGTTTGTTCAAAATTTGATAACACCTTTCAAGCGACATTCCTGCAGTTTATTTGACACTAGAGGTAATTTGCATATTTGGTCTAATCGTGTAACGTTGCACAACCACCGCCTTATCTTCATCTCCGCGGCGTGGTTTTCGCTACAGGCAGGCCAAATAACGTCAAAGTTTTTCTGTTTATTTACTTATCTACTTTCAACGAAGCTAACTAGCGGAAAAATCTTAGAAATCAAATTTTCGCGGGAACATTTTTTTTACTACTGACGCCATCTCTGGAAAGGCCCGTGACGGTTATATCGGAGTCACCGGTCATATGGTCCAGGGCCATAATGCCCGGTAGATATGGAAAATATCCGGGCGCCACTGGGCCGAATACCTAACACATCCTGCATTAGCTATTTCGACTAAAAGCCTCATAGCAATTAGAAACGACTCCGGATTTTCCTAGGCAAGCAGCGCCAAGGCTTCGGCTGGAATCGCTCCTAAGCGGTGCCGCCTTGTGGCTTGTCTCCAATCGCGGAGGGGGCGCTCATAAACCCCAGCCTTCGAGGGACGCCCTTGGCGTCAATGACAGCACGAGGCCAACCAACTGCGCTGCTATCCATCCTGGGGGCGCTACGACAGCCACTTACTAGGACCCCCGTTGGCCCCTATAAGTCGAAGCTTACGACGGGCGGACGAAACTGGGATGGAATTTTTCTAATGCCCCCAACCACAGAGTGGGAGACGAGTCGCGCCTCCTATGCCTCCTCTGGTTGCTGGAGGGATCAAATAAAAAAAACAGAGAATCAAGGATTTAATCGTTACCGATCTCTCGCGGCACTCTCCTTCTGTGAGATAATCATCTCGTAAGAGTTGTCCCTTGCATGCTAGGCCTAGGTCATGCCTGGCACCGAGAAGTTTTTTGCGTCGATTGCTCTGAGAACGGTGCACTCTTTGTCCTAGGCTGGACATATTTCGAGTTTAAGTAGAGTTGAAGTATGAACTCAATAGTTCATACTTCAACTCTATCCCGGGTTCGAATCGAAAAGTCAGTTTTACAACTGCGGTTAAAAAACGCATTCAAACTTCGCCAATACTGAGATTCGACCATACATTTACTTATCTTTAGAAAAAAATACCTATTACAGTATGGTTTTTCTTGTTATACTAACCGGCCCGTAACGTCCCGATTTGAAAACCTATGTCCCGATCATTTTAACCTTGTGTTCCGATATTTCACACGATGGATCTGGCAACACTAGGTCAGGGCTAGGTGTGTGACTGTTGGGTGTATTTATTATTATTGTTGTTTCATGAGCAGGTCCATGTTCCAAGTCACCTCCTTGGTCTAGTGGCAGCATGTAAAGGCTGTGGACCGGGAGGTCGTGGGTTCGATTCCCAGGTCGGGCAAAGCGAATTTGCCCGGGACTGGACCCCTCAGAGGGGATTGGAGTCAGGCAGGTAGCCGGTCGTAAAAACTTAGCCAAATAATTTCTGCAACATGCTTGAAAAAGTGTGTTGCGCCGACCCCACATTAAAGTGGGATAAGGGCAGGTAGAAAGAAATTATTCCATGAGCAGGAGATAGCGAAATGCGTTGTTTTGTGTAGGTGTTTTTAGTTTCGAAAAAACATGAGCAGGAGACGCGTTACGCGGAATCCGATTGATAACAGTATGCGTTGGTAATCATTAACCATAATCATCATAATCATAAATGTTTATAGCTGCATCGCTTTTAAAAGGAAATGATTAAAGGAAGTCACCATGGTGGAGCATCGTTTTCCAAACATTTTTAATTACCGTTATTTGGACATTTCCCACGCTAGAACGCAACGGAAGGATGTATTTTATAGTCGATACATAATATTATTATTTATAGGTTATGATTTAATACGTAATCTCATTCCTATGAATATGGTTCTTTATTTTTTTTACCAATATCAAAGTTACCATGCGATCATTAGAATCCAAACAAAAAAATATAATAAATTGATTACATGAAACATTAATATAATATACCCTAGATGCACAGTTGCTTGCAGATATCCTCCTAAAAGTGGTCTCAGCAATAAAACAAAGAAAAAGATCACAAGTTCTAATTAAATGAACACAATTATAACCCTATGCACGTGTTATAAAGTTGCTTTTTAAACGAAACGAGCACGGGTTCTTAAATTTGAATTTTGAAATTTAGAATTCTATCGGCGTTCGACTGTATGCAAAATGAGCGCTTAAGCACTTCTTTTCTGTCCCATTTTCCGAGCTTCAACTGTGCATCTACATAGATAATATATCGATGACATGAAATGACAATCTAAAAAGTCTTTGATAATTAAACCATGAATATAAAGCACACACAAAGCAACAATTCAATTTGTCTGTGCTGTGTGTTTTGTTATCGACAAACACCTAGAAAGAAAGAAGGATGCATAATGGTAAATATAAAAAAAAAATTGAACTTAATTTTTTAAAACAATTATGAAGCATGGGGATTTTAAAACTGATTGCCTCGGTGGCGTAGTTGTATTACGGTATGACTACGGTCCTGAGGTCTCGGGTTCGATCCCCAGGTCGGGCAAAGTTATATTGGATTTTTCCATATCAGGCCGGAGTTTGGATTTTGTGCCCAATATGGCGATAGGCTCGCCCCCTATCACATCTGGGACGGAACTAAACTCGGCGAAATATGGGTGTTCTAGTTCGCTAGTGCACCTCTGCCTACCCCTTCGGGGATACAGGCGTGAGCTTATGTGATGGACTTTAAAATGTAAATGCAACCAAACCGTGACAATTAGCATAGGATTGGCTTTATGTATACTAAAAATAATTAATTACCCCACAGTTGGTTTGCAAATGTACTGCAGCTGACTCAATGAGCCAGAAAAAAAATTCGCCCCAAATTCAAGTTTCCATATTTCAAAAACTATAAGCCTTACGAAATTCTAAACTTTACCGCTAGATTGCTAGGTATTTCCTCTTTAAGTGTAGTTATTATTGATACCAACTTTATGAAACACCCTGTATACAATCACGTTGCATACCTTCATGGTGACAATAGATGGCCAACTCAGCGTAATGCTATGCTAGCTGAATACGTCCATCCATGAAAAGCTTGGCGTGGGGCGGCGCTGCGTGGCGCGGGCTGTGCGGGTGTAGCGGTACCCAATTCGGTACTTTTTTTTTAAACTATACAGGGCTATTCATTAGTTAATCCTAAACATGTAAAAAATATTTCGTAATTTATTTTCATATATTCAGTAAAAAAAAACTTATGTATAATTTAATTTGCCGCCAAACCGCTATCTGTTAACTGTAGACACGGATGACGTTATAGTTCCTTACCATAGATACAAAATCGGTTATAAAAAAAATATTGAAAGAAAGAAAGACCGAAAGAAATGTTTATTCGTGACATGTAAATACATTAAATTCGAACTAAAATTAGCAAATAACATAATGTTTTCATGCGCACATCACAAAAACGACCCAAATTCAGCATATGCTGGTCATTTGGCCAGCGCTGATCTGATGATTATTGAGGAAATAACATTTATGATTTCAACCTAAAAAAACGGGTCAGATATTTCGTCGATCAGATATCGATCGTCGATCACATCCGCGTTGAAATTAGGTTGAGCTTTAAACAAAAATACGAAAAAAATATACCAAATAACTTGGCAGTATGACTGGAATTTGTTTGGATCTTAAGTCTTAGGACCTTGTGGAACAAATATAAAAGAAAAATGAGTAATGTGGCATCACACAACGTAATTGGGTGTTAAGTCAAGTGACTCACATATGAAAAAGTATTTAAAATACTAAAATAAAATTATCCTAGGAGTATTTTTAATAAATTCCTATTGCACACGTTATTTCGATGATAAATCTATGTTCCTACCAAAAATACATTGATATTGGTAACTATAGTCAAGTATCCAATTCCGTGGCCGTTCGATATCGCGCAGATAGTGGTGGTGTCGCCTATATGGGTCACACACGGGCGCACGCGATAACCGCGTGGCGCTGGCCCGTGGCGCGGCGCGTGCAGGACCGCACCCGAGTAGTTGGGTGCGCCGTTACTACGCCCCACACACTACTATAGTGTAGGGCTACGTCGCGTCGTCCCGGTACGCCGGGACATGTCCCGGTCAGTAAATAAGTTTTCCTGGTCATTAGACCGAAAGCACCAAACACCAATCACTATCCCCCGAGCTATGGCCAGTCTCAATAACGTACACCTTTTTTCTTAAAATCCTATTTATGTTATAAATGTCCCGGTCAATATTCTAACATTTATGGTAGCCCTACTCTAGTGTCAACTTGCAGTATAGAGGTATAGCAAAGGTCTTTAAAATACATAGAAATTACTTGAATCAACGCCAAAACATTAAATTAATACCAATCAAAATGTTACTACATCATTTAGAGTCCGCCAAAGTTCCTCTACCGCAAGTTCGGAAGGCCGTTTCGCCAGAGAAGAACGGGCAAGAAACTCTGGCGTTGCTCTTTTAAATGCCAGTCATTGATATATTATTTACCTAGATGCACAGTTGACGGTCGAAAAATGGGACAGCAAAGAAGTGCTTAATCACTTCTTTTGCCTGCAGTCGGACGCCGATAGAATTCTAAATTCCGAAATTCAAATTTAAGAACGCTTGATCATTTCGTTTAAAAAGCTACTTTAAAACACATGCATAGGGTTATATTTATGTTGATTTAATTAGAACTTACGATCTTTTTCTTTGTTTTATTCCTGAGACCACTTTTTAGGAGGATATTTGCAAAGAACTGTGCATCTAGGGTATAATATATTGATGATGCCAGTTGACAATAATTGCTTATAAAGTACCATATACAAAAAAAGATATATTAATTAGAACCACCAAGTTTACTATCATATATGTATATATAATATCATTTTTCAGACACAGGCAACTTCACAATATGAATAAGATACTAGATTTCTTTTGAGAGTTAAGCGAGGGTACGGACCCGCCCGCTGTGCCAAGGACAATGTACAAAAAGATATAAAAATCTACTGAAATTTCTAGAAACTACAACAAACAATGGACACCCGCCACTAATACACAGGAAATATTATGAATGTATGATAATTAACAAGTTTGTGTACATTTGTTACCATTTGCAGAGGTGTTTTCATGGCCACTCTCCAGTCTCTACTTGTTACATGAATATTCAATGTAATTTGTAATTAATTCGTTTCATATCTTACTCTTATCGCCTCCTTGGTCTAGTCGTAGCGTATATGGACTGCACAGCCCCGGTCCATACCGGGAGTCGTGGGTTCGATTACTGGGTCGGGCAAAGCGTTTTTTTTTTAATTTAATTTGCCCGGGACTGGATCCCCTAGAGGGACATCAAGCAGGCAGCCGACCGTAAAAACTTAGCCAAATCGTTTCTGCAAAATGGTTGAAAAAGTGTGTTGCGCCAACCCCACATTGAGATGGGATAAGTACAGGTAGAAAGAAAGAAAGAATAATATCTTACTAAGTATTATTACTTTTGTAATTAATTTGCATCCGTTATCTATGGTAACCATTTGTATTCTGAAACGCGAATTTTCATATGGGATATTATTCAGGAAAGTAGCATGTAAACATAGAAAACCATTCAAAAATCACCAAAAACAACTTAAGACTATGAAAGTGATTAGTTACTGTTTCAATGGCGAAATCATTTTTAATGAAAAAGTTTTGACTAATAATTACAAATTATTTACCAGGTTTCTACATTAAAAATAAAGAAAGAAACATCACCTATTCTATAACTTTATTGTAAGTACATAACACAACACAAAACCCTTACAATTTTATACGTTTTATTATGACACGCTTCAAAATATGAGTGAAATAAAAAGTATATATAAGTGGCAATTAATTAATTATACTACATAATAATATGTATTATATAGTTGGCGGCCAAAAAACTTACCTATCTTTAATGAAATCGTGGCAAAATAATTTAATCTCAACCGTAATTAAGATAAATATAATTTCTAATTAAGCTGATATATAAAAAAAACTCATAAAAGCGAAGTTTTTGATGGCGTTAGACAATACATAATTTTATATTGTCCAAGACGAGGTTAAAAATAACATAAGCTGACGCCTATATCCCCGAAGGTGTAGGCAGAGGCGCTCTAGCAAACTAGAACGCTTACATTTCGCCGAGCTTAATTCCGTCCCAGATGCGATAGGGGGCGAGCCTATCGCCATATCGGGTACAAATTCTAGACTATATCATCCAAAGGTTGTCTGGAAGATATCGCTTCTTAGCAATAAGACCGCCCATTGTAGAACCACTAGTAGTTTTTAGTTTCACCTATGTATTATTGTCTGTAATAATTGTTTTTTACAATAAAGAGTTATTGTATTGTATTGTATGGGCTGATATTTGGCCTGCCCCGAGATCGAACCCGAGACCCCACCGAGGCACCAAGAGGATATTACACTCATATTAATAATTTATTTGTAATAATAATTCACATCTGGTCCCTTATTAAACCATGTATTTTTTATTTGTGGCGACGTCTGGTGCACCATGGGTGAACAACCAATTAAGAACCGGGGAGGTCACGGGTTCAATTCCCTTATCTCAACATAGAATGTTCACGGGAATGGCGACTTTTAGGTGTATTTCAAGAACGCAATTTTAACCGTCTCAGTGGCCTAGTGGTATTGCGTGCGCGGTAAGACTATCTTCCTGACGTCTCGGGTTCGATCTCCGGACAAAGTGACATTAGATTTTTCAGAATCAGCTCGGAGTCTCAAATTTATGCTCGATATAGCGATAGGCTCACACCCCCTATCACATCTGGGATGGAACTAAGCTTCTCGACATTCGATATTTTGCAATAATTTGTCAATGAATTACCTAATTCATTTTAGCGCTCACAGATATTTTTTCATACATATCTCTACATATAAAATAATAGCCTTGCAATATTACTGTCCCACTGCTGGGCACGGGCGTCTTCTACTAATGAGAGGGGTTAAGGCCTACCACGCTGGCCTAATGCGGGTTGGTAAACTTCACACAACTTCAAAATTCCTGTGAAGAAATTCTCGGGTATGCAGGTTTCCTTACGATGTTTTCCCTCACCGTTATAGCAAGCGATATTTCACAATGAAAATATACTTAACATAGAAAAGTCAGAAGTGTATGCTCTATTTTGTGGTTGGTCTTGAACCACCGACACTTGTCTCGGCAATCCATACCATTCCCAACTAAGCTATCGCTGCTATTTCATATAACATATCATAACATAAGCTCACGCCTGTATCCCCGGAGGGGTAGACAGAGGTGCACTCGCGAACTAGAACACCCACATTTCGCCGAGCTTAGTTCCGTCCCAGATGTGATAGGGGGCGAGCCTATCGCCATATCGGGCACAAATTCCAGACTCCGAGCTGATATGGAAAAATCCAATATCACTTTGCCCGACCCGGGGTTCGAACCCGAGACCTCAGGACGGTAGTCGTACCGAAATACAACTACGCCACCAAGGCAGTCATTCATATAATATTTCATATAATACATATAATAGTTATGAAAATGAATGCAAATTTTACTCCATCATTACACTTCAACATCTCGCGTAGAAACAACCAACAAGTACTCCATAAATAAATATGACATAGATAATGACAGTCACTAGGCCTAGTACTGTTATGAAACACGAGATAAACGTCAATGGCCAGATTCGCAACATGCGATATCGCACGGCGTGTGTAAAGACAAAAAGATTATGTTTTATCATATCTGGACTAGAATTTTTATTGCGTCATACTATGATAATATTTACATTGATATTAAATTCGAGTCAAGTTCATCGTGATGCCGATTGTTATGTAAATACGCCCATTTGGCAACATTTCAGAATGTAATGTTTCGCCATATCTGACCTTGACTACAGGTCATTGACCAAAAATCATCATTCAAAAATGTTATAAAATTAACAAGGCAAAAAACAAATTGTTTAGAATACAATGGCTAATAATACAGTCATTTAAAACAGAGTTGTTTCTCAAATAATTAGCTAATGATTATAATACATATCATAATTTTCTTAGTGGTGACCATAATATTAGTCGCCTCCTTGGTCTAGTGGCAGTATTATGGGCTGTGGACGGGAGGTCCTAGGTTCGATTTCCAGGTTGGGCAATTTTCTAATTTAATTTACCTGGGACGGGATCCCTCAGAAGGGGTTGACGTCAGGCAAGCAGCCGGTCGTAGAACTTAGCCAAATCCTTCCTACACTATGTTTGAAAAAGTGTGTTGCACCAACCCCACACAAAGGTGGTATAAAGGCATATAGAAAGAAAAAAGAGGTGACCATAATATTATGATTATTGTGTGTTAACACATTTATTATCACAATCTAGAATAAGACCTATTGCCCAAGTTAAATCCAGAAAATATTTATAGTGTACCTAATTTTGATTGTAACCTGTTTAGTTGTCCAAATATATAAATAGTTGTGTGTCCCAAATCACTCATCCCTTTCCAAATTCCTGCTCCCTTCCTTTGAGATCAACGGTATGTCCATGATTCTTTTGGTATCATCATTATCATCTCATCTCTGTGAATGATGATCATTTACCATCAGGTGACCCACCTGCGTGTGCTATTAAACAAGTGACTGTAAGTAAGGAAATTCTAATTTTAACTGAAATGTTTAGAATATAATCTAATCTATATAAACAAAGTTAAAATACTTCTCATCTTGGAACCTGCAAAGCCTCTCCGGCCACCAGACTTCCAAAGTAATAATAATCTGAATTCAATAAGCAGCTAGGTACTTATTTTTATTTATGCCAACTAAAACAAAAGAAGAGTAATTCATTCTGTAATGATAAAAAAGTGACCAACACTGACATTTTACTAATGATCATTTGTTTTTGACATAGCCTAATGATGACTGCTTTTGTCATTTTGAAAGTGTTAACACAACTTTTCTTGATGACTATAATAAAACTTTGGTTTGTTGTGACAAATAATTATTCATTTTATAATACCTAATTATAGAAATAAATCTAGATTTGAAACATAGGTAAAATTAAAATGGGCATTAAAGATACTATTTTGTGTAAATGTAAAAAATGTATCAATAAATCATCTTAATTGATTTTAAAATTGATTTGATTTGAAATTATTCATGTTCTCTTGTCCCCAGTTTCTTCATCAAAAGCAAAAGTTAAGGTAATGTAAAAAGAAAAAGCAACAGCTGATAATTGAAATCACAATTTAAGCTGTTGCACTTATTGTTACTTATCCTCTATCTTTGAACTGTTGCTTATGGATTCATAATGTCAAGTAAAATATATAATCCGTTAATTTAGCTCTGTTATTACTTTGGCTGTACACGAAGAACTGTGGGGTTATACAACAAAGTAGTAATACATTAAACCAAATAGGACCTTATAAAAACATTTGTGCTTAACTTTTCGCTAAGAATAGCCTGTCACTTTTTACCTTGTGTTACATTGTTTAAAAATGAAAGGGACAACCTATGGTTTAAGATAAGCAGCGTTTAAATATTTTTATAACTAAGGGGCATGATGAATAAATGAATTTGTTTAATAGGCTTATATCTATATAAATATTTATTATGGTATTTTTGGTATTGGATGTAAAATACTTAATTTATCATGATTACATGACTGCCATGACATCACATATTGTTATGCATTCTATTATGTATTACTATTTGGTAAGTAAAACATTTCTGAGTTGTCCTTGAACTGTTATTTTAATGGTGTTTGTTAATAGTTTGGTTGTTAACCTACTTTCTACCTGCCCTTATCCCACCTTAATGTTGGGTCGGCGCACTTTTTCAAGCATGTTACAGAAAGGATTTGGCTTAGTTTTTACGACCGGCTACCTGCCTGACCGTCAACCACCCTTTGGGAGATTCAGTTCTGAGAAAATAGTGAAAAATATCTCGCCTGGCCTGGGAATCGAACCCAGTACCTCCCGACCTGCAGCTCATATCCACTGCCACTAGACTAAGGAGGCAACTGATCTGTTTGTTAACCATATTAGAAAAATACCCAGTTAGAAGAACAAAAACTTTAGGCCTATTCAAGACAATTTCCACTTCTTTTAAAAACACGTTTCAGTTTGTGAAGAGCCCAACACAGTACAAAACAAGTTTTCATTTCTCAAGAACAAGTGTTCCGAGTTCCGACTGTGCTCGGTGCTCTTGAACTTGGACGTTAAATAACTTACAGAAGTATGTAAACAAGAAACGGGTAAAACTTCTACAGCGACATGTTTATTTTTGGCATTAACTAGTGGCTGGCAGCTAATTTCCAGCCAAGGTTATGTGTTTAGCGAGCGTGACCAACACCAACTCGACATGGGACATGTGCCCAGCAACCACGCCGATCAACACTGACACGACGTGTCTGCGAAGTGCGACATGCTCGTATCGCAACATCCTCGCGTCATTATAGTAACAAATTCGTAACGTTACGACATCGCCGCCGCGCCAGCCGATCCCAATAACGCGTACCTACCTAACTAAACCGCCCAGCGTAATATTCCGACTCCGAGGGCGTTCAACCGCGCCGATGGCCCGATTCGGCCTAGCAACATCGAAGTTTTTCACGATGGCCATGACATCTAAATCAGTCTCCGGTCACTAGAGCATTGACTCTATGGAATAGTGCGAGCGCAAACAAACAACTACGAGCGCGCGTTTCTTGTGATAAATTATAAATACTTAAGTCCGTTCAAAACTCACCTGTCAGAAGATTCGGAGCTGTCGTATCTGTCGAAGCATCTCTTCTTCCTGTCGTCGGTCTCCGGCACGTTCGCATCGGTCTGTTTTCGTGTATCCGCGGCGAGCGGCCCGCGTTCGGCGGCCACGCCGCGCGTATCACTTTTCTCACACGAATCACTCGCTTCGCGGTCTTTGTACAAAGATAACTTTACACTGTCGCCGTCAAATGTATCGTCACTGCACTTTTTTGTGTCACGGTGTCCTTTATCGGGCGCGGAAAAAGTTAAATCGTCCATTTGAGTCGGGCCGGTGCGGTCCTCGGGCGACCCATCCGCCATCTTTGAGCGCACGAGTGTTTTGTCGCGAGTTTGTACGCATCGCCGCGAGCGGGCATGGCGCTGCGGTCGCGCGTATCGTGCGCGGGGGGTGCGGCGGGCGGCGGGTGCGTGACGTCACGGCGGCTGCGCGGCGACGGCGGGGGCAGAGCGTGGTGACGTAAGGACTCCGCCCCGTGCATGTGCAGGGCCGCTGTCATTGGCCGCGAGTTACGCAACGCGCGCGCCTATTCAAATACCCGTGCGGAAGGGAGCGTAGGACTCGCGGCGATAGGGACGGCCGACGGCCCGGGCCCATCCCGGCCCTAACGTTACAAATAATGCAGCGTAATGAGCGCGCTGCACGCACACGCACGCGCCCGCACGCACACAAACACACACGCACACCACCACGCACAATGACAAGTGCAACGAAATTAATGACACGTTACACCCTTACATGTTCTCACTCCGACTAACATATAAGCAATCAAAACTTATATGAACAGTTATCTAAAGTTGTTTTATCTTTACACATAACATAAGCTCACGCCTATATCCCTGAATGGGTAGGCACTTAGGCAGAGGCGCCCTAGGAAACTAGAACACCCACATTTTGCCGAGCTTAGTCCGTCCCAGATGTGATAGGACGAGCCTATCGCCATATCGGGCACAAATTCCAGACTCCGGACTGATATGGAAAAATCCAATATTACTTTGCCCAACCCAGGGATCGAACCCCAGACCTCAGGACGGTAGTCGTGTCGAAATACAACCACGCCACCGAGGCAGTTATTTTACCTTTATTATGAATCAAAGTCAACCACTACAGCATTGTCAAGGTAAAATACAATAGGTCATGTCAAAAACTTCTAGAATCACAGAGCATTCACCGCAAAATTACAAGTTTATTTGTTTGTACGCTGTAATTAAAAATACATTAGCAAAACGTAAGTAAATATTTTAGCAATGCACTACATATGAAAAAAGCAGCGATAGCTCAGTTGGGAATGGTACGGACTGCCGAGACAAGTGTCGGAGGTTCGAGACCAAACCCAAAATGGAGCATACTCCTCTGACTTTTCTATGTTAAGTGTATTTTCATTGTGAAATATCGCTTGCTATAACGGTGAAGGAAAACATCGTGAGGAAATCTGCATACCCGAGAATTTCTTCACAAGAATTTCGATAGTATGTGAAGTCTAGCAACCCGCATTAGGCCAGCGTGGTAGGCCTAACCCCTCTCATTAGTAGAGGCCCGTGCCCAGCAGTGGGACAGTAATATTACAGGGCTAATATTATTATTATTATTAATATAAATAAGACTTCACATACCTTCGAAATTGCTGTGAAAAAATTCTCGGGTATGCAGGTTTCCTCACGATGTTTTCCTTCACCGTTATAGCAAGCGATATTTCACAATGAAAATACACTTAACATAGAAAAGTCAGAGGTGTATGCTCCATTTTGGGGTTGGTTTCGAACCTCCGACACTTGTCTCGGCAGTCCATACCATTCCCAACTGAGCTATCGCTGCTTTTTATTATTTTATTATCTTTTTATTATTATTATTATTACTACATATGAAATATAGGTAGGTACTTACTATAGGCTTGGTAATAATTACCTACCTAGATATTTTTTAGCTGAACAAAAGAATTGGGTACTTGACTATGTTTGAACTTATATACATATTTATATGTAGTAGCAAATAAAACAAAAAAACTCTTCTGTAAAAACTGCATCGAAATTGGTTGAAAAATGAGGCAGTAATTCATATTATAAATTCTGGAGTGGGGGCATATTGGAGATATCTTGCTATCCCTTTCCTACGCCCGTACCGTTATGGCGTGACGTGATTACACTGCTACTTCTCTTTCCTGCATTTTGAAGGTTACACCAAACTCCAAAGACTTATCTTTTTTATTTTTGAGAATATTTCAACATTTCTTTCTGTTCTATATTTTAGACGACGTAAATTTCATATAAAATTAATTTAAAAAGTTAGTCAAATTACCCAATTGGTAATTTACTTACTACATACTTAAATAGCTTAAGCTTTAGAAGTTTCTTCGAGGTGTTAACTTGGGCATTATTATTTAACCTTAGTATTTAACACGCTTTTATTAGTTTTAGGGCGACTTGCACCACTATTACTAACCTACGGTTAGTCCTAACCTCAAGTTAAATTGAAATAGAAATATATGAAGGACATGTAATTCGTTACATGTAATTAATTTAATGTCACCAAATATTATCTGTAATTAGATGTAGTACATTATATGTAATGAATTACATGTCCTTCACATATTTCTATTTCAATTTAACTTGAGGTTAGGACTAACCGTTCGTTAGTAGTAATGGTGCAAGTCGCCCTTATATGTATGTATGTATATAACTATTGATTTCTATAGAGCTCAAGCTGACCCCTCCTTATTGTCCTTAATAATCGTGCACTTTCTCAATATCTCAAGGCAAATTGAGTCTGACTTTGAACATAAAAACGGAGAGATTAACCTACTTACAGGTATTAATTAATTTATAGATCAAAATAATTAATTGAATTTTTTATTATGCAAACTTTTATCATATGAAATTGTCTTCGTGATTTCATTGACATGCAATATTATTGACTTCCTCCGTCCGAATCGCCTCCTTGGTCTAGTGCAGCGTACAAGGGTTCCCATTAGGTCGTGGGTTCGAAACCCAGGTTTTGCGGTGTTTTAACCCGTTGGAGGCGGCACATATACCTATATGTTACATAAGTGTCTCGTCCACCGGAAGCCGAGCCGCCCGTCACTATTTAATTCGATTTGGCCGGGATTGGGTCGCAGCCAGTCGTAAAAAACGAAGCCAAATCCTTTCTGCAACTTGTTTAAAAAGTGTGTTATGCTGACCCCATATTGAGGTGGGATGAAGGCAGGTAGAAAGTAAGCCTATACAAGTGTAGTAAAGTACCTAATTTTAAAATCCATTGTTGACCATTCGTGAGGGAATTTCTTTTGATATTGTTTGAGTGATCGCGTGTAAATTCTAAGCATATGTGCCTAGTGACAAATCACATTTTAAAAATGGACGCTGTATAACGTGTAACTTGCTTGTAAATTGCCAAGATGAATAATAAAAAAATATTATTTTAATAATTTTATTTAAAATTTAAGTAGACTGATGTCACCGAAGACCGGACATAACGGTGCGAGCATTAGAAAGGGATAGCAACTACACGCCCACTTCTGCTTTTTGCAATATGAATAGCTGCATTAAATACTCATTGGTGCATAATTTCTCAACCAAGTTTGCGTAGGTACAAAATAATATACAAAATAAGACTTATTAAACTACTGATATCTTAAAAAAATCTACCATTTTCCTAAATGGGACCAATGCAAATCCGGCAGCTATTATCTGATTTTTGAGTGGTAGAGCCACGCTGTAGACAGTAACTTCTACACCACGAATGGTTCGGCTCAACCGGCTTGATGCCACTGTCTCACAGAAAACCGACGTAAAGTGGTAGCTTGCTGTCGCGTTTCGATCGGTGAGTGATATTTCCGGTGGCTCATTTGGCATCCTCCCTTTCCCAATCCCGTTTCCCTCTCCTTCCATTCCCAGCTTATATGTAGGTTGGCATCGTACCCATGTTTCTTTTTGTGTCTTGGGTGTCTATGGGCGGTGGAGATCACTTACCATCAGGTGACCCATCAGCTTGTTTGCCAGCCTCTGCTATTAAAAAAAAATCTGATATTTTTGGAAGGTTGTTTTATAAGGCATAATGGTCGCTAAAGGGGCCGGCCTCCCTAAGGCCTTGAGAATTTTCACGGCTGTCCTCTTCCAAGTATAAGCAATTATGGCAAGTAAGGACAACGCCAAGGAGCTTTATTTTTTGTAATGTTAGTAGAAAATAAAGCTTCCCAAAATCTGACGTTTATATCAAACAGTTAAGTACTTAATTCTAGTATTTCTATTTTCCTTTGATATTATAATTTAAGCGGGACCATTCTATTTGGCGCCAATAATTCTTGGTTTCAATGTTTTCCACCATACCGATGCATCTAACGCCATCTAGTTTTAATTAGTAAAAACTTACTAGGTACAAACTCGTTGGTGATTCCTAAATATAACTACAACGCCATCTGTGGCCTAAATATTAAGATAGTTTTGTTTAAGTATACATTAGTTTGCAAAACGCTTAAAAGAGGGCGCTTTATTTATAATTTTTATAATGAAGTAGAATCGCGTCATTCTGCGATTGTTGTGAGACAATGGTATTAGACAATTTTTCTCCAGGATGTACCTGCTTAGCCGTGCTTCTGTCATTGTCGATACTAGGCACCCATGGGTGATGGTAACCACTTCTTTTTTAAAAAAAAATTGCTTCAACGCATTTAGCCAAAATCAAGGTAAATATGTTGACAGCCTCCGTGGCGTAGTGGGCGAGTAGCCGGCTGTGAAGCGAGAGGCCGCGGGTTCGATCCCCGCACCGTGACAAATGTCTGTGTGGCCCACAGATATTTGTTTCGGGTCTGGGTTTTGTGAGACCGAAAGTCTTTCGTAGTTCCTGATACCCACGACACAAGACTCGATCTTAATGTGGGGTCAGGACTATGTACGTGACTGTTGGGTGTTATTTATTTATGTAAATAGAGCAATTATCCTGTTTTCACAATGACCATGGACCACGAGGCCCAAATGATGGTAACCTTACCATAAAGTGGTTAGTGGGCCGTCAGTTTTCGTAAGCAAGTAAAAAAAGTATTTTTTTTCAAGGACTGTCTCATTACATCAAAAGACAGTTGACAAGATAAAATTACACTAATATTTAAGGAGGTGCCTGCCATTCGCAGTTAACTTCTAATATACAGGATGTTTCAAAAAGTTGGTATAAATAATAACTATACTTAAAGGGAGGATGGCTAGCAATCTAGTGGTAAAGTTTAAAATTTCCTAAAGCTCATAGTTTTTGAATAATATAGACTTTAATATGTGACGAAAAAATAGTTTCTGGCCTATTGATCAGCTACTGTACATTTGTGAAATTGTTTTTATCAACTTTCTGAAACACCCGGTTTATTCTACTTTCTAGTGATAGATCAACTACCGACATCATGCGGCATGTCACTGACCCTTGACACCCAATTCGAATTTGAATTCGATTTCATTTAAAAACTTAAAATTCCACCGAAATAGAGTTAAAAAGTGCACTAATGTCATGTTAGAAATTACCAAATGACAAGTTCTCGAACCTAATGCGACATCCACCTTTTAACTCGATTTCTGTGGATTTTAAGTCAATAAATGAAACCGAATCGAAGCCAAATTCGAAAATCCAAATAAATTCAAATCGAGAGTCAAGGGGCTGTTCGTACCTCTATGAAAAATATTCCAAAGAAATAAAACATCTATTATTACAAATAATATATTTATATTGACGACAACACTATATCGATTCATTAATCATACACAATAAAGCTTTTAAGAGGTACACAGATACGTTAGGACTTACATAATATTATTACTAAGTACTATTAAGTATAAACATCTTTGCATTTTCAATCGACTTCAAACGAAAGAAAAATGATCGGTATGTTTTATCGACAAATGTTGACCTATTTTCAAGTTTTTTAAGCTTTGATTTTTATATACAGTGGCGGCGCTCGACTGTAAGTTTCAATTTGACAGTAATTTGCCACCCATAGACACCCATGAAACCAAAATAATCATGAATGTGTTGGTGTTAACAGAAGAGAAAATGGGAAGGTGGGTGTAGTATTCCCTACGTGTACAATACACTGTTTATGCAACTGGCTCGACAACACACTATGCGCGCAGGCAACACGTCCACTCTCGCCCGTGGCTCTAGTGACAGTGATTATTTAACGCTTGCCCCACCACACCGTGCGCACGAGACAGTCGGGTAACTATTTCTATAGTTACCCTCCTAACACAAACACTACATCGGGGATATGAGTCACATCACATTCACATCAGTCCTGTCATCTATTGTAGGTATACGAAGTTTTCCAACATCTGTATAGTTCAACAATTGGGTACTTGACTATGTTTAATTTTACATATTTATATGTAAGAGCAAAGATAACAAAAAAAGAAACCCTTCTGTAAAAACGGCATCGAAATTGGTTGAAAAATGAGCCCGTAATTCATATTTTAAATTCTGGAGTAGGGGCATATTGAAGATATCTTGCTATCCCTTTCCAATGCACGCACCGTGACGTGATTATACTGATACTTCTCTTTGCCGCAGTCTGAAGGTTACACTAAACTTCAAAGGTTTATAACTTTTTATTTTTGAGAATATTTCAATATATTTCTTTCTGTTCTATATTTTAGACGAGGTAAATTTTAAATAAAATTAATTCATTGAAATAAAACTATTTTTACGGATTCTATCACGATTTGGTTTTAATTTTTATTCCCGACGTTTCGAAGGCGTAAAATTAATAATAAAAAATTCACGTACCCAATTGAATTACAGTTATTTTAATAACTAAAAGGCTCGGTACTGGTCGTCAACATATTGTCTATTATAAAATAAAACACTGCCAATCAATTCCGGGTCTTACTGCATACATAATGGGGAACTTGCACAAAAAATATAACGAGATACTGGGTTGATAAATAAACAAAACTATGGAATGTGCTATCATTAAATTTGTAGTATAAAATAATTGATATTTTACGAAATATTCTACTTATAAATTACGTATAATGGAACGTAATTGCAAAACCCAAGTGACGTCATTGCATCGAGAATCATAGAACAGTGTTTCCAAGTCGGAGAATTTTTTCCAAAATTGTTGTTGTGTTTAGTATAGCAATTAGCGATTATAGATTTCGGAGGTCCTTTTCTTCCTTCTTCCTTATTTTTCTACGCGATGACGTCACGCCTTTTTAACTGCAGAGTTTTTAAGTCATATTTTGACTTTGTACATATTTTAATGTTTTTGGTGTGTTTATTTAAGACCTAGTTCTTTACAATGAACAAAAAAAATACATGCTAGTTCCCTATTGGTGCGAGGATTGATGGTCATTTAACATTAAACGAAATGTAGCACATTTGGCAGTGTATCTTGGAATGTTTTAAATGCAATTATAAAAGGTGGAGTGAATTAAATCAATTGTATAAGAATGTTACGTATTGGATATAATAAAATAAATAAAATAACTTAAATAAGACTTGACTTACAGATATTGACATAAGCTGGGCGATATTTTTCGATTGTATGTTGGTAGTTACTATGTAATAAATTAATATAACATAACATAAGCTCAAGCCTGCATCCTCGAAGGGGTAGGCAGAGGCGTACTAGAACACCCACATTTCGCCGAGCTTAGTTCCGTCCCAGATGTGATAGGGGGCGAGCCTACCGCCATATCGGGCACAAATTCCAGTCTCCGGGCTGATATGGAAAAATCCAATATCACTTTGCTCGACCCGGGGATCGAACCCGAGACTTCAGGACGGTAGTCGTACCGAAATACAACCACGCCACCGAGGCAGTAGTAATAAATTACCTAAATTATTTTATATTTCTACTCATTCATAATATTTGTGATCTAGTGTATTCACTTGTTAAAAATGCTTAAGTTTGTCGATACTTTACTGTAACGGTGGGCGATTATGAAATCATTACAGTATTAGATTAATAATACATTATTCATACAACATTATTCGATAATTCAAGTAAATCAGTAACTAATTTCATAATTAACATCAGCCACAGGACGTCCACTGCTGGACATAGCCTTCCCCCAAATATTTCCAAAACGACCTGTTGGAAGACATCCAGCGACTTCCTGCAATCCTGGAGAGGGCTATCTCGGTGTTTCTCTACACGATCAAATCAGAAAGGAGGAGATCTACGGATCTGTTCTACGGAACAAAACACTGATAAAGCCCAGCGAATTAGCAAGATGAAGTGGCAGTGGGCAGGAAATATAAATCGTAGAACCGATTATCAGGAATAATAATTAAGTAATATTTCGATTATGCCGATCAGTCATCATCGCCCACCCCTATATCGTTCGCTTATTAGTCGATTTAATGTCAACAAATTATTTTACTAATAGTCTATTCCAACTTATGTTTAATATAAAATATGTATTTTTAGGGAATGGATACATGTCTACATCTTGATAGGTAGTGCAACTTAACGGTGTGAGAATTATATCAAACACGATAATTGAATCTCAACCTTATGATATTAACATATGGCTGATATTAATTAAAAGTTGTAGAAGTTTAATATAATATGTTAGGCTTAATATTAATCTTAAAGCAGTTAATGCTTATTGAAAATGGACGTATTGCGAAATTCATAACGACGGAATTTTTGATTCTAAATATATAACAATAAATTACTAGCAAAAATATCAATACAAAATAAGTGTAATAGTGTTTTCATCTCATTCTAAAATTGTTTTTTTGTTTAAATGTGATGTTTTATAAACTTCAGCGAAGATGGACAGTATAATATGAAAAATTTTTATATGTTATTTTTTGTAATTTTTGATTGCCCCTGTTGGCTGCCCTGGTTCGGTCGATTCCAATAATAAATCTTAATTCTGTGTATCATTAAATAATTTAAGGCGTGTAATAACAACATTTATCAAATTATTGTGAAAAAAAACGACGTACAAAGATCCCATTAAATTAATTAACGATAAATAAACGGCAAGATCAACATACTTAATATATTCGAATAAATAATAAATACGAGAGTTTTTTATAATAATAATCTCAAAAAATACAATTAAATTATATGAAATGTATTTTAAAAAATCTACAACATTGAAAAATAATAACAGATTCATAATATATTTATTTGAAGAGTCATACTAATTTAAATGTTCCAAATAATTATAATCTTAAATTCTAAGTTGCCTGAATTTCATGAAGTATGGACATTAACATTAATTACACCATCACAGGAAAATTAAACTTACCAATTAAACCGTAAAATGTACACAAGATTTTATATCTAAGAAGATATGGCGTCAGTTTTTGTGAATGGGAAATATTTCCTATAACACTCCCATGAGATATCGAAACTACTTATTTGTAGTATCTTGGAGTTAAGATAGGAACGGAAATAGGAAATATTTCTCATGATAGGAATCACTCCCATAACACTATATTGATACTACACGATTGTTGATGACGCCCAACTACATGTTAGGAATTAAAATGGGAAATATTTCCCATAATAGGAAACACTACTATAGCATCATACTGGTTGACAATCTGCTTGTGGATAATAGTCATCTTAGAATTTACTTTAGATCTAAAATGGGAAATATTTCCCATGACAGGAATCACTTTCATAGCACTATATTGACACAACAACATCATCGTTGACGACGCTCATCTATGAATTACCTTAGGAATTAAAATGGGAAATATTTCCCATAATAGAAAATATTACTATAGCATAGTACTGGTTTGATAACCTGCTGTATAATAACCATCTTAGAATTTATTTTAGATCTAAAATGGGAAATATTTCCCATAACAGGAATTACTTTCATAGCACCGTACTGACCCGACAACCTGATCATCGATGACAGCAGTCTCAGAATAAACTGGGGAACTGAAATGGGAAATGTTTCCCATACTGGGAAACATTCCCATCACGTCCACAGCGACGTAGGCATCATGCCTTCCATAGACGTGTTCCTTGGCGTTAGAACTTCATTACACAGGAAGTCTAGGGGCATATCTACCAGGTATCCTTGTATGAGGTCTATTTTCCTATTAGCAAGTGCTGGGTCCGTGTGCCATAGAGTTTGGCTATTTTCCTCTTGGTACCTTTTCAGTTCCGCGAATGAGTGCACTGCATTTGTTGGTATGGGGTGGAATACCTGAAATTAATTTTGGACCATTAACTGTTGGCTTTTCTACGTCTCCCTGTCTTGGTGGCAGCAATGGACCGGAGCCCTGGTTTGGAATCCCAGGTCATACATCTGCGTTCTTCTAACACGGATCCCTTAGAAGGGGTTGATGTTGAGCAGGTAGTCGCTTTTAAAAACTTGAGGTAGTAAGTAACATGCTTAAAACTGTGTTGTGACAACCTCACACTGGATCAATCAATCAAACCAATCTCACGGTTAGGGCAAGTGGAAGTCCAGTTGGTCCTTAGCGGCCCCAATACACCATCACCATCACCTACCTCCTCGTACATGTTGGTGTTCCGTGTGGAGATGGCCTGCCACACGTTCCTGTAGAAGTGTTCGCAGCAGGGGTCGTCGATGCTGTAGTCCAGCTGGTCAGGGTCGAGGTCCAGCAGCCCCAGGTGTTCCCGGAACATTCTCTTGCGCAGATTCCCGGCAACTCGCCCGCAAGGGAACGCCTCACCGTTCATCACTCCGTCCGTGAATTGTTCGTCCTAGAATTTAATGTTCGTAATGGTTTTCTGAACATAGGTCTCCCCCAAAGATTTCCAGATCAACCTGTTGGAAGCGGCCTGCATCCAGCGATTTCCTGGTAGGCGTGTGTTCAGCAGTGGACGTCCTATGCCTGATGATGATGATGAATGGTTTTTTGAGTTGTAGAGTCACTGTAGACAGTTATGTCTACGGGAATAGAACGATTTGATACCACTGTTTCACAGGATACCAAAATAAAGTGGTAGCTGGCTGGTGCGTTTCGTTCGGTGACAGATGTAGTTGTCCTCCGACTCGAATTTTCCCTTCCCTTTCCTTTCCAATCCATACGTTCCTTTAAGGTTGGCAACAGTCGTACGATTCTTTTGGTAACGTGGGTACCTATGGGCAGTAGAGATCAGACACCATCAGGTGATCCACCTTCTCGAGAGCCAATATTCTATAAGATAAACGCGGCAATGTGATTGAGGACATACTTCAAAACCTTGTAGTACCCAGAGCCAGAATTTCGGCAAAATCAGACAAAAGTGATTAATACCCGTACCTGCAAAAGCACAGCCACCTCCGAATCCCTGCTGCCAAGCATGGACCGGTCATTGAGATTCGCGCTGCCGCATATCACGGTCTTATCATCAGCTATCAGGAGTTTAGAGTGCACATAGACTAATTCGGTGACAGGCTCGCCTTCCAGGGTAGAGTGAGTGCGCAGGCCGTGGAACGTGATGTATTGTGATGGGTCTGCGATGCCAGACTCGTATAGACGGGTCAGGATGGCTTCGCGACTCCTGGAATTCCAATTGTCTTTATTCTTCCTTGGTTTAGTGGTATATGGGCTGGACGAGGAAGTCTTGGATTTAAATCCCAAGGGGTTATCACTACGTTTTATGGCGGGTACACACCGGCCGAACGAAGGCAAAATAATCTATGCCTGTTCCATTCACACAACAGCGAAAGTTTGTTTGTGTGAACGCAAGAGGCGAAGATTCGCGTACATTCGTTGGGTTGGTGTGTAGACCTAAGGACAATTGGGTACTTGACTTTTTTAAAAGTATCCAGGTTTATTCATTAGTTTATCCTAAGCATGTAAAAAAAATATTTCGTTATTTTTTCATATATTTAGTTAAAAAAAATAAAAAATATGTATAATTAAAATTGCCGCCAAAACGCTATCTGTTAACTGTAGATACGGGTGACGTCATTATTCCTTACCATAGATACAAAATCTCTCATAAAAAAACATTGAGGAAGTAACATTTCAACCTAAAAATACGGGTCAGATATTTCGTTGGTCAGATATCGATCGTCGATCACATCCGCGTTGAAATTAGGTTGAACTTTAAACAAAAATACGAAAAAAATATACCAAATAACCTGTCCGTGTGACTTTGGATCTTAGGTCTAAAGACCTTGTGGAACAAATATAAAAGAAAAATGTGTAATGTGACATCATGCAATGTGATTGGCGTTTACAGTCACGTGACTCACAGATAAAAAATAATTATTAAAATTACTAAAATAAAATTCCTATCCTAAAATCCTAGGAGTATTTTTAATAAATTCCTATTGCACACGTTATTTCGATGATAAATTTATGTTCCTACAGAAATTCGTTGATATTGGTTACTATAGTAAAGTGCCCAATAATCGTACCGCGCATGCAATACCACTACCCCACCGAGGCAGTCTTCTATCTTACCTGCAGATGCTCTGGTAGTTCCAGTGCGTGACTGCATGTAGCGATGTCCCCGAGGGCGCGCCCACCTCCCCCTCGAACCCGGGCAGCAGCGGCAGCACCACGTACACTCGGAATGAAGACTTACTGCGGTGCGCGCGCATTATGCGGTTGTAGATCGCCTCGCCGATCTGTTGTTTTATATCGTTTAATACCAAAGCCAAAAAGCGACTGCAGGGTTATCACCTCCTCTTATAGCAGTATTATTATAATCGTTCTTCGTTTGTTTTGTATGGGAATCGCTACAAATAAAATTATATTAATACTGCTATAAGAAGTGGTGGTAACCCCCCTGATATGCGTAGCTTCTATCTCAAATTAGTACCCCTAGTACGAGTTAATGCTTCTCGAAAACTATGATAGTTATCGTTAAATCCTCTATACATTTATTTAGTTCATTGTAATTTCCGCCAGCATTAACTAGTACTAGAGATGTTGGCATCAGTGAAATGTATAAACACAAAATGTAAACTGATATATCGATATTAATTTATCCATATTTAAGAAGTATCTAAACCGTATACATATACGGTATTTTATAAAATATCGGGGAAAAAAATAGATCCACTACAGAAAAAATTATATAGATATTAATATCAAGATGGAAGTATCGATATTCTTAAACTTCACCACTACAATTTGATTTAAATGTTAATACATTTACGATATTTTTAGCGGAGCAAAAATTTTTTGCAATATATAATTGTATTTCAAAATGTGAAACTTGAGCAACACAGGAATTTCGAAGCGGATGGATAGTAATATGTTTAATATTATTATTACCTGATTGCGCACACTACCGCTCGACCTCGACATTGTGATGAAAAACTGATTCTCGATATAAATGTAGTGTTGTGCTCTCGTTATAGTATCGACATACGCCTCGTGTATGCTCTGCTCCACTGTGTCAGGGTCCAGGAACCCACAGGACCAGCTCGACACGCTTCTAAGTACCTAAAAAAAGTTTTTTATAGCAGAGGTCGATAAACAAATAACCGAGTCATCTGACTAAAAATCGTGGTAACAATAATTGATCTTTAAGTGAAACATTTGGATTTTTTACATTTGAAAATCTCATTATTGGTACGAAATATGACATCAAAATATATCGTTACAACGGTCTGTAAGACAATAGACTTAAGCAGTGAGTACGACCATTAATATTACGCACAAAACTGTCTACAGCGTCGCCATAACGGTACTGCTTATATCGATCCTGGGATACTGTTGTATTGTGCGCAAAATACCATTATACTTTTATTAGCAACGCCATGTATATTGTGTAAGGTAAATTGACCGTATGATTTATTTCCATAGCCTAATGTATGTTCTATTGTTTTAAAAAATGTTTACTTCCTTCCGTTTTAGTCACGAGTATTCACGAGCACGTTTTTCATTTTGTCCTGAGTAATCATTTAAAATAACAACATAAGCTCACGCGATGTGATAGGGAGCGAGCCTATCGCCATATCGGGCACAAATTCCAGACTCCGGGCTGTTATGGAAAAATCCAATATCACTTTGCCCGACACGGGGGTCGAACCCGAGACCTCAGAACCATAGTAGTACCAAAATACCACCACGCCACCGAGGCAGTCTCTAAAATAACAACAGATACTCTAATAAATAGAAAAGGAAAACACGTCAAAAATGCACTCCTTCAAAAAGTAAAATAGATAAAGTAGTGTTTTACCTGACATGACACACTATTCATTTCTACAGTAAGTATTTTATCCAGATCTGATAACGGCTTGATGTCCGTGTATGTTTTAGGAATTAGGTATGGGTAGTTTAGGTTTTGCCTGAAACAGAAAAGATTTTGTCAAATATAAGTAACGTGAAGGGACTTGGTCTGGTAAGTCACCTCCTTGGTCTACCGGCAGTGTATATGGGCTGTGAACCAGGAGGTCATGGGTTCCATTTCCAGGACGGGCGTGGTGTTTTTCTAACACTATTTTCCCGGGAGTGGATCCCTCAGATGGGGATCAATCCCCTGTTGCCAGCCTGACATCAACGTCAGGCAGGCAACCAGTCGTGAAAACTAAGCCAAATCCTTTCTACGACATCCTTGAAAAAGTGTGTTGCGCCGATTCCACATTAAGGCGGGATAATGGGCATGTAGAAAGAAAGATAAGTAACATGAATAGACAGAAATAAGTTCGTTGAAATAGGATGATTTAGTTTTCTAGTTTAACTTTACCTAACCCTACGAGGACATAGGCGTATCTTTTATGTATCCTAATATCACACCACTAGGGTTTCGACACATCACATAAAGCAGGTTGCAGAAAATATTTAGCTTTAGTTTTTATGATCAGCTACTTTTCACACTTCAACCCCTTCTGGGGGAGTATGGCTGGCGTATGAGCATATATTTAAGAGGTTACTACCTGGCTTTCTCTAATTTGACAGCGTTCCACCTCTGTATGAAGTGTCTCGCGACATCCCTCGCGGCTGCTCCCGTCAGTACACACGATACATCATGCCACGGCATCCGAGGAGTCGCGTGACGGTCCACCAGATCTGTAACATACAACTTTAAGTACATAAGCTCACGCTAGTATCCCCGGAGGGGTAGGCAGAGGCGTACTAGCGAACTAGAACACCCACATGTCACCAAGCTTCCGTCCCAGGGTGTCTAGTCTATAAAACGTTATCGGACCGATACTCTACCGCATAGACTAATATAGATGCACGTGGATCAAATAAATGTCAAACACCGAAGAGTGGGCTGTCAAACGGTTTACAGCATAACATTTTTCCAAACGAAACTTATACCATTGATATCGGTCGGACAAGGAAGCCACATAAATAGCAAAACGTCCGAAACGAAGTCCATAACTGCGGATTTCATTTTACAAACTAGGCCCCCTGATGTGTTAGGGGGCGAGCCCATCGCCATATTGGGCAAAAATTCCAGACTCTGGGCTGATGTGGAAAAACCAGTATCACTTTGCCCGACCCAAGAATCGAACCCGAGACCTCAGGACGGGAGTCGTATCGAATTTTGTTTTTAAATACAGAGATAAACTCATCCTTTATTTTGAAGAATATACATGAAGAAACGAAAACAATTTTGAGAAAAGACACATTAGATTCAAAATGTAAGGCTATTTTGATAAATGGTTTTTGGGCATGATTTTTATTCTTTTTTCGAGTAAATGGCAAATTGTCAGGGTAGCCAGTGTTTCTTTGCCTATATAGACTGCACGCCACTGTCTACTCTGTCATCTAGTTGTTTTAAGCATCGAGTAACCAAACAATGTAAAATAACTTACCGACAAAAGGCAGATCTAAATTATTAAAATCCTTAACGATGAAGTTTGTGTAATCCTTGCCGATCCATAGTTTCGAATTGCCCTCGACCCCTTCCAACGCATCCTTGGTACTTTCTGTGATAACCCTCCCCTCCACCACCTGAGCCAAGGGGGTGGGTTGACTAACTTTACCCACATTTATATTCAACCCCAAAGCATCAGTCAGCAGTACTTGATTGTTTGACCTCGCGTAATTTTCCGCCTTTTTTCGTTCATTATCATCGAATTTCTGCTCGTTCCTTTCCTCTTCGTATGGAGGGTATATGATACTAATAATATCCTTTCCTCGATCAGTGATTTTGTTTAAAACATTTCGTTTGTGCACTTCGTGTGTGTCATGTTTGCTGAGTTCTGGGTTCGATGTGATTAGTAAATGGTCTCCTTGTGGGTTGGAGGCTATAAGGAGCTGGTCTCCTGGTTCTAGGACTGGAAGATCGGGTTTGGTAATGTTTTCTGTTTCGGCTTCATCAATTTCAGTTGTAATTGGTTCTGGGTCGTTGAGTGTGGTGCTGTTGGATAAAAAGTTATTTTTCAAAATCAATAATAAATACTTTTAACATTACATTGTGTTAAAAAATCCGGTATAAAAACAGAAACATTTAAAAAGATTTTGAATATTCTATTACTAATAGAAAACACTATCTCGAGTCGCATGCTGTTTTTACCTGTGAAAATTCTTTATCACATGAGGAGAGGCGCAAACAGCAGTAAGTCTATAATAAACCATGTTTGCCTCACCAAATATATCTGACTCAATGTTATAATCGACTTATGAAGCATAACGTAATCTATCGATAAATTTTATCGATAAATTTATCGATAATAAATCAAACAATAACTCACCGATTAAGTCCGATAACGAGATCTTTAGAAGACTTTGCGAGTTCCAAAGCTGCCTCTATTCCATTAGCGTTAGGGATGTACAGCCCCCCTCCCCCGGGAGAGCTGGAAGTTTTCTTCTTAGTCCTTATCGATGTCGACGGCTGTGTTATATTACCAAGATCTGTCAATCTGTGAAAATAAATGAATGAGTATTTTTTATCCTGGCATGGGATAGTGACGACGTTAAAAATGATTTTTTTTCGGTTTATGAAGGCAGTCGAGTAGACCGTCTATCGAACAGTAAGTGATTACACATCTCACCTAATGGCAATGCTAGGGGCACAGCTATGTCACCAACTACTGCCTTATAAAGGAATGGGAATTGGGTAGTGGACGGGGTATTTGACTCAGTATTTCACATCGTACGAAAAGTAACAGCAAACTGTCACTTCACGTCAGATTTCTGTGAAATCAATTCAGTGATACTAAACATAATTTTTTTTTTCAATTTCACTCCAACTTTGTGTAGCGGTTCATATAACACACACAGGCGAAATTCGAAATTCCATACATGTAGCACCAATATAGCTTTCGAGTAAAATAGCATACGAACATGACATGCGGATAGACCGCCTAGGCCTTTTGCCGTCGGGATCCTAAAAACTACAATAAGCAAATAATAATCCTTACCTATGCTTAGCATCATCCCAGCGTCCGTAACAAAGATCGATGCCACCAACGAACGCGACGGTTTGGTCGATGACCACCAGTTTCTCGTGATGTGCCCAAAAGAACACGCCCGCCTTCGCGTGGTCTGGGTGACGGAAAACCTACCGTTAGATAAATGGCCCACTGTTAGATATGGGAACATGTATCGACATGGTCCTAGGCAAGCTAGGCATCGGTATGGCTGCCAAAATCGGAAACCATCTTTTAAAAAGTCACAGAAGCGTGGTCCCAAGATTTTTATGACGAAGAAATGAAATAAAATGCCTATTAAATATATAACACCCAACAGTCATCATTGAATTATAATTTCACCAAAATCGATGTCAATTAAGTCTAATGGATGAATATCAAATTCGATAGGAATTATTTAAATATACAAATGATTTCTCACCTTAATGTTTTCGCTGGCCAATCGACTTTTGCTGTAAAAACTGTTTATACCGAGCGCCATTTGCACTTCTTTGTACAGCATTATGAATATTTTCACACCTTGAGCCTGCAAGTAAAACATCGATTAGAGTGTTATTTTTCAGATGACACAATAAAGCTTCTTGGTTTTTATTTGACTCTAAAATGGTTTGTGTTATGGTTGTGCGACGTTATATGGAATGTTACAATACAAAGGTGCCTTTTCATCATCTGTATGCCATTGATTCCCACGGTTTCCTTTAAAACATCGACTCAGGGATTTTGGGCAGTTCTAGTTTTTTATATTTTAGGTAAATTATTTCATCGATATTTTAAAAATAGCACGCTGTAAATAATTTGGCTTACTGCATAGGAGTGCTCTACGGTTGAGACGGATCATTTTTACAATCGACTGTTTGCTTGACGTTAACTTCCCTCTGGGGAATTTAGTTTCAGGTGAATCATGTAAGAGAAATACGTCGTTCGACCTGGTTATCGAAACCAGCCCTGTTGGTTCAAAGCTTATATACATTGCCACTAAATCAAAAAGGCGATTACCCTTATTGGGAATACTAAGGGATTTATAGAGCCAACTTCAAGTAAGTCAGAGGTAAAAAATCGAAATCAGTGAGGATTTGGATTTTTTAATCAAACTTTGACTTAGCTCGAGTCAGTTTTTACAAGGAAAGCTAAGAGAGCTAATCTAAGGGAGAGCTATGAGACTAGGTCGAAGTTCGATTTAAAATTTTCAAATATTCACAAAGTTCGTTTTTTGATTCTGACTTAGTCGAAGTTCGCTCAATAGATCTCTGTCTAATTTGGGTAAATCGTGTTAGCAAAAGCCTGATTTATGACTTGAAACACCCTGTACACCCTGTCACGAAGGCGAACAAGATATCGAAAACCTTGTTTGATTTGTGAGTTGAATTCTCTTTTACCCAGCCACTACAATAAGGCGAAATATGTCAAAGATATCGACTGACCGCCTTCCTCTTGAGTATGTTGTCGAGCCGCCAGTAGTTGCCGCTGAGCGCCGGCCGCTTCATGTACACCTCGGGGCTGAGCCACCAGTCCGCGATGTAGATCTCGTCGCGCGCTAGTTCCATGGCGTCTGCTACAGCTGCGAAGTGCGCGGACCCGTCGACGAGCATGCCGGCGAGCGTGGCCGCACGCGGAGGAGCGAACGAGTGGTGCACGTTCGGGTACGTGAATTCGCGAGCTGGAACCACAGATTATACTTCTGTTTCTATCTGCCCTTATCCCACCTTAATGTGGGGTCGGTGCAACACAAGCATGTTGTAGAAAGGATGTGTCTGGCTGCCTGCCTGACGTCAACCCCCTATGGGATCCAGTCCCGGGCAAATTAAATTAGAAAATTAGCTTTGCCGGACCTGGGAATCGAACTCTGCTGCCCCCTGACTTTCTTGACACGCTGTTGAAATTTGATTTCGATTCGGTTTCATTTATTGGCTTAAAATTTCACCGAAGTCTTTAAAAATCTATTCGAGAATTTGTCATTTGGTAATTTTTAATGTGACATTAATACTTTTTTTTAACTCCTCTTCGGTGAAATTTTAAGTCACTTCATGGAATCGAATCAACGTTAAATTCGAATCGAGTGTAAAGAGTCGGCCCCCAGGACCTCCCGGTCCACAGCCCATATAATACTGTCATTAGACCAAGGCCTCTGCCTCCGTGGTGGTATTTCGGTACTACAGTTCTGAGGTGTCGGGTTCGATCCCCGGGTCGGGCAAAGTGATATTGGATTTTTCTATATCAGCCCGGAGTCTGGAATTTGTGCCCGATTTGGCGATAGGCTCGCCCCCTAATCACATCTGGGACGGAACTAAACTCGGCGAAATGTGGGTGTTCTAGTTCGCTAGTGCGCCTCTGCCTACCCCTTCGGGGATACAGCCGTGAGCATATGTATGTATGTATTAGACCAAGGAGACGACTAAACAAAAATATTTTATCAACTATACTAACCACTCTGATTGGCCACCGTCTTGAGGTACTGCATCCATTCCTTGCTCTTGCGCTTGGTCCAGCACTTTATGACCATCTGTCGACTCTGGTTCAGTATCTGCAGTCCATGATTCATTCCCGTTGAGTACATTCCGCTCGATACCTCGAACCTTTAATAATGTCCCAATGATCGTATATGCTTTGTCAATTTGTTAGGATGATAAAGACAGGTTAGTGCTATGATAGTATAAAGTTTGATAATTGGATACATGATTATGTTTGATTTTATATACATATTTATATGCAATAGCAAATAAAACAAACAATAATCCCTTCTGTGAAAACAGCATCGAAATTGGTTGAAAAACGAGGCAGTAATTCAAATTTTAAATTCTGGAGTATGGGCATAGTGGAGATATCTAACTATCCCATTCCACTGCACGTACTGTTATGGCGGTGACGTGATTATACTAATACTTGTCTTTCCTGCAGTTTGTAGGTTACACCAAAGTTCAAAGGTTTATGACTTTTTTACTTTTGAGAATATTTAAATATTTCTTTCTGTTCTATATTTTAGATGACGTAAATTAATTGATGCAAGCACTTGAATTTACACAATTATGAATTCATTATGGAATAACATTCTGCGTTTTCCCGACTTAGTTTAAATTAAATAGCCTTTAAAACAATACAATTTATAACTTACAATTAGGTAAAACAATACATTTCAAATGGCATTTTAAGTTAGTGTCGCAGCACTAAGCAGTTGTGGTTATGAAATGGTATTACACAAAGAGTTAATGTTTTTGAAATAAACGAAAATATTACGATATCACTGTATTTATAAATGTGAATGAAGTTAAGAGAAATGGGACAAGACCAAAAATATTAATTTTCGATATATTTTGTGAAAAATATTTAATTGCCTAAAACCAATTTTTTTAAATATAATCGATGAATAAATTTTTTCAAACTATCTCTTTCCGAAACATAAACACAAATTTTGATGTCCCCTCAACATAAAATTAGGTTTATGAAATTGTGATTACGTGAATTCAGCAAAATAACTACCAAACAAAATTATTTACACATTTTTTAGAATGTTGCACTCTTCAAACCCATTTACTTACATTTTTGAAGCCTGCATGGAACAAAAATCACAATTATTATTGATTTTTTTTCTGATGGTGACTCATTTTCTCGAGTCTTTCTGTACAATGTCGATTTCTATCGCCAAGTAGTATTATGTAAGAAATTCGTGTGCTAGTTTGAAGAACACTGTAGCCAGTGTTACTAAGCATTATAGGACTCCCGAATACTAAGACGCTATTCATCTTTAAGAGCTACTTAGATTGTTTTGTGCTGTACAATTTCGACAGGTAAGGCAGCCTCAAATGAAATATCTATCTGAATAGAATTTATGTATTTGAGGAATAATACATACACACACACACGCCTGCATCCCATGGTTGTAGGCAGAGACAATTGGACCGTGTTACGCTGAAATGATCCAACGCACAAAAAAAAAAAAAAAATGACGCCAGTATGGTCTATTAATGGTTTAGAACATGTTGGCATCAATAACATTTTTTTTATGGGTTGGATCATTTCTGCGTAACACGGTCCAATTGAGCGCCACAAGCTACGATCCTGACACACCTCTTATGCCTCGTCCAAATCCATCGTTTCATACATTTTCAGCGGTTGACCCTCACTCCGAAAATAATTATCAAATATTCATTTAATGGTGACTAATGCAGTGCTTTATTCAAATTACGGGGGGTGTTGCTACTGTTTATGGGTAGTCGTATCGATTACCATTAGATTTCAATACAAAACTTACCCTTGATCGAACAGCATGATTGCCTTAATGACCCCATCTCTAGGTCGAATGTACCCGAAGAAAGTGTCTTTGACGAAGAACCACCGCTCCTGCCATTTGGCACACACCAGACCTGTGCAGAAGTAGTTGCATCTGAAACGTACAATACTCATTAAGTAGGAGTAAGTTTCGGACCCCACTTCCTTCATGGCCAGTTAAATAACAGAAGTAAAGTAAATGCAATATGTTTTACTCGACATAACATTAGTTGGCAATTGGGTACTTGATTATGTTTGAATTTATACACATTTTTATATGTAAGAGCAAATAAAACATAAAATAATCCCCTCTGTAAAAACTGCATCGAAATTGGTTAAAAAATGAGGCAGTAATTAATATTTTAAATTCTGGGGCGCATAGTGCATATTGGCATAGTGGAGATATTTTGTTATCCCTTTTCAACGCACGTACCGTTATGTTGGTGACGTGTTTATACTGATACTTCTCTTTCCCGCAGTTTAAAGGTTACACTAAACTTGTGTTCGATAAATGAGTCAAGTACCCAATTGACAATTTAAAGTTTTAAGTCAAAGTAATGATAAAAGCAACGGCTTATTAACTCTACTCGTGGTTTTTACTTTACCTAACTTTGACTCTGGGTAATGTTTACCGACAATACTTCAATTAGTTTCAAAAAAGAGTCATGTACACAAACAAAATACCGCATTGTGTGCGTAGTTTTATATCAGACACTCATGAATCACTGTAACGTATGTGGTTACATCACCATTTATCAGATTTGTCCAAAATATAGATCAAGATTGTACTGTTTGGGTACGACAGTCTATTTATTATACATATTTTATCTGATTTATGCATGGAATAATACCAACTTTGTAGTCGGTGTAATATAAAAAAAAAACTTCGACATGATATCGATAATTTCCCCCTTCCCCAATTTATTGTCCTTTTAGGTTGACAACGCACTCATGATTGATTTTGGTTCTTGGGTATCTATGGGCGGTGGAGATCTTTGACCACCAGGTGACCCACTTGCACATTTACCAGTCTCTGGTATAAAAATCTCCTATGAGTGTTTTAAGTCCACTCTACTAATCTTTCTTCTTTTTTTATCCTATTGTGTCCTACTGATGGGCGGAGGAGAGAATCATGTGACCATGAGAATGTTTATTTCCAGAGTTTGTTGTTTTTTTGCTAAAGCCTTCCATGAGTAAGATTTCTGGTCATCCAAAACCGCTCTCCTCCTCCCTATTCCCTTCATTTCCGGTTGACAATAACCGTTTTTATCTTGGTACTAGCTGACCCGGCGAACTTCGTTCAGCCTAACAGTCGATTCTATAATTTGTTAGTATTGTTTTATTATGTCTAAAATAAACCTAGCCTAAGTTACTCCTTATTATATCAGCTACCTGCCAATAAAACAGACAGACAGACAAAAATTTAAAAAAAAATATTTTGATGTATATACCGTATATAAATTCATATACATGTAGTATAAAACGGTTATTTCAATATTACAAACAGACACTCCAATTTTATTTATATGTATAGATGTATAGATTATGCGAGTCCATGTAAAGATCACTTACCATCAGGTGACCCACCTAGTTTGCCAGTCTCTATAATAATAACTTTATTGAAATTAAACTATTTTTACGGATTATATCACGATTTGGTTTTAATTTTTATGCCCGACGTTTCGAAAGCTTTGCAGCCTTCGTGGTCACGGGTCAGACTGAAGACTGCAAAGCTTTCAAAACGTCGGGCATAAAAATTAAAACCAAATTGTGATATAATCCGTAAAAATAGTTTAATTTCAATGAATAACATTCACGTAAACCTAAGAAATCATTATAATAACTTTAACTAAACTCACCTGACACACACCATGTTCCCCAGCAGTCCGAAGCAGTTGCAGCCGGCCTGGCCCGGCTGTGTGGATCCGGTTCTCTTCTGTATGATGCCCTCTTTGCCCTTGTTGCCCAATTCTGATATAAACGATAGGTTCGACACTTCCAGGAACTTTACCTGTTATCGATAAAAAATATTTAAGTAATTTCATTGTGTTTTCGATATAAAATGATTATGTACAGTGTGATTTTTTTTGGAAATTTCTCTCTGTGTACAAGCTTGAAGGTATGTTCGTATGTAATTTTGATTTGTGATAGTGAGGGGTGAAATACCATCTATTTCCTTTAATATTAGGCATTTTTAAGAACATGTAAGAGACAAGAAGGCAAGTGCAAGAATGAGTTGAATTTTTACAGGTAACTTATTTTTTGATATCGATATTTTATTATTAAATAGTCGATATTTAATAGTTACAACTCATTTAACGATTGATACCATCGAATTACACCATTATTGTCTTTTAAAACCAAGTCACATTTTTCCTATCAGAAAAAGTAAGTAATATTTTAATCGTTACTAAAATATTTGGTGACTACAACAAATTCATGCAGAGATTTTATCATTATCAGATGAAAATACACGTTTTTAATAAAATAATAGAGATGTCATATTATGTTATTATCGATAAGATGTTACTTACAGTTTCGTGATGATTTCTATATATCGATATGTTTAGTAGATTAAACAGATACTCCTCCAGTAGCTTCATTCTTAATTGGATGCCTTCGTATGTTATCATTACTTCTGGTTTCTTTGGGAACCTAGAAAATAAGCGTGTTTTCAGTATACTGGACAAAAGTCTGATTGATTTTAGCTTAACATTTAGGGGAACCGTGAAGTGAAGTGAAGGGAAACCGTGGGTCGAAATAACAATATGATTGCTTATGTGGCTATAGGAATTAATTTATTCAATTTATTAAACGCTTCGTATGTCGCATAAAAACCTATTGAAAGGGCTCAAAAACACTTTGTGACCCTCTTAACTGTATCGTAGACGTGACTTTATATTAGTAACGTTGATCTTTGAGTTCGAAATTCCTGGACGATGTGACCCTCAGATTGAAAATCACGACTTTATACAATATTATTTTATTTAAATGACACAGCATGTATGTCGCCTACTTAATCTAGTGGCTGTGTATATGGGTTGTGAATCGGGAGGTCCTGGGTTCTACTCCCGATCGGGCGAGGTGTTCTAACATATATTTGCCTGGGATTGGCTTCCCGAAATGGAGTGTGACGTCAGGCAAACAGCCGGTTGTAAAAACTAAACCAAATCGTTTCTGCAACATGCTTGAAAAAGTGTGTTGCACCGACCCTCATAAGGGCAAGTAGAAATAAAGATACAGCATACCTGGGCAAAGCGCCTTTTCTCTTCCTTGGCCTCGCCTCCCTTCTCTTCGAGTTACTCCTGGGTACTGACTGTAGGGCTATCTTCTCTGCTTTTTCCTCAGTAACCACTGTGTTCTTGAAGCTAGCTCGCCGGGACTTGTGAGTTTTGGTGGGGAATGGAATGTTAAGGGACGCTCTGTATAACGTAAGCTGTTGGTGTAAGTACAGTATGTGCTTGTACCGCTTCTTGATTGTCCATTGGAAGTCGCCATGTTGGAGGGATATTGTGTATCTGAAAAGGTATGAATTTTTGATACATACAATGTAGATGTTATAAGAACCGTATGTTTTTAGGGTAAGTGGATAATGGATATCTAGATGTGGAACAAAGGTCGCGGTAGGTTCGGAATTACTGCCAGAGGCACTCTCTACTATTGCACCTAAATGTGATTAAACATACAATAATTCATTATTATACGTGTATATATGTATATATGTATATATGTATATATAACTTTAATTTATCGTTAGAATACATACTAACTTTAGAGCGTCTCAGTATCCAAACAAACCTGATTTAAGGGTTTTTATGATTTTATGTATATTAGTATTTTGTAACTCATTAGTTTTGAAATAAATAAATAAAACCAGAGAGTGATGCAGAGATGAGACTTTGTGGGTGAGAAATGTTTGTATGATCCATACATACATGCTATATTATTATGTGTATTGTGAAAAGGTTTTCGTTGTTCCTTTCACTCGCGGCAAAAGATAAGTGCAGATACTTCAGTAGATAAACCATGAGTTATTTAACATTTCTCGCTAGCGATTTCGTAAAATATTTATATGATAAACACCCGAACGCCTCTAGCGGTACGAGAGGAACTGACGTTTTTCATACATACGTTTTTTAAGTGGTATTTCCCCCTCCGTTTCCCAATTCTTTTTCCCCCCTTCCATTCCCTCTTTTTAGGTTGGCAACGCACCTATGGGCGGTAGAGATCACTTACCATCAGGTGACCAATCTGCTCGTTTGCCAGTCTCTGCTATAAAAATAATACAATTAATTATTTTACGTAGTCGCTTGCGTGAAATGTAAAAAAATTTCATGGTTGAGTTACTGTTCATCTTTGTACTTTACTATAAACGTGGCCTTAGTTAGGTGTGTTAGACACACTTACTGACTTCCTTGATATTATATCAAGTCATACATAAAATGGTAAGGTACCAACGGGGAAGTACTAATTGCTGCCAAACAAAGAATTAACCACAATATCTTCAAGAGGTTGATAAGATTGAATCAAAATGACAACACGCGAAACACTGTGTTATCAGTGTTGAACAATTTAATTGATGAGTCACAATAATCGCCACACAGTGTCAGACTGGTTGGAACACAATGAGTCCGTTGCAGAACATCTCTTTAGTAAGGTCAAAACAATCGAGCCTAATGACTTGTATACTGTAAAATTGTTGGAACTTAAGTTAGTTGTACGGGTATGATTTCAAGGCAGTTTTATTCCCATATTAGGAGTATTCCCATAGTAGGTATAGTATGAAGTGAAACAAAGTATTAAGTGGCGGTGCATTGACTCGTCACCCTGAGACATTTGATATTAAGGCTGAGATCTATAGAGCAAACTTCAAGGCGAAGTCAAAGAAACGAAAACAGTGAGAAATTCTTTGAACTTAGTCAGAGCCAATTTTACAACAAAAACAGACAGATTTTGTTGTAAAATATGACTCGGACTAAGTCAAAGTTCGATTTAAAAAATTCAAATCCTCACAAAGTTATTTTCTCTGACTTAGGCTTAGTCGAAGTTCGCACTATACTTGTAGATCTCAGCCTAAGTCCCAATGCCCAATTGCATTGGCTACAATGTCCTTCAAATTGGAACACAGCATTGTACAATGGTGTTTAGCGGTAGAAATAATCATGTGTGTACCCACCCAGATATGTGATAGTCCTATCACCAGTAATTATCGAATATACCTCGTCGTATCATCATGAGACAGCTAGTTGCCTTAGAATTAGTGTTCGATCGATATAATAGGTTCACAATCTCATTATGAGAACCAAATAAGCGCTCTGAATCGTAGGCACAAGATATATTTTTTTCTGCCTATATCATAAAGAAATAGCTGACAAATTACAGCAATAATTAAATTTTAAAATTATAAATAAATATACCCCAACAGTGATTGCCTCGGTGTCGTGGTGGTATTTCTGTACGACTACGGTTCTGAGGTCTCGGGTTCGATTCCCGGGTCGGGCAAAGTGATATTGGATTTTTCCATATCAGCCCGGAGTCTGGAATTTGTGCCCGATATGGCGATAGGCTCGTCCCCTATCACATCTGGGACGAAACTAAGCTCGGCGAAATGTGGGTGTTCTAGTTCGCTAGTGCGCCTCTGCCTACTCCTTCGGGGATACAGGCGTGAGCTTATGTTATGTTTATACCCAACAGTCATACACCTTGTCCTGATCCCACACTAGGTATAACCTGTATCGGGGGTGTCAGAGACTATGAGAGACGTACGGTCTCACAACATCCAGACTTAAAACAAATATTTGTGGGCCACACCAACATTTGTCTCAATGCGGGAATAGAACCCGCGGCCTCTCGCTTCACAGCCGGCTACTCGCCCGCTGCGCCACGGAGGCTGTCAATTAAGAAATTAAGGTGAAAATTCATGTTTTTTAAAATCAAAAAACTATTTTAGATTAGTATATGCTAACGACTGCCTCGGCGGCGTATTGCGAGCGCGGTACGACTATCGTCCTGAGGGTTCTGGTTCGATCCCCGGGTCGGGCAAGTGATATTGGATTTTTCCATATCAGCCCGGAGTCTGGAATTTGTGCCCGATATGGCGATAGGCTCGTCCCCTATCACATCTGGGACGAAACTAAGCTCGGCGAAATGTGGGTGTTCTAGTTCGCTAGTGCGCCTCTGCCTACCTCTTTGGGGATACAGGCGTGAGCTAATGTTATATTCTAATACCCGTTTTATTATTCGATAACATGTCTAGAACAAAATGAATCTACTGATTTCTTAAGTTTACGCGAATGCTATTCATTGAAATAAAATTATTTTTACGGATTTTATCACGATTTGGTTTTAATTTTTATTCCCGACGTTTCGAAGGCTTTGCAGTCTTCGTGGTCACGGGTTGGACCTAAACGGGTTGAATTAAAACCAAATCGTGATAAAATCCGTAAAAATAATTTTATTTCAATGAAAATGAATCTACTTCAACTTGGTTCACAACAAAACCAGGTCATTCAATATTTTATCTGTATAGATTTAGAACAGATGCATAATCGGGGGCAGTACTCACAAATTGGGGTTTAACAGGTGCGTCGTCACACTCCTCTCGTTCTCAACGAATTTCACCTTTATTTCAACGCCCGGAATGAACACTTTCCTGTGCACCGAGTTGAATTTTATCGGAGGCTGGTGAACCGCTCTGAATGGAACAGACTTGGCGAGAGGTGCTGAAAAAAATAACGTTTATATAAAAAAATACATTAGAGATGTAAAGGCGCGTCTCCTGCACCTGTTTTTCTCGAAACAAAACAAGAAACACATACGCAAAACAATGATTTTAGCCGTCTCCTACTCGTAGAACAATGGACCATAGATAAAAAACACATGTTTTGTGAAATGATTTAGTGCAGGAGACGCGGCTTTATTCTTCACCAATTAGCGTAGGGAAGTACAGAGAACAGTAGGTATAAAAAATATTCGCCTCCTTGGTCTAGTGATTTTTCAAATTTGATTTATGTCCCCAGAGAGCGGGGTTGACGTTAGACAGGCAGCCGGTTGTAAAAACGAAGCCCAATCTTCTCGGCAACATGCTTGAAAATATTGTGTTGCGCCGACCCCACATTAAGGTGGGATAAGGGCAGATAGAAAGAAAAGTATAAAAAAAATATTTCAGACAATTATATGAAAAAAATAGAACAAGATAGAATTTCTAAGGTATAAGAAGTCCGCAAATCCACATTAGGCCTGCGTGGTGGCCTAAGGCCTTAATTACCCTTCGCAACACGCGACTATTAATAATAATACCTATTTGCGTAAATGCAAAATTATACTAGGATTAACATCGTTAATCCTTTTGTATCAGGCAGATTATTTTATAATCCATCATAATTCATTAGGCTGTGTCCGTATGATACAGGACATTATTATAAACCTTATCTAGCTCGCAAATAGATAGCACTGACAATTTTATGCACAATTAATTATCAATTGGGGAATTTTCATCTACGTGCAAGACCGTCGTGGAACCATTTTTCGCCACCACTAAGGGCGACTTGCACCACTATTACTAACCTACCGTTAGTCCTAACCTCAAGTTAAATTGAAAATGAAATATATGAAGGGCATGTAATTCATTACATGTAATGTACTACATGTAATTACAGATAAAAAATGATGACATTTAATTAATTACATGTAATGAATTTCATGTCCTTCATATATTTCTATTTCAATTTAACTTGAGCTTAAGGCTAATTGTAGGTTAGTAATAGTGGTGCAAGTCGCCCTAAATAGTACAAATTGCATACCTATGACTAACTCTGAGAATACTATTATAGTAACAGAATTACCAATTATGTATTTGGATTAAGGAATAAGGATGATTTGAAATATTGTTGTCACATTCAAAACAGTTATCTTTTCGCGTAATTTATTACTATTCCGTGCGATAACGTTATAACTGAGTTAAGATTTCGATACATGAAGTATATAATTTATTACCAAAGCCCAATCATTGTTATCTTTCTTTATGTACTTATCTGTACAAAAATAAAAGCGTACGAGTATGTAAACACATTTTATCTACTAAAAGCGTTAAGTGGTTTGTCATACTCATAACAACCGATAATCTGCAGTAAAAATTAGATTCTTTACGCTTGATTGGTACCTACAATATGGAATTATTGAGATGTCATCAAATTAAAGCAATCGTGAAAGATAATTATGCTTCCTAATATACCAATATTCTACTTACAATATTAAATTATCATAATAATCAATTGCGTCAGAGTTTTGCTTTTTCGTTGACTATTAATTACTCCCAAATGTTTAAAATAATAAACCTAAGCAGTAACCACTTAACCTAAACTGCTTTTGCAATGGACAGTCTATCGTCAGCTGACAAACGTAAATTTCACACAAACCTTTTTTGCATAATATTATAAAAATATAAATCGAGTTTAAAGAAACAAGTACAGTCACTGTGATTCAACCTAGGTTTTAGTTCATAATATATTATAATGTGGGGAAAACCTTCTAAGTCGTAAGTATTTCGATTTGAACATGTAAAATATTTTTATATTGTACATATTAGTCATGACGTATACTATTACGTATTAATTTACGTCTAAACCTGGTTTCGTATTTTCCTTCCTTGAGTATGACGAGGATGTAAATTGTGAATGAACAAAGGCACGTACGTTCAGTCCATACAAAAGTATTTTTCTAACATACAAACATAAACATAAGTTCACGTCTGTATCCCTGAACGGGTAGGCAGAGGTGTACTAGCGAACTACGACACCTACGCCGAGCTTAGTTCCGTCTCAGATGATCGTCTGAGATCGGGCACAAATTCCAGTTTCGGGCTGATATGGAAAAATCCAATATGAATTGTCCAACGCGGGAATCGAACCCGAGACCTCAGGACGGTTAATACAACCACGCCACCGAGGCAGTAAGTATTTTTTTTAAATGAAGAATTTATAATACATTTTTTTATTTCTGAATTCAAAGATTCACACGAAAATAAATCCTGCAGTCTTCAACCCTACTGATTTTATGTAGGAACGAACATTGTTATTTAGGCAAATTTTACTTACTACTGGCATCATTGTCTTCAATACTATCAACCTTATCAGCGTCAATGACAGAGAGGGACTCAGGAACGGCGAGACTTTCATCAAAATCCGAGTCTAAGCCAGGGTTCAGAGAGTCCATGGTCTGGAAGAACCCCGGCAGGCAGTCGCCCGGGGTGGTGGCTGGTGTAGGCGTGTCCATGCCGTAGTTTGTGTAACCATAGAGTTCCTCATCTATAAATATAAGTACATATTATTATTACGTATATATTTTTCTTTCTACTTGCCCTTATCCCACCTTAATATAGGGTCACTTTTTCAAGAATGTTGCAGAATGGATTTGGCTTAGTTTTTGCGACCGGTTGCCAGATACATTAGAAAGATTATTGCTATTTTCATGCTTGCTTGACATTGACCTAGATTAGGAATAATAAAAACACAAATAGGTATTATGAATCAATCAAACTCCAAACAAAACCTATTTTGTTTTTTCTCTTTCTATAATACATACATACATACATAAGCTCACGCCTGTATCCCCGAAGGGGTAGGCAGAGGCGCACTAGCGAACTAGTACACCCTTGTTTCGCCAAACTTAGTTCCGTCCCAGATGTGATAGGGGGCGAGCCTATCGCCATATCGGGCACGAATTCCAGACTCCGGGCTGATATGGAAAAATCCAATATCACTTTGCCCGACTCGTGGATCGAACCCGGGACCTCAGAACCGTAGTCGTACCGAAATACCACCACGCCACCGAAGCAGTCAGTCTTTCTAAAATACTATTATTTAAGATGAAATTTTATTTATTTAGAATAATAACAGTAATAAAATTATTTCCCCCATGAGTTGATCTAAGGTATATATCCGGTTGTAAAAACTAAGCCAAATCCTTTCTGCAACATGATTGCAAAATGTGGCTGCGCCGACCCACATTGGAGTGACATAAGGGCAGGTGAAAATCATAATCTTCCTTTCTGCCTTGCGTTATCCCCGCCTAATGCCAGGGTCCCCTTTCCTACTTCAATGCTTTTACTTCAACTAGCCTTGGGCATCCTCCACAGAGAGACTATTGACTCTCATATCGCCCAAAACATCTAGCCAGTACTTTTTGGGGTGTCCACAAGGACAGAACTCTGGTACAATCTGGTCCAGAAACTTGGTACAAGTAATGATAACACAGGTCTGCGATGAAAAAGTTTTTTAAATAAATTCATTACAAACATGTAGAAGTTGGTCTGTATATAGCAAGTATAAAATTTATTTTAACATATCACGTCACATTCTTTTTTACATATATACATATAAATATATAATAGTTCGTTAGATTAGTAAGTTAGTTTTTTTTACCTAATTGATTCCATGATCTATATTTCTATATTATACTCTATGACCAATCATCCTTTAATCTATTGTTACCAACCTGCCTATCCCATGTAAGAAAAAAAAAACAAAAAACAGTTTTATGTACAATCTTAGTGGTTTAAACCGCCAAAAAAACGTGTAATAAAATATTTATCGGCGCAAAATCGCAAGCTTATTTAAAAAGCCGTTGTTATTTCACGTTATTAATTTATTTTACAATTGTTAAACTGCTGAAACCTTAAAAGATTCTAAAAAGTTAAAATAATCGTTTTAATTATTTCTTTAACATTCGATATTCGGTATCGAGTAGGTAGTTGCAAATATTGCACCCTATAAAAGGAGTGTTCAGAGCAAATTCGACACAGTCGTGCTCCGGCACTCGGACTGTCCACATCCCTGACTAGACGGTGCTGTTGAGCACCGTTAATAAAGGGAATTAGTGAATTTCAGTGTTCACACTTGATAAATAAGATGAGTAATCATCTTATTGTCAAAAATGACGTCAGCCATGCTGACGTCAACGTTTTTAAAAAATAACGCCAGCGTTGGCCCTCCGACATATTGTTTTCTCAAATCGGTAACTATGGCTATTTTGCTATATTTGCGGACAATATACAATAGTTAAGCAAAAATTAAAAATAACAGACTTTGTAAAAAATGCTTATTATGCTTACTTCGGAATAAGGTTATGTTACCAAGAAAAACAGTGGGTTCCACAAACAGTATGTTGGCTATGTGTTGAAGTGTTAAGACAGTGGACTTACAGTAAATTAAAATCATAGTAATGCGGTATTCCTACGATGTGGCGGGAACAAAAAATATCATACAGATGATTGTTATTTTTGTTTGACCCATGTAACATATAATTCTAAAAACCACGCCAAAATTGTGTATCCTGAGGTTGCGTCTGTAACAACGATGTTCAAAGTTTGTTTTTGATGACAACTTTGGAACGAAATGCCTGGCATGGCTTTAAAAATGTCCTATCTAAGTTTCTAGACAACACAAAAGATCCTGAGTATAAAAATATTGTTCAGGAAATTGTTAAACGCCTATAAAAATTGCTGTAATATGAGTCTGGAAATTCATTTTTTGAAATCTCACATTGATTGTTTCCCAAAAACTCTAGGCAACTACAGTGAAGAACAAGGTGAATGGTTTCATCAGGAAATAAAGGAAATGGAAAGAAGATATCATGGCCGTTGGGAGGTTAATATGATGGCAGACTATTGCTGGATGATACATAGAGATAAAGTACAAAATCATAAACGCAAACCAACAAAATGCAGCTTTTAAAAAAAAAAAAAACACGTTACTATTATTTTTTTTCTTTATGTATACCTTAATGTAGTATTTTCATAGCTATAGACTCAATAAAACTTTACAAAATATTCACAAATGACTCATTCATTTTATAAAAAAATTATTTTGTTATTTTTCGTATTCAAATGCTATATCATCTAAATCTGATAAACGTGACGTGGTATATATCATATGAATACCGTTTTCTATTACTTTTAGGACAATTAAAACAAATGTTAACCATTCAATAAAAAAACTTTAAAAAAAAAATATATTCGCAGACCTGTGTAATTAGGTACTTGAAATTTTTTTCCAATTAATTTTATATGAAATTTACGTCATCTAGTACAGATAGAAATATTGAAATATTCTCAAATTATAAGCCTTTGAAATCTGGCATACCCTGCAAACTGTGGGAAAGAGATGTATCAGTATAATCATGTCACTGCCATAACAGTATGTGCATTGGAAAGGGATAACAAGATATCCCCCACTATATGATAGCAGAATATATAATATAAATTACAGCCTCAATTTCGATGCAGTTTTTACAGAAAGGTTTCTTTTTCGTTTTATTTGCTATAAAATCAAACATGTCTAGTTCTCAATTGTATATAATTTATTTAATAAGCTAACCTTTTTAAGCTTTGTGCACAGACTAGGCTGTGTGTTATTTTATGGCAAGCTGAACATTCAAGGTTCAATCAGATATCTATTTCCTTTGATATTGAACATGTTTATGATTATTGGATTAAACATTTTAATAAATTTCCTTTTTTAATGATAAAGAATAATACTAGTATAACAATACCTAGGTATTTAGATCATTGATATCTATTTAATGATACCTATCTATTATGAAACTGTTACAGATAAATAATAAGAAAACAAATAAAAAATCATAAATATGGACATTTTGTTAATTCTAGTCAATTCACTAAGTGAAAACCACATATTTTTTTTAGTTTGGAATATACTCAAAATAAATCTATTATGTTCTTTCTGTGTCAATCTATATTGTATGTCATCTGTTATACATTTTGTATTTGACATAGTATTCTAGTTTCTTCTTGCCACCCGTTTCAGAGAAGTAAACTAGATACTTCCAATATAGCTTTGTTTATGTCAACAGAATTGACATTATAATATTCATAGCAGCTGGTTGCTGTTTTGATAAATAAATAAAGATCTTAAAAAAAATTTCATTCAATTAAATATGTTACCATTCCTTTAACACTTAAATCCAAGATTAAAAATGATAATTAAATCACAACACAATCACAAAAACACTGGCACCAACATGATATAGCACAATTTGAAAAAAGAACATTGAGATGTGATTCAATATACCTCGCTTGATTAAGTTATGAAAACTTAATGTTAATTCGTTCCGTTCCATACGTTTTTCGAGATCAATGTCTTCGTCTACTGCAATATCAATGGCACGGTACCCATCTGGGTGTTGGTACGTAATGTGCTGTCCATCGCACACCGTCACACTTGTGTACATAATCTACGTTTGATAAGATAGCGAAATTATCACTTCACGGCACAGTTGGGACGTGACACGCGCGAAAAACGGTTGTATGACAAAATCACGAGGCTGGTTCCGTGGTAGCACTGGCAGCAGACGTTACCACGGTTCAGCGAACGCGGCCTTTGGCTGTTTTTTCACAATAGTGAATAGTGACGGCGAAATCATTTACTTACTTGAAGCGGTTACTTCAGGACATGTTTCAGCTGTCGTTTTTGAAGCGGAGAGATTTTGCCGACTTCTGCTGTTCGGGTTCGGACGGAAATCTATTCATTCAGTTCAAGGCTTTTGGCGTCTACTATGAGCATAGGAAGTATGAATAAGCACAAAGTAGTTTAAGCTAAATGACGTAATTATCAACGTATGTGTCAGAGGTCAATAACATTTTTGTCCCATAACAATTCTGTTATTACTGGATGTATTCGCAGCATTCATACATAATCAACACTGATTTTTGTGTACATATTAAGAAAGAAGTAATTTATTATGTATTTTTAATATTATGCTGTTGTTATATTCTATAATTGACTAATGGTAAGGTAAAACAAGTACTGTTTTAGACAAGCAGATAATTAAAATGTTGGTGATATGTGATGAGGCCTGAGGGATTTTACAAGTAGTAACTATGACGTCATCACCAGTGCTGTCATAGAGATGTCGGAACTCGGGAAACTTCCCCAATTTCCCCAAAAACTATTCGTTTTCCCGTCAATCATTACTATCAGTCGAAAACAATGTAGTATAATTTTATGATAGTATTTTTGTAACGGGTGAAAAACAAGATTCATCACGTTGACGTGAGTTTTCATTTAAAATTGTTAAATGGCAACGTATTAATAACAAATCTAGACCTCACACTATGCCTATTTTCTGTACAAACTAAGAGTACAATACACCCATCATTACAAATACCTAAAGAAATGGTCTGTTGTCACAAAATTACCCGCTTTTCTGGTAATTACCCATAAGTTAGCATCACTGGTCATCTCTAAATGTCAGAGAAGTTGACAGACTGCGATACGTTCAGAAACATTAATATATTGAACTTAATGTTTTCAATTATTTGTAATATTCCACAGATAGAATAATCATAATTATTTAGTTAATTTAAAAATTCATAATTGTATATTTGCTACGTTTACATATATTTTAATTGGTAGCATAATAACCAAACCAAAAATAAAAAAATATTACATTATTAATGAGCGCCTATTACTTTTAGCTATTTACTTATGTTCATATTGCTAATAATATTAGTGCAGGCGTTGTCGCCTACTGGCAGAGTATAATATTAAGAACGAGTAATAAATGAGTATACTGTGAACCGGGAGGTCATGGTCCTTGGGACCAATCCCCAGGTCGGGCGGAGTGTCTGCTAATACGATTTGCCCGGGAGTGGATCCTCGCAGAAGGGTTGACGTCAGGCAGGCAGCCGGTCGTAAAAACTAAGCCAAATCCTTTCTGCAACATGTTTGAAAAAGTATGTTGCGCCGATCCCACATTAAGGACATGGCAGACAGGGACAAAGGCAGATAGAAAAAAGTGTCCGTATTTTAAGGCAGGTACCTTAGTTGCGTATTTACATAAAATTTTTGGTAGATGGCGTTATGTGTTTGTCATATTTCTGAATACGTGTGTTGAACTAGAAAGGTTGGATTTTTCATGGTATACGACGGTCTTCGTTCCGTTCTTGATTTTTGCCATATTATTAAATCAAATTAGATTATTTATATAGCTTTTACATGGCAAGTAATTATTTGATGAAGATTGTTGTTCCCCTTGTAATATATTTGGTACCTATTAAAATAACTTTCATATTTTTCTTATGCCTAACCCAGTATGAGTTTAAAAGTTTGTAAATATGAGATGATACTGTTTTCTTTGTGTTCCGTAGACAGATACTACGTTACGTTCATACATTGGACTAGCAGCGCCTCTTAGAAAACAAGAAATCATTCAAGTGCATGTCTGACCACGCGGAGTGAGTGATTTTTCGTAATTCGTAGTAAGGATGACTCTTCTTGGCAACCATTTAAAAAGATTACCCCATTCCGCGGCAGTTTGATACATAAGCTCACGCCTGTATCCCCGAAGGGGTGGGCAGAGGCGTATTAGCAAACTAGAACACCCACATTTCGCCTAGTTTAGTCCCGTCCCAGATGTGATAGGGGCGAGTCTATCGCCATATCGGGCACAAATTCTAGACTCCGGGCTGATATGGAAAAATCCAATATCACTTTGTCGGTCCCGTGGATCGAACCCGAGACCTTAGGACAGTAGTCGTACTGAAATACAACCACATCACCGAGGCAGTCGGAAGTTTGATACATATTAAATATCACAAAAATATCTTTCACAACAAAGACTATTGAATAGTACACAGACGGGACAACACCAAGAAACTTGTGATCCAAAAGTTGTGACCTGGTGGTCATGATGTTAACACAATAAAATAAATACGTGATTCTTGAACATTCGCAGAACATTCTAGGATTTAAATTGTAATAAGCGGTAGATGGCGATACTGAAGATTAAGATAAATATATTTGTATGGAAACAAGCTTGATAACCTCTCTATAGTAAGTAATATCTCTCTTGTCTTTTTGGTTGTCAATTAGTTTCTTAAATCTCTTTGTTTTCAAACCAATTTTTTGTTTAACATTTTGTCAAGCTTACATCCTCCAATTTCTCGATACCTGATTTCTTCTTCCATATTCGGAGCGTAAAATAACTTCTTCAACGCGCTGTCTTGATTTTTAGCTAGCTTCTTATCTACTGAGCTACGACGGCCTTCTTAATAGGTGATTATCGTGTTGGTAACACGTTACACAACGAATGCTCAGGGTTGGTTATGAGAATGATATGAGAAGGAAACTATTTGCTTCTAATGAATTATTTTCTCTGACCAGTGAAGGCTATCCAGGGAGTGTGGACAGTAGGTACGTATGGACTTGGGTCTCTACAACAGTCTACCCTTCAGTTGTCTATGCATTACGTACCTACTCAAGTCAAGTAGGGCATGACAACTTTTCCAACTCAAAGGTATAATTGTGAATCTTCAAAAACTGACACATTTGAGCAATAGCCCATTGGGGAGGCATTGCTTTACTTTGCATACCTTTGTTTACTTGTTGCACAAAATGCTTTGAACATTGTTTTCATGCAACTGGGGATGTAACCGTACAAAATCTTATGTCAGACTCAGAATACATTAGTGGCAAGGGCTTTCGTTTTCGCAATCAGACTGAAAAGTCGCTGAAAGTGTACTTGTACGTGTGCGAACGCAACTAGTTCGACCACTTATCGCGCGACCAGATAACCGCGAGCCGCCTCCATTCCCACCGTTTCGAACGGCCAGCGGTAAAAGGCTCGGCGTGTCAGCTGCAGCGGCTCAATCTGAACTGGTTAAACTAAATAATATCGCGGATTAACATTTACACATGCGGCCAGGCGGCCAGGCGGTGGGCAGAGAGTGTCGCCGGAGCTGAGCCGCGGTCACCGCAGTCGCATTTCGCGCACCGACCGGCCCGAGCGCACGAGCCCGAGTCCCGCACACGTTCACAACGTAACACACGTTTCCCGCCACAAATTCAAACTTGGAACACTCCAATTTTTTTACATTTCGAATCGAATGGAGTGCACTCGCGCGTAAAAAGTCCGAATCGACGGCGACACTGCGCCTGCCAGTGTCCGGATTGCGTCGAGGACGTTGACATCGCAATCAGTGATACGGAACTCGAATTCGTCGATTCCGAATTTTCGACTATGTAGAATTTTGGCGGGAAGTGTGTGTTACTGAAAAAAATTTTTCCTCGAACTTCTAGTGAAGGTGGTACCGGTGTTTTCAAGTGAACAGCTGGAATGATGGTGGATTCCACTTAAGAATTTTTAGTGTTTTTTTATGTAACGAGATTTGAAACTAGTAAGACAATAAAGGTGAGTACTTAACGTTTAATCTGAATTTGTTATGATTATCGGTTGCACAATAGATCTTTCGCTTTCTAAAGTGTCGACCATGAGTGTACAGGCAGTCACGACTGGCAACATTTTGCTCTGAGAAATTATTTTAAAGTTTAATTATATCTGCCTGTTGCATTTCGTTATATCAAGCTACGTTGGCGAAAACACGTTTTATGAAAGTAAAACGGTTGGTATATCACTGCGACAACGTTGCGACATTTCACTCTGGTGAAAATGAAAACAATTTTTGTTATAATCGCACAAATGATTTAATCTGCATCTTATTTCGCCTGTAATGATAGCGTAGCGCTTTGTTGACTAATCGCCTAAATTGCCACTTGCCAACACTTGGCTCACGCAAAACATGAAGTTAGTTTTTCTATTTAAAACTACTTCCTGAATTGATTTATTTGCGTTACAGTATTGGACAAAGTAAACGATTTCGTTCTAAATCTAAACACGTTGTTCCTTACTCTATGAAACTTTTATCTAAATTTTAAGGTATATTTAGACCTAAAAGTGCTTATTTGTACGTTGCATTCACCTTCTTCATATTCAGGAATACAACTTGCAATTCAAAAGTGTTCAGTAGACAATATAGCCTTAGAATCCTTTATCTTAAAGCTGTTTTAGGTCTATACTCTAATGACCTATTATGGGACACTTAACGCAGATTAATTTCTATTTATCCTAAATCTTTATTTAAAGATAGGAATGAGCTGTAGGATAGATTATTAATAGCGCTGTAATTCGCCCTTAACGTTTAAATAAAGTTTGAAAATAACTGATTCTGTGTCTATGAAGTCTTCATTTCTTTTAACCGTACACTTGATGGATTATATTAAGCTTAGTGCTTAGATTGTAGCTTTCATAACTATTAAAATTGACGCACTCTGCATTAATCAGTTAAGCATAAGTATGACTTTAAAGTACCTCTCCAACGGTGAAAGATATGATTTAAACTCTCAATATTTATAAATAGACCCGCCAGCCTAAAAGCAATTGAATGGGCGAGGGAAAAAAGTTGCAGTTTCATAATCACCAGATTTATAGGTATTAAGTAAATGCAGTTACGGTATTGGTCGACGGCCGGCGCAATATCATTTCGACGGGCTCTACGTAAATGGTGCAAGCTTATATTATTACTCTTTGTATTCTGTTTTAAATATATCAAACGTGCAGAGAATTGTAAATTTTCAAAATATTTGGCGATAAACGTCGTTTGCAAGATACTCTGTACTTGTTTTTACACACAATAACAATTTAAAGTGAAAAAGTTGAAAGTGGATTTTTGATTTCTGAAACCAAATTGTGCGTTACTGTTGTTGAAGATTCATCCATCAGTCTATTTTCCTCGATTTATTCATTTCCATTATTGTAAACCCAGTACACATAAGGCTTCCAAGGCTTGGCTTTGGATTCCTGGCCTATATTGAACCCAAATGCGGTAGGATAAGGAAGTCGAAATCTATTTTTCTCCAAATCCACCATATTTAATATTTGAATAATTTCGTTATGGGATAAAGAAATATTTATATTCCCTTTCTAAGTTTCACTGCTTCGTGTATAAATGCGTGTCATTGTTGATCCTGTTGATGATGATGATGATGTTATACATAATTTACAGAAGAACTGTGATAGCTGTGTGGTCGGGATAATCTTTGTAGATAGTTCCGCACTTGTGTTCTGAGTCCGCCCTTCGGCTAACATAATTGGTAATATCCATTGCAACATTGGAACAAGTATTATAGTTGATACAGAACCCAGTGATTTTATCTCGCTTTGTCGAGTGTTGGCAAGCGGACTTAACGACCGGCCAGTAGACCTTGTGTGGACAATGAGTAATGCTGTGTTTTCCAATCACCTTTCTTAATTTTATCTGCGCGAGACCCAAATATGATTTTAGGGTAAAATTATTTGTCTTTTTATAGTAGATTAAGCTCACGCCTGTATCTCCGTAGGGGTACGCAGAGGCGCACAGGCGCACTAGTACAACCACATTTCGCCGAGCTTACTTCCGTCCCAGATGTGATGGGGGCGAGCCTATCACCATATCGGACACAAATTCCAGACTCCGGGCTGATATGGAAAAATCCAATATCACTTTGCCCGACCCGGGGATCGAACCCGAGACCTCAAGGCGGCAGTCGTACCGAAAGGCAACCACGCCACCGAAGCAGTCAGTAGATTGTATTCCAAAAATATTTATTTGGTAAAGTAAGGTGAATGCTGATATTATACCATATCGCATTTTTTCTATTATGGCTTTTTATTTTACCATAAATTTTAGAATCGATTTATTTTATGTATTGCTATTATAAGTTATCACATTTATTATTATCTAATCATAGCAATCTATATAAATAAAAATGACAGAGGTCCGCCTTTGCTCGCGGATCACGCAAAAACTGTTCGATACATTTCAATTAAATTTTTCAGTAGCATATAATAAAATTCAGTGCTAGGTACATGGAAATTTTATTCATAGATGATTAAGTAAGGCGGACAAAGGCGTTAATTGCAGAATGTTCAAATGTATTATGAGCCTTATGATTTTTTTAAACCTACGTAACAACGTAGACAAATGTTACAGTCGGGAACGCTCCATACAACACGATTCCTTCTGGCTTACCTTTGCCAAAATGGCGGCCAATAAGTAGATATTAATTCAAAGATAAACTATGATAGTTCCTTTTCTCGGCTTCCCTTTTGGAAATTTTCACCCTTCGCTACTGAAATGTGATATATTGTGGCCTTTTAGTGATCAAATATAAATATCCTAATTTACAAACTTTGTATAGGTATAGATGTAATACTTTTAAACCAAATGACCGTAAAGACGCAAGACGTTCAGGCGGTAACTTCGTCTACGCTTTTAAGGGACTTACAGTACTATTACTAATGTAGAGTTAAACCTAAACGTGATTTATCCTACAGCTCACTCCCATATTTAAATCAAGATTTGGGATAAATAGAGAATCCCAAATCAAGTTAATCAAGATATGCTTACACTCATGCCACCTTAATTTGGGGTCGGCGCAACTTTTCAAGCATATCGCAGAAAGGATTTGGATTAATTTTTACAAACGGCTGCTTGGTATCTACGCCTAAGGACCGAGAAAATCCTCTTAAAAAAACAACCCTGCCTGCCCGACTTGGGAATCGAAAGGACCTTCCGATCCACATCCTATATATGCCGACATTAGACTAAGGGGGCGACCAAGCACCATTGATAATATAATAATAGATAAACGTGTAGTTTTTATAACGGACACAATCACGACAACATGTGACATTCCGCGATATAATTCGATCGATATAGAAAGTGAACGCGCTACCGGTGGCGGACGCGCTCGCGACGCATTTCACTTACTACCATGTGTTTGTTTTATAGTTAAACCAGCTGTAGCACGTGGTTTTGTCCACAACCTGTCTGGCAGTCTACGAATTTGATTAGAACATAACATAACCTAAGCTCACGCCTGTATGCCCGAAGGGGTAGGCAGAGACGAACACCCACATTTCGCCGAGCTTAGTTCCGTCCCAGATGTGGTAGGAGGCGAGCCTATCGCCATATCGGGCACAAATTCCAGACTCCAGGCTGATATGGAAAAATCCAATATCACTTTGCCCGACCCGGGGATCGAACCCGAGAACTCAGAACCGTAGTCGTACCAAAATACCACCACGCCACCGAGGCAGTCTTTGATTAGAATACTAGATTATATATTACACACATCAGCCATGGTCGTCCCACTGCAAGGCAAAGTCCTCTCTACCGTACTCTTCTCGGTTTAAAGCTCTCTGCAATTATATGCGACTATATGTATATTAGATGATATAAAATTGTGATGTTCTGCGTTCGAATTCCAGGTTTGGAAAAGAGATTTTTCTAACACGATTCGCGAACTGAATCCTCAGAATGAGATGACTCGAGGCAGATGGCCCGTCGTAACAACAAAGCCCAATTCTTTCTGTAACATGTTTAAAAGTGATATAGGAAAAGAAAAACAAAATTAAACAATATAATATTTAGTCTATAATAAAAAACAGTTATTACTTAAACAACGGTTTTCTTACATTAATCCTTCAATATAATATAATTCGGAATGAGAACTGCGGCTATGAAAAATTGCGGTAAATGTAATGCTCCATTTATTTTTGTGCTACGTTTTATTTCTTGAGTTAATATTCACATACATTTATAGAGTTCTATGTGTATTGTGCACAATACTCTTTATTTCAAAAATTGTTAACATTCTAAACATAAAATTATAAAAAGAAAAATACATTAAAAAATTGAAGTAATTCAGTAGTATTATTATTGTTTTAGTATTTTACTCAAACCGTTATTTTGCATGTATTATAGAATATTTAATTTTGTAATATACAAGTATTGCAATTCCATAAAAGTATATATTTATGTTTGAAATCCTATATTTGGGTACATATGTTAGCGCATGTTGCACTTAATTATGAAACAGGACATATCGATTGTAAATAAGTACTATCTGTGAAAGTATAGCGATATGCAAAAATCAAGTTCGTTAATTGCATATGACTGCATGAAAGTGATTGGATGATAATTTACATTAGATATTTTAATCATTTCTCCAGAGTACTCGCATTTATTACAAAATGGGAAGTAATGATTCTTGTACACCTAATTTGAATATTGACGGTTACCATATTAGGGCCGTATTATATAAATTGTTAATATTATGATAATTAAGATATATTTTATATCGATGCACTCTAATGGTCTGAGTTCCTGTCTTAACTAAACTTACTTTACTACGCTAATAGCTGTAAAATAGTAAATCTGTAAGTTATAGTACTTGTAGTTCGTGGCTGTCTTTTAATCTTTCTTTCTTTTACCTGCCCTCATCCCACCCTTTTGTGGGGTCAACACACGTTCTCAAGCATTAAGATTTTGTATATTTATCGATTAGTAAAATTCAATAAAGGAATAAAGGATAGATATAGCTATCTAAGTTCCTGAGCGTTTGAAGCTATTTACATTATGACAAAAATAAATTGTTTAAATGCGTTAAAATTTGTAGGTATTTTTAAAATGTCCACATTTTATCATAATTGTATCATCTTAGAATTTGGAAATATTTGGAGTAGGAGGGGGGGGGGGGGTTCTATGTTTAGCAGTGGACGTCCTATGGCTGAATATGATATCATTTTGGTAGGATTGCTCTTCTTATTACCAAATTAGACCAGCTTGGCCGACTGGCTCCCTCGAGGCGATTGACCCTCTCATTATTATATTAGAGTTAGACGTATTCCGTGATTTTAATATGGGATCGATAATGAACATACATGTCCAATGTATTATAGCAGTTTATTATTGACTTGTGTGAAGGTCGCTAAGAACGTGTTTTGTTAACTCTCACTTTATTCCGACATTTGCATTCTATATGTATATGGGATGATAATACGTCTGTTCATTAATCGAATAAATATCAAATATCTTGGCATAAGCTCGACCAGTGTCTTTTTAGGAGTACAAATCCATGGTGTGATGCCAGTCATGCACATTAATCATAATTGGTCAAGCTAGGACCTGCTTATATAAAATCCAGACCCATCTGTTGGATGCGACCTGCATCTAGTTTTTACTGCGACCTTCATCAGGTCGTCAGATCAGACTGGAAATTTTTGTGGTGGCCCATATTTAACAGTAGACGTCCTGTGGCTGATGATGATGATAAATAAATAATGATTTATTTCTCATAAAGCAATGGAAGTAAAAAACTAACTAGTCTATTATAGTTTACAAGGTATCTTAAGCTATCCTTAGATAATAATGTAGTCTACAAATTTTAGTACAGAACTAGACTTTAGACATTGTTACAGCGTGTATGAAGTTAAATAGGTCTACTTAGTCGCTTGTGGCGGTCATGAGTTTTTGTATATATGATGATTCTGTCCCCTGAACTAGGTGGATACCTGTATCTCAAGAGATGGTAGTCTATGAATAAATTAATTTACTCAATAAGTGCTCAAGCATGTGTGTGGCTGCTAATGATGAATTATTGATTAATAAATGAATATAAAATCTCATGGTATCCCTACATAAATCCGCCACCACTACGCTGAAGATGAAGCGATAGTATTTTATTAATAACAATTATGATACTCATAGCCTAAGGACGTTCACTAAGGTCGTGTGACATCACTTTGAATCCTTGGTTGGAGTTACCATGTTTAGTGAGTATAATTTTCCACTGCGTGTCATTGATGTCAATAACCGAGTGTTGCCAAATACCGGCTACGTTCAAGCCGGAAACCATGGGAGTTTTGAAAGTTCTGACTCAAGAGCGGTAACTAGTCAAAATACGAATTAATGGCGGACTAAATTCTATTAAATTACCAAAGTACTCGTAATTTGTGAATGACTGTGCAGACTTGTTATTTATTATGTTGGAATTATCATCAAATTCATCTCGTAAATGTATTCGAGCTGGATGCGTGTCTAAGAAATTTGTATGAAATATTAACCAAATGTCATCAGTGCGCAGCGAGCTTGACTACATTTACGATTGTCAGAAATGTTCCTGCTTGGGCCGATTAAATATTTTAATACGCAGAACAAAGATTTATAATTAATATACTAATAATTTAAATAAATGTTGTAATAATGTCATTTAAGTAAAATAGGGATTTTTGTGTTATATACTCCCATAATTTAAGATTAAATTACTAAACTGGCACGCAAACTCGCGGGACTATTCTAATCAAAATGTGCTTACGTTAAGGAGCTGAAGATGCAAATTATTGAAACATTATCGTCGCTTTAACGAGCAAAATTACATGATCGTGGATTAATGTTTCTTGATGGTTTCGTGCTGAATCATTGGTTCGTTATTTTCTTGAGGTTCACAGAATGGTTACATGATGATTTGAAGGTTTTTCAAATCTTTTTTTCTTTCTTTCTACCTGCCCTTATCCCACCTTAATGTGGTGTCGGCGAAACACACTTTCAAGCATGTTGCAGAAAGGATTTGGCTTAGTTTACCGGCTGCCTGCCGTCGTTTACATTTGACGCGTAATTTTTAATATTTATTTGAAGGTTCTGCAAATACGCGTCAAATGTAATAATATTTATCTTTCTGGGCCGGATATGTGTATTAAGTTCTAACATTTTGATAAATAATGAGAAAGAAACTTTTGTTCAATGATTAATGATAATTATAGTCATCCTCGGAAAGTGACAGTGTAGGTTGATATAATGATGACTTTATTAAGGTCGTCTAGATTGAATGACGTGGGTGTTATGAGAGTGCGAGTTATAGATCACATTGTGACCGTGGACAAGTGAATTGCGTCCGTATGACGTCATTAAATTATATTGACGGTATAGTTTTGAAAATTATCTAAAATATATCTCGTGTTAATTTCGGTAATAATTACAGCCTTATCTCAAATCGCAGTATAATTTTAATCCTTAAATAAAACGATTAGCTACCATTGCAACTTATAGTTATTAGAAGATTTAAGTCAGGTTTAAACCTAGTTTTAAAAACACGTTTCATAATTATTGGTACCAGAAAACGAACTATGATTTTCAAGGTATCTACATCGGAAGGTAAGACTTTTCTTTTTCAGTAACTTTAATATTATTATTACGTAATGCAGTGCACCGCCTCGGTAGTGTGGTAAAATTATGTGCGCGGTACGAATATCGTTCTGAGGTCTCGAGTTCGATTCCGGGTCGGGTAAAGTGATATTAAATTTTATATTTTTTATAAGGTATTGTATAAATACTGCCTCGGTGGCGTGGTTGTATTTCGGTACGACTACCGTTCTGAGGTCTCGAGTTCGATCCCGGGTCGGGTTAAAGTGATATTAAATTTTTCAGTATCAGCGCGGAGTCTACAACTTGTGCCCGATATGGCTATAGGCCCTATCACATCTGGCTCGGCGAAATATGGGTATTCAAGTTTGCTAGTGCGCCTCTGCCTAACCCTTCCGGAATACAGGCGTGAGCTTATGTTATGTTATAATGCAGTTCATCCTATGTCTGAAAACTATAAAAGCATGTCAAACACACACCGCCAGCAAAAATGCATTTATAAATACACATCTAAACTACATTTTAATAGGCGAGAAAAAGCATTTCTTTACAAATAGAAGACATTTGAGGCTTTCGAAAAATTCAATGGTATCACATAACGTAATTATGTTACGATTACGGAATTATGTGGTTCCCTGTTGCTGAACCAATTTGGAGTAAATCACCGCGCAGACTCAACAATAGAAAACATTTATAATACACACGACCATAAAAAAAGATGGACGGAGCGCTAGGAACATTGAAAGTGAAGCAGAGCTTTCGACTCATTCGACCAGTCGTTCGGCTCATCGATCAGTCGCCCCCATTACGTGTCGATAGATCTAATGAACCGAAAACTCTGCTTCACTTTCAATGTTTCTAGCGCTCCGTCCATCTTTTTTTTACGTCCGTGATAATACATGACAGACTGTAAATATTGTTGTGGTGGTCGGCGTGCACTTGTGTCGTCACGACTGTAGCTTGTAGTGAATATGGTAAATACCGCACTGTGAAAATAGCTATTATTATCTTGGGAATAAAGATTTAAGGCTGCGGACACGAACTCAGCGGGAGCGGAGCGGCGGCAGCGCGGGGAGTGGCGCGGCAACGTATTGCTAGACCAGTTGTCGCGCCGCTCTCCACCTTCCAGGCCAGTTGCATTTAGATCTATGCATTGGAACGCGCCGCTGCCCGCGTCGCCACCGCTCCGCTCCTGCTGACTTCGTGTCCACAGGCTTACAGTACCAGTCTACCAAACAATATTATCAACAAATTTTTGATTGTTGTTGCAAGGCGTATATTGAGTTATTGGAAAACAATTTTTAAGTACATTAACAAAAATAACGATGACAAAATTTAACACTTACTTATAGATGACATAGTAACGAATATGTATTACATCACATTCCATCATCATCAAACACCGTTACAATCCCCATAAGATTGTTACCACCAAACCCAAGTAACCACAGTTTACACGCTTTAGATACAAATGGTAGTAAGATGCGCTGGCGCTGGTGAAAGTATTGCGGTGTCCTTACATAGTGCCGGATGGAGCGTCAAGTGTCACTTGTAGACACTATTTATACAATACATTATAAATATTTGTTAAGAAATTATAAAAGAACTGGCAGTTGGCACATTAGTAGCATGCCTTTGGTGGGTCTGTAGTGAGAAATTTTACCAAATATTGTAGATGTTTTATTATATTACTTTTTTAATTATATTTATTAAAACAATGTTACACAAATGCATTAAGAACTATGACAGGTACAAAGATAAATTAACAATATATTTACCAATACGTATTACATAAGATCTGATGATAAAACATAACATAACATAAACTCACGCCTGTAATAACCGAAGGGGTAAGCAAAGTCGCACTAGCCAACTAGTACACCCACATTTCGCCGAGCTTAGTTCCGTCCCAGATGTGATAGGGGGCGAGCCTATATCGCTGTATCTGATGATAATGTGCACAATATGTTACACAAGAAAAACGATGGGTTCCCTGCTCCCCAAAATAGGTAAAAACCTGAATCTTGGGAGTCAGTAATTCCTCCATAAATCGATGTCTAGATATGTTGCGTTCAATTTGCAAAAAATGTTTTTATGTTTACAAATTTTGTTTTATAAATGTCTCCAGTTCATATAAACTTTAAATGTCAAGATTAATTGAATGGGCAATTTCGAAAAAGGCACATGTTTCAAAATTCAAAATATTCTGGAAAATAAAAAACCTAGTTATTTTTACCTAGTTATTTGGGGAGTAGTGGGAGAACGGAATTTAACATCGTATCCGGCCCAAATGTCAACCTCACCTGCACGCGCTTTGGCGGCGGTACCCAAGCGGGTACCGGGTGCTCCCTGCTAGACAACCGACGAGGCTCTGGCGACCGAGCAAATGGCGGTATAACCATACCCCCAACCGGGCAACCGGTGGGAAGAGGCTACAGCGAGCCTTGGAACCTAAATAATTCCAAAAATGACTGGTGCAGAAGGCAACGGGAAACCACTGCACTAAATTCCCAAGAAAATCACCATGAAAGTCATAAAGAAAATAGCAAGTTTGTCATGTGATCCGGCTGACCCCCGGCGCCTACGGGCTTCCGGGGCCTGTGGTGTGAAATCTGCTACCGGCCACGCGTATGTCGTACACCAAGCTCCGCGTGGAGAATACAGGCCTGCTAAAAAAACACCTGATAGCAAACAGTCGGTAATACAACCAACTTTAATTGGCACATGGAATGTCCGTGGTTTAAATGAGGATGGGAAGCTCCAAATTGTCGAGGACGAGGCAGCACGGAAGAAACTACCCCTGTTGGGTTTAAGCGAGACTCACTGGAAAGGTGCAGGACATTTTGAAACGGACTCTGGAAACGCCATCTACTTCTCTGGACCCGAAAATTCAAGTAGCAATGGTGTGGCTCTCTTAGTTACACCCAAATTAAACAAATACGTCATAGGATACAACCCCGTTAATGACCGGATCATAACATTAAAATTAAACACTTCGCCTTGCAAACTTAATATAATCCAAGTCTACGCACCTACCTCTCAGTCGTCAGAAGAGACCATTGAAAAGTTTTATACTGATTTGGCAGAAACCACCAGAAAGATACCGAGCAGAGAAATACTGGCGATTATTGGTGATCTAAACGCTAAAGTAGGAGAAACAATAGATGATCCACATTTACACAGGTTGGTAGGCAAATACGGAATTGGTGAAAGAAATGAACGTGGGGACCGCTTATTACAGTTCTGCGCAGAGGAAAACCTCACGATAATGAACACCTGTTTTAAACATCACATCAGAAGACTCTACACTTGGATATCCCCAGGCGATCGAAATAGGAATCAAATAGATTACGTAATAATCCAAAGTCGATGGCGATCTTCAGTTCTTAATGTGACAACACATCCTGGCGCAGATTGCGGAAGCGACCATCAGCTTCTAGTAGCGACCATTAAAATCCGTCTTAAACGCATACACAAAGTAAAGCAACAAACAAATTTAAGAAACGTACATCTAGACGGATTTAGGAGGGCGATTGAAAGAAATCTAAACAGTCTGTCACCACCTAGAGCAGATGACAGCAACATTTCGTGGACAACACTTAAGAACGCCATAATACAAGCAGCAACTGAAAATGCATTACCTCGTAATACAACCACTATGAAAAAACACATCAGCCCTGAAACTGCGAAAGTTATCTTGGCCAGACGTCTTCTTAAGGAGAGAGGCATAAAAACCTCTGAAGATCGCAAAAACTACTCAAGTCTTAGCCAAGAAGTACAAAGGCTATGCCGTAGAGACAAAACTGCTTTCATAAATAACATCTGCCTTGATCTGGAACGACACTCGGATAAACACGAGACTAGAGACCTTTTTATGAAAGTCCGTGACTTGACTCGGAATAAATCTCCAAGAACTTGTGCAGTCGAAGATGAACAGGGGCAGCTTTTGTCTGAGATGGTAAAAGTTCTTGACCGTTGGAAGAGGTACTGTGCTAAACTCTATGACAGCGATACCGATATAGATAACACAGATATGAGTATCGCTGAACGGGAACCAGACATATTGCGTTCCGAAGTCGAATATGCCATCAAGTGCCTTAAATCGAATAAATCTCCGGGAAAAGATGAAATTACAGCAGAACTCATTAAAAATCTAACCGCAAAAGGAGTAGACTATCTTAAAGATATCTGTAATGCTATCTGGACCAGCGGACAGTGGCCTGAAGAATGGACGGAATCGGTTTTTGTCCCCTTGCACAAAAAGGGCTCCACAAAGAAGTGCAGTAATTTTCGCACAATAGCTCTAATTTCACACGCCAGTAAAGTCATGCTACATATCATCAATAAGCGACTCAAACACTATCTTGACTGGCAAATTCCCCAAGAACAAGCGGGTTTTGTAAAAGGCAAAGGCACTAGAGAACAGATTCTGAATCTGCGACAGATAATTGAAAAGAGTCGAGAATTTAACACACCTGTAATCTTGTGCTTCATCGACTATGCCAAAGCGTTTGACTGTGTAAGATGGGACAAACTATGGAACATCTTGCTGGAAATGGGCGTACCCAGTCATCTTGTGTCTCTGGTCAGAAATTTATATAGTAATAATCGCTCTTATGTAAGAATTGACTCCGAATGCTCAAATGTATTCCTAGCTAAGAAGGGAGTCCGTCAAGGCTGTATACTTTCACCAATGCTTTTCAACATTTATGGAGAATACATTATTCGCAAATGTTCTGAGAAATGGAACAGTGGTTTTACTATTGGCGGGACGAAGATTTCAAACCTGAGATACGCCGATGACACCGTGTTATGTGCACCGAACATGTCGACGATGAAAGAGATGTTGGAAACTCTAGAGGCGGAAAGCCAATTGATGGGGCTGTCCGTTAATAGAAGCAAAACCAAACTCATGATCGTTGATCGTGCCGGCTCTCTTACTGATAATGTCGTTGCTCCTGGTATAGAAACTGTAAAGGAAATTATATACTTAGGAGCCTATATTAAAGATGATGGAGACTGTTGCGCCGATATCCGACGAAGAATTGGGATGGCAAAAGACGCAATGATTCGTTTGCAAGGGATTTGGAAGGATAGAGGGATTTCTACCAAAACGAAGACCCGTTTAGTTCGCGCACTCGTTCTACCGATCTTCTTGTACGGTGCGGAAACGTGGACAATCCGAGAGACTGAAAGGAAGAAAATAGATGCATTCGAAATGTGGTGCTGGAGACGCATGCTCCGAATACCATGGACGGCTTTTCGCACAAATGTGTCTATTCTCGAAGAGCTCCATATCAAGGACCGCCTGTCTACAATATGCCAACGCCGCATCCTCAGCTACTTTGGGCACATCATTCGACGCCAAGATGAAAATCTTGAGAAACTGATTATCTGCGCAAATGTAGAAGGCAAGAGGTCAAGAGGCAGATCCCACATGAGATGGTCAGATCAGCTGAAACAGAATAGCTCCTCCAAATTTGTAGAGGCAGTCAGAGTGGCTACGGATCGCAACAAGTGGAAACATCTAACAAACCGCTGGATGACGAAGGGTGATCGCGATCTTCAGTAATGAAGGATCGACTTGAGAGAGAGAGTTATTTTTATAGAGTAGCGTACAATACTAACAATCCAGACTAAAAAAAAGATTTTAAACGCCAATAGATGTGCGCTTTTCGAAATTGTATATACAATTATTAAAAATTGTAAATAACAGAAAGGATGTATTGTGTTTAATCTATTAATCATATCTAAAGAATTGCATTTAATCACCTTTGTTACATGTCTATTCACAAGACTGAAAAGATATAATGATATTGTAAAAAACTAAATTTATTTTTAGTCTGTCCCAAAAGATATGAAAGTGCAGTCTTCTAAACAAACAATAGATCCTATGTTTAGATGAGCACATAAAAACTGTCTACTCTCTCCGTGTATTTATGATTGAAAAATTACACTAATGACAAGCTATGCAAATGTTATACCGAGTGATTACGCTACGCCATAGAAAAGACATCAACGCTCACCGACGTTGGTCCGATGGTAGGTAGTGAATGACTAATTGATTTGAGTCAAGGACACAGCGACGAGTTTCACTACTTTCTTTATATTAATCGTATTAATTATCACTCTACGCATTATTTATAATATTAAAGCATTCATTTCGTTCATATAATTACTGTTTAATACCGTTAACGCAAAAATGGAATACAACTTCAATATTACTCTAAAATAAATCCCCCAGACTGGATCCTCTGAAGGCAGATCATCAAGCAGGCGGCCCATTGTAAAAACTAAGCCAAATTCTTTCTGCAACATGCCTGAAAAAAGTGGGTTGTGCCGACGTCACTTTAAGGTCGGACAAGTGCTGGTAGAAAGAAAAAATCCTTCCTACCTGCCCTTATCCCACCTTAACGTGGGATCGACGTAACACACTTTTTCAAGCATGAAAGAAAGAAAGATTACTTTAAAATAAATAATTTACAGAGCATAAACATTAGGTAGCTGAAAGTAATTGACTATATCAAATAATAAAGACCTTGAGAAATTGTATAGTAGGACTGGAAATAAAATAGTAGGTAAGTAGACAATTGTTCCACTTGGCGTAGAGTCACTAATTTGTAGAGTTAACACACGATTGTGATTCAACATCGTTATCGCATATTACAGCTTTTGAATGTTTATTCAACGAGCATTGTCATTATCACAGTAATCTTTGAAGAGGATGTTTTGTATGGAAGTCGAGTACTGAGAGAACAATTATTATTTTAATTGAGTAGTGTTTCTGTTGGCGAAAAATACGTGTAGAGTGATATATTTAAAAAAAATAGGAGCTCCTAATTTTGTTTAGTCTCGTGTGACTGTTGGGTGTTATTTATTTATTTATTATTGAAATAAAACTATTCTTACGGATTCTATCACGATTAGGTTTTAATTATTATTCCCGACGTTTCGAAGGCTTTGTAGTCTTCGTTGTCACGGGTCTGACCCGTGATAGAATCCGTAAGAATAGTTTTATTTCAATGTATAATATTCACGTAAACTTAAGAAATCAGTTATTTATTATTATTATGATATTAAAAACGTAATTATCACAAGTTTAAAAACCTAACACACCGATTTCAAATCCGATCGCGACCAAATTTATATGGGACCACCCTTGAAATAAGCTCTAACGAATACAAAAGAAAATCGGTCCACATATCTCGTAGCTTACATTAAAAAAAATACAGACGAATCGAGGACCTTCTTCTTTTTGGAAGTCGGTCGAAAATAAATAATGTTCTATTTTTAGAACTCAAACCAAAAATCCCTTTTTTTATTTATTAACACAAAATCTATAGATAGGTAATTATATACTATTTAAATTCAATCTTTACTCATACAGCAAGCAAATGACTACTATATTAGGAATGCACAAGCTCGGCAAAATGGCGAACTGAAATAATACCAGTCATAGTCCACTTTCTATAATATTGCAACTTCAACTTGACCCACATTCAAAATTAACATCTGTGACACATCAAACCTAGCGCTTACCAGTATTATAACAACTTTGACAATCACATTTGAATGTACCTGTCTTGTGCGTGGGTTGTTGTCGTAGTGCACAGTGCACTTGGTACCAACCAAAGACATTCAACAGTATATACTGTTAGACAGGACAACAGCACAAAATTTGTAATCCAAAAGTTATGACCTAGTGGTCATAAGTGGCTCAGTTTATTTGAAATATACGTGAGCCAGGTGGGCTAGTGAAATAATATTGAGAGAATAAACGTAAGATAAGTTACGTGATTCTTAACCATTCACAAAAAATCTACGGTTTAAATTGTATTGATCGCATTATAATAAATAGTTGATGGCGGTACTGAAGTTTCAGATCAATTTCTTTGTATGGAAAATTGCTCGATAGCCCCTCTAAAGTTACTAATATTAAATCTCTTTGGTACCAACATACCAGATCAAACAGTGTGGTAACTTAGATGTTGTATGTTAGATATTAAATCTAGTTTGAATGTCGACTTGTTGAAATTGTGGTGCCTAATAAGGCTTGTCACTTCTATCTACTAACATTTCGTTCCAGGAGTTTTGATTTACTGAGAAATATAAGCTCATATATACAGCAGCATAGCTCAGTTGGGAATGGTACCTACTGCTGAGACAAGTGTCGGAGGTTCGAGACCAACCCCAAAATGGAGCATACACCTCTGACTTTACTATGTTAAGTGTATTTTCATTGTGAAATATCGGTTGCTATAACGGTGAAGGAAAACATCGTGAGGAAACCTGCATACCCGAGAATTTCTCCACAGGAATTTCAAAGATATGTGAAGTCTACCAATCCGCATTGGGCCAGCGCGGTAGACTATGGCCTAACTCCTCTCATTAGTAGAGGATGCCCGTGCCCAGCAGTGGGACAGTAATATTACAGGGCTAATATTATTATTTTATAAGCACATGTCACCAAATGTGTAGACAGAGATGAATTAGAAAATCAGAACATCTCCATCTTGACCTTATTTCAAACCTAGATGTGATAGGAGGTACGCCTTTCGCCATATCGGGCACAAATTCTAGACCCCAGGCTGATATTGAGCAGTATAATCCGAGATCTCAGGACGGTCGTACCGAGTGCGCAATACACCAACTGAGCCAAGTAACTGAAGGAAAGATGTAAAGAAGAAACATTTCAAATTATAATTATGTAATTATTATGAATGTCAAATATCCATTAACACGTATGAGGAAGTTGGAATGGAGTTGGAATTACGTTTTTAATAACATTTTTTAAATTATGCTTAGTATAGTTAAGCTGTATTACATAATGAACATTAAAGCCCGGAAAATATCAAGATCAACTGCAATTAATTTAACATATAGATTTATTTCCACCCAATCGATAATTTCTAATGCCGTCATTTGCGGTCAGCTGATGTAACGCCGCGCTGCGCCGTTACGTCCGCTAGCGAAAGTGTCATTGATATGTTTAAGCAGTGAGGAGAGCACAGACATGTTGGATGCAGTAGATCGGTTTCGACTGATGAGTCATTTTCCTTATCTGTAAAATGTTTAATGGAATTTTTTTTATCGTATGAGTTTAACTATTGTGGTATAAGCTTCTTATGACCAAGCTTAATACCTCGTTAGTAAAATTATTTGCCTCCCACTTTGCTATGGAGGGAAGGGAAAAAAATATTTTCAACTCCAACTTTCCTTTTTTATATTTGATTAGCTGTTGCCCCCAACTTTGTTTACGTGGAAATTAATTAATAAATCTATTTCACGGGATCCGTACATTTTTCCGGGATAAAAAGTACCCTAAGTGCTATAACATACTAAAATCTATATCTATGCCAAATTTCATCCAGATCCGTTCAGCCATTCTGCCGTGATCATGATTGAGTAATAAACATGTACCCATCCAATATTTCGCATTTATAAGAGTAGTAAGATTAATTTCACTGCGAGATAAAGACAGTTTCGCATTCTCATAATTGATACTAGTTTACAGGAGTTACAGTGGTGGTAGTGGTTACAGTGATATATGGACTAAATCGTCTCTAATAATAGTCACTTTAATGTGTATATTTGTGTACTAAGTTTTAAATTAACAATGTTAATATTTCTATCAACATCAATTTGTACAGCTTAATCAACTATTAGGTGCATGGAAATATTGTCATTAATAACAAGGATGTACGCTATATTATTAAAACATTTCGCGTGCGTATTTCTACTACTGTATGTCGTGGAGCCGCCCGCGGCCGCGGTCCGAGCCACGGCGCTCGCTTCTGGTTTAGAAAGTGAAGTTTTTAATGTAAACCCACTAGGATAGTTGCGTTGTGAATGTTACTGAACTAGTTTGGCACCGTGACTGCCGTCCATTGATCGATTGGGCTGAATTTTGTGTCATAATAGAGCTATAGTTTTCGTTGCCAATGTTTCTTAATGGGTATTTTTTGTGGTTGAAACACCTTTGGCAAACAATAGCTATGTCACGATGAGGGGAAGCCAACACTAATTTTACTTGTAATGAACTTGGTTTAAACGTTCTTTACCAGATAAAATTCGGAATACTATGAATGTTTAGAACACAGAATCATGCGTGTATCCCCAAAGGGGTGGGCACAGGCGAACCAGAGAACTAGAACACCACATTTTGTTGTCCTTTCCGTGTCAGATGTGATAACGGGCGAGCTTATTAATTGCACTGAAAATTAACTAGCGTCATCCTTTCATTTTATTGATATAGTTGATAAGGTAAGGTTTGGTAGTAGGATATTAGTATCCGACCGGATGGCAACCACCGTACACATGGTGCTAAAACCTGCAATAGTGATCCACACTCCGTATGTGGTTCGCGTTCCAGGATCGGATAGTGTACTTCCGGTTCTCTCGAGGGGCTTGCGGCATGAATTGATGGTTGGTTGAGACGGGTATAGGGGTATCCCTGTATCTCAATCGGTCATCCGCCTGTCTTGTCGCAAGCCCCTCGATTTGCGTCTTCCATCTTCGGATTCGGAGTGTGAAGAAACATAAATAGGCCGTCATGATTCTGACGACCACTGATAAACCCATTGTTTGTCAGTAATCGCTAGTTTTTTTGGACTGCACTACGCTTATCATCAGGTGCAGTGTAGTTACTTTGCTGTGCCCGGATAAGAAAAACATTATATTTGATAAAAATAGTTAAGATACTCATACTGACTGCATCATTTGTCTTTGTGAAACGTAAATACGAGACACATACATAACTGCTTCAATATTTGTCTTGGTAAAAACGAACACACTCACTGAATATTAATGGTTAAAGCTAGTAGTGACAGTTCGTGTGGTTGGAGTTAATTTTTGTCCGAAGAAAACATTTTGTCTAATTCATTTATGAACTGTTTTCTTATTATTTTTTCTCATTGGTAATTGGTATTATCTTACATAACATAAGCTCACGCCTGTATCCCCGAAGGGGTAGGAAGAGGCGCACTAGCGAACTAGAACACCCACATTTCGCCGAGCTTAGTTGCGTCCCAGATGTGATAGGGGGCGAGCCTATCGCCATATCGGGCACAAATTCTAGACTCCGAGCTGATATGGAAAAATCCAATATCACTTTGCCCGACCCGGGGATCGAACCCGAGACCTCAGAACCGTAGTTGTACCGAAATACCACCACGCCACCGAGGCAGTATTATCTTACAATGACTTTTTTTTTATTTTAGTGACTGGGCCGTTTAAAATGTGGTCCTGGAGACTGAAAACTATAAACCTAGTATAATTCTGGTACTTATTTTCTAGTTGTTGCTTTGGCAGTTTGTTTTAAGCTAGGTTTGGAATTAGACCACTTTTTATTATAATGTTTATCAACTACTCATATCAACAAAATATCAATTGTTATAAAGCATTATTTTGCGCTCCAATCTTTGGGTTTATATTATACAGAAACATATTAACAATATTTGTAATTATTCTGACCTACATTTCTTGCTATAATGGAATGACGATTATATTGACATCACTATAATATGTCACATCTCATTCAAACATACAATTAGCATAACATAATTTGCACACATGCAGAACGTAGTTTATTATTTATCTAGAGTTTGATTTATATTGAGCTTAATGACTCTACGACATAGAGCTTATCAACCTAGACCTAAATCAACTGAAATTTTACGCTACTAAAATTACTCAAAAATAAATTAGACAGTGTCAGATGTAGATGCTGATTACATTTAAGTGTCCCGAGCAGGAAAAATTGTTATTGGATTTTAATTGACGACGCTTTCCTGAGATATTAAATTATTATATTATTTATTATTATTTATATAATAGCAAACATTTTGATTACTTTATACAGTAAGCATACTTTATACAGCCATGGTGTAGTGACAGCCTTCTGCGGCCCTAGCAGAAAAAATCTAACAATTATAAATGTAAACTCGCTGCGCACTGATAAAATTTGGTTAATATTTCATAGACGCGCACCGAGCTAGAATACAGTTACGATTATCAAAAAATTTCCTGCTAGGGCCGCAGAAAACTTACTTCATACATACTACATCATGGCTGCTTACTGTATAAAATAATCATAATTTTTGCTATTATATCACAGGAAAGCGTCGTCAATAGCAATTAAAATCCAATTACAGAAATAAAAGGTCGATACAGTGTTGTTATTGTTTGACTCTACTTCCCGTAACGTTACATTACCATACAATGAGTTTCGCCTTGTTCTGTCTCACTGTATATCAGGTGTCACACGTTGGTGGCGCTTCTATACAATGTTATAGTGGGTTTTTAGGATATGTTAATGTTGACTGCCTCGGTGGCGTGGTTGTATTTCGGTACGACTACCGTCCTGAGCTCTTGGGTTTGATCTCCGGGTCGGGAAAAGTGATATTGGATTTTTTCATATCAGCCCGGAGTCTAGAATTTGTTCCCATTATGGCGATAGGCTCGCCCCTTATCACATCTGGGACGGAACTAAGCTCGGCGAAATGCGGGTGTACTAGTTCGATAGTGCGCCTCTGCCTACCCCTTCGGAGATACAGGCGTGAGCTTATGTTATGTTAATTTGGGATTGACAACAATATATTATTATTGGCAAAGGTCCAGTACCCAATGGTACTAATTAGGAACAAATGAAATAATTGGGGTTAATTATTCAATGTTATTTAGGTCTAGCAGTCATAAATATGTTGCCTTCTTGAGTCTAGCGGTAGCGCATATGGGCTGTAGATGTCCTGGTCTTGAGCTCGATTTCCAGGTGAAGGATTTTACATCCACCCAACCTATCGATTTGGTCTAACAGGATTATCCTAAAGAAGCGATGTTACAGAAAATTTACATAAGCCACAGTTTTAAAGATCGACTGTCTGCCTGACGTCAACCCCTCATCGATCTTGCCTCGGGCAAATCTAGTTTGATAAACACCAAATCAACCTGGGAATCCAACCCAGGACTTCATGGTTCGCAGCCCATACACGCTGCACATAGACCAAGGTGGGGACTGAGATGCTTTATTAAGGAAAAACATTGAGCCAGTAAATCCCACAGAGGCGGTTGACGTCAAGCAGGCAGCTGTTTGTAAAACCTTAGCCAAATCCTTTCTGCAACATGGTTAAAAATTGAGTTGCGCGGACCCCAAATTAAGGTGGTATAAGGACAGGTAGAAAGAAAGATTAAGCCATTAATAACTTATATTATAACAGACTGTTAAATCGACAGACAGCGTTACACATTCACACTTTTTCAAACACTTTGCGTCATGAGTGAAATCCAAGTTCCGTTGACCATACATAAGAGCGACAAACCCAACTTTTTGTGCAACTTCCAACCTCCATTTTCCGCCCATTAATTCCGACTTAGATATACGAGATGTAAACTAGGGGAGTGAGAGGTCGATCGATATCTTCTGATCCGATTAGATCCAAGGTCTGAGGATGTGGCGGGTGTGGGGCATTTAATTCATTGTTCTGATGGGAGCCGCTAACGACCGATCAAATCGGCCAAGGCGTCTGATGTACGACCAGCCTAAAGTTAGGGTTGGCAGATATTTGTTCGGTAATTGTTTTTATGACTCATATTTTTTAAAGCAGAATCTGGCAAATGAGCATTTAGGTAACTTGATGGTATGTGATCACTACCGCCCATAGACACCCATCATGGATGCATTGCCAAGTTAAAGGGGGGGTGATAGGGATTAGGAAGGTGAGGGAAATTAGGCCACCAGAAGTCTCACTCACTGGACGAAACGCAACAGTCAACAGCCACTTTAGTTGGTTTGGAAATTATTTTGATAAGTCATGTTAATTATTTCACATGGACTATATTATTGGTTATCTAGTGGAACATCAAATATCGGCTAGGCTGCTGTCAATTTCGACCGACTTAAAAAAAGGAGGAGGTCCTCAATCCGTCTGTATTTTCTTTAATGTATGTTACAAGATATCTCCGCCGAATGTGGATGGATTTCCAAGATTATTTTTGTGTACGATAGAGTTTATTCCAAGAGAAGCACCGCCGAACACAAAAATAATTATTCCAAGGGTGGTCCCACAAATTGGTGACGATCTGATAAGTTTTGAAGTCGGTACATTAAGTTTCTATATGATAAAAAATCCATAATAACCATACGGTATGATGAACAACTTGACCTCAATTCCTGTAATTAAAGTATCTTTATCATCTCATAAGCGAGTGTGAAAAAACGTTAGTATTTTAATTCAGTGATTTTTTTTTTAAAGCAGAGTTTGGCAAACGAACAGATGGGTCACCTGATGGTAAGTGATCTCCACCGCCCATAGACACACATGACACAAAAAGAATCATGGGTGCGTTGCCAACCTAAAAGGAAGGAATGAAAGGGGAGGGAAAAGGAATTGGGAAAGGGAGGGGGGAAATGGGCCACCGGAAATCTCACTCACCGAACGAAACACGACAGCAAGCTGCCACTTTACGTCGGTTTTCTGTGAGACAGTGGTATATAACCGGTCGAGCCGGCCCATTCGTGTTTAGACGTTACTGTCTACAGCGTGGCTCTACCACTCAAAAAAATAACATGTTAAGAATAAACATGTTAAGTAATATTGAAATAAATTCAAACAGTACTCCATAAAGAAATGTTTCAAAAACAACAAAAGAAGGCAGAGTATTTTATGTCTGTAAATAACAATGATTAACACTTAAGTTTCACAACGAGCAAAAAATAAAATGTGAGTCACTGGCCCAAGGAGGCTTTCTACTATTTTACGTTTTTTTTCACTATTTTACGTAACATCCATATTATAATATAGAGCTCATAAAAGTAACATTTTGAATTAATGTACATATTTTAGAGATTTCACATTATACGTACATGAAATAAATACTTATACTCTGGTACATTAATAAGACGAATTTTTAATGTTAGTCGTCACCTGGTCTAGTGGCAGCCCATATGAGGTTATGAACGGGGGGTCATGGGTTCGATTTCCAGGTTGGGTGCAAAAATGTTGCGCTGACTCCAAATTATGGTGGGATAAAGGTATAAAGGTCGCAGGAAGTCGCTGGATGCAGGCCGCTTCCAACAGGTCGATCTGGAAATCTTTGGGGGAGGCCTATGTTCAGCAGTGGACGTCCTATGGCTGATGATGATGATGATGATGAAAGGTATAGAGGTATATATAGAAAAATAGCGCCTGCGCATTGACATTATAATACAAGTTTAAAAACTTAACGGACCGACTTCAAATCCGATCGTGACCAAATTTATATGGGACCACCCTTGAAATAAGCTCTATCGAACACAAAAATAATTTTAAAAATCGGTCCAAATTTAGCGGAGATATCGCGTAACATACATAAAAAATACAGACGAATTGAGGACCTTCTCCTTTTAGGAAGTCCGTCGAAAACTAGAAATATTTTACAGTCGTACTTAGTGTCACATTACGACACTGATGACCAGTTTCATTGTAAACAACTGTACCGTAACCGTGATGAATTGTGTTCTTGTGTGATTAGAATTTAACCATCTCAATATTTTTATTGAGATAAGATGGTGAAATCGTTTGATTTCGGTACGATTTGTCTTTTGTTATAGCAGAGAGCAGGTAAAGATTAATAAAGGTCGCTTGATGGGAAGCGATTACGTTTTACCGACTTAAATAATAATAAATAACGCCCGACAGTCACACACATAGTCCTGACCCCACACTAAGATCGAGTCTTATGTCGTGGATATCAGGAACTACGAGAGACTTTCGCTCTTATAACACCCAGATCCGAAACAAATATCTGTGGGCCACACAAACATTTGTCTCGGTGCAGGAATCGAACCCGCGACCTCACGTTTCACAGCTGGCTACTCGCTCGCTGCGTCATGGAGGCTGTAATAGTCCCTTGTCTTATTGGACAATGTGAGATCAAGTTGCGAGTTACAAACACTTCCAAGCATGTTGCTGAAAGTGTTTAGCTATGTTTTTACTATCGGTTGCTTACCTGGCACCAACCCCCAATTATAAAGAAATAATAACCCCCAATAATAAATAATTAATATTAGCCATATATTATAATAGCAATGTATAAATATGATATATAAATAACCAAATACATATATGTGTACTACCATAACTCCAGTTCAGGGGGTTGCAGTATTATTGTCTTACTTGTACCGATTCCCATACAAAACAAACGAAAAACGGTTTTAATAATACTGCTATAAGAGGTTGTGGTAACCCTATAACAGGCTAATTCATAGTGTAGTTTAGGGACCTTACGTATAAAAACAGTTTAGCTGAGCAAATGGCTAAGAATAGGCTGTCACTTTTTTCCTTGTGTCACATTGTTTGAAAATAAAAGGGACAGGCTGTTCTTTACCATTTTCTCGGTAAAACTGTTTTTATAAATAAGGTCCTATATATTGAATTCTTCAAAAAAACTTCGATGGCAACCCTTTTTTTTTTTCATGGCAATTGAAATTCATTATGCCAGTGTCAAGTTAGGGAAATTGTATTCCTACATCTAAGTTTTCACAAGTGCAACGGATGTGTTCGATTTCAAGGCCCTGCTGGAGTTTTGGCGTCAATTCTTTCCAGTTTGATGCTTTTCAGATGATTTTGTCGCAGCGGAGGAGTCGAACATGGTCGACCCATCCACCCAACAAAAAGCGTCCAAAATCACTTATTTCAAAGCTTCCATATACTATCCATCTTCGTTAATGTTTATAGCTTAGATTCACATCACATTTAAACCACAAGCACAACTTTAGACTAAAATATGAAATCATTAAAACAAGCGACCACCCGCACCGTCAGAATCCCCGCCAAAACTCCGATGGCAACCCTAATAAGATGCTAAACATTCCTAAAGGTGCGTGTACAACTATCAAATATCCATAATTGATTGCCACACGTCCAGATGACACGCAGCGGCTGTAATTGCGTAATTATTGGAGTTAATGACCGCGGAGTCGCGGAGTGTGGCGGAATATGGTTATGTGTGCCGTATTTGTCTGGGATTTTGTGATATTCTTAACTAACTAATCCTCAGTTTTTGAGGATTTTAACAGTGATTTATAATAATAAATAAATAAATACACCCAACAGTCATACACCTAGTCCTGACCCCACACTAGGTATATAATCTGTATCGCTGGTGTCAGAGATTATGAGAGACTTTCGGTCTCACAACACCCAGACTTGAAACAAATATCTGTGGGCCACACAAACATTTGTCTTAATGCGGGAATCGAACCTGCGGCCTCCCGCTTCACAGCGGGCTACTAGCCCATTGCGCCACGGAGGCTTTTATCTATTAGATATTTACAGCAGTGCTAATAAATCTTTGTATAATGTCAATAATAGTTAGCTATACAATATTTTATTATAGGCGGTTCCAACGTCAGTGATTTATTTCGCTATGTTGAGTGCCAATTTATGTTAGAGGAAATATAAACATTTTTGCTTTTAAACGAATGATCTGTAACTCAACCATAAGTTTGTTGCAAGTATTTACGCGAGCGAGGACGTAAAATATTTGTATGGAAAACTTCAGTGCCCCGCGTAACCGCTAGAAGCGTTCGGGTGTTTGTCATACAAATATTTTACGGAGTCGCTATCGAGTAATGTTAAAAAAAACTCATGGTTGACCTACTATAAGCATTAACTACGTATAATATACTAACGTCATTGCCTATAGGTCATACCCATGAGTGTAAAAATATGCTATACGGATATGTTACGCTAATATGCTACGAAGACTTTAGTACTTTGACGTATAAAAACAGTTTCTTCTTCAAATACATAGACCAGTCAAAACAAATTCATAAATGCTTTTATTGAAGTGTGACTTTCCCGTATCAAATCGAATATTAAACGAAATGTTTAAGTTCAATTTCGGATCATGCCTACGCTGGTACCTTTCTAAAGATCTGCGCAGTCAAGATCACAGCTTTCCCTTGCCGCATCACTTTTATTGTGATATACTCGTACTAAGTAGGCCCACTGCCTCGGTGGCGTGGTTGTATTTCGGTACGACTATCGTCCTGAGGTCTCGGGTTCGATCGGGTCGGGCAAAGTGATATTGGATTTTTCCATATCAGCCCGGAGTCTGGAATTTGTGCACGATATGGCGATAGGCACCCTATCACATTTGGGACGGAACTAAGTTCGGCGAAATGTGGGTGGTCTAGTTCACTAGGGCGCTTCTGCCTACCCGTTCGGGGATACAGGCGTGAGCTTATGTTATGTTAGAGATGCCAGATTTAAAGCACTACGGATATAGTTTTAGTGGGTTTACATAAACACGTGTCTCCTGTACTAGCTTTTTCGAAACAAAACCCTAACAACACATACGCAAAACAACTATTTTAGCTGTCACCTGCTCGTATAACAATGGACCATAGATAAAAAATGCATGTTTTGTGTACATGTTTTGAGTAATGTTTTAGTGCAGGAGACCTGGCTTTAGTTAGTAGATTCAACTTCCAAAGCAATTTGATATACAAGATTAAAAAATAATATGAGTATAATATATGTATGTTAACGCATGACAATCTTGTAGTAAATATACAAGAATGAGAAATTTTATTGTGCCCATACTTAGAGCTAACTAAAATGCGGTTTAATTCGTGCATACTTTTGACAAACGACGTAATCAAGTGTATAATCAGCTGGGATAAGTACGTGCGCTATCTTCTCGCGTGCGAGTCGCGCTTTAGCAAAAACTTAAGCCTAATAGAGTTGTGCCAGTTGTGTGCAGTGAACTCGGATAATGATAAGCCGCTAACAGCACGCGCGTGCCGAAAATACCTCAACAACGTTATCTGTAGCGGTTGTTACAAACTTCTGAAGGAGTAACAGCTTCTTAAAAGTATTGTTTGAAACAATGTTTGTAGCTTCCGAATTTTAACGCAGTTTATATACTGATTTCTTAAGTAAAATACATACATACATAAGCTCACGCCTGTATCCCCGAAGGGGTAGGCCGAGACGCACTAACCACCTAGTACACCCATTTCGCCGAGCTTAGTTCCGTCCCAGACGTGATAGGGGGCGTGCCTATCGCCATATCGGGCACGAATTCCATAAAGTAAAATAAAATAAAACTATTTTTACGGATTTATAGATTCGGAAAAATCGTTTTATTGCAGAGTTTATATTTACATCCGATATAGGGTCCGAAAAATGGCGCCTCATTGGTCTAGTGGTAGATTTCTAGGTTTTTATAGCTTTGTTTTCTTTCCATGGTGGACAAAGGCTTGGCATAGCTAATGAATTGGCGAGATCCATGTCGATATCTTACAATCAGGTGGACCGTGTGCCCTCGTATCCGAATAAAAACAAATCGGCATTATCACGTTCGACGACGTAGTGCAAGTTTATACTGCTTATGTATTTGCGAAACGAATTATATTTTTTGTGGAAAAGTGTACCGAAGATAGCTACACATTATCAATCAGTCCGGAACAGAACTTGTTAAGCTTGTATCATCGTCCTCTTTTCGGAATCACGCAGTAAATTGCAACATTTAAAATAAGAAATGTCGAAAAATCACAAGTTTAAAACTTAACAGACTGACTTCAAATCCAATCGTGACCAAATTTATATGGGGTCCCCTTGAAATAATCTCTATCGAATACAAAAATAATTTTGAAAATCGGTCCACATTTGGCGGAGATATCGCGTAACATACATTAAAAAAAATACAGACGAATTGAGAACCTTCTCCTTTTTGGAAGTCGGTCGACAAAGAACGAATAGAGTTCCCAATTATATTAGCCCAACATGAACTGATGAATATATTTGGTATTTTCTATACATAATTAGATACTATATATATCCAGCAGTGGACGTCCTATGGCTGATAATGATGATGATGATGATGATTAGATACTTTCCTTTTTAATTGGTCGTCAGAGTTGTCGGTTGAGAGCCGCAGTTCGGACCCCAGCTGCGGCAACTACAATTTGTGTTGACATATGATTTCTCCAGGAATCTCTTATAGGGAAGGTAATAAGCTCGATGCCATGTACATATATTTTGAGTAACGATTTTCTCTTGTTTTGGTCAGATCGCCGATTCAACTCAACAGAAACAGTCAAAAATTTAACGCTTCCGCCAAACTCACTCATATCACGCACCACACCAGAAGTATGGCCAATTAATCGGCTTACATAAGCATTGTGTAAAACTTCAGTAATGTACTGGCACACTTGCACACGCTCGGTCGTTTCGGTCAACCGCCGCTTACCAACCCATATACCGATTTTCGATATCTGACATCAACGCGTACTTAACTCGACCAGTGGGGCAATCATTGGAAAATTATTGAAGAATGCAAAGTGTGATAGTATAGCGACTTGGTCGAGTGGCAGCATATATAGGCTGTGGACTGAGAGGTCCTGGGTTTGATTCCCAGGTCAGGCAAAGCGGATTTTCTAATTTAATTTGTACGGAAATAGATCCTTCAAGGGGTTGACGTCAGACAACCGGTCGTAAAAACTATGCTACATCCTTTCTGCAACATGCTTGATAAAGTGTGTTGTGCTAACCCCACATTAAGGTGGGATAAGTGCAGGTAGAAAGAAAGTAAAGTGTGAAAGTATCGTTATACCACAAAAGCAAGATCTAATGTTTAAACCGATTATTTTAAATAGAAAAGTTACATATAATTTTTACCTGTCAAATGTGTATTAAATAACCACATTATTTCTTGAGAAGACATTCCAAAGTATCTAACATAAGACTCCAAACATTTATATATTATGTTTACATACGAATGCGTAGAACCATAATTTATGGATACCATATGTCGCCTCGAGGAAGCCAGTCGGTGCCAAGTTGGTCAAATTTGGCAGTCCTGGGACCCATTGGACCAAACTATATCTGAATTCAATTCATTGGCTTTTATGGGAAAATACATGGTAGGTTGAAAAATAAATTAATTTCAGAATATTTTATCACAGTACTAACTGTGTAATGTTACACAAAACATAAGCTCACGCCTGTATCCCCGAAGGGGTAGGCAGAGGCGCACTAGCCAACTATTACACCCACATTTCGCCGAGCTTAGTTCCATCCCGGATGTGATAGGGGGCGAGCCTATCGCCATATCGGACACAAATTCCAGACTTCGGGCTGATATGGAAAAATCCAATATCACTTTGCCCGGGATCGAACCCGAGACCTCAGGACGGTAGTCGTACCGAAATACAAATGTAATGTTATACGTATTCGATATTAATGTACTTTAAGTAATGAGATTAAATCGTAGGTGTGCTATACGGAAATTAGCACGCTGACCTTTAATAATTAGGGTAAGGACAACCAAAAATGTCAGTTATAATTTACAGATGTTTTAAACTGCGCAATAAACATTGAACACTTAACGAATGGTTTTAATAGAAACTAATGTAAAATTCTGATATAATCTATGATTCTGAGAACTTTGAAAAAGTTTAGCTACAAAACTGTGTGATGTGAGGATTAAGTAGTCCTTAAGTTTGGGATTGAGTTTATTACGGCAGAGGCGGGTTTCACAGAACGATTTTTTTGGAGGTTACATTACATTATTTGAAATAATTCAATGACGCGGTCTCGTCAAGGAAAGTTTTTGTTAGGAGTACTTCTGCTTTATTTTTTCGAAATACTACACAAAGCATGGTATCGCTAAATATTTTTGGTTATGTTCTATTGTGACTGCCTTGGTGTGGTTGTATTTCGGTACGACTACTTTCCTGAGGCCGCGGCTTTGATCCTCGAGTTGGGCAAATTGATATTAGATTTTTCCGTATCAGCCCGGAGTCTGGAATTTGTGCCCGATATGGCGATAGGCTGGCCTCCTGTCACATCTGGGACGGAACTAAGCTGGCGAAATGTGGGTGTTCTAGTTCGCTAGTGCATCTCTGCGTATCCCTTCGGGGATACAGGCGTGAGCTTATGTTATGTTATGTTCCATTGTACCATGAGCAGACGTATATCGAAACAAAAACTTTGTTTTGTATCTATATTTATCATGTTTCGAGAAAAATTAGAACATGCAGACACATCTTTATACTAAAAGGTGTCTATGTAAATAGTGCATTAGACTCAGCAAAAAATATTCAAAAATCCCACAGATAAGCAAACAAGGCAGAGTGACGGATCACACGATTAACCTTTAGAATACCAATCAGATACGCAAAAACCTCATCCTAGTGCACGATGGAACGGAGCGTCATACAAAACATAATTTTTTATCCACGCACTGGTATTCCATCTGTATGACATTAAAGGTAATTGGACAATTGACATTACATCGCATGTATGCATTATATCATAACTATAGACACCAGAACCGGATTAAAGAAATGTCACGGACATAAAAAGCTTAAACAAGTAATGACAAACTATATTTTGTGTCGCAATAAAAAGTACTTCACATAAAGAATTGGTACATATTATTATGTTGGGATAATTTATTATTTAACTAAGCATGGCTCGAGGGCCTGACATTTGCCATCGCCACTTTTCATAGAAACTTTATACCCATAATAAGGTGACGAATTTTGTCAAAGACGATATTTACGACCTTGTGTAAAATATCATGTTTTTTATATTTATTTATTAAACTTTTTGTACAAATTATGTAATGGCAGACGGCATTCTCTACCAGTCAACCCAGGGTGGTGCAGAGATGGACACAGTAGGTGTGTAAATTATATTGAAAGAGGGATGATGAAATTCAAAATCCCAGGTATAATACATAATTATAAATAAAATAATGTGAACATTATACAACATACTATCTATATATATAAAAATGAAACCCGTTTTCCGTTGTCACGCCATCACGCGTGAACGGCTGGACCGATTTCGCTAATTCTTTTTTTAGAATATTCCTCGAAGTACGAGGATGGTTCTTACGGAGAGAAAAAAATGAAAAATTGACTGAAAAAGTCTAAAAACAACATTTTTCTGTACTCCCATACAATCGATTCGTAATAATACTTAAAAGTCAATTTGAACTTTAATACCATACCATAAAGTTCAAGTATTAGTGGAGAGGTTCCGGGAAGGCAAAACAATTGAGTGTCGTTAGTATCGTATAAATATTAATGTCAGTATTTGTCAATTGAAAAATTCTTTTTATGTTGGATAGCCCATTTATCGAGGACGGCTATAGGTTATATAACATCACGCTATGACCTAAGGGGTGACTGACGGGGTGATTGATGGGGTTACTGACGGGGTGACTGATGGGGCGACTGACGTGAGGAATGACGGGGTGACTGACAGGCTAACTGATGGGGTGGCAGACGGGGTGACTGACGAGGTGACTGACGAGGTGACTGACGGGGTGACTGATGGGGTGACGGACGGAGTGACAGACGGATGACAGACGGGGTGACAGACGGGTGACAGACGGGGTGACAGATGGGTGACAGACGGGTGACAGACGGGGTCACAGACGGCTGACAGACGGGTGACAGACCGATGACAGACGGGGTGACAGACGGGTGACAGATGGGGTGACCGACTGGGTGACAGACGGGGTGATGGACGGAGTGACTGACGGGGTAACCGACAGGGTGATGGACAGGGTGACTGCCGGGGGTACTGAATGGGTGACAAACGGGGTGACAGATGGATGACTGACGAGTGATAGACGGGTGACAGATGGGTGACAGACCGGGTGACCAACGGGTTGACCGACAGGGTGACTGTCGTGGTGACCGACGGGGTGACCGACGGAGTGATGGACGGGGTAACTGACGGGGTAACCGACAGGGTGACTGACGGGGGTACTGACTGGGTGACTCACGAAACCGGACCGAAGTAGATCATCCCATTACCTCCTTTAGAATTATTGGATTATAGGTGCCTACTACTCATTCTTTCAACCCTCTCTCTCCTACGCAGATGAAGTTGCGCGGGTCAGCTAGTATATTATAAATAAATAATGAATCTATAACTAGAGGTATATATATAAAAATAAATATCATATAGAACAGAAGAACAAAAAATATAATATGTTTTATCTAACAACGTATGTATGGCAATGACGATAGTTTTTAGTTTCTCCATATTTTTTTAGTTCGTTATAGTTTCCGCAAAGTGGCGCTGCTAGTCAGATGTATGGACAAAACGCGAACTATCGTCGATATCGAGAATCGAGAACTGTCAAAATAAACTCGTAATAGGTGTACAGAACGTACTAGGGGTATGTTTCCGTGGGCACTCAAAAAAACGCTTTTCTCTTATTTGTAAACGAATTCACGATTCTTAACCGTCCACTGTCAATTGACTAATCGGTTGTACAAACATCACTAAAACACTCTTTTCAAGCATGTTGCAGTAAGGATTTGGCTTAGTTTTCTAGTACGTAGTGTTAGAAAACACCCAAACATCCAAATATTTTATTTGTGAGTAAGTAATCCATCTATTATAATTTTTAATTAGCACAATAACACAAAGAACCTAGAAAATTACAGTTTTTAATAGTTTTAAAAAGGCGAAGTAAATAAGGAAACAGACAATTAAACCTTTAAGTTCAAAAAGCCAGAGTCGTGTTGTCATATAAGGCGGCTTTAGTTAATATTTACTTTGTTTAATTTCTTGTGAGTGCAAAAAACACGGGAAATAATTATTCTAAAATAGATGTGGCATACAGACGGACATGATGAATTTATTAAGGTTCTGTTTTTCCATTCGAATCCGAAACCATAAAAACGGACCGCATTCTTTTTTCTTTCTACCTGTCCTTATCCCACCACAATGTGGGGTCGGCGAAACACATTTTTTCAAGCATAATGCAGAAAGGATTTGGTTAGTTTTTACGACCGACCTGCCTGATGTCAACCCTTCTCGGGGGATCCAGAAACTAAATAGTGCTACAAAAACACCTTACTCGACCCTCGTGAATGGAACCCAGGACTTCGCCGTTTCCAGCTCATATACGCTCCATCTTACACCCATGTCCGTGCTCCCACTAGACCGAAGAGGCGATATGTCTAAAACTCCGCTCCAAACGGGCTAAATAGAGTGTGATTGACGTACAAACGCACCTGCGTTAAGTTTCTTAACTGGTCATTAGTGCCTTAAACAATTTTATTGTCTGCGGGTTGTCGCTACTTGTTTGTGCTAATTAGATAAATGCCTAATTTATAATCATTTGTTAATACTGCTTGGATTGTTTTTTACATAATGTATATTTAATATTCTATATATAACATCATAATTTTCTAATTTAATTTTCCCGGGACTAGATCCCTCATAGGGGGTTGACGTCAGGCAGGCGGCCGGTCGTAAAAACTAGGCCAAATCCTATGTGCAACATGCTTGATAAAGTGTGTTGCGCCGACCCCACATCAAGGTGGGATAAGGGCAGGTAGAAAGAAAGATACATCTATATACATAGTCTCATGCCTATATCCCCGAAGGAGTAGGCAGAGGCGAACTAGCAACCTAGTGATATTGAGTAGTAAAACAATACCACTTTGACCGACCCGGAGATCGAACGTGAGACCGTAGGACGAGAATCGTACAGCCCACGCAATACAACTACGCTACCGAGGCAGTCTCATTCAATTTTCAAATAGAAAATATCTACCCCATGGTGAAAGTATTAATTTAGAACTAGAGGTATTTATAATGTTCTGGCAAAATGTGATCGTATCATAACCAAGATTTATGGAACGTAAATATAACATGGAGAACACTCTAATGTAATTATACTTTTTAATTTAATTGTGATTTTATTATAATATAAGAGTAGGTCAAGCGATACTAGATGGTAGGTGTATCGTCGAGAGTCCGACTGGGTAGGTATAACTTGTCTGTTCATAGCCTCTGTGGCTTAGCGAGTAGCGAGTAGCCGTCTGTGAAGTGAGAGGCCGTGGTTTCGATTCCCGCACATAGACAAATGTTTGGTGGCCTACAAATTCTGGGTGTTGTGAGACCGAAAGTCTATCGTTATTGATGATCATGAGTCTCGGCACAAGACTCGAATACAGGGGGTCAGGACTATATGTCAGTGGCGAAGGGTGAAACATTACAAAAGGGAAGCCAAGGCTTCTTTTTCTTCTAGATAGTACCTAGATAAAACTCATTTATTAACATACAATCTGAAAAAGGGAAGTCGGTAGGGATCGAGTTATATAGACCCGTCGCCATTGATGTGTGACTGTTGGGTGTATTTATCTGCCTCAACTGTGTGTGCATTATGTTCTGGTTTAAAGGACTTTGCTATCATTCTGGACATTGATTCAAGACATGAGTCTTAACATCTTATGTCTCCGGATGACATGCGCAGTACAGTGCCATGCAGTAACTAATTTGCAGTTTATAAACAAACGAATTCAGGACTTCCATCTGTTTTTTTAAGTGACGTAATTTACCGTAATGTAAAGAAGCATATAAGGCAGGCATGATTCTGACGACCATATAAACCCATTGTTTGTCAGTGGTCGCTAGTTTTTTTGGACTGCACTACGCTTACCATCAGGTGCAGTGTAGTCACTTTGCCGTGCCCGGATGAAAAAAAACATAATTATTCAAATTTCACCACATACCAAATCAGGACTCAAACCTAGCATAGCGCATAAACAATCAATTACATCAGCTGCGTCATCGGTCTACAAAGCATCTAGGCGGCTCGGTCACTGATCAAAGAAAGTGCAAGTTGCGATATGTGACAACGCAATGCACGCGGTGAGCGGTGGCTATTGGCGCGTGATGCTTTTTGTATGATAATGAGTGGATAACTAATTTTCTCTGTAGTTATTGGGCCTACTTACTGAACCTCCAAAAAGGAGAAGGTCCTCAATTCGTCTGTATTTTTTATGTATGTTACGCGATATCTCCGTCAAATTGGGCCGATTTTCAAAATTATTTTCGTGTTCGATAGAACTTATTTCAAGGGTGGTCCCGTATAAATTTGGTCACGATAGGATTTGAAGTCGGTCTCTTAAGTTTTTCGCTAAGAATAGCCAGTCACTTTTTTCCTTGTGTTACATTGTTTAAAAATGAAAGAGACAACCTATGGTTAAAGATAAGCAACGCTCCAATATTTTATAAGTAAGAGGCTGTATGGTTGAATGTTGTTATTTCGTTGATGGGTTATGTCGTCGCATTGGTCTGAGAGGAGTTTTCCTATATGCTCTTCAAGCAATCAATCAATCTTTATTGTTGATTTTTGGTACACACACACACATAAGCCTACGCCTGTATCCCCGAAGGGGCAGGCAGAGGCGCACTAGCGAACCAATACACCCACATTTCGCCGAGCTCAGTTACGTCGCAGATGTGATAGGGGGCGAGCCTGTCGCCATATCGGTCACAAACTCTAGATTCCGGGCCGACATGGAAAAATCCAATATCACCCTGCCCGACCCGGGGATCGAACCCGAGACCTCAGGACGGCAGTCGCACCGAAACACAATCACGCCACCGAGGAATTTTTGGTACATTTGTATAATATTATAATTCCTTTAAAATTTACCCACCCAATTTAAAGTAGGTATTCAGTGTACTAGTAAGAATTACCTGACACCAACCCTCTGTAAAGGATAATGGGAATTGGTTGTAAAATGTAATGAAAATCCAAAATTTAAGAGAGAGCTTAAGGAGGTATGTTTTCTATTGATCTTACATTAAAATTTCTATATCATGTAAACTAAGACTTTCATAAGCAGCACTAGAATTTAAGCTAATATTTAATCAACAAAACTGCTTATTGAATAGTGGTTAAACGGGTGACAAACAAAAATATATTTAAAAAAAATCTACTACTTATTCGAAAATTGTTTGTATTATTTTGACACTTATTTTTCTTCAACCTGTTCGTACCCCAAACTACTATAGGTTCAAATAATGTTGCAGAGAAGTTTCGGCTTAGATTCTCGACCAGCTGACGTCAATAATTCAATTATACAATGGAGAAAGACAATTACACAAACAATGCAAACATTAATTACGAGACAAACTTGTGTAATAACATATTTAACTCCAAAACGAAAGTGTATGGTGAAAGTACCGACCGATAGGACAGGCGTACAATTTATATACATATTATTGGCAAAGTTTCATTAATTATAGGCATGTTAGAGAATCTGCGGTGTCTATTGTGAATGGCAGGCCAATTTCTACGTGGAAGTTGCAGAATATTGTATTTTTATGGAGACGCCATTCAGTGTAAATTCTCTTTACATTTTGTATTGTTTAAAAATAATTTATCAGGGGAGTTACCACCACCTCTTATAGCAGTAATATTATAATTTTACTTGTACCGATTCCCATACAAAACAAACGAAGAACGATTATAATAATACTGCTGTAAGGGGTGGTGGTAACCCTGCAGGGATCTTTTAAAATATATCGACAATATGTAGCCACGGACGTTAAGAAAAAGAAGGACAACATCTCGCCTATAGTTAAACGGACACCACAGAAAAGCCATGCACCCAAACGCGCCTGTGCAAAAGTGCTCCACACCATTACGTGTCGATAGAACGAATGGGCCGAAAACCCTGCTTCATTTTGAATGTTCCTAGGGCTCCGTCCATCTTTTTTTACGTCCGTGATTGTAGCTTTTATATCACGCTCGCGTCTAACAGACTGATTTGGAAATCTTTAGTAAAGGCTTATGTTATGGCTATGCCTGATAATTCTGGGATGATGGTAATTCTCGCCTTTGATGTGCGTTCAATTCGTTTAATAAGATAGAATTATTCTAAAGGCACGTCATATTTTACTTTATTCCCTAGCCAGGTAATGATTGCTCTATTGTTGTGTCTGCTGAACATAAGCCTCTCTCAAAGATTTCCAGATCGACTTTTTGGAAGCAGTGTACGTTCTGTGGCTGATGATGTTGACGGTGATGATTATTGTTTCAGTGCAAGGATGCGAGCCGGCGTGTGGTGGAGCACGGCCGCTCTGGCCCTGCTTGCTTTCACCTGTGCCCTTGGTACCGCGCAGGTATGTTACTCATATTAACATTTTAAATCACTAAATACGCACAAATAAAAAATGACGAGTTCTTGGAAATATAAATGGTGTTCACAAGCGATGAAAAATAGGATTATTATGCAAAATCCTGTAATTTTGGAGTGAGCTTCCTTTTATAAAAATTCGTACTTGGTCATATAAATGATTTTTTATTTTATACTTCAAAGTTAGGTATATTTGTCCGCCAACGTCTTAACACATTGCCAAGTTTTCACCTTTGGATTATCGGACCTTATTTATAAAAAAAATACACTTAACATATCTTTAAGATAAGTTTCGCGTAAATATTTTTATAAGTAATAGAAAAAGTAACAAGGGGTTTATAGAGTCTATAGAAAATATTCTAAGGCTACTACAGAATGAAAGTATTTGTTAAGGCCGATAATTTATGCAACAGAAGCAAGAATATAAAAAAAAAACTCTTGTTTACAAGGTCGCGTCATACAATTTAAAAAGTCATATGACGCAGTCTCGTAATGACAGTTTTTGTTGTTATCTTTCCTCTATTGTACAATAAATTCTGCATCTAAATACAGCTTTAATGTGAAGCGTATTTAGCTGATGGTAACATTTTATTCACCAAATATTACTTAATTCTTTATACATAATTTAACATTAGATTGTTGATTAAATCATTAACACAGTAACATTTAAACCCATTATGGCATTAAATCAGATCAGTATAATGAATGTAAAGATCAAAGACATTAAAAAGTACATAGACGGGTATTGTCCCCCGGACACGAAACTTGTGATCCAAACGTTGTCATTTCGTGGTCATAAGTCACTCAGTCGTATTTGAAACAAACGCATAAGGTCGTCCCAGCGTATTAGACAATGAATTTTGCCTATGTGATTCTTGTACAGACTTGTACAGACATTCTTGACTGCCTCGGTGGCGTGGTGGTATTTCGGTACGACTACGGTTCTGAGGTCTCGGGTCCGATCCCCGGGTCGGGCAAAGTGATATTGGATTTTTCTATATCAGCCCGGAGTCTGGAATTTGTACCCAATATGGCGATAGGCTCGCCCCCTATCACATCTGGGACGGAACTAAGCTCGGCGAAATGTGGGTGTTCTAGTTCGCTAGTGCGCCTCTGCCTACCCCTTCGGGGATACAGGCGTGAGCTTATGTTATGTTATGTTATGATTTTTGTACGGACACATAATATTCTAGGGTGTAAATTATAATAAGCCCCCTCGCATTGTATTAAGTGGTAGATAGCGTTACTGACGTTTGAGATATGATTTTTTTGTACCGAAAATTGCTTGGTAGCCCCTCTATAGTTCATATTAAATCTCTTTGATATACATTTGTGAAACTTGTCAGAGCGATCTAATGTCGGCGCGGTTCGGTCAACAACCAAGGTTGCGTGGATAAAATGACAATATGATTGATTTCATGCCGACATTGCTGTGCATTCGTTTACTTGCCTATTTGGCTGCTTAAATATATGGGTATCAAATGTGTGTAACTTGATATGTTATTAAGTCTATGATCGCTTACATAAAAATTATTGTTAAATAGGCAGAAAAGGGACGCCAGAATCATTGACTTTTTTAACATTATTTTGTAAAGATCCTAATCCTTGTTAGGAGGAAATATATGTAATTATCTATGTCCCACTAACTTTGTTCCAAATATTTTTATGAATATTTTATTTTGTGAGCTACATTCACAATGCGCTAATTGATAATAGATATTAAAGATTTATCATTCATATTTGGTTATTTACCGTAACATTCATGATCATCCATCTCAAAGTCAAGTTATTAAAAACTGAGAAATAGGTCTAGAAGTAGAGATAAACTGTCATTTATCTCTACTTCTAGACCTATTTCTGCTGATTCATTTATACATCAAGTGTTGCTGATTCTTTTACATACCTAATAATCTAAGTGATATTATAACGTAATACTTGAATCACTAAGACAGGGCGTTATTAGATCTTGACTTTCAATGATTTATTAATTCTTCGAGGGACATCAGAAACTGGGTCACCTACCTTTCAAACTCAACAAGTGTTCTAACTAATGAAACCTTGAATTCGTTTGATGTGTAGTTATCATTTTATCACTTCTTTAAAAGGACTTAATAAAGTGATACCGATTACGAACGTTCCATATTGAACCAAACTGGTTGCCTAACTAGAGTTGGCTAGCTAGAGTCTCATTTTAGATAATTATTGCTTACTCTGTGGAATAATTGTAGTTGATAGCTCATTCGACAAATAATTTATTTGTTTTGCTCTGATCTAGATTATCACGTTGAACTTTAGGTTTATTAAAATAAATTATATGAATTAGTTCGTTATACAAATTACTTCTATATGTTATCAAGTTTATGATGTTAAATTAAATTACTAGTCAGATCAGGTACTCGTAACAGCTATCAAAATGAAAGCTGCGAATGTTTAACGTCTTGTTGTAAACGTCTTGTTATAAAATGGTACACATATTAAATCAAAAATAAATGAATACATTAAAAATTAAAAAATCGACTTCAGAACCTCATCATACGAGTATCTCTATTAAGCACATATTATGTAATAATTCTTTAAATCTTGAAAATAAAAAAAAAAAAATATTAGGAAGAAATAACCAAATCCTCTTTTTGAAATCGGTTGGAAATTAGATTTTGCGAACGGTAACTTCTCTTTTTAACAGAACTTTTACAATTAAATATTATTAAAGGTTAATTTTCTCAATATATTCAATTAGGCAGGATTGGTTTTAAAGTCTGAACTGAATCGTGATATAATATGACCATGAAAATACAGGTGTTACTAGTCCAAAATGACCCCATTTAACATCGTAACTTACCTATTCTTACAATGTAACCACATGTCTGTTTATTTCATTATTTATATCTTAGCGTACAGCAGAAACTAGTACTGCTATTTATGAAGCTTACTGTATAAACACCGAAGCAATGAACCAATTAAAATGAACCGTTTTAATTTTAAAGTGATGACATAATGTCGATTAATGCCAGTAATTTCGAATGAATTAGTCTCTTTAGATCACTAACCCCACTTTCTAGTAGCACTGACCGCTAACACCTTAGGCTCGTTTGTTTTGAGGAATCCAGTTTTTTCTCCACACGCAACTTTATGCACGACGAGTAATTTAAATATTAAATGATGCTTGATACTCAGATAAGGTTTTAATTCTATTGTGTTTATTCACTTTACTATTTTGATGATTAGGAAATTGTCCTTTGTAATGTCGTCTTCTGTTTTGTAAGTAGTGAAATAATTGTTAAGATTTAGGAAATCAGCTAAAATCGTCTTTTGTTTTGTAAGTGATATAATAGATAGCGTTCTTGTAACTTCCTCTACTTTATCGACCGACTTCCAAAAAGGAGGAGGTCCTTAATTCGTCTGTATTATTTTATGTATGCTACGCGATATCTCCGCCAAATGTGGACCGATTTTCAAAATTCTTCTTGTGTTCGATAGACCTTACTTCAAGGGTCCCATATAAATTTAGTCTCGATCGGATTTGAAGTCAGTCCGTTAAGTTCTTAAACTTGTGATTATTTAGCTTATAGTATTAAGGCTTTCTTAGTTACATTACTATTCGTAATTAACTATGTTAGAAATTGGTTTACGTAGGATAAACGGTAACACCTAATGTGTATTACACTATTTTGTTGGGCTTTTAGGAAGCTGAGTCATTCGTCTTGGTTCTCGCTTATCAATTGAGATATTATCAAGGAATTAGATAACTGGTATTATTGCATCAACTCTCCATGTAACCTACTTAAGTGGTAGCAGTGGTAGGTACATCGAAGCATGTTGCAGGATTGTTAATCAGGGTTAATTAACATTATTTGTCAACAACCATCGTGGAATTAACGTGTTCTCTTAGGTACGGCACATTAATAACCACTCACATTACTGCTCTAGTATTACAAAATGGATGTCATTACGTTTCTAAATTATTCTCACTGTAGTTTCTACGTAGTGCGTATAATCTTACGTTTGTATCTCCGGAGGTGTAGGCAGAGATGAACTGGCGAGCTAGAACACCCACATTTTGCTGAACTCCTTTCCGTCCCAAATGTGATAAGAGGAGATCCTATCGTCATATTGGACACAACTCCTGATTCCGGGCTGATATAGAAGAACTCAAATCAATTTACCCGACCCGGGGATTGAAGTTGTATTATGCGTTAGACATACCGGCAATGAGGATCGTAGTATATTTATAAGTATGAATATGAAATTTTTAGATGGTAATGATTATGAAGTTGTTAAAAAAATGACAGAAATTGGTGACATGTTAAATGATACAGAAGTCGTAATAGCAAATAAGTATGTCATTAATAAAAATAAGTACTATTAATGAAATAGTTTAAAAAGTGCAACTAGATGTACAAAAATTATCTAATTTAAGAGTTTTTGCTGTTTTTATACTCAGACACTATTTTAGTGTTTTTATATTGAATATTCGAAGGCCGTCAGTTAACCTAGGACAGACCCAGCGTCTTGATCTTGACCTACCGATCAACAAAGAACGATACAATAATATTGCAACAAATTAGCCAACAACATCTTTGGAAGACAAATTACATTATGATTTCGGGTCGTCTGAAGTATCGATGTTCAGTTTAGCTGCTCGAATTGTAGAAATAATATCGTAGAATAACCTCCTTTGTTTTGAAGTCGGTTAGTAACCAAAATAATCTATAGTTAGCACCTTTGAAGTCAGTGGTTATTGATATAGTCTAGATTAATAAGACATCACACAAGGTAATTTGAATATTAAAATTTTTGCAACAATTATGTTTGGTAAAATAGCAGTTACTGTGCAGTTATTTTATCACCGAAATAAGCGTATCAATAAACACGAATTGAAAAGTGAAAGACATTATAAATAACATTTGCGAGAATTTAAACTTTCACCGATCAGTAATTGATACTTATGTACGTTTGAGTTATGTCTATTACGATATAGGAGATTTTTTCTTATAATGTCATAATTGTATAGATATTGTAGAATATTCTAAAGGTTTAAGCTGTACGGTGTAATACTTTAATTATGATCACCAATTTTTTGTCGATGTTATGCATCAATATATTAATTACCTAGATGCACAGTTGACGCTCAGAAAATGGGACAGCAAACGAGTGCTTAAGCATTCGTTTTGCATACAGTCCGACGCCGATGGAATTCTAAATTTCAAAATTCAAATTTATGAACGTTTGCTTATTTCGTTTAAAAAGCTACTTTATTACACGTGCATAGGGTTATATTTGTGTTGATTTAATTAAAACTTGTAATCTTTTTTGTTATTTTATTCCTGAGACCACTTTTTAGGAGAATATTTGCAAAGAACTGTGCATCTCGGGTATATTATATTGATGATGTTATGTATAAATACTTCATAATTAAGATTAAATATGTTTCCACGTATAATACTTGTAGTTGTAAATGACATAAGAAAGAAAACATTGAATGAACCTATTGCTTAGATTGAAGAAACACCGCCGGTTTCAGAATAATCTCCAACACAAATCTAAGACAAATTTATGAAAGATGAGAATCTAATCAATTTTAATGCTTTACAAAACTGCTAAAGATTTACGAACAGGGGTTTTATTTTCGGTTGTATTTTTAAATTACTATAGAGATGCTTAACCTGATCTTAAGTGATTACGATGGCACGTCGATAGAAGGAATGCTGCCTACCGTGAAAAGGGGGGGTTCAGAACTCCGGAACTTAACTCACTATACGAAATGCAACAGCAAGCCGCCTGTGCAACATCGGTTGTATTTTGCCACAGACATATATTCACGCCTTTTTCCCATTTGGGTAGACCCAGACAACAGATTTCAACTTGCTACGATTTTGCCTCGAGTATGCTCATGTTAAATTCGGAACAAACGTTACGAGTTATAAAACACACGTAAACAAATATGCAAATATCGAGTAGGAATGTGTATTACACAAATTACGAGTGCGGCGCAGTTATTGCAACAATTTAATAACAGACCGCGAAACAAGGATGTTTCGCGTGTTTAAACAACCATTAAATCTGGAGTATGACTTCGTTTACTGTTTTTAAGTACTGTATTAACAAATACTTAAGTGGTTGAATCCGGACTTTATATAATTTTGGGTTTGTATTTTAATATTCAACGGAAATTAAAAAGTTTATCATGTAAAAGTAGACTCTATAATTAATTGCCTTTAAAACTAGGTACCTTCTACGTACATAATTCGTCGAGTTTCTTTTTATATATGTTACTTTTTCCAAATTATTTTTATGTTTTATAGAGCTTATTCCATGGGTGGTCTCATGAAAATTTGGTTAAATCATGATTGGGTTATAAGTCGGTTTTGAAGTTTTTAAACTTTTGATTATGTATCATATAAATAGTAGGATATTCGTATCCGACCGGATGGCGACCACCGTACACATGGTGCTAAAACCTGCCATAGTGACCCACACTCGGCGTGTGGTTTGCGTTCCAGGATCAGCCAGTGTACTTCCGGTTCTCTCGGGGGGCTTGCGGCATGACATGATGGTTAGTTGAGACGGGTATGGGGGTATCCCTGTATCTGCCGGTCATGCGCCTGTCTTGTCGCAAGCCCCTCGATTTGCTTCTTCGGATTCGGAGTGTGAAGAAGCATAAAAAGGCCATCATGATTCTAACAACCACTGATAAACACAGTGTTTGTCAGTGGTCGCTAGTTTTTTTGGACTGCACTACGCTTACCGTGCAGTGTAGTCACTTTGCCGTGCCCGGATAAAAAAATAAAAAAATAAATACCGGTCTACAAACTATTCAAAGCACAGTACCTGCCATCGAATTAACTGGACTATGGATTACTAAAGATGCAATCTTTGCTGCTATTCACAATTTGTGCACAAAAACCCAGTAAAAATGACATCCAAATGAACGGTTACTATTACCGACCACATCGTCTTTAATACGTGATCAACGGTTGCTTGGTTTGTGCAACACGTAATTTGTTATTTCGGTTCGTAGATAAATGCCTGTGGTATGGAATTACAGTTTTGTAAACGTCCTCGTCTTGCTTTGTTCAGTTTTATGTTTTAACTACTATTTGTAATTCTGTTCGAAATTGATGGTTTGTTAGCTTTGTGGTTTGTGCATGATTTATTTGAAATGTATCAACTGCTCGTCTGTTTATGTTTGAGTACATGTATTTGTGTTTATGTGATTAAAAGGTCATCATAAATGAAGGGCGAAGCTTATTACATGAAAGTTAAGGATATTATAAATAGTTTAAGTATAATATTAAATTAAATGAAAAAATGAGTAATAAATACGTATATTTAAGTCTTACAACATAGATATACATATTTATACACACTCACGTCTATTATCCCCGAAGGCTTAGGCAGAAGCGCAAGTGCCCTTTCCCCGACCCGAGGAATCGAACCTGAGACCTGAGGATGGTATTTGTATCGTATTACAAATACGCCAGTGACGGAGTGAAGTATTAGAATTTTTAGGGGGGGGGGGGAGGAGGTTTCTTATTTACATAAGAAATCCTGAAATATTCTATCATTAATTATTTCGTCAATATTCTTAAAAACATGATCATAGAGTTTCGGCTACTGCACGACCTGTAGTATAGATTAATAAATAATAGCGGAAAAGCAATCGCCATTATAATAATGTTCGCGTGGTATCGGTGTCAACGGCTTCTCTGTTTGTCTTCGGATTCCCACGCTTCTTCAAGGCCTACTCGGGTAATTCTACACCATTGTGTCGCATGTCACCCTGACCTTTGGGGTCATTACTAGTTTCTTGGACATTAGGGCGAAACTGTGTGACCTATGATAGTTGTTCTTTTTGGAACGTAACGTAACACTGGATTTGGTGGTATAAAGTTATTAATCACCGATTTCCAAACTTAACGGACCAACTTCAAAACTTAAGCGGTCGTGATCAAATTTATAGAACCCTTGAAATAAGCTCTATCAAATACCAAAAAAAACTTGAAAATCGGTCCACATTTGGCGGTGATATCGCGTAATATACATAAAAAAATATAGACGAATTGAGGACCTTCTCCTTTTTTTGTATTCGAAAACTCAGTAATAACAGTCTCCCACGGTTCTTGGGGGCGACGTCGGTGTCGATGAAGATCAAATGAAAATGCAACAATTCCATTTATTATCTTTTTCTGCATATTGCACTCCAATTACCGGCTGCCGGTTGCTATCCCATCTGAATGCTGGCAATCGCCATATCGCGCACAAATTCCAGACTCCAGGCAGATACTGAACAGAAAAATCCAACTTTGACCCGAGGGGAGACGACCCGGTTATCGAACTCGAGACCTCAAGACGAGTATAGTGTGTATGCGTATTAACGCAGGCAGTGGCAAAATAAGCTGATATAATAAAACTATTTTTACGGATTCTATCACGATTTGGTTTTAATTTGACTGAGGCCAACCCATGACCACGAAGACTGCAAAGCCGTCGTTCGTTCATTCGAAACGTCGGGAATAAAAAAATAATTAAAACCAAACCGTTATATAATCCGTAAAAATAGTTTTATTTCAATGTATAGCATTTGCGTAAACTTAAGAAATCAGTAAATAAACTGATTATTAATAAACCAGCTTTCAGAATATCAGCATTAGATTAATTTTCACTTGCATACAGAGATGACTAATGATACGTTGGGATTGCGAGTTGTGACATAGTAATTAACAAACTGAAATGTAAATAGAAGATATCAAAAGATATATCGTTGTAGTAATTAAATACTAAACAAACAAAACAAAAGTTTAAACTACTTCGGTGGCGTAGTTTTTTTGTTTAAAAGGCTGTCAGACGAACAACTCGGTCACCTGATGGTAAGTGATCTCAACCGCCCATAGATACCCAAGACACAAAAAGAGTCAAGAGTGCGTTGCCAACCTGAAAGGAGGGCATAGCCCATAGGGATTGGGAAAGGGAGGGGGGAATTGGGCCACCGTAAATCTGACTCACCGAACGAAACGCAATAGCAAGCTTACGTCAGTTCTCTGTGAGACAGTGATATCAAACCAGTCGAGCCGGCCCATTCATGCTGCAGACGTTACTGTCTACAGCGTGGCTCTGCCACTCAATATTAGTAGTAGTTGTTGTATTTTTTATGCAGTACGACTGTATTCTGAAGTCCCGGTTTCGATTCCAGAGTTGAGGAAAATGGATTTTCAGCTCCCTATCAACCCGGAGTATCGAATTAGTAATAACATCTAAACAATTACCTAAAAGAAAAGTGGGTGTAGAAATTATGTGTCTGTCTACTTATTCGGGGATAACGGATATGAATGTGTGTGTAATTTTGGGATGTATATTTGAATAACTAAAAGTGATAATTAAATAAAACAAATAAATAAATATCTCAGTGTTCTTTATTATGCGTTAAGGTCATTTCACTTCATAAAAACTTTAATAAATACATCAAAAAGGCTTTCAAAATTACATATTACTTTCCGCTGCAGGCATACGTCATAGTTTAACATAAAAGGTAGGCAATAAGCGGACACTGCGCAATATACATGTTTTACAAGATTCAGTCCTGCCGCCTGCGATATTGGCAAGCAGTTTCTTAATAACTAAAATTGATTTAATGAATGTTTTTGGTGCATACAAATGGAAAAGCAGTAGTGGTGGGTGTCTCCTATGGTAATGATGATGTATGATGTTTAGTTTCAGTATATGAATTACACCCAATAGTCACACACGTAGTTATAGTCCGGGAGGTCCTGGATTGGATTCCCAGGTCGGGCGAAGTGATTTTTCTAATTTAATTTGCCCGAGAGAGACGTCAGGAAGGCAGCCGGTTCTAAAAACTAAGCTAAGTCCTTTCTGTAACATTTTACAGACCCCACACTAAGGTGTGATAAAGGCAGGCAGAAAGAAAGAAGTCACACACATAGTCTGACCCCACATTGCTTTGTGTCATCGACATCAGGAATTGCAAGAGACTTTCGGTCTCACAAGACCCAAACCCGAAAAAACCCATTAGCACCATAAATGTCTCGGAGCGGGAATCGGGGTCCGGGAACCCTGGGTCTTTCGTTTACTCCTCTATGCCACGGAAGTTGTCAAATATTTTGTCCAGTTTGTTTACTTTATTTACATGTTAAAATACGCTATACGTAAACTGAAATAAGACCAATAGAACAATTAGTATGAAATACTCATACAAAAAGAGATTTAATATTACTAACTATAGAGGGGCATCAAGCATGTTTCCATAAAAAAAAAGATCTCAAACGTCAGTAACGCCATCCACCATTTATTACAATGCGAGGGCGCTTGTTACAATTTACACCTTAGAATGTTCTATGAATGTTCAAGAATCACGTAACACAATTGGGGGTACTTGACTATGTTTGATTCTGTACACATTTTTATATGTAACAGCAAATAAAACAAAACAGAAACTCTTCTGTAACATCTGCATCGAAATTAGTTGAAAAATGAGTCAGTAATTCATATTTTAAATTCTGCAATGAGCAAGAGTGGGGACGTAGTGGGATATCTTGCTATCCCTTTCTAACGCACGTACCGTTATGGACCTGACGCCATTTTACTAATACTTCTCTTTTCCACAGTTTGAAGGTTACACAAAATTTCAAATGCTTATAACTTTTTTACTTTTGAGAATATTTCAATAATTCTTTCAGTGCGATGTTTTAAATGGCGTAAATTTCATAAAAAAATAATTTAAAACATTACGCTGGCACGACCTTGCGCGTGTATGTTTCACATACGACTGAGTGACTTATGACCACGAGGTCACAACTTTTGGATCACAAGTTTTACGCTGTTGTCCCCGTCTATGTACTGTTGAATGTCTTTGACTCATGATAATCTAAGCTTTATTGCGCAACTTAAGATATCCATCAAATCGAATGATCCAAAAAGGTATTATTTAAGTGGCTAGTTATCAGTTTTGCATTGTTATTAAATGTATCTATCTCGATAATGGACTGTTAATAGCATTGTGAAGGTTATGGAGTGAGAGAGGAAATAATTTGGTAATATCGTGATTCTGTCTGTAACATTATATAAATTGGGACTGTCAATGCATTAGCACTATTAATACTTTATGTAATGGGTGCAAAGGTTTTATAATCATGATAATGATAATCATCATTTAGATCTGGCACACGAGGTTACTCGCATGTGGGATGTGGATTCAACAATCATTGTTCCGATAGTCATCTCTGCCCATGGTTTGTTACCAATGAGCCTCGACCAACACCTCAAGAGGCTCTTGGTTGGTGCTTCAGGAGCCAAATGCAGAAGGCAGTGTTACTGGATACGGAATTGTAATAAGGTTCATCACTCTGGGGTCCTAACCGCCGGTGGCTTGGGTCCCGAGCTTCGTTATTGAAGGGGAATATTTTTAAATGTATTTTTATTTTTAAACCTATGTATTTAAAAATGTAATAAACACCTTTAAGAATAAAGACTACTGGACATCATGATCTTAGCTTTAGAAACACTCAATTGGTTGGGTCAGATGCAGAAGTCAAGTTTTATTGACAGTCGGGCCTCCGTGGCGGAGTGGGTGAGTAGCCGTTCGATTCCGGCACCTAGACAAATGTCTGTGTGGCCCACAGATATTTGTTTTGGGCCTGGGTGTTGTAAGCCCCAAAGTCTCTCGTAGTTTGTGATACCCACGATATAGGTTAGACCTAGTGTGGGGTCAGGACGATGTCTGTGGCTGTTAGGTGTATTTGTTATTATTATTGACCTTAGCACACATTGTGCGGTACCGAGGACACTGGTCTCTGGGGTCCTAACAGCATTCTTAAATATATTTTGGTATTTAAAAATTAAAAGTTCTGGATAACATGATTTAAAAATTTCCATCACGCATTGGGTAAAATAAATAATGAAATCGCTTTGCCTAATATTAGTTACTTTATTTTGTGTAACGTAAAATAAGGTATTCATCAATCTTATGAAATTTAATTCTACTATTTATTCTCACGAAAAGATCTATTTAAGTTTAAGTTGCCTACTGTCAGTGACGTGCAAAAATATTGATTTTTCTCGGTTCTTACATCCCCATATCCACCAGGCCCGCTGCTAGCTACTTGCCCGCGTGCAATACCGAAAAGTTGTCATCGGGCTTAAATGAAAATTGTCAAATATCAACACAATTTGAACACTTTAAATGTGTATTAATTAAATATTATTATTTTTTTAGGGTTCTGTCCCTTGAGAGGAAAAACGGAAACCTTATAGGATCACTTTGTTGTCCGTCTATCAAGTCTGTCATTTCTCCTGTAAAATTTGGATTTTACGATTATGGACTTATTGATGAGGTCGTCGAAGTGCATTTGGGGGCAGTTTTGTCTTTTAGTTTTGATACTTGTTTTGCCGCCCCCTTGAACATGCCGCCCGTGTGCGGTGCACACCTTGCACGCCCGCACGTAGCGGGCCTGATAACCACCATCGTCATTATAATAATATCGATTTAATATATAAGCTGAATGTGATAATTTAAAATCTGTTTTTATTTGTGATTTTTATTAAATTAGCAAGCTCTGTTAGGGGGTCAATTATTGTTAGGGGGTAAACAATGTCTTTAAGCTATATAGGATGCACGTCACTGCATACTGTTTAGCCAAGTCACAACGAATATTCAAAACTATCAATTTAGTTTTATGCACCTACCGACCATTAAATTACCCATAATTACACTTCCTAATCACATGAATGGATCATTGGTCAAATCGAAAAAGACACTGAATTCCTTCAGAGCATTAAAATTATATATCAAATTACTTCACAACGCGTTAAATATTTGTGTTAAATCATACTGCATTACATCGAAACTCCGGTTAGGTTAAATTGTATCGTAAACAGACAGGCGCCTGTCTGATTAACTACTGTTTAATTTGTTGACTAGAATCTTTAATTGGGCTGTGATAGGTAAATAACAATAAATTCAATAATTAAATATCTGAGTGGTAGAGTTACGCTGTAGACAGTTACGTCTATAGCACGGCCGGCTCGACCGGTTTGATACCACTGTCTCACAGAAAACCGACGTAAAGTGGCAGCTTGCTGTTGCGTTTCGTTCGGTGAGTGAGATTTCCGGTGGCCCACTTTCCCCCCTTCCATTTCCTCCTTTTAGGTTGGCATTGCACCCATTACTTCTTTTGTGTCTTGGGTGTCTATGGGCGGTGGAGATCACTTACCATCAGGTGACCCATCTGCTCGTGTGCCAGTCTCGGCTAATAAAACAAAATGTGAGTCTGACTAGGCGTAGTGAAGAGTTTTGTACTAGAACTGAACATTTCTTTCAACCTGGCCCTTTCCCATAATGTGGGATCCGCGCCACGAACTTTTAACAAGCATGTTGCAGAAAGGATTTGACTTAGATTTTTACGACCGGCTACCTACGTCCCCCTGAGGTTTCAGTTCCGGGCAAATCAAATTAGAAAAATCGCTTATCCCGACCCGGGAATCGAACCCAAGCCTTCCGGTTCACAGCCCATATGCTGCCACACGATCAAGGAGGCCACTTTACATATGATAATATCATACATAAATAGTTATATTAATACAACCTTGACTTTCTATGTAGTAAATAACAAGTCCTAAAATAAAGCGTTTGAGATATTAACATTTTATAACAGGTTCAAATCCTAGTCCGGATTGCACTCAAATGCATTCGATTGAACGCCTGTCTGTGTCAATGTTAAAGCTAAAGTTATTTTTGTCACGGTGCAGTGTCGTAACTCATTATTCATTTTTTGTTTCCTAGCTTTAATTGCGCGAAACAATGCCGTCATGGTGGTAAGCACATTGATAAGTAATATAATAAAATTATATTTCGATTTGTACTTCAAATCGAATAGTTTATTGGGCGATTATGAGATACAGTACTAGTTAATCGATTATGAAATCGTTTCGAGATATTGTATCGATTATAACCGTAATGACTAATTAATTATTTGAGTTTTATATTTGAAATATGCCTATCTTTTTTGGTTTTCAATTTGAAACAAGAACAAAAATAAAATAATTTGTTTTTGTTATTATTTGTAAAATGTATGTATATTTCTTTCAAATATCATGAATGAACTTCTAGGCTGGAACTTGTACCCGGCGATAGGCTCGCCCCCGACTATAATGAATGGACGGGAAAAATTCAGACTTGTACGAAATAATGTTTTATTGAAAATAATATTTTATGTAATCACATGCCTATTAAATTGACACATTTTACAATAAATTTGAATGAAAGATGTGAGAAAATAATGACAACGTAACAATTACTTCATAACTATAATGATTTTAGTAAACAATTTAAAAAAACAAGTAATTGTGAATGAAAGTAAATGCTTTGTGACGTTTGACACTATAAGCAACGAATTGAATAATTACAGGCATAAGTTCACGTCTGTATTTCAGAAGGGTTAAGCAGAAGCAAACTAGAAAATTAGAACACGTACATTTCGCCCAGTTCATGTCGCTCCAGATGTTTTTATGGGTGAGCCTATGGTCTTGTATTTGGCCTTCTGACGCCATTATTAATAAGTAAATTTGTACTAGATTTTTCACAAAATAAAAATAAAATATCGCGCTTAAATTCTAGCCTCCGGATTGATATTGAAAATAATGTTAGTATCTTGTCTCTGATTATGTCTTACTGGCAAACGAGCAGATGGGTCACCTGAACTAAGTTATCTCCCCCATCCATAGACACCCGAGACTCAAAAAGAATCGTGGGTGAATGGGTACGTTGCCAACCTAAAATGATGGAATGGAAGGGGAGGAAAACGGGATTGGGAAAAGGAGGGTAAATTGGTGGGATTGAATGGAAAAAGTTAATAGGAAAAAACACGCAGTGGCCCTCACCTAAACAATATAAAAACAATTGTATAACAAAGACGTGAAAAATGTTGTTCGGTAAACTGTAGCGTTCACTTCTGACACAAGTTTGTTGAGAATTGAAAGTAAAAGTACAAAACAAAGAGTATTCTTGTCACGTTCCCACATAACAGCCCTGTCAAAATACTTGGCGCATCCATTTGTACAATTCGGTGCCAAACGCATTTTGGGTCAAATGGTTTTATGATTGCGCAAGTATTGTACTGGAAACGTTGAGGAATAGGACATAGATATAACTTAGAACTTAGTTACTTTACTAACTTCAATATTTATAGAGTGGTAGAGCCACGTTGTAGATAGTTATGTCCTCAGCAAGTATGGATCGGCTTGACCGGTTTGATACCACTCACAGAAAACTGATGTGAAGTAGCAATTTGCTGTTTCGTTTCGATTAGCGAGTGAGTTTTCTTCCCAGTCCATGTTTTGGTATTCCGGGTGTCATCTATTCTGCTATCGTTAGTTGACCTACCTGCTAGTTTACCAGTATTTTACATTCACGCCTGTATCCCCGAAGAGTAGGCAGAGGCGCACTAGCGAACTAGAACACCCACATTTCACCGAGCTTAGTTCCGTCCCATATATGATAGGGGACGAGCCTATTGACATATCGGGCACAAATTCCAGTCTCCGGGCTGGTATTGCGAAATCCAATATCACTTAGCCCTACCCAGGGATCGAACCCGGAGCTGAGCTTGAGCTCAGCGGTAGTCATACTAAAATACTCAATAAACACACGGAAGCATATTCGCGTTAAATAAAAAATTATAATCATAAGATTTCTAAACCTAAGTACCTGCCAAGGCCCTGCATACCTGTCCGCTCTACTTCTTTAAAATTATTTGAAGCTAGATTTTCTTGCGATATCTCAGGCCGTTATTAAAGTGGTCTAGACCGGCGCGGCGATCTGTGAAAACTTGACCTAGTTTTTAACAAAATAATGGATAATGTCTATATTAATATGTCGCGCTGTTGGATTTGGTTTTGAATGTCGCTGTTCATTTTGACGCTTCGTTAGTCAAAACATTTGGAATTATGATTAAAGTTAGCGAATCGTCAATCTTGGTGTTTTATCGAATGGTATGGCTTTGCAGTTAATTTTGGCAGGTCTGTCAAACCGATCAATCAGTTAAGGGATAAATACACGTTAAACATTATCAACGAATGGCAATAAACAAAATCTATTACTTGCGATCAAAACACTATTAATCGTAAAATTTATTTATTTATTTAGTAACGCCAACGTAACGTACATTATCCGAATGTAACTTATATAACAACAAAAACATATGATATAAAGATTACCTAGGCTAAATGCCATGCCGTTACAATGAGAGGTGAACACGACTTGCACAAAAATCAAGAGCAACATTCGATTTTAAATAGAGCTCGCTGTGTTCTGTAGGCCAACCCTTAGCTTTTTGACATTTCTCGCTAGCGATTCCGTAAAATATTTTTATGAAAATCACCCGAACACCTCTTGCGGTTACGTGGGGAATTAAGGTTTTTCATACAAATTATTTAACGTAATTGCTAGCCTGTAATTCCAAAAAACTGATATTTGGCTAAAATTTTATGTCACGAGCGCGCATCAAGCTCTATATGAATTATTTCGAAGTTTATTGCTCACTCTGGACTAAGACACGGGCTATTTTTATGTTAAAAAACTTAATTCGCGAGCTGTACATTAGCTAGTATAAATAGAATTACAACAGTTTTATCTAGGTCTATTAAGAAATGCAGGCTTCGATGTGTAAGAGCGTCTTCAAATAATTATGCCTCCGAGGTCCGATGGGATCGATAAGGGTCAAAAGTCAATAGTCCAGTACGGTCTTCGTAACTTAAAAGGTGGTCGTATATTTTAATGGGGTACTTTACGCCCATACTACTGTTCACTATTCGCTGTTGGTTATTAGTTAAAACCTTAGACAAAAGAAGACACACACAGAAAACTGACCTAAAGTGGCAGCTAGCTGTCGCGTTTCGTTCGGTGAGTGAGATTACCGGTGGCCCATTTCCCCCCTTCCTTTTCTAATCCCTTTTTCCCTCCCCTTCCATTTCCTCCTTTTAGGTTGGCAACGCACCCATGATTCTTTTTGTGTCTTGGGTGTCTATGAGCGGCGGAGATCACTTACCATCAGGTGACCCATCTGCTCGTTTGACAGTCTCTGATATAAAAAAAAACAGATCCCAGATCCTCTTATTTTTTCTTTGTTAACACAGTATTGCAATTGGTGTTCTAGTTCTCTAATTCGCCTCTGCTTACTTCTTTAGGCGTAAGTCTATGTACCTATGTATGAAGTATTGCAATTACTAATTTCGTATTCATTCAAGAAATATTTTTTATGATGAACAATGTTAAAGTAATAAATTATGTCCATACAATTTGCTTAGCAATGCAAGTTGTACTATTTTCATGGGCGCAAATGCGTGGAAGCCATTTATTATAAAAAGAAGAAGAAGAAGAAGAATATTACGATCATAGGCTCATGCATGAATAATTTTGATAATTAATTTCGTATAAAGCACACTGTAAACAGAGTACTGTGTAGACAGGACACTACGAGTTAGTCTTGAGTTTTAACACTGCTCCAAAACGACTATAGGTAATATTCGTTTTCGCTATACGAATAGCCAAATGCGTGGAGCCAACGAAAACCATCATCGTTTTTGAAAATTGACAATACTTGTTCTTTAGGGGCCTTGATCATCGATATATTATTTACTTAGATGCACAGTTGACGCTCGGAAAATTGTACAGCAAAGGAGTGCTTAAGCACTCCTCTTGTCTACAGTCGGACGCCGATAGAATTCTAAATTAAAATTCAAATTTAAGAACGCTTGCTCATTTCATTTAAAAAGCTATTTTATAGGTTTATATTTGTGTTGATTTAATTAGAACTTGTGATCTTTTTTTTGTTTTATTCCTGAGACCACTTTCTAAGAGGATATTTGAAAAGAACTGTGCATCTAGAGTATATTATATTGATGGCCTTGATGCGCATCAAGCTTGAATTCAGCTTGACTGTCAAAATTATTCGTGCTCGGCTGCAATAAAATAAAATATAATTGTGACGTCAACATGACAGCTCCAAGCATTCAGTGAAAGCGATAATATACATTTTGATGAGTTTTAATTAAGTGACTACTTACACCATATATCTGTTAAAGTAAACAACACTTTATTACTTTAGCCACAAAGGTGAAATTTTTGTTACTCCACTTTTCACACGATGATTTTGACTAAGCTACAGTTATGTATTACGTTTAACTTTCTTTTCAAGTAAGGTAGCGGTGCTTCGTGCTATCAATTATTATCTAAGAGCGTAACGATGGATTTAGTTTAATGCTTTTAGACAATCTTTTTATGTGGGTCGAGTAATGGTCGAAAGAATTGAGGCACCGCTCTATACCAACCCGCGTTAGTCCAGCGTGGTAGACTAAGGCCTAACCCCACTCATTAGTAGAGGAGGCCCGTGCCCAGTAGTGGGACAGTAATATTACAGGACTATTATTATTCTATAGCTGAGGCCTAGTAGTATAGATTGGGTAAAGTTTGAAGGCTCTTCGCAATTAGTATTATTTTTTATGCTGGCACTACTATTCTATATCAATTTTAATATTCTACATCTGACAGGAGTAGTGAAGTCCAAACCAATGCCAATTATACAGAGTCGTCCAGAGATTATACCCCTACGTTCCCGCGGAGGGCCCAGAAACCGCTAGCGGAACATTTTGGAGGAGGATACAAGAGCCAATGGTCTCACTATGGAGGATGCTCAAGACCGGGAGAAGTGGAAGCGTTTAAATAGGAAGCCAGACCCTGGAATAAGGCCGCGATAACGCCAGGCAGAAGGAAGACCTAGAGATATACTAGATTGAAGCCTGGAATTTACTTCAGCTGACTACTCTGCTTCTTTCTCCTGCTAGGTGGACAGATGACTTGATAAAGGTCGAAGGAAGCCGCTGGATGCAGGCCGCTTCCAACAGGTTAATCTGGAAATCTTTGGGGGAGGCCTATGTCCAGGAGTGGACGTCCTATGGCTGATGATGATGATGATGACTCTGGATCCCACTGGTATGAACTATTGGGGTAGGTTTCCGATTTACCCAAAAATAAGTATCAAGTACCTACTCTTACAAATAAAAAGAATTGGAGTAAAATAAATTCCACAATACAACACGATTGTAGAGGTTATTGAGGGTTAAAAAAAATTGGACATTGACATTTTGTTTCATTATATAATTAAGCCTCAATTAGACTAAGAAAGTTTATTGCGCAATCGAGTTGATAATTGAACAGAAAACTTAACTACAAGGCCGTGTCATATTTTTTTAAATATCTCTATGAGGCGGCATCTCAGCTGATGATCACAGACGTTTCTTTCCCTAAAGGCTGCGTATATGGGCTGAACCGGTAGGTCTTAGGTTCGATTTTCAAGGACGGGTGGTGTCTTTCTAAGTTCTAACACGATTTGTTCGTGACTGGATCTTCTGGAGAGGTCATAAAAACTACGCCAAATTCTTTCTGCAACATTCATGAAAAGGTTTTTTTTATAGCAGAGACTGGCAAACGAGCAGATGGGTCACCTGATGGTAAGTAATTTTCACCGCCCATAGATACCCAAGACGAAAACAACCATGGATGCGTTGCCAATCTAAAAGGAGGGAAGGGTAGGAGAGAAATTGGTCCATCGGAAATCTCACTCACCGAACTAAACGCGACAGCGAGCTGCAGTTTTACTTTGATTTTCTGTAAGACAGTCATATCAAACCAGTTGATCCGGCCCATTCGTGCTGTAGACGTAACTGTCTACAACGTGGCTCTACCACTTAAATCCATCTCAGGACAGTTGATCTTTCTCTCATCTATTCTGTACAAGAAACATAACATAAGCTCACGCCTGTATCCCCGAAGGGATAGGCAGAGGCGCACTAGAACACCCAGATTTCGCCGAGCTTAGTTCCATCCCAGATGTGATAGGGGGCGAGCCTATCCCCATATCGGGCTGTATAAGAAACTCCTGCCATTTACACGAGGTTATGAATAAGTGCATAGATATCCAGCAATAATCATAAAACTGCATAATGGAGCAAATTAGTGTGTTTTGTATGCGAGGGCGCGGCGCCGTAAGGTTGAGATCGCGTCGATATGAAAGTTTGGCATTATGGTCTAAGTGGCGCATTCTGCATCGTAATCACTTGTGTCCTTTGACGTTGTGTGAATGGTCTTATCGTTTTCACCTTAAATGTCTTTTGTATGGTGTTATCCCGGTATTAAGGTCCACCTTCCCACTTAAATCTTTTCACTTGTATTAATCCTTTTAACCTTTAATGTATTGATGTGTGTATGTGATGTATCTATATCTATATATGATGACTGCCTCGGTGGCGTGGTTGTATTTCGGTACGACTACCGTCCTGTGGTCTCGGGTTTGATTCCCGGGTCCGGCAAAGTGATATTGGATTTTTTCATATCGGCTCGGAGTTTGGAATTTGTGCCCGATATGGCGATAGGCTCGCCCCCTATCACATCTGGGACGGAACTAAGCTCGGCGAAATGTGGGTGTACTAGTTCGCTAGTGCACCTCTGCCTACCTCTTCGCCGATACGGCCGTGAGCTTATGTGTGTATGTATGTGTATGTCATGTATGTCCAACAGTGGATGTGCTGTGGCTGATGATGCTGATGATGGCTTTGAGTGATAGAGCAACGCCTATACAGAATGTTTGATAAAGTTAGTATCAATAATAACTACGCTTAAAAGGAGGATGGCTAGCAATCTAGCGGCAAAGTTTAAAATTTCGTAGGGCTTATAGTTTTTAAATAATGCAAACTTGAATTTGTGACGAACATTTTTTTCTGGCTCATTTGGTCAGCTGCTACATTTGCAAACCTCTCGTGGGGTTCATTATTTTAAGTCATACATAAAGCCACTCATTTGCTAATTGCGACGATTTACATGTCGAATTCCGATTTTAAAATCCCCATGCTTGATAACTGATTAAAAAAACTTAAGTTAATATTTGTTTATTTTACTTTACCATTACGCTTTAAACCGTTCTCACTGTTTGTGGAATCGTGATTGGTACCAACTTTATGAAACAACCAGTATACAACGTATTGGTTTATAGAATAAATGGATTTGATACCGTTGCATTATTGCCGTTAATTTTCGGTGACCCAACATCTCCATGCTTCCCAATCCATAAACTTAATCTTATTTTCTTAGATGGATGGCCTTTTCACATATAGAGAAGAGATACCATCTGATTTCTTCAATATTTTGCCATTACACTCTAGTTGTTATTCAAGCATCGTGCCGTCAAATCACGTTGTGATTACACGCCGACACGTATGTGACAGTTAAACAATTGTTACTGTTATAGTAACGTGTTAATGGAAACAGAGCGAAATAATGTAGTAATGGTTTGAGTAAGAGTAAATAGTAGAGAAATTAGGACTCTAAAGTAGGCTTTATAATAGGCTTATGTTTCTGTTGTTAAGAAACGTAATGTAAATGTAATCATAATCTTTCTTTCAACCTGCCCTTATCCCACCTTAATGTGGGGTTAACTTTTTCAAGCATGTTGCAGAAAGGATTTGGCTTAGTTTTTACAACCGGCCGCCTGCCTGACGTCAACCCCCTTTGAGGGGAGGGAATATAATCATAATCGTTATTTATAATATAATACATATGTACAATATAGTATTATACCTTCGAAATTATTATGGAGAAATTCTCGGGTATGTAGGTTTCCTCACGATGTTTTCCTTCACCGTCATAACAAGTGACATTTCACAATGAAAACACACTTAACATAGAAAAGTCAGAGGTATGTGCTCCTTTTTGGGGTTGGTCTCGAACCTCCGACACTCGTCTTGACAGTCCGTACCACACTCAACTGAGCTATCGCTGCATTTGATCTACTAATTTGATTTGAAATTTGATTTACTAACAATAAATCATAAAAATACAAGAGCAATAAAACCAAATGTTAAGATAGAACAATGCAGTTCCACATTGCAGTTTCTCATACTATGCATTCAAAATTCTCAGCGGGAGGTAACTTAATGTACATTATGTTACAGTTACATTGAAATGTGTGATGCATTCACTCGGTGACGTAACGGATTATATAAAAGGTCGGCCGATGAAACACTGAACAAATTGACATATTTCGTAATGGGAATTTTAGAATGTAGACATTGAAAAGGATGGCATTGTATACGCATATTCCGTGAGTTAAAGTAGAACATACCTTACACAAGTACTTGTAAAGTAGGTAACTGCTAGCTGTTTACTGATCTCCGAGGATTACAGAATATCTAACGAATTTTGTAGCAAAAATTAGTGGTCAGATATTTTTAATAGATTCACGTATTTACAATTTCAAATATTTTTAAGAGATTCACGCATTTACAATTTCAAATATTTTTAAGAGATTCACTCTCATTTTACAATTTCAAATATTTTTATGAAATTCACTGACGTCATTTTATAAAATTTTCTCTGTTTAAAATGGGTGTTTCGTGATAAAAACTTAACAAAGTAACGTAAGTAATTAGCTACAGGTAATATTTATCAACCGAATGCAAAAGGAAGAGGAGGTTCTCAATTCGTCGGTATTTTTCTTTATGTTACTCATTATAATATAACATAACATAAACTCACGCCTGTATCCCCGAAGGGGTAGGCAGACGTAAACTAGCGAACTAGAATACCCACATTTCGTCGAGCTTAGTTCTATCCCAGATGTGATGGGGGGTGAGCCTATCGCCATATCGGGCACAAATTCCAGACTCCGAACTGATATGGAAAAATCCGATATCACTTTGCCCGACCCGGGCATCGAACCCGAGACCTCACAACCGTAGTCGTACCAAAATACCACCACGCCACCGAGGCAGTCATTATCTCCGGCAAATGTGCAAATGTGGACCGATTTTCAATATTATTTTTGTGTTCGATAGAGCTTATTAGAGGTATAGGGTCGTCTCATATTTCGGTCAAGATCTGATGAGTTTTGTCGATTTTTAATTTAATTAAACTTGTAACATATGATGTATCGTTTTATATACCAATCAAATGTATTATTAGAGGCCGGATCACCTTATTAAAAAAATCCGACAAAGAAAAATCATAAGTGAATACACTGGTAAAATTGTTTTTACAGAATTATCTCACCATTGTACGGAGATTGTATCGGATGTGACACCCAGTTGAGATCCGATGTTATGCGATATTATGCGAACTAACACATTGTTGTTATTTGATCTCTCTCACTGATGATTTTATGATATAATGCAGTTTTCACAATGATTTTGTCATTGAAAAAAAATTCTTTTGTCATTGACTTTTCATGACTTTTGTTTAATATGCGTTACATGGATTATTCTTTCTTTCGGCCTGGCGTTATCCCGGCCTAGTGCCAGGGTCCGCCTTCTTGCTTAAACGTTTCCTTTCTTATTATTGTAATCTATGATTTTGTTTTCTAATGAAATTATGTAGAATGTATTATTTTTGTAAGAGATATATAAGAATGAGATTTCCGTAAGGGCATTGTCGAAAGGATCTGTAAACACTATGACGTTGAAAAGTTAATTCGATTTCAAACATGGTGCAACTAGAATTATTTGGACAGCAAAATGAATGAATTTATTCTTTCTGACATCAGGTGTTAATATTGTGATAAAAATATCAGAACCTTGAGTCTGCAGTTGTCTACAGTATGCCTACAGTTCAAAACAAGTGTATTTTACTCACTAGTTAATGAAATGTAGACTTAAAGAGAATGACGTAAATAATATTTTTCCATGCGAATTTCATATAATCATAATAAGAGCTCAACGGTGGTAATTTAAACCCTGATAGCTTTTATCGCAAACCTTACATTTCCTTGAAAAAGTTGTGATAAAATCCATACTTTATTACCCTCTCGATAAAGTAAACAATTCAGTGAAAGTCCATCTGTTTGGCGACGAAAGTGAGTAAGTTATCTTACAAGAACAATAGTGGAGTAATTGTTACGTACATTTGAATAATTTGGATAATTTCTGTGCAAAGTGAGTATGTTGTTAGATTTAATCGTGTGACGTGGAATTTTATTACTATACTGTTTTTTCGTTGGAGAAATATTTTAATTGTTAAAATTAAGTATGTAAATACTTTTTCCTTTATTGTCTCGGACAGTTTTTAATATTTTTTTATAACAAAAACTAAGACTAAATAAGTGGTAGGTCATCTGATAGGAAATAATAGCCATACCAGAAAAGTCATGTGTGCAAATCCAACTTTAAAAGAAGGGAATCGGGTTTGGGAAAGGGACGGGTGATTTGAGCCTTTATCACCTTTTCCAAGTAAAATTTTATCTTAAATTTTGGTTATATACCTATAACATATAATCACAAGTTTAAAAACTTAACAGACCGGATTTGAAATCCGATCGTGACCAAATTTATATGGGACCACCCATGAAATAAGCTCTATCCAGTCACGGGCAAATTATATTAGAACATTAGCTTTGCCCAGCCTGTGAATCAAACCCGGTCCACAGCCCATATATGCTGCAGCTGGACCAAACAGGCGATAATCACAAGTTTAAAAACTTAACTGACCGACTTCCAATTTACCGATCGCGACTAAATTTATATGGGGCCACCCTTGAAAGAAGCTCTATCGAACACAAAAAGAATTTTGAAGATCGGTCCACATTCGGCAGAGATATCGCGTAACATACATAAAAAAAATACCGACGAATTGAGGACCTCCTCCTTTTTGGGAAGTCGGTCGTAAATAGAGAGAATATTATAAAATAACATAACATGACATAAGCTCACGCCTGTATCCCCGAAGGGGTAGGCAGAGGCGCACTAGCGAACTAGAACATCCACATTTCGCCGAGCTTAGTTCCGTCCCAGATGTGATAGGGGGCGAGCCTATCGCCATATCGAGCACAAATTCCAGACTCGGGCTGATATGGAAAAATCCAATATCACTTTGCCCGACCCGGGGATCGAACCCGAGACCTCAGAACCGTAGTCGTACCGAAATACCACCACGCCACCGAGGCAGTATTATAAAATATTTTTTCGTAAATGATTCGCAATATCATTCACTTTCATAAAATCTGTGCGAGTGTTGCAAAACGCAACATCCACGTCCAATATAACATTATTTCGGTCCCAATAAAACAGTTTATCAGCATCGTTTACTTAACGATACCAATAATGATTTTCGCAATGTATACGAGCTTAAATGGTTCTATTCCACAAACGAGATAACAACGTGTTTCTCACACATGAAGTAGCGCCATCTGTTAATGATATTAAGAACTTTTCTTAAATTTGCATTTAGCGAAATCGAGTAAAGAAATTCAGGTATTCTTTAGGAAACTAAAACTGCATTTAACCTAGAAAAAAATATGATTAATCAAGTGGAGATAAGGCTTGGCAAATAGTTACGTCACTTTATTATCATCAACGACAATGTATAGTATTGCGTGTGTAGTATGACTACCATCAAGTCTCGGGATCGATCCCCGGGTCGAGCAAATTTTCTTTTCAATATCAGACTGGTGTCTGCAATTTGTGCCCGATCATATTGGCCACCTCTCACATTTGGGACGAAAATGACCTGTGTGAAATGTAGTTGTTATAGTTCTTTGGTGCGCCTCTGCCTACCCGTTCAGGGAAAAAGGCGTGAGTCTATGTAAGCCAATAAAGAAGATGGCTGCGTATCGTTCTCACCGTAAATATAAATGCAACTTCATCAACATCATAATTTCAGCTACATTCACCTACTGTCATAGTATAGAATGCAACTTACAACCTAGAAATCTTAATACCTATATTACATAGTTAAGTAATTACTGGCATGACATATAATTTAAACAACTAAAAGTGGTCGTTTCCTATCTTGTCTTAATGAATATCAATCGTGTAGACTGTAGAGTGGTCCCACGCCCTATCAATTATAATTCACATAGGCTATTTTAGCCGTTCTATGTAGAAAATATCATGTTTATTTCTACAGAAGTTACTGTCAGGGTAAACAAATAATTGTACTAGCTTATTTTTTTTATCCGAACAAGGAAAGGTGCCTTCACTACACCTAATAGTAAACGCAGTGCAGACCAAATAATCATAAGTTTAAAAACTTAACCGAACGACTTCAAAATGTATCCGATCGTGACCAAATTATTGGAAATCGGTCCACATTTGGCGGATATCGAGGAAAATGCAGACGAATTGAGGACCTTCTCCTATTTTGAGTTCGGTCGAAAAATTAACGAACACAGACTAGCACCAAAGTCATGCCAGCTTATTTATGCTTCTCCACACTCCAAACATGGAACAAGCAAATGGAGGGGTCTGCGATAAGACAGGCGGATGACAGATGCAGACACAGGGATATACCCCCATAACCTCCCAACCAACCATCAAGTCATGTCGCAAAGTCCCTCGAGAGAACCAGATATACAAGGGCTGATCCTGAGACGCAAACCACACAAGGCATCTATGCGACTATAGCAGGTTTTAACACCATGTGTACGGTGGTCGCCAAAGGGGCGGATACGAATACCCTACCTGTCGAATTCCATCACAATACTTATGAAGGTAGGCTAGTAGACGTCACCTCAGCCACTATATACGAGAAAGTTTTGATTCCTGACACTACTCAAAACGATGAGATTCCGTTTACTCCATTATGCAGACCAGTGTGATTTTGGTGATCAACGATTGTTGATGTTTGCTGTTGTTTTTATTGTAGTGGTACACTCTGCGAGTAAAATAATGTTGTGTCTTAGGTAATTTGGTGCACAAAACAAATCAAAAGTTTCGGGATATTGTTAATAACACACGGTTCTTACGAAATATAATTCACGATGTAATAAGATTATATTTTAAATTATAACTTATTAACTTAATTTAGAAGATTTAACAGTACATTATCCTTCAGAATCCAGTGAAAGGGAATACAAAAATTGTGCTAGATCTACAAGATAATAACATAATAGGCGTTTACGAAACATCGTCTATAAAATGAATCACTTAATTGTTGACTATCTTATAGATTGCTTTGTTAGATCCTTAGTAGGAGTTTTGGCAAGTTTGAAATGATGATGGCGACAGACACGCTCCTTATCACATCTGGGACGGAAAAAAGCTAGGCAAAACGTGGATGAGAACATCCACTAAACTACTAAATAAACTAGAAAGTTTCTAGTGCTTGCTACCTGTTCGGGGATACCGGTGTGTGTTTTTGTTCATGTTTGTGAAATTATTATAGTTTTCGTTTTCTTCATAGTTTTGATCGGCAGCACCGATTGCAGAATCTACTATTCAAATAAATTTATGGAAATAAAGTAGAAAAATGGAATACAAATGTAAACAATAATTTTTCTTTGGAGTCGGTGCCTTTTCACTTGATTTGCAATGTCTTTTAGAACTCGGTTTTCAAGTTTAGTTAAACTTTTTTATTTGCACTTTTTCCAAAAGGTTATGTGGCCAATACTGAACAAAACTCTTTCAAACTAAATACAAGAATGCTCCAAATATCTAAACGCTCCTCGCAGTTATCAATGACCATAATTAGAAAATATTATGTATATAGACAAATTGAAAACCTAATAATTGAATTAAAGCTATTTTTACGGATTCGATCACGATTTGTGACCACGAAGATTGCAAAGCCTTCGAAACGTCGGCTATAAAAATTAAAACAAGTCGTGATAGAATTCGTAAAAATACTTTTATTTCAATGTATAATATTCGCGCAAACTTAAGAAATCAGTATGTAAACCTAATAATTTTTTGAAGACATAAAAACAAAATAAAATAAATATAAAACAAATTGCGATAAAATCCGTAAAAACTAATTTTATTTCAAAAAAACTATCATCGTTTTCAATAAATAGGTACTGTCAAATATAACTCGTGCTCTTACTAGGGGCCCTGATTTATCAGGATCTTGATTTTTGTATGAATTCGTATGTAACTCATCTCTGCCTACCACATTAAGAAAGGCGTAAGTTTATAATCTCTCACCTCAAGGTATACCTTTTATAACCAGCATTGCATTCCTACCATAAACGATTTTATTGCAATGTTATTGTATGTTACTTCATCTTCACTTGAATTGAGTGTGGGTCCAAATCTAGACGTTGGCTTACGAAATCATGTGATTCTCAATTGCAAGATGCATCCCAAGATGTCCATTATTGAAACCTTGAATGATATTACTGTGATACCCACACAAGTAGCTTTACTGATGAAATAATTTGGCTAAAAGTTGTAGGGTCATAAAAACTTTGGTATTCAGTATGGATAGGCCTCTTTGTTTCGCTTATTATCGCTTTTTTTCTTTTCAACTGCCCTTATGAGCCCTCATCCCACCCCAATATAGGATCGGCACAGCACTATTTCTCAGGCATATTGCAGAAAGTATTCCGCTTACTTTTAACGACCGACTGCCTGCCTGACGTCGACTCCACTCTGGGGGAAAGAAAAACACCCGCCCTAGTTGGGAATAGAACCCAAGAGCTCCTAGACTCAAGCACCATTGTCTTTGCTTATTGCGCTTCATACGAGGGGTAATATAATGGCAGATCCAAACAACGAAGGTGAATTCTTAACCCAACATGACTATAAAAAAGTGTGTTGCGCAGCCCCAAATTGGAGAGGGATATGGGCAGATTGAACAAGACAAAGAATGCTCTAATATGTCCTTCCATATTTTTTCTTAGTTACGATTCAAAGACATTAAACAGTACGTAGAGTATGGATTTGAGTGGTAGAGCCACGATGTAGACAGTTACGTCTACAGCACGAATGGACCGGCTCGATCGGTTTGATACTATTGTCTCACAGAAAACCGACGTAAAGTGGCAGCTCGCTGTCCCGTTTCATTCGGTGAGTGAGATTTCCGGTGGCCCATTTCCCCTCCCTTTTCCCTCCCCTTCCATTCTCGCCTTTTAGGTTGGCAACACACCCATGATTTTTTTGTGTCTTGCGTGTCTATGGGCGGTGGAGATCAGTTACCATTAGGTGACCCATCTGATCGTTTGTCAGTCTCTGCTATAAAAATAAGACGGTCCAAAAGTTGTGACCTCGTGGTCATAAGTCACTCAGTCGTATTTGAAACATACGCGCGCAACGTTGGCACGACGCATAATAATGTTTAGATAATAAAATTGTCTTACGTGATTCTTAAACATTCACAGAACATTCTAGGGAGTAAATTGTAATAAGTGGTAGATGGCGGTACTGCAGCGTTATCACCACCTTTTATAGCAGTATTATTCTAATCGTTCTTCGTTTGTTTTGTATGGGACTCGGTACAAGTAAAATTATAATAATACTGCTATAAGAGGTGGGGGTAAACCCCTGACGTCTGAGATAATTTTTTTTGTATGGAAACTTGCTTGATATTTCCTATATACTTAGTAATATCAAAACTCTTTGTTAGAATTATTTTGAATCCGGCTCCAGGAGTTTTTGCACCTTGCCCTACTTTTTTGTGTATACAAAAACAACCAGAAATTCAAATTAGGGCACGGCTAGCTAGATTTGGTCCTTTACCTTACCTTTGTCGCTTTTTTGACATCCGCAAGAGGATATCCTTTAGCCGGAAACCAGTATTGTTAATTGATTCAATGTCATATTTAAGCCAATAATCTACTTAAATGATTATACAAAGTAATGGTAGGTACCTTGATATAAAGAAAAACAACTCAAAATAAAACTCTGCCTGCCTTGGTGGCATCGTGTGCGGTACGATTATTGTCGTGAGGTCTCGGGTTAGATCCCCGGATTGGGCAAACTAATATAGGATTATTCAGTATCAGACCGGAGTCTTGAAATTTGTTCGATTTGGCGATAGGCTCACCCCTTATCACATCTGGGGGATTACGACTACCATTTATAGCAGTATTACTATAATCTTACTTGTACCGAATCCCGTACAAAAGAGGTAGTGGTAACTCCCCTGGGACGGAACTAAACTCAGCGAAATATGGGTGTTCTAGTTCGTTATTGCGCCTCTGCCTACCCTTTCGGTGATACTTATGTTATAAAACTCTGTTACGCTTTTAGGAGCTATCCAATCATTTTACAGCTATTATTTTGTATTACTTATTATGATAGAGGAACATTTTTGGTTGCGTAGTTCCGAGTATTTTCCGCAAGTGGCGCTGCTAGCCTAGTATAGAGAGAACGAAACTATCATAATTTCTATAAGCAGTAATTCATACATAGATGTCTGCCTTCTTAGGGTAAATATAATTCAAGGTACCAGCAAAATTACTGCTAAGGTCATTTGCAGCTCCACGAGCTGATTTACATCTTGATTTAAAGATAGACGTGAGCTGTAGGATAAATCTAGTTTAGGTTTAAATCTAGATTAGCAATGGCGTTGCTATTCGCCCTTTTTGTAAGTCGACTTATCGTCTCTTTGGCCTAGTGTCAGTATATTATATGTTACCGCCATGGGACCGGAATGTCCAGTGTTCGATTCTCAGGTTGGGGAATTTTTCTTATTTAATTTGCCCGGGACAGGAATTTCCAGGGAGAGTTGATGTAAGTAGGTTGATGTAGGCAGGCCGCCAATCGTAAAAACTTCTCTGCAACATGCTTGAGGAAGTGTGTTGCGCCGACACCACATTGAGGTAGAAAGAAAGATTGAATATTACACGTAATAAGTAGTCATTAATCTCATTAAGCATATAATATTAGCCCTGTAATATTACTGTCCCACTGCTGGGGATAGGCCTCCTCTACTAATGAGAGGGGTTAGGTCTTAGTATACCACGCTAGCCTAATGCGGGTTGGTAGACTTCACATACCTTCGAAATTCCTATGAAGAAATTCTCGGGTATGCAGGTTTCCTCACGATGATTTTCCTTCACTATTATAGCAAGCGATATTTCACAATGAAAATACACTTAACATAGAAAAGTCAGAGGTATATGCTCCATTTTGGGTTTGGACTCGAACCTCCGACACTTGTCTCGGCAGTCCGTACCATTCCCAACTGAGCTGTCGCTGATTAAGCATACAAAGGTGCAAATCACAGAGTGAAACTACGTAGAATAATTTATTCAGAAATGCTGATTGTAATTGTACATAGGCACGTCATCTTTTCTAATAGTCAGCTGGTATTCAGTCGACGCGGTCGGCTGCCCATTTCAGACGCAAACGTCATCGGTATAAGCAGCGACTAAATTTAAAAGATTTTCGATAGACGTCAGGAACTTTGAAACAAAGTTTTATCACAAAACGAGATTGTAGTCATAAATAGAGCCAGAAATATATTAACCTTTAGTTTGTAGATTAACAGGCGTGGTAGATTAATGCATAAAATAAAAAAATCTAGCTTTTGACTTAGGTGTTGTAAAGTTATGCTTAATTGTAAGGAGCCTGATCAGTGATCACACAGTGAGGTTCCATATTCAAATCTCAGGCCGGACATTTTGACATAACAATTGCGTTAATGTCTTTCAGTTTAAAAAAATCACACATGCCTATCACATCTGGGACGGAATTAAGCTGGGCGAAGTGTTGGTGTTCTACTTCGTTAGTGCGCATCTGATTGATTACCCCTCCCCTCATACACGCGTATCTCATGTTTATGTTATGTAAAAATCACACATAATTACGATATTACGCTAAGATTACGCTTATCACTCTTTAGATGGTGATAATGGCGACAAATGTGGGTTTATAGTGTTGATTTATTTAGTCCATTAGCATACATGCCTGAACTGATATTATTTGTACCTTTTGTCATCGACAGTACATTATGAAGCCTGCTAGGCCGCAACGAAACGATAGGTCATCTTGTGCAAAACGTAGTAAAAACTTATTCAGCTATGACGTGTTTAAACTCTGAACGAGGAGGATTGTACAAATGTAATATGTTCTTAGTATATGCATTCCAAAAAAGACCTTGTGACCAAGTGTGGGTAGACCCAAGAAGCGCTGGAAAGATTTTATCGAAGAAGGTCTGGCTATACTCTAAGAAAGAAGACCCACTGGAAATGAACCTCCTTAAATAGAGATCAATGGAGACATATTATGAGGAGGAGGCCAAGGCCCACACGTCATGGCATCGTGGTTTCTTTGTCATTATAATACGACGTGGAAAGGCATCAAAAGATTTCCCTAGTCTGGTGAAACTGGACATAAGTGTTCCGAGCGTTCTAGCTTTTACAGAAAGTATAAGCCGAAATATTTTCAATGTATTTTCTTACCTGCCTTATTTTTATAATGGCACAGATAATAACGCACTTTCAAAAAGTAGCGGAGTATAGATATCGCAGTGACGCGTGACAGCGTTAGATCCAACAGCTGATTACGTTGCGTCACAAATATTATTCAGTTCGGCGGTTTCGCCTCAATTTCTCACTTATTTCCACCAATGATACGCATTTCGCTTGCAATGTTGTTTTGTAGTGTTTAGGGTTTCGTAGTTTTATGGTACAGCCGAATTTTAACATCAAACTGTATTAAATAATACATTTTACTTTTAAAAATTTCACATTAAAATTATATTTTGGAAAAATAAACTATGTTATAATTTGGCCCATAAACTATTTCTATGCAAAATATCGATGTTTTCATACAGAAAGTACAAAGTAATAAAAATAAGTACACGCCAATAATATCCCGGGATGACAAAGTCGAGAAATTGAGCAAATATGCCTAAGGACGTCCTTTCAGTGACAGGTCACGCATGCTTGTCGTCGCACCGGGAACAAATTTCAATCACACAAATTTTTCCATTAACAACACAAATTGTGTTCAAAATAAATATAATAATAGTTATAAGCATTACTAATAACATGCTTTTTTAATTTTATTAGTCGTAAGGTGAAATATTCACAGAGTAAGTTTATGTTGAGTCAGAGCAAATTCTAAGTACGTTCTATTTATCCATCAGTTTGTAAGTACGCTGCTCGTAAAATTTGTTATTTAATAAGAAAACGGTCTTTAAATATTTTTATTTGGCTAAGTATATTAAATTTGGACAAGATCAACTTTATCTCCAATTTATTTACCATCACCGCGACCTTTCGATGTAATTAAGCAGAAAAAGAGACATAAAAACGTACCTGTATGTGTTATTATTAGATAAGAGACAGGCCGGCCAGTTCGCCTTGTCCTTTACGACATGGAATTATAAACGCTTTGTATTACTCTTATTGGAGCTAGTTGAAGTGACACAAATTATACAGAATGACAAATTATATCGTGTCTTATTCTAATCCATATTTACATTGCGCACCTCTTTAGTTCATTACTTTGTCACTCACATTTCTACGGAGAGATGTAAAAATCTTATAATTATAACACGCCCCTAATGCTTGGTGTCTACAAATGCCTCTAGCCTCTTTGACAGCCTCCGCGGCGCAGCGGGCGAGTAGCCGGTTGTGAAGCGAGAGGTCGCGGGTTCGATCCCCGCACCGAGACAAATGTTTGTATAGCCTACATATATTTGTTTCGGGTCTGGGTGTTGTGAGACCGAAAGTCTCTCGTAGTTCCTGATACTCACGACACAAGACTCGATCTTAGTGTGGCGTCAGGACTATGTATGTGACTGTTGGGTGTTATTTATTTATTCATAAATGCGTGATCATCCATAGATATGGGGTTGGCGTATCTTTGTGGATAAAAATCCTTTTAAAAATAAGTAGCTGTAATAGTTAAATACAAGTAGGTCAGCAATATCATAAGATTTATTTTTACAGTAACTGTTGCCCGCGATTCAATTCTCGTGGCAATTTACTTTCTGGGATTTTTTTTCTAATATAAAAGTAGTCTAAATTACTCCTTATAACATCAGCTATCTCGTAGTGAAAGCCCCATCAAAATCGATCTAGCCATGTCAGAGCTTAGCCGGAACAAACAGACAGACAGACTAAAATAAAAAAATATTTTTTTTTGTTATAAGTACCGTATATACTTTCATTATGCATTCAGTGAAAAGCTGTTAATTTGAAATTACAAACAGACACTCCAGTATTATTTATTTGTATGTATGTATGTATAGATTATCTGTGTAAGTGATTGTATCATCTGTCGGCATATCAAATAAAATGAATAAATAAACGAGTGTAAAATTAATCTAGAGGTAGAGTAACATTTCTAATCCAGTAGCCCGAGCACGAAAAACTAATGTAAATGTAAATGTATTCGAGTTCGCTGCGCACTGATGACGTTTGGTTAATATTTCATACGAATTTCATAGACGCGCATCGAGTTCGAATACATTTACGGTTGTCAGAAATTTTCCTGCTCAAGCCACTGAATTTGTCATTTATTATGGTGTTAACGATCCGCTATATTTAAATCAAGGTGCAAATATTATCCTATAACAAGTCATGGCATTCAACTCTTATTTCACTAAAATACTGTACGTAGTACTGTATACAAATTGGTTTTTCCTTCGCTGTCATGTCAAATTGACATTCGTACCTACAGACAAATGTGACTTTTTGTGTTTTTTTTCCACTGGTAATAAAGTAACAACTGTCAGTAAGTGATTATAAGATCTAATCTATACGATTGGTTTGATGATGTGTATTTAAATAAACCTACGCTATTTCTTAGTACAGTGTGTTGTATAGAGCGAACTTCGGCTAAGTCTAGGTCAAAGAAACGAACTTAGTAAGGGTTTGGAATTTTTAAATTGAATTTTGACAGTCTGAGTCATTTTTTACAAGAAAATCTTTCGCTCTATAGATCTCAAGCTTAGGCTCAGATCTATAGAGCGAACTTCGACTAAGTCTGAGTCAAAGAAACGAACTCAGTGAGGATTTGGAATTCTTAAATCGAACTTCGACTTAGTCCGAGTCATTTTTTACAAGAAAAACAGTCTGACAGACAGACTAAGCAAATATTTTCTTGTAAAAAATGACTCGGACTAAGTCAAAATCCTGACTGAGTTTGTAACTTTGACTTAGACTTAGTCGAAGTTCGCTCTATATATCTCAGCCTAAGTACCGTTCTGTTAAAGTACAATTTAACAGAACGGTACTTTTGACATCATATTTTGTAATCTATTTGGCTTTTTTGTAAAGTTTGTCAATAACATGAACTATATTTTTTACAGGTAAGCCATTCAACTCAATTCGATGAAGAAGGTAATTAATAGAGTGGTAAAATTACGCTGTAGATGATAACGTCTACAGAACGCGTAGGCCGGCTGCTCCGATTTGATACCACTGTCTCACAGAAAACTGACGTATATTCACAGCTCGCTGTTGCGTTTCGTTCGGTGAGTGATATATCACGGTGACCAAAATCTCCCCTCCTCTTCCCCTCTCCATTTCCTATCCTTTAAGACTGGCAGTGAATCTGAATGGCAATAAAGTATTTTGGCGTTATGGACGGTGGAGGTAATTTACCATCAGGTGACCCACTTGGTCGTTTGCCATCTTTCTTTCTATCTACCCTTAACCCACCTTTATGTAGGGTCCTCGCAACATACTTATTCAAGCATGTTGCAGAATAGAGTTGGCTTAGTTTTTACGACCGGCTGAATGCCTGACGTCAACCCCCTATGAGGGATCCAGTCTCGGGCAAATTATACTAGAAATTTTGCTTTGCCCGACGTGGGAATCGAACCCAGTACCTTCCGGTATACAGCCCATATATGCTGCCACTAGACCAAGGAGGCGACTGTTTGCCGTCTCTACTATAACAAATAATCACAATTTTAAAAACTTAACAGACCGACTTCAAATCCGATCGTTACCAAATTTATATGGGACCACCCGTGAAAGAAGCTCTATCGAACACAAAAAGAATTTTGAAAATCGGTTCAAATTTGGCGGAGATATTGGCGGGTCGGGCAAAGTGATATTGGATTTTTCCATATCAGCCCGGAGTCTGGAATTTGTGCCCGATTTGGCGATAGGCTCGCCCCCTATCACATCTGGGACGGAACTAAGCTCAGCGAAATGTGGGTGTTCTAGTTCGCTAGTGCGCCTCTGCCTACCCCTTCGGGGATACAGGCGTGAGCTTATGTTATGTTATGTTATTTGGCGGAGATATCGCGTAACATACAAAAAAAAATACAGACGAATTGAGTACCTTCTCCTTTTTGGAATCGGTCGGAATCTATCGGTCGATAATACCATTATTTTGCATTTTACGTCACACAATATCGAATACCAACATTCATAACGACTTATTGCGAAAACGTTTCGCTTCACAAACTTGGTTTTTGTGTTAATTTGAGGGTGCAACCATGTGGTTTGCATTGCGTGTGCCATCCACATGTCTACTATTAAATGGTAAACACGAAGGAAGTGTGTCAACCCATGTATTTGCTATGGATTGAATGATTACACATAAACATAAGCTCACCCCTGTATCCCCGAAGGGGTAGGCGCACTAGCGAACAAGTACACCCACATTTCGCCGAGCTTAGTTCCGTCCCAGATGTGATAGGCGGCGAGTCTATCGCCATATCGGGCACAATTCCAGACTCCGGGCCGATATAGAGAAATCCAATATCACTTTGCCCGCCCGGGGATCGAACCAGAGACCTCAAGACTGTAGTCGTATCGAAATACAACCACGCCACCGAGGCAGTTAAGTTTTTAAACTTGTCATTTAACAATTGCAACTGTAACTTTCGACTCTTATTATTAAATTTTTATTTGCCAATATTACTTTTAACCTACTTAAAAAAGTAGAGGTTCTTAATTCGTCACTATTTTTTATGTATGTTACTCGATATCTCCAGCAAATGTGAATCAATTTTCGAAATTGGTCAAGATTGGAATTTTGAAGTGGGTTTTACTAGTATACCCATAGTAGGTATTTCGATTTCCAGTTACATACAAGTTTTAAACTTGCTCTCATTACCACTTTTTATGATACATCATGTTTATTACAGACTCATACGTTGTATAAACGTGTGTCAGTAGTCAGTACAATCGCTTCCTCATTCTACACCAAATATTCTTACATACGATATTTTCTACTGCTGCCTCGGTGGCGTGGTTGTATTTCGGTACGACTACTGTCATGAGGTCTCAGGTTCGATCCCCGGGTCGGACAAAGTGATATTGGACTTTTCCATATCAGCCCGGAGTCTGGAATTTGTGGCCGATATAGCGATAGGCTCGCCCCCCATCACATCTGGGACGGAACTAAGCTCGGCGATATGATAGCCTCCGTGGCGCAGCGGGCGAGCAGGCGGCTGTGAAGCGAGAGGCTGCGGGCTCGATCCCCGCACCGAGACAAATGTTTGTGCGGCCCACAGATATATTTGATTCGGGTCTGGGTGTTGTGAGGCCGAAAGTCTCTCGTAGTTCCTAATTCCCACGATACAAGACTCGGTATTAGTGTGGGATCAGGACTATGTGTGCGACTGTTGGGTGTTATTACTGTTAATACTAATTACTTTTATTTTTACATTGTAACACAAGGAAAAAAGTAACAGGCTATTCTCAGCAAAAAGATAAGCGTAAATGTTTTTGTAAGTAAGACCCATAGAGTATTTTAAACCTTGATGATTTTACTAAAATATTAGCCATTTTTCTGCAAAATGATTAAAAAAGCCTGTTATAGGTTCAGAGGTGGTGATTGGATTGATTGTTGGTGAAAATGTGTTTTTTTCTGTAAATGTATATGCATAGGCATAATGAAGACGGTTTATTGTACAATATGAATGGCTCGAATCTGCTTTACAGTTATTGTTATTGTTGTACATAAAAGTGACGTGAAGAGTCAGTTTCTTATTATTTAAAATAGGAGGGTCTTTATGTACATTTTATTCACTTTAATCCCGCCAGTCTGGAACCTAGACTCACCTATTCCCCGACGAAGTGTGCCGCACCGCCCAAACCCCACGGTATAAGCAGTTACCCATTGGTTAACTGCAAAGGTAACTTTGGCGTTATAATAACTAGTTCGACCATGAGTTTTTTTTAACATTTCACGCTAGCGACTACGTAAAATAATTTCTATAAAAACCGTCAGTTTCCCGCGTAACCGCTAGAGGCGTTCGGGTGTTTGTCATACAAATATTTTACGGAGTCGCTAGCGAGTAATTAAAAAAAAACTCATGCTTGGCCTACACATCACACGTGACACACATTCGCACATATAATATATATTACACAGATCACCCACAACAAATATACCAACCTGTCTCTTAGGCTGAGATCTATAGAGCGAACTTCAACTTCAACTTAAGTCTAAGTCAAAGTAATGAACTCAGTGAGGATTTGGTATTGTATAAATCGACCTTTGACTTAGTCCGAGTCATTTTTATAAGAAAAACAGACTCGCAGACAGATCAAGTAAAGATTTAATTGAAAAAAATGACTCGAAATAAGTCAAAATCCTCACTGAGTTCGTTACTATGATTTAGACTCGAAGTTCGCTCTATTGATCCCAGCCTTACAACCGGCAAGGAACGCATTATCAAATAGCAAAGTCCAGTCTCCTTTCCGGAAACCCACCAGCCACAACATTACACTAAACAGCGAGACATCGACTCGCTCCGATAGAGTAACACAGGATTTAAGAAAATGTTATAAATAACTTAATATGTAGGAAACAATCATCCAGTTAAGATGTTAAACAACTATCACTTATTCGCTTGTTTACTGAAAAACATTGTACCAAAAAAATATACTCGAATATACCACGATGCCCCCTTCACTTGCGTACTTGATTTGTAAGTTAATAATGTCCGCATTTAAATTAAAAACCGGAATTGTGTGAATCGTTCTTTGACAATCACTGTACATACTACACTGTTCAGCAGCCCGAGCTGGAAAATTTCTGGCAATCGTAAATGTATTCGAGTTCGATGCGCGTCTATATGAAATATTATCCAAACGTTATCCCTCATCACTACGCAGTGAATGCGATACGACTTCGATTTACGACACTGTCCCGCCCACGCACCCGCCACTGTTACTCCTGTAAACCAGGATCAACAATGCCGCATTTTACGACACTGAGTAGTGAAGCTTGGCTTAGATAATGCAAAATTGTCTTCATCCCGCAATGAAATTAATCAAACAGCAAGATATGGAGGAGTTGGAATTATAAGGTTTCCACTTCCCTCCGTAAAAAAATGTAGGAGACAATGTAATGAATTAAAGAGGCATCAGCCTCATACATAGGGGTATTTACAACTGGAAAGGCCAGTTGTAAGGCACCACGGAAATAATTTTAGTGGGTTCTATCATGCGAGCTGTTACGAATTCAATTCTCAAATTTTTGTCTGCTCGGGGCGCAGTAAGTACCTTCGACGTTTTCACGTTTACGCGACTACGTAAAATATCTGTGAATATCATAAAATATATGAAAAACCCGAACGCCTCCGGAGAATACGTGGGGCATTTGTTGTTTTTCATACAAATTATTTTACGACGTCGCTAGCGAGAAATTTAAAAAAATCTCATGGTAAACCGCAGTAGCGTCTTAGTACGAGTTTTTATCGATTTTCGAAATCGACGATAGTTAACAGGTCCCCCATACGATTTTTAGTTTGTTGTAGTTTCCGCAAAGTGGAGCTGCTAGTAAAATGTATGGACAAATCACAAAACGCAAACTATTGTCGATTTTGAGAATCGAGAACTGTCAAAATAAACTCGTACTAGAGGTACAGGTCATATTGTGTAATTTTATGTCGTTTGTCGTAATGTCATAAATACAAAATCTTGATCTCGGTCTTCGGTCACGTGAGTTTCTCGTCAACATAATATTATCTACTAGCTTTTAGCATAGGGACATAGGGACAGACAGACAGCGGGAAGCGACTTTGTTTTATACTATGTAAAGAAAAGCAACCTGGAGCTCTTAGATAAATCTCGATTTAAATATACAAATCATCTGTAATGATTTCTTAGGTTTACGAGAATGTTATTCATTGAAATTAAACTATTTTTACGGGTCACGCCTTCGTGCAGCCTTTCGCAGCATTCGTGGTCACGGGTCAGACCTGACCCGTGACCACGAAGGCTGCAAAGCTTACGAAACGTCGGGCATAAAAATTAAAACCAAATCGTGATATAATCCGTAAAAATAGTTTAATTTCAAAATCATATGTAGATTAAATCGAGTTTACGACTAACTCTAGATTAGTAATAGCGCTGAAATTTGCCTTAAGTGTTTTGTTTAAGACGGAACCTCAAAATCGATTTGACGTCACAACATATCCTTGTACTGAATGTCGATGTACAAAATATTACACTGAATAAAAATGTCATGAGTAAAACTAGATCGATAGCTAACCTTTAGTTTTTTGCAATTATAAATCTGGTAATATATTTTAATGGCCTATCCACACGTAAAATAAATTTTAGTAATGCTTATTGGGTGTTCTTTTTTTTTTTTTTTTTTAAGTTGTTCATAGCCATGGATACAATGTCCTTCAGCCGTATACTTCTTGTTATTTTTGGTACTTTATTTCTTACATCTAAGTTTTCGCAAGTGCAATGAAATCGGATGTGTTCGATTTCAAGGCCCTGCTGGAGTTTTGGCGTCAATTCCTTCCAGTTTGATGCTTTTTAGACGATTTTCTCGCAGCGGAGGAATCGAACATGGTCGACCCATCCACCCGACAAAAAGCGCCCAAAATCACTTATTTCAAAGCTTCCACATACTGTCCATCTTCGTTGTTGTTTATCGCATAAATTCACACCACATTTAAACCACAAGCACAACTTTAGACTATAATATGAAATCATTAAAACAAGCGACCACCCGCACCGTTAGAATTCCCGCCAAAACTCTTATTGGGTGTTCTTTTTTTTTTTTTTTTTTTTTTTTTTATTTGTTCATAGCCATGGATACAATGTCCTTCAGCCGTATACTTTTTGTTATTTTTGGTACTTTATTTCCTACATCTAAGTTTTCGCAAGTGCAATGAAGTCGGATGTGTTCGATTTCAAGGCCCTGCTGGAGTTTAGGCGTCAATTCCTTCCAGTTTGATGCTTTTTAGACGATTTTCTCGCAGCGGATGAGTCGAACATGGTCGACCCATCCACCCGACAAAAAGCGTCCAAAATCACTGATTTCAAAGCTTCCACATACTGTCCATCTTCGTTGATGTTTATAGCTTAGATTCACATCACACTTAAACCACAAGCACAACTTTAGACTAGAATATGAAATCATTAAAACAAGCGATCACCTGCACCGTCAGAATTCCCGCCAAAACTCTATTGGGTGTTCAAATGATTAGTGTTGCCAGCCCCAGCGTTTTTCCCAATATCGTTTAAATAAAAATGTAATTATTTTTGTCCTTGTTTTTATAGATAAATCAATTGAATGATAAAATTATATGTTAATTTAACTATTAACGCATTTTTTAAATGTTACTTGTTTTATCAGTGATTTATATGTTGTTTATGTCCTAATTACAATATTATGAAATGATTATATTTAAATATTCGTTTCAACGAGATGTTTGCTCTTTAATTACCTTTATAGTTTCGCCATAAAGAATTCTTTGATGGGAAAATATTTATGTTAATGCCAATTCAGTTCGTTTATTAATTTGAAAGTTCCGCATGTGATTTTTAGATTAAAAATGTATAAGTATTTATGTGGTACAGCTGGCTATGGAGTCCTTTAGCATCTTCATCTTTCTTCTTTCTTTTATCTATCTTTAAAATGTCTAATCAGAGCTTTTAAAAGCTCAGTATCCCAAAGCCGTTCGGTTTTACCTTTGTGTTAGTCATGTTATATTTAAAAAATATAATCTAAAAATACTATTAAATTATCAAATCTTTCTTTCCTTCTACCTAGCCTTATCCCACTTAATGTGGATCAAATTAGAAAAAGTGCTTTCCTCGACCTGGGAATTGAACCCAGGATCTTCCGGTGCATAGTTCATATATGCAGCCACTAGACCATGGAGGGGATTGTAATTACATAGTGCTTAAGAAGTCTAGTCAAAGAGCCAGTTTTCCGTTAAATGCGGCCGATTTTATATTTTCACCAGGCAACCGCGTAATAATAAAAAATAGTAATTTCCGCATATATAATTATTTTGACACATGTTCGTTCTGTCTGTACTAGTTTTGTTACTGGTCGCATATCAATTGACGTAAAAAATTGTTTATGCAGAACTATAAATTACTTCAATCCATACACAGCTTTAAGTTTTATTTTTCGGACGGTAGACCAAGGACGGTTTATATATTTTATTTTTGTTGTACAATAACGGAGCAAAAAACAAAAATACAATTCCTAAACTTCAAACTGCGTCCCTGTTAAAGAATGTTTTTGATATTGAAGCAGCGATATACTTATGTCAAACACAGTGCTTTTTGAAAAATACTGCTTCAACACATTATTACATTAAACACACCACCACACAGTGGATGCACCAATACCTTCGCCTACCCCTCGGGAACACTGTCGTGAACATATCTTTAAAAATTACCTTGGTATAACGGAACTTAATCGACAACATACTCTATAAAACCTTTATCTCAAATCAGTTTAGCTTCTAATTGTAGGATTAAGTGTGTAGTTAAATATTAACTACAGTAGTTAAACCATTGTGTAAATGGAGCACTTATTTTTTAATTGCAAATGGAACATCAAGGGCATAAATAGATGCACTTAGTTGTAGAGGGTCTTTTCAAATGGAGCTTAATTTGAATAATGATTTGTCTCTAACTTTAAAACTATTAAAAGTAAGAAAGAAGAAGACAAACAAATATTAAAGATGGTGGTGGATGTGGTTTTTTTTAATTCATTTTATAAATTAACTTAAAATCTATTTTTTTTCCTTTCTAAATGTTTGTAATTGCTAATAAAAGTAATTATATAGCTGGTTCGTAGATCAATATCTGTGAACTGGTTTCAATAAAACTGTTTTTGTGTATTATTTCATTTAAAATAGTTTTTTGTTGACGTTTCTTCTTTGTTGATATGTTTTTATTTTACTAATGGCAAGAAAGAAGTTTATAGTTCAAAGGGGGTTGACGTCAGGTGGCAGCCGATTGTAAAAGCTAAGCCAAATCCTTTCTGCAACATGCTTGAAAAAGTGTGTTACGCCGACCCCACATAAGGGCAGGTAGAAAGGAAGAAAGGAAAGAAAGAAGTTTATGTGGGCTCCGTAAATCTAACTGACTGTACGAAACGCAATAGTAATCTGCTATCTATTTTGCTATATAATAATAATAATAATATTAGCCCTGTAATATTACTGTCCCACTGCTGGGCACGGGCCTCCTCTACTAATGAGAGGGGTTAGGCCTTAGTCTACCACGCTGGCCTAATGCGGGTTGGCAGACTTCACATACCTTCGAAATTCCTGTGAAGAAATTCTCGGGTATGCAGGTTTCCTCACGATGTTTTCCTTCACCGTTATAGCAAGCGATATTTCACAATGAAAATACACTTAACATAGAAAAGTCAGAGGTGTATGCTCCATTTTGGGGTTGGTTTCGAACCTCCGACACTTGTCTCGGCAGTCCATACCATTCCCAACTGAGCTATCGCTGCTTTTTTATTTTGCTATATATTTCGACGGTTTTCTATAACAGCCTACTCACTACTGTAGGGACATTTTTTTACACTGTGGCTCTTAACGCCACGAACTATTTCGCTCATCTGTGGAATTATCTGCTCCTTCAAATTTAAATACGATACATATCATTGAAATAAAACTATTTTTACGGATTCTATCACGATTTGGTTTTAATTTTTATTCCCGACGTTATTTATTTACGTTGTTATTTTTATTTGCAGTCCGACCCGTGACCACGAAGACTGCAAAGCCTTCGAAACGTCGGGATGATAGAATCCGTAAAAATAGTTTTATTTCAATGTATAACATTCGCGTAAACTTAAGAAATCAGTACGATACATCTCATTTTTCAAACCAATTTTTTTGAATATTCGACGGCCCTAACCATCAGTTCCCCATCGTTCAATCAATTACACTCGGTGATTGTGTACAAAAAAAGACGAGTAGTTGTCCTTGCTTAAAGTTCACTCGGTGGACTTCCCGAGCCAATATGTGGAGTAATTGACTTGCCTTTTATTTTATTACGTACTGAGCTCTGGTTACAAGACGAACCTCAATTATGTAAGGTTACATCTTTTACGTCTTTGGTTTGTTAGCTTTATTTTAACCGATTTTAAAAAGAGAACATTTCAATTCTTCTTTTATAATTTATTTGTCTTTAATATTAACATGATTATAATAAATAATATTAGCCCTGTAATATTGCTGTATCACTACACTGACACGGGCCTCCTCTACCAATAAGAGGGATTAGGCCTTAGTCTAATTCTAATGCGGGTTGGTAGACTTCATATACCTTCGAAATTCTTTGGAAAAAAAATCTCAGGTATGCAGGTTTCTTCACGATGTTTTCCTTCACCGTTAATGCAAGCGATAATTCATAATAAAAATACACATAACAGAAAAGTTAGAGGTGTATGCTTTTTCGGGTTTGGTCTCGAACCTCCAACACTCGTCTCGGCAGTCCGTACCATTCCCAATTGAGCTATCGCTGCTTATAACATGATTCGATTTGTCGTATTATATAAGTGGTTAGTTATGATAATATTTGTTATTTTTTTTGGATTCACGATTGTAAATCCATTTATTTTAATCTTAAACAATTGTCGACTTTATTTTGTAGGAACCGAACGATAATATCAAAAATAAAATTGTTGATTACATTGAATTGCAGTAATGTTTTTGTTTATCACGTTCCTTCAGTGTTTATTTTTGTGTTTAATTAGGTTTTTCAGATTTAAGGTAATGTAGGTACTTGAGATTTTATCATGACCTTTATATTAAACAAAAACAAAATACAAATATAATTTACACATTGACTTTTTCCGTATCTCTACTTGTATAATTAGTTTTTTGACACGCATACATTTATAGTGTTACCATAGATACATTATAGAGTAGAATATGACTGCCTCGGTGGCGTGGTGGTATTTCGGTACGACTACGGTTCTGAGGTCTCGGGTTCGATCCCCGGGTCGGGCAAAGTGATATTGGATTTTTCCATATCAGCCCGGAGTCTGGAATTTGTGCCCGATATGGCGATAGGCTCGCCCCCTATCACATCTGGGACGGAACTAAGCTCGGCGAAATGGGGGTGTTCTAGTTCGTTAGTGCGCCTGTGCCTACCCCTTCGGGGATACAGGCGTGAGCTTATGTTATGTAGAGTAGAATAATTTAAATTCCCAAGCGCGTTATAATAACTGAATTATATAAACCAGTAGCTGACCCGCGTAACTACGTCACATATGCATAATAGCGCACGCACCGGAAGCTCTCAAAATATTATGCATTATGCATGTATTATACATATAAATCTTCCTCTTGAATTACTATATCTATTAATAAGGCATCCAAATCCGTTGCATATTTATAAAGATCTAAGCATACATAAGGACAGATAGACAGCGGGAAGCCACTTTGTTTTATACTCTGTACCTCTAGTGATGATAGTGATAAATACATTCATAACTTTTTCATCTGAGCATGGCAAAGGGATAGGACAGGCAAAGGGACTTGAATGTGGTAAGCGTACTCGCAGTCATATAATGACCACTTTTTTTTATAGCAGAGATTGGCAAAGGAGCAGAGGGGTCACCTGACGGTAAGTGATCTCCACCGCCCATAGACACCCAAGACACAAAAAGAATCATGAGTGCGTTGCCAACCTAAAAGGAGGGAATGGAAGGGGAGGGAAAAGGGAATGGGGAAATGGGCCACCGGAAATCTCACTCACCGAACTAAACGCGACAGCAAGCTGGCACTTTACGTCGGTTTTCTTTGAGACAGTGGTATCTAACCGGTCGAGCCGGCCCATTCGTGCTGTAGACATTACTGTCTACTGTCACATACACATAAAGAGTTTATCGGTAGTCACCAGAATCATGACGGCCTTTTTATGCTTCTTCACACTCTGCAGAGGGAAGAAGCAAATCAAATGACAAATCAAGACAGGCGGATATGGCCGATACAGACACAGGGATGTTCCCCTATCCAACTACAAAGTCTTGTCGTAAGCCCATGGACAGTACCGGATATAAGAATAGGAGTACCAAAAGGCGGCTTCCTTTTTTTATATTCTTCCACTGATCGTCATCTTCCTGTCCTTATCCCAATTTTATTTGGCGTCGACGCAACATGTTTTCGACTTCCATACATGCCTATCAGCCGTCATCTCGTCATTCCCCCCTTTTCCTTTCATCCTTTCTCACACACTCCATCCACCTCGTCTTTGGTCTTCCTCTACCTCTCCATCCATCAACATTCATATTCATCACTTTCTTACCCACGTGTCTCTTCCCTTCTCATAACATGCCTATACCAAGACAAACGGATATTCTTCCACTGATACACTAGTATAGTTTGATACTTGACTGCCTCGGTGGCGTGGTGGTATTTCGGTACGACCACGGTTCTGAGGTCTCGGGGTCGATATCCGGGTCGGGAAAAATGATATTGGATTTTTCCATATCAGCCCGGAGTTTGGAATTTGTGCCCGATATGGAGATAGGCTCGCCCCCTATCACATCTAGGACGGAACTAAGTTAGGCGAAATGTGGGTGTTCTATTCGCTAGTGCGCCTCTGCCTACCCCTTCGGGGATACAAGCGTGAGCTTATGTTATGTTATACACTACTATAAGTAATATATGGAATATTCCGTAATAAAAACTTAAAAAATTAGTTCACAAAACCCGGATACATAAAAGCAATCGTTGCAAGTAATAATCATTTAATATATGATTTGTTAATAACTAAACGGTAGCGGTTAATAGAAAAAACTAATATTTGGTATAAGGTCGACTACTTTTTAGACCAAAACTGGATTAATGCCCTCCGTTTTAATTGAAATTTTATATTAATTACTTTCAGTAGTTTAAGGACCAGGAAATGTCAGTGTGATTATTGGTCTCATTATTGTGATAGGTTAATATATTTAGGTACCAGTCTAGGTCTCAATTTATCTAACCTATGATACGTATGACGGAAGACCTTATTATTAATATGTACGGACAGTTACCTGTAAAGTTAAGACAAAAAATCATGCAGGTATCTAGTTAGCGTGTACTAATCTTAAAAATATTAACCACTTATGGCAGTTAAAATAAATTCCAAAGTTAATATGCTTATACATATTGAAATAAAACTATTTTTACGGATTCTATCACGATTAGGTTTTAATTTTTATTCCCGACGTTTCGAAGGCTTTGCAGTCTTCGTTGTCACGGGTCAGACTGAAAAACAACTGACAACGAAGACTGCAAAACCTTCGAAACGTCGGGAATAAAAATTAAAACCTAATCGTGATAGGATCCGTAAAAATAGTTTTATTTCAATGTATAATATTCGCGTAAACTTAAGAAATCAGTATGTTTATACATAGCTATGCTTAATAATACATTTGCAGTAAAATATGATTGATTAATATATTTGTCATAAGTATTAAAAACTGCGTCAGTTTTTTAGTAACCACCTATAACCTAAAACTGTCTCGACGTGGTCGAGTCCGTGGCCTCTCATTTCACAATTCTCGTCGATTACGGACTCGTTATCTCAATAAAAATAATAGCATAATATTCAGGAAGTCATATACCTGGTAAAAAATTGTATTTACATTTTTTACAATACGTAAGGTGTAAATATCCATAAAGTATCGACGGGATTTCATTCGGATGTGACTTGTTCTGATTTTATTATTCTAAAACGTATGACATTTAAGAATGTAAAGGAATTCTAAAATACTAGTTTTCCTTATCAACAATACTAAAGGCCATATCAGCGTTCTGCGATTTTGCGAATATGTCGCATGTTGACGATTTTGGAATTTGTGCCTGATATGGCGATAGGCTCGCCCCCTATCACATCTGGGACGGAACTAAGCTCGGCGAAATGTGTCTGTACTAGTTGGCTAGTGCGCCTCTGCCTACCTCTTCGGGGATACAGGCGTGAGCTTATGTTATGTTATGTTGAAAAGGAGAACTTCTCAATTCGTCTGTTATGTCTGTTACTCTACAACCCGGTAAATATGCTCAAGATTTTTTGTGCCTGAGCTTATTTGAGGGCGTCCCATATAAATTTAGCCATGGTCAATTTTAAAGTCGTTTTAAAGATAGTGCAACAATCGCTTTAAGCGCTTCAAAGCTGCATCGCGTTTTGGCTACTTGATAAAGTATCAAATAGTGTGTTGCTACATTAATCCTCCAAAAAGTGATGTCATATTCATGTCCTGCAGGTCGATTCTCTAAGAAAAGCCACAACGTTGCGATCGACGCCTAGCTCCCGCAGCGCACATCGTTGTGATCGACGGAGCGTTCAACGTTGTTGGGTCTTAGAGAATACCATTTTCCATACATTTATGTCAAACACCTGGTTCGAAAGAGCTAGTTCGCATAAGCGCCGTTATCACGCATAGCGCTAGTGCGTGCGCTTTGTACCTTGCTGAATACAAAAATGAAAACATCGTCGCCGCAACGATGCAGCAACGTTGTTTTCAGAAAGGAAACTTAAGAGAATCGACCTGAAGCAGGTATTATCGCAAGTAGTAAAAGCTTGGTATGTTATGGCCTTTATATCTTACAAATTCGACAGATGATTTGACCCTTCACATTCACAAGAGACTTTCTCGGGTTCCTTTTGCGTGCATATTAAAGTTCAGCCGCATTTTTGAGGTTGAATTTATTGTTCACATTGAATTGGAATTAATGTCAATAGTTCTTTTTAAGCTCTTTACACAACAGAGGTGAAAACACGCCTCAGTTGCAACCTTCAAAGGCCGCAATCCAATAAAAGTTTTTTTTTAAATTATGAGTATAACAAAATACGATACTTTAGTGGAAAGGCATTTTTTTTAATTAGCAAACAAACGAGTTGTTGGGTCACCTGATGGTAAGTGATCACCCAAGACACAAAAATAATCAAGGTTGCGTTGCCAACCTAAAAAGAAGGAAGTAGGGATTGGAAAAGGGAGGGAGAACTTAGGCCACCGGAAATCACACTCGCCGAACGAAACGCGACAGCGACTTTGCGACAGTTTTCTATGAGACAGTATCAAACCGGTCGAGCCGGTCCACTCGTGCCGTAGACTTATCTGTCTACAGCGTGGCTCTACCATTCATGGTATGACTCCTGTTGTGGATCTTAGATATCACGACACACTAATGTTGACAAGATCTTTTTTTATCCGAGCACAGCAAAGTGACCACACAACACCTGATGGTAAGCGATGTGCGGTCCAAAAATACCAGCCACCACCCATAGACCTTGTGTCCATCGGTGGCGACCAGTATCATGCCGGCCTGCATTAAGGCTTCTTCACACTCCGTTTGAAGGACCCAATGTTGTAGGAGGGAGGGAATAGGTATGCCTATATCTACACATAATGAAATATTTGTACATCGCAAGACTAAATATACTGAATTCCAACCCTCGGCTTTTCGTTGGAGTAGGCAAAAGTTGACGGCCTTTGACAAAGATTGTCTTATACTTTCCTTTACCTTTTTTTTATCACCTCAATGGGTGTAATCTGTACAAATTAATTCATACAAATAATAACATTTTAAATACCATTTCGTGAAAATGCTGTCGCCTCTCTGGACCCTACTTTGCCGTAAATAGTGTTACCAGGCATTTCAATAAAAAAGCTGTAGCCCGAGCACGAAACACTAATGTAAATGTAAACTCGCTGCGCACTGATGACATTTGATTAATATTTCATACAAATTTCATAGACGCGCATCGAGCACGAATACATTTACGGTTGTCAGAAATTTTCCTGCTCGGGCTGCTGAACTCGGCATTGTATTTGGCTATTTAGCCATCCACTAAACACATCGTTTGAAAGCTATTCAATGATTTATAAACTAGTGCATCACTTTATTAGTGAACCACATTTATTTAAAAGCTTACATTAAAGGTATATACTTTTGTGTCACAGAAAACCGACGAAGTGACAGTTCGCTCTTGCATTTCGTCCCGTGAGTAAGATTTCCGATGCCCTCCCCTACCATTCCCCTGTTCCCTTTCTTTAAGGTGGCGCCGCATCTTTCACCCTTTTGGTATCAATGGTGTGTGTATGCAGCGGGGCTTACCATCAGGTGATAACCTACTTATTTTCCAGTTTTTTGCTATCAAAGCCAGATATGTGCGTCAAACCGGAAACCTGGCAACCTTCATCGTACTTCACATTTCATTCAGTGTCGACCGCAAATGTCTCTTGTACTATTATACAAGTATCGTCTGGTGGCCTCGATTTAGTTTCAAGTGTAAATATTAATTCGATAATTTAAATCAAAACATGATCGAGGATAAATCTGCACTCAGATTTTATGTCGTTGGATTTTTTGATCCAAAAGGTTAATCCTTACTAAATAATAAAAGCGAAAGTAACTCTGTCTGTCTGTCTGTCTGTCTGTCTGTCTGTCTGTCTGTCTGTGGCGTTTTCACGTCTAAACCGCTGAACCGATTTTGATGAAATTTGGTATGTGGGTACCTTGAACCCCAAGGACGGACATAGGGTACTTTATTTTTTTTAATTCAACCCCTAAAGGGATGAAATAGGGGATGGAAGTTTGTATGGGAATTTTGGAACCGCTTAATGGATTTTGATGAAATTTAGTATGAGGATACTTTTGACCATAAGGACACAAATGGGGTACTTCATTTTTTTTAATCAACCCCTAAAGGGATGAAATAAGGGTTGAAAGTTTTATATGGGGATTTTAGGTCTAATTAATGGATTTTTATGGAATTTGTCATGGGATAGTGGACATCTTTGAGTTCAAAAACACAAATGGGCTACTTTTTTTAAAATCAACCCCTAATGGCATAAAATAGGGGATGAACGTTTTTATGGGAATCCAGAAACCGCTGAACGGATTTTTAAGAAAGTTGGTATGAGGATAGTTAGATAGATAGTAGCGCTAAGGACAGAAATGGGGTGTGATATATTTTTATCCTACAAAGGGATGAAATAGGGGTTGAAAATTTGTTTCTTTGTTTTTGGGCCGATTGACTTCAAAATCGATATCTGAGTCGCCCCGTGGTTCCGAATGACAGAATCGCTGTCAGAACTGTCAAAAGTGGCTGCCATTTTGTTTTTCTTTGTTTTTGGGCCAATTGACTTCAAAATCGATATCTGTGTCACCCCATGGTTCCGAACGACAGAAACGCTGTAAGAACTGTCAAAAGTGGCCGCCATTTTGTTTTTCTTTGTTTTTGGGCCGATTGACTTCAAAATCGATATCTGAGTCGCCCCGTGGTTCCAAACGACAGAACCGCTGTCAGAACTGTCAAAAGTGGCCGCCATTTTGTTTTTCTTTGTTTTTGGGCCGATTGACTTCAAAATCGATATCTGAGTCGCCCCGTGGTTCCAAACGACAGAACCGCTGTCAGAACTGTCAAAAGTGGCTGCCATTTTGTTTTTCTTTGTTTTTGGGCCGATTGACTTTAAAATCGATATCTGAGTCGCCCCGTGGTTCCAAACGACAGAACCGCTGTCAGAACTGTCAAAAGTGGCTGCCATTTTGTTTTTCTTTGTTATTGGGCCGATTGACTTCAAAATCGATATCTGAGTCGCCCCGTGGTTCCAAACGACAGAACCACTGTCAGAACTGTCAAAAGTGGCTGCCATTTTGTTTTTCTTTGTTTTTGGGCCGATTGACTTCAAAATCGATATCTGAGTCACCCCATGGTTCCGAAAGACAGAACCGCTGTCAGAACTGTCAAAAGTGGCCGCCATTTTGTTTTTCTTTGTTTTTGGGCCGATTGACTTCAAAATCGATATCTGAGTCGCCCCGTGGTTCCAAACGACAGAACCGCTGTCAGAACTGTCAAAAGGAGCCGCCATTTTGTTTTTCTTTGTTTTTGGGCCGATTGACTTCAAAATCGATATCTGAGTCGCCCCGTGGTTCCAAACGACAGAACCGCTGTCAGAACTGTCAAAAGTGGCCGCCATTTTGTTTTTCTTTGTTTCTGGGCCGATTGACTTCAAAATCGATATCTGAGTCGCCCCGTGGTTCCAAACGACAGAACCGCTGTCAGAACTGTCAAAAGTGGCCGCCATTTTGTTTTTCTTTGTTTCTGGGCCGATTGACTTCAAAATCGATATCTTATGCGCCCCGTGGTTCCAAATAACAGAATCGCTGTCAGAACTATCAAAAGTGGCCGCCATTTTGTTATTCTTTGTTTTTGGGCCGATTGACTTCAAAATCGATATCTGAGTCGCCCCGTGGTTCCAAACGACAGAACCGCTGTCAGAACTGTCAAAAATGGCCGCCATTTTGTTTTTCTTTGTTTCTGGGCCGATTGACTTCAAAATCGATATCTTAGGCGCCCCGTGGTTCCGAATGACAGAATCGCTGTCAGAACTGTCAAAAGTGGCTGCCATTTTGTTTTTCTTTGTTTTTGGGCCAATTGACTTCAAAATCGATATCTGTGTCACCCCATGGTTCCGAACGACAGAAACGCTGTAAGAACTGTCAAAAGTGGCCGCCATTTTGTTTTTCTTTGTTTTTGGGCCGATTGACTTCAAAATCGATATCTGAGTCGCCCCGTGGTTCCAAACGACAGAACCGCTGTCAGAACTGTCAAAAGTGGCCGCCATTTTGTTTTTCTTTGTTTCTGGGCCGATTGACTTCAAAATCGATATCTGAGTCACCCCGTGGTTCCGAACGACAGAACCGCTGTCAGAACTATCAAAAGTGGCCGCCATTTTGTTTTTCTTTGTTTTTGGGCCGATTGACTTCAAAATCGATATCTGAGTCGCCCCGTGGTTCCAAACGACAGAACCGCTTTCAGAACTGTCAAAAATGGCCGCCATTTTGTTTTTCTTTGTTTCTGGGCCGATTGACTTCAAAATCGATATCTGAGTCGCCCCGTGGTTCCAAACGACAGAACCGCTGTCAGAACTGTCAAAAGTGGCCGCCATTTTGTTTTTCTTTGTTTCTGGGCCGATTGACTTCAAAATCGATATCTGAGTCGCCCCGTGGTTCGAAACGACAGAACCGCTGTCAAATCTCTCAAAAGTGGCCGCCATTTGTTTTTCTTTGTTTTTGGGCCAATTGACTTCAATCGATGTCTGGGTCGCCCATGTGTAGACTAAAACGACAGGGCGGATCGACAAATCAAAAGATTTTTCCATTGGCCCTACAAAATACGCGTGCGGAGCCGCGGGCAAAAGCTAGTGAGTAATAATTTTCTCTTAGTACTGAGTAAATTATTTAATAATTTGATTTTAATATATTGCCGCTTAATGTGTTGGTCTAGTATCCGGTTCAAAAAACTTTAGTAACTTTATCGTTGATATCGTTTTAGCAGAAAAAACAAGATATTTTTTAAGATACTTAAATGCCAAATGAGTAATTTTACCAATAATATCTTGGATAATCACAGGTCTAAAAACTTAACAGACCGACTTCAAATCCGATCGTGACCAAATGTATATAGGACCACCCTTGAAATAAGCTCTATCGAACACAAAAAGAATTTTGAAGGTCGGTTCACATTCGGCGGAGAAATCGCGTAACATACATAAACAAAAAATACAGACGAATTGAGGACCTTCTCTTTTTTGGAAGACAGTCGAAAATGAAATCGTGCTGGTTATAATGTAGGTACCTACACAATATGAAATCGATCGATGGATACGAGAGTTACGATATTCGAATTTCGATTCGATTCGACTTACCATCGATGATTGTTGATTATGTGTATACAAGGAAAAAACTTCTTTAAAATAGACTGAATAGATACTCCCACAGACCACAATCGTGTTCCGCCTACTTCCGCAATTATTACTTGAATATTACTTAAGTTATTTAAAACGAAACTTTCATAAAGTTCACACACATAGGTTACCAAGATGGATTTATCGTAATGATTTTCCCACCTAACAGCCTCGTTGGCATTTTTGATTGAGGTACGACTACCGTCTTGAGGTCTCGAGTTCGATCCTTGGGTCGGGTAAAGTGATATTGAGGTTTTATACTCAGTAAGGAGTCTGGAATTTGTGCCGGATATGGCGATAGCTCGACGCTTATCACAACAAGGACATAATGAGCGCAGTGAAATATAGGTGTTCTAGTTCGCCAGGTAGCCTCTGCTTACCCTTTCGGGGATACAGACATGAATCAAAGTTTGTACGTATTTTCACACATATATTTATAGAAGAACGCAAAAGCAATTATCATCTTCGCACCTACCTCTATCCCACTTTAGTGTGAGGTTATCATAACACATTTTTTCAATCATGTTGCAAAAAAGAGTCGGCTTAATTTTAACGACCGGGTAGGCCTGACGTCAACCACCTCTCCACGGTCGCCATCCGGATGAATACGAATATCCTACCACCACCATCTGAGCATATTTGTGGGGGCACTTCTACATTTTGTATTTCGGTTGCATCACAAATATATTATATGACTGAATATCTTTCTACCGGCCCATATCCCACTTTAATGTGGGGTCAGCGCAACACACTTTTTCAAGCATGTTGCAGAAATAATTTGGCTATGTTTTTATGACTTGCCTGACGTCAACTCCCACAGAGGGGTCCAGTCCCGGGCAAATTAAATTAGAAAATTCGCTTTGCCCGACCTGGGAATCGAACCCACGACCTCCCGGTCCACAGCCCATATATGCTGCCACTAGACCAAGGAGGCGACCAAAATTATATGACTGAATATTACCATTTAAAATAAAACATTGCAGACCTTCAATATTATTGTTAACCTACTATTGGATTCATGAGAGAGTTCAGTCGTAACCGACACACTTTAATGATGTCTGATTATGGACATGTAACACATTACAAACATGTTATTGAAGCAACATACTGCTTTCACTTATCTCATTGGTAATCAAAACATTTTTGCTATAAAAATTAATAAAAATGAATAAATACATACATTTATTATAATTTTTTTTATATAGCAGAGACTGGCAAACGAACAGATGGGTCACCTGATAGTAAGTGATCTCCATCGCCCATAGACACCCAGGATACAATAAGAGACATGGGTGCGTTGCCAACGTAAACAGAGGAAATGGAAGGTGAGAGATTGGGAAGGGGAGGGGGGAAATGGGCCACCGGAAATCTCACTCGCGCGACAGTAAGCTGCACTTTACGTCGGTTTTCTGTGAGACAGTGGTATCTAACCGGTCGAGCCGACCCATTCGTACTGTAGACGTAACTGTCTACAGCGTGGCTCTACCACTCCAAACTTATGACCATAATTATCCTCCATATCCTCCATAATTATGACCATATAACTAAAATACACAAATCGACTTAAAAAATCTTGTAATGGCGTTGAAATATTTTCTATTAATAATATAACACCACGTCTCAACTAGATTTGTATGGGATTTTAATAATCACAAGTTTAAAAACTTAATAAGCCGACTTAAAATCCGATTGTGACCAAATTATGGAACCACCCTTGAAATAAGCCATATCGAACACAAAAAGAATTTTGAAAATCGGTCCACATTTGGCGGAGATATCGCGTAACATACAAAAAAAAAATACAGACGAATTGAGGACCTCCTCCTTTTGGAAGTCGGTCGAAAATGGAAATACAACTGAGAGTAATTTTCCACGTAGACGCAGTGGAGAGACAAACACTATACTAGATATATAGATATAGATAGATAGTAGATACTAATATACAATACTCTTTCCATCTGCCCTTACCTCCACCTCAATACTGGGCCGGCGGAACATATATGTTGTGGAAACGATTCGGCTTTGTTTTTGCGACCGACTGCCTGCCACGATCGTCTGACCTGGGAAATGAACATAGGACCTCTCGGTTTACAGTGCATACTCGCTGCCACTAAACCATTAAGGCGATTCAAATTTAAATCATTTATTCTGCAAATAGGATATTTCATATCACTTTTACATGTCAATTACGAGTATATATTGTAAAAATAATAATGGCCTCAGCATTTCATGGCAATCCCTGAGAAGAAATGCCGAAACAAACTCAAGGGTTATGGCCTCTTTTAAAGTCCAGACAATACATGATATATAAAATTACAATTTAAAAATTTCAACTTATCTCTAAATACAATAATTGATTAATTATACAATACAAGGAAGATGAAACATAAAAGATTGTATAATTAATCAATTATTGTATTTAGAAATAAGTTGACATTTTAAATTGTAATTTTACATATCATGTATTGTCTGGACTTTAAAAGAGGCCATAACCCTTGAGTTTGTTTCGGCATTTCATGGCAATCCCTGAGAAGATAATTGATTAATTATACAATACAAGGAAGATGAAACATAAAAGATGAACATTAAGTATTCCATAACAAACTATATTCTAAGCGATTCACACAATTAACAAAAAACTGTTCACTATTTCACAAAACGCGTCGCAATTCATTTCAGTAATATGTAAGCTAATATTTTAGTGAATGCACTTTGAGCAACTTCTTGTAATTATGTTTGGGAATTTAGTGTTTCTAAAAGTTAGTTATTGTGCCTAAAAGTTCATTGAACTTATGTCAAGAATTTTAGTTGAATTATAATATATGCAATCAAGATTTTTGTTTCGTTTCACGCTATTGCTGTGATGTTTTATTAATTATTAAAGCTAAAGTTTTAAGTAATAATCATACACAGCCTCCGTGGCGCAGCGGGCGAGTAGCCGGATGTGAAACGTGAGGTCGCGGGTTCGATTCCCGCACCAAGACAAATGTCTGTGTGGCCCATAGATATTTGTTTCGGGTCTGGGTGTTGTGACACCGAAAGGCTCGTAGTTTCTGATACCCACGATACAGGTTACACCTAGTGTGGTGTCAGGACTATGTATGTGACTGTTGGGTGTATTTATTATTTATTATTATTATCATAAGTTATATGTGAGTTGTCCGAGATTAGAATTGTTTCATAATCATGGTAGTTTCAGACTTATTATGGAACAAAAAGAAAAAAGTTTAATGAACTGTAGGAGCAGGGTACGAGTATGATAACAGGGTACCCTGTTGATACATGTTTCATAGAGTACGTTACTATCAAATGTATCATCGTAAGGAGGTATTATTATCGAATTGCTGGACCATTTATAACTCTCCAAAGTTGATAATAAATATTTTTCTGTAATTTTAACCTTGGCGATCCAATCTTGACATTGGCAGAATCATCGCAAATGTGTGACGTTCATTTCTTTTAAAAGAAGAAAAAGAACGATGTCATCAAAATTATGAAATAAGTAACAAAGTCTTTCATTATTTACTAGGTCCGTTTAGGAAATCAGAATTATTTGCATGACATGTTTTCTATTCCCGTTCAGTCATACGAACTTTTTTCATTTATGAGTTGTTTAATGACAAAAAATATGTATTTTTATACTTTCAATTTTATATTTTATATACCAAGATCGGGAAATAAACCAGGATACAATAAATTGTAAGCAACTCGACCTATTAACATGTATCGAATATAAATTGTATCACATTTGACAGCTCAAATAATTACAGAAATCATTGCAAATGTTAATTATCTTGTAACATCTAATATATTAAATATTAAGGTCAAGTTTGATGACTAGATTCATGACTTCATGTTTGTGTCTAAAAACATTTCGCTTCATTACTTGGACATTAAAGCCGTGAAAAAACTTGATTTTTATATGTAAATGTCAATTACGATCATGGTCATCAAGTGCACTGTGTATGTATTTTTTAATTTCTCTGTCATGAGATTTTTATTTTAAGTATTGATTGCAATAGCTCACCGTAGCTCATTATTTAGGGATGTACCATTAAATCCGCATACAATAATACATATATTCTTAAGGTGACCACTGAAAACCAGCGCTGTGTTATGATTCTGATCACAACACAGCAACATGCTGAGTTGGTCACCTTTTGTCACAAAGTACGCATGCACTATGTTATTATATTATACATATATTTGTTTTTGCTTATTAATTTATTATTTATAAGTTCAATTTAGTAACTGATGTTGCATGCGTTCAGTGACAATAAACATTTTTCTTCTTCTTCTCATATGTACTCCAATACATGTATTATGACTAAGGATAAGCTGACAACATCGTTTCTTACGGCCGGTTTCAATAAACGATCTAAGTTTATAGTGCAGATAGATCGCGATTATGAACCAATCAAATCAAGTCATTTGACGGAGTCATGTTCAAACTATGTTCTTATTGGCTAATTTTTGTAATCTATCTGCACATTCTAACTGAGGTTGTTTGTTGAAACCGGCCGTTACACATTATGAATTATATTTATTTTTTGTATACTTTTCATGCGCCGACAATATAAATACTAGTTATCCCATACATGGGTTTAAGGAATTGTGTGTTTTATTATTATTTATTTGATCACCATCAGTTTCCTTCGATGTAGATTCCCATTCAGTCAATTGTTTGTAGGTCTGCTTTTATTCATCTTCTTCACATGGACCAATGAAGGTCAATAATATCCAAAGAAGTGTATCAATTGATACACTTCCGTTATCAATTCAATTTAATCCTTGATTTTCTTTCATTAGAATGAATCTTCTTTTTTTTTCTCTTTCTCCGTGCCTCTTCCCACATCATTTGGGGTCGGCCCTCTGAATATGTTTTCGCCATTCGGCTCTGTCATTTACGTCGGCTGGAATTAAACGTGTAATTTTTTCGAGGTTTCTCCACCAGGTAGCTTTCATTAGAATGAATGAAGATATAATATTATTTATTTAAATACAACATGCATTCACTAAGTTTTCTATTTAATTATCAATTAAAATGTACCTAGATGTTTATAAACGTCGTGTCGTTCTGTCACACAATACCTATCACATCTCGACCTTTTCAGAACGGCCTTCAATTGACCCCATTTGAGTTCACGTATAATCTATCAACAAAAAATCCAACTAATTAATGTGTCAAATAACACACACATTTAGATTATAAAAATAATCGTGCGGTGCTGAAGAGTCCTTGCGCACTTACCGGTGGAGATGACCGCTCGCCTTTCTATTCCAAACGAGGTTACAGCGTCGTGTGTGGGTAATTATAGTTCTTAAATTGCATATTGAAGCCATTATCATCTTGATTTTCGAGTCGGGGGAATTTTTATGGGATTAAATTATTTTGGGGATAAATTCCGTGATGATGCAGTACATTTAATCTAACAGTATTTCAAGTTATGTGGAAGTGATGGAACTATAAATTTATAAGCTTTGTAGTTTAGTTGGATTGTAGTTTCAATTTATAGATTTTTTTATAGCAGAGACTGGCAAACGAGCAGATGGGTCACCTGATGGTAACTTATCTCATCCGCCTATAGACACCCAAGACACACAAATAATCATGGGTGCGTTACCAACTTAAAAGGAAGAAATAGAAGGGGAGGGGAAAAGGGATTGGGAAAGAAAGGCGGAAAATGGGCCACCGGAAATCTCACTCACCGAACGAAACGTGGCAGCAAGCTGCCACTTTACGTCGGTTTTCAGTGAGACAGTGGTTTAAAACCGGTTGAGCCGGCCTATTCGTGCTGTAGAAGTTACTGTCTAAAGCGTGGCTCTACCACTAAAATTTGTGTTAAGACCCAAGTTCCAATTCTCTTTCTTTACGGTCAAAATGTATAACATATTAAGGCCCACTGTTTGCCAATCTCTACCACAGACGATTATTGTAGAGTCTATAATATAGCCATTGACCATAGTTTCCCATAATTATCAATATAAAACACAACAGGACTTTTTATGTGAACATTTGTAAAGAAGCGCCGATAACAAATTATATTATGTTAATATTGAACTTGTTAAAATGTATTCAAATGCTAAAATTATAAAAACAAATATTGTAAATGTTACATCTATCATTCTTCCGTTTACATATTTGAAATATTTTTATATCATCTATGAACTTTATTCGTGTATATAAATACACGAATAAAGTTCATACAACACATAAGTGTTACAAATGTGTGTTTAAATATGTGATTAGTAATAATCTCATTTCAAGTGTCTAGATCTGTAGCCCGAGCACGAAAAACTAATGTAAATGTAAATGTATTCGAGTTCACTGCGCACTGATGACGTTTGGTTAATATTTCATACAAATTTCATAGACGCGCATCGAGTTCGAATACATTTACGGTTGTCAGAAATTTTCCTGCTCAGGCCGCAGATCGTATCAGAAGTGCGTTCCCGTCTAAAAACGCTGGCTAAACGTTTTGGAAGATGTGATACAATGGTTTTACTGTGGAGAATGATCAAGACCACGTGAAGGGGAGAAAGGCGAAATTTATTTTAATTAAATAAATACACTCAACAGCCACATACATAGTCCTGACCCCACACTAGGTGTAACCTGTATCGTGAGTATCAGAAACTACGAGAGACTTTCGGTCTCACAACACCCAGACCCGAAACAAATATCTATGGGCCACGCAGACATTTGTCTCGGTGCGGGAATCAAACCCGCGACCTCAAGTTTCACAACCGGCTATTCACCCGCTGCGCCTCGGTGGCTGTCAATTTTGTCTCGTTGACGGATGTATCATACATTTTATCAATATTTTTCCTCAAGTAAATATTTGGCGATTGAAAAATCGGCGATTAGCTTAGGATTAAACTTGCCGAGCTTTGGAATATTTTCTGAATATGATCTATTGGTACGTCGCCGCCTTGGTCTAGTAGCAGCATATATGCTCTGTGAACTGGGCGGTCCTGGGTTCGATTCCCAAGTCGGGCAAAGCGAATTTTCTAATTTAATTGCCCGGGACTGGATCCCTCAGAGGGGGCTAACTGCAGTCAGGTGGCCGGTCGAAAAAACTAAGCCAAATCCTTTCTGCAATATGCTTGCAAGTGTGTTACGCCGACCCCACCGTAAGGTGGGAGAAGGGCAGGTAGAAAGAAAATACCTATTAGTATGTATATTATAAATTAATTCATACCCATACTGCCATCTAATCATTAATTCTAATTTAAATATAAAATTCTTAACCCACATTATAAAGCGGAGCATCCATAACGTAGTTTCCGTATCGTTAACATCACTTCCTCGGGCGGTGTCCAGACGATGGTATCGAGGTTACGAAATTGTGATTTATATTGTGTAGGTGAATGTTCGATTCTACGATTAGGGAGTGGTGCGTTACGAAATGGAAGTTTGGACGATGCCTAATAGCTATCAGTTTATTTTGCTATCGATGATTATTGCGTGCAGAAATTGTGATGAATTGTTGGAGTCACTTAGTGATCCATTTTGTATGTTTCTTTCTTATGGTAGATGAATTATCTAATTTAAGTATTTATTTCGACAGCCTCCGTGGCGCAGCGGGCGAGTAGGCGGTGTGAAGCGAGAGGCCGCGGGTTCAATCCCTGCACCGAGACAAATGTTTGTATGGCCCACAGATATTTGTTTCGGGTCTGTGTGAGACAGTACGTCTCTCGTAGTTCCTGATACCCACGACACACGACTCTTAGAGATCTTAGTGTGGGGTCAGGACTATGTATGTGACTGTTGGGTGTTATTTATTATTATTTTTTAATCAATACGTTATAAGAGACTAATAGTGAATTGGTATTTAAATGAGCAACGCCAGAATTTCTTGCCAATAGGGAACTTGCGTGTAATTTTTTTATTGGGTCATTGCAAAGAACTACGTCTCAAATAAACACACCAGAAACAAAAACATAAAAATATGCACAAATCATTTAATTATCGCAAGTCTAAATATGACTTACAAAACCCCGCGCTAAAAAAGGACGTGACGTCACAGCTTAAAAATGCCTTTTTGTTGACATCTTAGTTGACACTGACGGCTAGTGACATTGTCTGGAATGACGTTTGAACCGCTATAATTGCCTATCGTTTAAAATTTCCCCATGCCGAACAAAAATTTCCCCAAAAATGTTGAAGCTATTTCATTAAATAACGAAGTAAAAATAAGTTGCACCCTTGAATCCTGAGCGGAGAGGTGGGAAAGTTACATGAAGAAAATAATTTGGAAAGAGGAGGACCTCCGAAATCCCATTCATCAAGTACTATACTAAACATAACAACAGTTTTCCGCAAAATTGGGAAAAATACCCCAACGTGGAAACACTGCCTAATGCAACGACGTCACTTGGGTTTTGTAATAACGTTCCATTACACGTAATTTCTAATTAAGATATTTTGTAAAATATCAATTATTTTATACTACAAATTTCATCATAGCACTTTTCAAGGTTTTGTTTATTGATTTATCAACACAATTTCTCGTTATAATTTTCGTGCAAGTTCCCCATTCTTCTCTGGCGAAACAGCTTCGCATGAAGGTAAAGCAAAAATTTAATGAAATCTAAATCATGTATAAACATTTTATGGATTCAATTTACTATTTTAGTTTGTGGATATAACTGTTTACAGTATGGGTTCGATCCATTGGTTCTACCATTCAAAACTTAAAGCTTCGGTTAAGTTAGTAATTCAATGCTTCGGTGGCATAGTGGTATTGCGTGCGCGATACGATCATCGTCTTGAGGTCTCGGACAAAGTGATATTGTATTTTTCAGTATCAGTCTGGAGTCTGGAATTTGTGGCCCATATGGCTATAGCGACTTCCTGCGACCTTTATTAGGTCGTCTGTTCACCTAGCAGGTGGACGCCCAATCTTTGAACTGGAAATCTTTGAGGGTGGCCTATGTCCAGCAGTGGAAGCCCTGTGGCTGATGATGATGATGATGATGATGATGGTGATAGGCTCGCCCTCTATCACATTTGGGACGGAACTGAGCGCGGCAAAATGTGGGTTCTCTAATGCCCCTCTGGATACTCCTTCAGGGATACAGGCGTGAGCCTATGTCTTAGCAATTGCTGTATAAAAATGGCTCTAATAAAATCACTTGTGGCTCATTCTTTCATTCATTATCTAAATTAATTTGTATTATGTAAGGACAATATCGGTAACGTACAGATTCCTTGCTAGATAAACAAATCAATCAGGAGTTAAGGAACGACTTTTTAATTCGTGACCGGAATAATATTGCCTCATTCAGGTCGGCTGGTGGTGAACGTAAACTGTGTTATATCATTATGCTTTATGACCACAATTTAATCATAAATATATGGTAATCAAATGAGATTCCGGTGAGAATTCTTTTTATCGAAATCATGAAGTTATGATAAATATATGAATTAAGTTTATGTAACTTTTGAAGAGTATTTTACATTTTTTGATGAGATGTTAATCTATTAATTTATTCATAGTTAATTTCCTTTGCATAAAGTGATGCTTAAACCAATGGTTCTTACTGAACTGCTCAAGGGTTTACATAACTTGAAGTAACATTAGAAATTAAACTATTTACATTTGTTAAACTATAATAATATTAGCCCTGTAATATTAGTGTCCCACTGCTGGGCACGGGCCTCCTCTACTAATGAGAGGGCCTTAGTCTACCACGCTGGCCTTCGTACCTTCGAAATTCCTGTGAAGAAATTCTCGGGTATGCAGGTTTCCTCACGATGTTTTCCTTCACCGTTTTAGCTTAAAGCGCTTCACGCGATTATTCACAATGAAAGCACACTTAACATATAAAAGTCAGAGGTTTGTGCTATATTTTTGGGGTTGGTTTTGAACCTCCGACACTTGTCTCGGCAGTCCGTATCATTCCCAATTAAGCTATCGCTGCTTTGTTGTTAAACTATACTACAGTATAAAGATACAAATAAAATGTATCTTTTAGATGTTACGTATATGATGTTTAAAGCTCCCTCCTATTACAATGTGACAGAAATGAGCTCAGCGAAAGGTGGGTGTTCTGGTTCGTTATTTCGCATCTCCATACCCCTTCGGGGATACAGGCGTGATTCTATGTATATAAATATATTGAAAGCTTAATAAATTGTCTCATAAACAACGTATTATTAGATATAAAAGACATAGGGCCTGTATTTAAATGTTGAAGACAATAAAAAGCTCGAAATTTTTCTAACAAACTGATTGAAGCTATAATTCATCTTATAGTTAAGCAATGAAAAGGAACAAAAAAACAGATGTTCAAATTACCTCATACTAAATACTTTTGACCCTTACGTTAATAACTACGATGAAAGAGTTGATCTGGGTCGGTCAGTTCATTTGCTATATTAATATCATTTCGTAATCAGTTGATGAGATGTTTGTGATAGAGTAACGCGCTCTCATTTGTGAAGATGATTAGTGTTTACATTAACATTTGATAAATGGTGATGTTGGCATCACGAGTTATTAAGCAAATACCTGAATAAATGTTGTATGTTGTATATAATAGTTGCCTCCTCGGTCTAGTGGCATCATATATGACCTGTAGACCGGGTCTTGGGTTCGATTCCCAGGTCGGTCAAAGCGAATTTTCTAATTTAATTTGCCCGGGACTGTATCCCATAAGGATGACGTCAGGCAGGCAGTCGGTCATAAAAACTAAGCCAAATCCTTTCTGCAATATGCTTGATAAAGTTTGTTGCTACGACCCCACATTAAGTAGAATAAGGGCAGGTGGAAAGAAAGTATATTTGCCTTAGTATTAAGATGTTACCGTAATTTTGCTCATTTGGATAACGATTTTTATTTCATTCTATCTGTCCTTACCCCATTCAATATGATGTCGGTGAAAGACTCTTTTAAACACGTTTGAGATTTCTCCAACGTGTTTAAAAGAGCCTTTCCGAAGGACATGCAGCTAGTCTTAAAAACCAAGCCAAAACCTTTGTTTTGGCTTCTTTTTAGACTAGCTGCATGTCTGTCGTCAACCCCCTCAGTGAAGGGATACGCGCAGGTCAATAAATAAAAGGGTTTCACGTAGTTTTACGAAGGTTGTGAAGCTACAGATACTATTCATTTTCATCAATTGTCGATTTCAATGGAAAATATTATAGAGTCGTCGGGTTTAGGTATGTTACTTTATATGGACCAATCTTCTATATTCTTTTTGTGTTCTATCCAGCTTGTTCCAAGGGTTCTCGTATTAGGTCAATGTCGAATAAATTTTGAAGACGGTTTTTTGAAGATTAATTGCATTAATATTGAAGTAGTTATTAAATATATGACTGCCTCGGTGGCGTGGTGGTATTTCGGTACGACTATGGTTCTGAGGTCTCGGATTCGATCCCCGGGTCGGCCAATGTGATATTGGATTTTTCCATATCAGCCCGGAGTCTGGAAGTTGTGCGCGATATGGCGATAGGCTCGCGCCCATCACATCTGGGACGGACCTAAGCTCGGCGAAACGCGGGTGTACTAGTTCGTTAGTGCGCCTCTGCTTACCCCTTCGGGGATACAGGCGTGAACTTATGTTATGTTATTAAATATATCGAAAGCTATAAAGCTATAACCTCCAGTCTCTACATTTAGCTAGAACGTTTTCATACGTTTAAAAAGGTGCAGTAATAAGAGTAATGTTATATCGGTACAAATTGTCGACTACAGATACATAATGATTACTAAACCCAATAGAAGTGCACTATAAAGGTCTAATGAAACAGACAGCGATGTAAAGTGAAGGTATGACGCAGCAAATCGTGAAAAATGTGTAAATCAACAACTTTGTTTTTGCATTTCTGAGTAGCTCAATCGCCACAAATCCATACGTTACATAAAGAAAAGTTGAATACCGCCTATAAAACCCCGTTAATCGAAGTTATCATGGACCAACAATTCTTGAAGAAAACTCTATCGAACATAAAAATAAATTTGAAAATCGGTGTATATTTAGCGGAGATATTGCTTTACATACATAAAAAATACAGACGAATTGAGAGTCTCCTTCTTTTAAAATAGATAAATATATTAAAATAGAGATCAGATAATATAACTCCTCGCTATACATTCGCTTAGCTGCTTCTTTGACAGAGGCATAACTGCTTACGTCACATCGCGGATAAATGCGGAGTAAAGCGTCGACGCTTGGAGTTAGCGTGACGAAATCATTTACCTCTAATTCATAAATATTTTACGTTTGCTTTTGGTTAATTATATTTATTTAAGTTTGTTTTTCTGGTTTATTGAAATGTGCTCGAAGACTATTAATTTTATTGAGATTTACGGTAATGAAAAACCTTTTTGCTGTAAGTGTTGCTTGAAGGTTATTAGTTAAGTCTATGATTTATAATGAATTTGTATGATAAAGCGAAGTTCAAGGGAAAAACATAAACATGGCATTAGCTCTCGTTTCGTTTGAAGATTTAGGATAAAATGAAGTATCGCTGCACCCAAAGAATATAATACTCTCTACGAGAGTATTCGAGAGTAGTATGTACTATATCGAGTATACGAGAGTATTATATTCTCTCACTTCACTAAAGAATATCCCGCCCCAATGACAAGATAAAATAAGGACTTGGCTTCACAACTAAAAACCATGTAGGTATGTCTAAAATATGAAGATAAACCAAAATGGCGAAAGAAAGATCCAATAATATAGCAGTTAGACATCTTCTACACATTCCGAACTTAGTATTATTTTAAATAACACATCGTATTTAATGAAATTCAGTATATATACTTTATTTAAGTCTTATGCGATGGTGACAATTGATGTGTAAATAGATCAAGAAACTTAAACGGCGGTACCGGTCACTATCTAAGTTAATATGTTTTTTTTTTGTAGTCATGCTAAGTCCTTATTTTTCTTTTGTCATTATCCTGCTCACACACAAGCTACTGCATCTCCTGAAAGTCAGGATCAACAATGGCCCGCATTTTTTTTAACACTAAGAAGACCCATATGCTCGTCTGCCAGTCTCTATTAAAGAATACTTTCAAAGACATACACAACTCAGATTTAATAATCCGTTAAAACATGTTGAAAAGTCTTAATTATAACAATCTCTTTATTTCGCCACGCATCCGGGTTTACAGTTCTAGTGGATTTGTTAATTTAACACAATGGCCAATTTCGAAACTTTTACATGTGATTCCCAAAGATATAGATGTAAACTATTACGGCAGGTCGACCGATGTGGTTAAATTTAGGTTTCTTTTATTGCAATCGAATGATGAGTCGTGGAAGTTTAAGTAAATGTATATATTTTTTTCTTTATTATCATAGAAGTTTTTCGGTAACTAAAATGTAACGAATACAATTCAAAACAAAAGACCAAAACAAGAAAAACAGTAACAAATTTTAGGTAGGAAAAATTTTTTGTTAAACTTTTTTCGTGTTCTAAGAACATTAATTATTTCAAGTGCATCAAACACTATTTGTATAATAATCTCAAGTTTAAAATCTTTACGGTTGGACTTCAAAACTTATCTGATCGTGACCAAATTTATATGGGATCAAATGAACTCTATCGGGCACAAAAACAATCTTGAAAATTCATCTACATTTTGCGGCGATATCGGGGAAAAAACATTAAAAAAAATTACAAACGAATTAAGGATCTTCTCCTTTTTGAAGTCCGTCGCAAAAGACTGCGATAAAATCCGTAAAAATAGTTTAATTTAATATGGGTTATTTGCATAAACAAACTATAAGTACCGTAATACTCGATACCTAAATCTCATATACCTTTATAACAATACTTATACGGCCACTATTACGATATTTCTTATACCGGGTGTTTCATAAATTTGGTACCAATAACAATTCCACATACAGGGAGAAAACTTTAAAGTGTAATGGTAAAGTTAAAAATAAAAATTGAACATATTTTTTTTATAAATTTGTAAGCATGGGGATTTTAAAATTGGAATGAGACATTTAAATCGTCAAAATTTCTATAGGTGATTTGCAATATACTACAGTTGCCCTTTGAGCTAGAAAAAATGTTTTCGTTACAAATTCAAATTTCCATTACTAAAAACTATGAGCCTTATAAAATTTTAAACTTTACCGCTAGATTGCTAGCCATCCCCTCTTTAAGTGTAGTTATTATTGATACCAACTTTATAAAACATCCTGTATATATACATGAGTCAATCAGTTAGTTGTCCATACCAAAATTATAATTAGGTCTGTCAACGTTATTTCGACTGGCCACTGTCAAATATGGGTGTCAGTGGGAGAGCTTGATTTTCCCAAATGTCATTGATTGAAGGTCGGATGGTCATCCTTAGTTTTGTATGGGCAAGTCACCTTGGATGTATATGGAATAAGCGCCGATACTTTCATAAATATGAGACTAGTCGATTTTCAGTTTGTTGCCTCCTAAGCCTAATGGAACGTGTATGGGCTGTGATTCGGGAAGTCTTAGGTTCGATTGCCAGGTCGAGCGGGTGTTTTTCTTACACCATTTGCTATGACCTGATCTCACATTGGATTTTCAGTTTGTTGCCTCCTAAGCCTAGTGGCAATGTGTATGAGCTGTGATTCGGGAAGTCTTAGGTTTGATTGCCAGGTCGAGCGGGTGTTTTTCTTACACCATTTCTCTTGGATCTCATGCAATGTTGCCTAAAAAAGGGTATCGCGTCGCCTGTACAATACATATTTATTGCGAAAAAATCAATTTAAGATGGCCAGGACAATCGGAGGTCAATCACTAATAGCCAATTATCTCAAAAAAGCTTTCGATCTAACAGCAGTAAATCTAGTTTTATGATGACCATTAATTTTATATGACCATGGATTCTATTCTATTATGAACAAAGCATAATTACAGTTATTTGTGCAGACTTAAGGTTTAATAAAACTGCACGGTTAATGGTTTATTCTTGAGTCATTAATGGTTTCAGTTAACCGCAAATAATAATGTTTGAATAATACATTTCGTGGCTCTCTTTATACATTAATGTCCGAATATAGAAAGAAAACATTATAGAGCCTTACGTATAAAAACAGTTTAGCTGAGCAAATGGCTAAGGTTAATCTGTCACTTTTTTCCTTGTGTTACATTGTTTGAAAATAAAAGGGCCAGACTATTCTGTTAAAGACATTTGCTCAGTTAAACTGTTTTATAAGTATGGCCCATAAAGCGCAACTCAAACATTTAAGCTGTGTCATAGAGGACACATTGGGCCTAACTTATAAAAGCATTTTTAGCTGAGCAAATGGTTAAGAATAACCTGTCACTTTTTTCCTTGCTTTACATTGTTGAAAAATGAAAGGGACAACCTATGCTATAAAGATAAGCATCGCTTAAATATTTTTATAAGTAAGGGGCATTATCTGTCGAAATAGTGTGGTGTATAACAATGTGAGTATTTGAGTATTGTTTTAGTATTCGGTGATATAACGTGGAGTTGTAATGGTAGAAAATAAATTTTCTTTGTTATTGAAACTTTAAACAAGTTTCTTTATGTACAGCTAAAATTATAAAGGCAACTAGTAGCACTTAGATTAATTTCAATTTATCCTAAATCTAGATTTAAATATAGAAATAAGCTGTATGATATATCGAGTTTAGTTCTAACTCTAGCTTAGTAATAGCACTGCAAGGCGCCCTAAGTAAACTAAGGTAAAATCTTTTGGAATAAATACTAGTACCTAGTAATATACATATCTAACTGACATTAGGGATAAGTTGTTGACAGTTCAAAGTAAAGAGTCAATAGTAAAAGTAAAATGGGGGTTGACGCATCCCGCTTCCGTAGGCTTTACCCTCGAGACCCTACAAGTGACCCCTGGATGGTGCTAAACGGGTGCCAAAAACTAATCGGTGGTAGGACTTTGTCCGACTGGCTGGCGACCACCCTCCAACTAGAGTCCGCCGCTAAATAGTTCTGCTGTGTTCCGGCGATTGGGTTGGAGAGCCTGTTCTGTCTCTGTCTATCGCTCCTCCTCTTCCCATATGTGACGAGGAGTTTGGAAGGTGCTCGGAACCTGCGTTGCGTTGGCTCCGTCGGGTCCGATTAGTCTGATAGGTTGGCGTGGGGCCCAGGGAGACCCGGTGAAACGGTCTTCCGCCGGCCGCCCGCCAGTCAGTAGGGGACCTGAACCCAGGGATTGCTCTGTACTCCGCCCTGGGAAGCTGTCCCGCCAACTGGCGCATAATCCTGGTGTGTAGTTGTCGTGCCGGAGTAGGAGACCGGAGTGGGACCCGGCAGCTATGCACAGGAGGGACCGGGGGCCCTTCCGTGCCCCGCGCCAGCTCCTCAGGCAACGCGCGACTTCGCCTTAGGCTATGTAGCGCTTCATTATCTGAGCATCTTCTTGACTCCATCGTCACAACTCCCATCCCTCTAATTTTATATTTATACATATGTCCCGAAAACATAAGAGGAAAAAGGCTCCATCGGCGGACATCCCTCCCACATTTAACGTGGACTTCTGTAATGTTCGGGGATTACACAGCAATCTCGACGCCGTCCACCACCACCTCGAGACGTCGCGGCCTGCCTTGCTTTTTCTCACGGAGACACAGATATCTACCCCGGGTGATATATCATATCTTAATTACCCTGGTTACGTACTTGAACACGCTTTCGTACGTAAAGCCGGAGTATGCGTATTCATCCGGGAGGATATCTGTTACCGCCGTCTTCGGGGCCTTGAACAACGGGACCTGTCCATTCTATGGCTGCGCGTAGACCACGGGGGATTAACCCGTATCTATGCCGGTTTGTACAGGTCTCATAGCGGTGATTCAGGATCAACTCAACTTCTGGAACATGTCCTAGAGGTGACTGACCACGTGTCGGAACAGTTCCCGTCCGCGGAGGTGGTGATTCTTGGGGACTTTAACGCTCACCATCAAGAGTGGCTGGGCTCCCGAACCACCAATCTCCCGGGTCGAGCTGTTTACGACTTTGCCCTGGCCCATGGCTTCTCTCAGATAGTTACACAGCCCACCCGTATCCCAGACATCGAGAGCCATGAGCCTTCGCTGCTGGATCTTCTGCTGACTACATCCCCTGTTGGATACAAGGTGACGGTCGGTGCCCCTTTGGGATCATCCGATCACTGCCTAATCCAAACTACGTCGCCCATCACGTATCCTGCTCGCTCACGAGCGAACGGGTCTCGTAGAGTCTGGCAGTACAAGTCAGCAGATTGGGATGGATTGCGTGAGTTTTATGCATCTTTCCCATGGAGGCGGCTTTGCTTCTCTTCCAGCATCATAGACGAGTGCACAGACCTTGTTATTGACGTGGTGCTTCAGGGAATGGAACTTTTTATTCCTCACTCTGAGGTACCCGTCGGTGGCCGCAGCTCCCCCTGGTACAATAAAGCCAGTGCGGATGCTGCGCGCCTCAAAAGGTCTGCGTACGCAGAATGGTCCAATGCCAAAATCGGTCATGACCCCGATGCTGGAAAGAAGAGGCGGTTGTATAATGCCGCCTCTAGGTCTAGCAAGAAGGCTATCGCCAGGGCAAAGGCAAACCATGTTGGCAGAATTGGTGAGCGACTAAAAGGTTACCCCTGCGGAAGCCGGGCATTTTGGTCGCTCGCCAAAGCTGCCGAGGGCAACTTCTGCCGGTCTAGTCTCCCACCACTGCAAAAACCAGACGGAAATCAGGCCTGGAGTGCGAAAGAGAAGGCAGATCTCTTGGCTAAACTCTTCGCCTCTAACTCGACATTGGATGACGGGGGAGCCACTCCACCAAACATCTCACAGTGTGAGAGTTCCCTGCCTGAAATACGCATTACACAACGTGCTGTCAGGCGGGAACTGAGGCTCCTCGATACCCGCAAGTCGAGTGGACCTGATGGCATCCCTGCAGTGGTCTTGAAGACATGCGCCCCCGAGTTGACTCCTGTACTAACGCGTTTATATCGTCTTTCCTGTAGTACTTGCACGGTCCCATACTCGTGGAAGGTAGCTCATATCCATCCGATTCCCAAAAAGGGCGATCGGTCAGATCCTTCGAACTACAGGCCTATAGCGATTACATCCTTGCTCTCCAAGGTAATGGAGCGTATAATCAATGCCCAGCTTCTGGGGTACCTTGAGGAGAACCAGCTGATTAACGATCGTCAATATGGTTTCCGTCACGGTCGTTCAGCTGGTGACCTTCTTGTGTACCTCACTCACCGCTGGGCAGAAGCTCTGGAGAGTAAGGGTGAGGCTCTGGCGGTGAGCCTCGATATCGCAAAGGCCTTCGATAGGGTCTGGCATAAAGCCCTTTTATCAAAGCTGCCTTCCTATGGTATCCCCGAGGGGCTCTGCAAGTGGATCGCCAGCTTCCTGGATGACCGCAGAATTAAAGTCGTCGTTGACGGCAGTATATCTGAGGCCATATCAGTGAATGCTGGTGTCCCTCAAGGTTCAGTGCTCTCCCCGACGCTATTCATCCTGCATATCAATGACATGCTCTCAATCGAGAATATGCATTGTTATGCGGATGATAGCACGGGTGATGCGCGATACACCGGCCAGCAGAGCACCTCACGAAGCTTATTGCAGGACAGGCGATTGAAACTTGTGTCGGAAGTAGAGACCTCCTTGGGGCGGGTCTCCGAGTGGGGTCGTCTGAACTTAGTCCAATTCAACCCCACGAAGACACAGGTTTGCGTGTTCACCGCGAAGAAGGACTCTTTTGTCATGGCGCCACAGTTCCAAGGAGTACCCCTTCAAGCCTCCAAGAGCCTTGATATTCTCGGGGTTGAGGTTTCGGGCGGAGTCCAATTTAGGGGTCATCTGGAAAGCAAAGCCAAACTTGCCTCTAAAAAACTGGGTGTCCTCAACAAGGCCAAGCGGTACTTCACGCCGGGTCAACGATCTGTGCTTTACAAAGCACAGGTCCGGCCTCACGTGGAGTACTGCTCACATCTCTGGGCTGGAGCACCCAAATACCAACTGCTTCCATTTGACTCCCTACAGAGGCGAGCCGCTCGAATTATCGACAGCCCCAGCCTCTCGGATGGTCTAGAACCGTTGGCCATGCGGAGGGATATCGGTTCTCTCTGCGTGCTCTACCGACTGTTCCATGGTGAGTGCTCTGAGGAACTGTTCGAGATGATTCCATCGTCTCCTTTCTACTATCGCACCACTCGTCACCGGAGGAAAGTTCACCCATTCTACCTGGAACCACCAACTACCAGCACAGTGCGTTTCCAGAGATCTTTTTTCCCACGCACCTGCAAACTCTGGAACGAACTTCCCTCCTCGGTGTTCCCTCAGCGCTATGACATGTCCTTCTTCAAACGAGGCTTAAAAAAGCATTTTTCACGGTAGGCAGCGGCTTGGCTGTGTCCCTGGCATTGCCGATGTCCATGGGCGGCGGTAACCACTTACCATCAGGTGGGCCGTCTGCTCGTCTGCCTTCTCATGCCAATAAAAAAAAAAAAAAAAAAAAAACCGTTACTTTTACTTCATCACCTTTCTTTGACTTTTATTTATTTATTTAAAGGATTGCCGACGGGGTTTACAACAATATTAATTGCTATAATGTACACATACACATTATCGTCACTTATGTGATTGCAACCCTTGCATTACAGGCAATCACAGCATGAGCCACATTGTACACATGAATAATAATTACATGACAATGGTTAGGCACTAGGATAAAAATAAATATATAAAATAAAACAAGACAATAAAACAACCAATTGTAACTATAACTAAGTATTGAGTGAACACCATAAAAATATAAATTACTGATAATAAAATTTTGATTATAATGAAGAAAGTGGCCGTTATAGACTAATCTATTTTATTTGGTGACTTGAGCGGTAAATGTCATTTTAGTGATTGTTGTTTGAATTATGAAAATAATGGCAATATTCTAAAAGCTGACTGCTTTGGTGGCGTGGTTGTATTTCGGTACGACTACCGTCCTGAGGTCTCGGGTTCGATCCCCGGGTCGGGCAAAGTGATATTGGATTTTTCCATATCAGCCCGGAGTCTGGAATTTGTGCCTGATATGGCGATAGGCTCGCCCCCTATCACATACGAATATGGGACGGAACTAAGCTCGGCGAAATGTGGGGTTCTAGTTCGCTAGTTTACCTCTGCCTACCCCTTCGGGGATACAGGCGTGAGCTTATGTTATGTTATGTGTTTTTAAAAGCTTTATTACTAGTTTTAATTTTTATTAATTTTGCAAGGTAATGAGCAAACCTAATTAATTTTTAGTGCTTATTATAAAACTAATTAATATCAGTTCAGATAACCTTTCAATATCAGTATACAGGAATTAATATTCATAGCAAAAACTAGATTGATCTAGATAAAAATCGTATTTGTTTTATTTAGGTGGTTATTTAAAAACATGCAAAGTGAAATGTCATGTTCCTATCATATTTTTTGACATTGTCAAGATTTTTTTATTGACATGACAACTTGAATATGAGGGCAAAGCAACATATAATCCTTTTTGTCGCATTTCTATTTGGCCATGTAGTTGTTATATTTGGTCATGTAATTTAATTGATACCACTGTCTCACAGAAAACCGTCGTAAAGTGACAGTTTGCTGGTGCGTTTCATACTGTAAGATTTCCATTGACCGAAATCTCCCCTCCCCTGCCCAATCCCTATTATTTATGGAGGGTGGTAACACAGCTATAAACCTTAGGTACTTATCTTTAGTTTATCTTTCTTTAGGTATTAACGACCTAGGCGTTCCTAAAAAAGTACTGATGATAGGAATGATGTGTTTTTTTTTTATGGTACACACTTATTAATTATTAATTTTTTTTACAGGTAAATATTGAATTGGCACTACGCACGCGGCAATATCAAAGGTATTTGGTATATTTATTAGTAACCTATAAGTCTTTATAATTAAATGTTTTAGCCGTTATTCAGTTTTCAATCTTACTGTATTAAAATGTGGTCATAACATCGTTTATTTACGGCCGGTTTCAATAAACGATCTCAGTTTAGAGTGAAGACAAGGTAGAAAAATGTAGTACTAAGAGATATGAGAGAGTGTGAGGTATCCGAAGACGACATTATGGATAGAGCGATGTGGAAAAGAAAAACAAGGAAAGCTGACCCCACCACCATGTGGGATAAATAGCTTGTAAGAGAGAGAGATCTCTATCTCAAGAGTTTAGAGGCAGATAGATCACGGTTATGAACCAATCAAATCACGTCATTTGACGGAGTCATGTTCAAACTGCGTTCTTATTGGCTAATTTTTGTAATCTATCTGCACATTCGAACTGAGATTGTGAAACCGGCCGTTATAGATGAGATTCTGTTATTCTACAATAACGAATTAAATAGCTTAAGCTGTCTTATCTCTCTCACTTAAATGTCAATGTTGTATTTAAATTAGAATTATAACTACGAACACGATGACGGGTGAATATTGAATAGTGAACACTCGTGTATTATCGCGGTATATGTTTATTTCGGCTTTCTGGGAAGCACATGACGAATGCGGTAGCTATGTCAATATTCTGACTAGTTAATTTTTGACAAACAGGTAAAGAATTCCGCACTCGGGTTTATTTCCACGACATTAAAGATAGGAGTGAGCTGTAGGATAAATCGAGATAAGGTGTAATTCTAGATTAGTAATAGCGCTGCAAGTCGCCCTATATGCTTAAAAACTTTAGCTTTAAGTTCATCATTAGTGGTTCGAGACCACTACTAGAGTTGTCACTTGTCAGTAATACGAGCCAAGTGTGAGCTTTGTTTTTGAATATCATCGTCGATTTCTTAAAATATTTATGGCGTACTAGTTAGGTTTTCAGTAATGCATTTATTAAACATTATTGTTGGCAAAATCATCAATAATTTGGTGAAGGCCATTTTTATAAAAAAAGAAGAAGAACATACAACCATATTTCGGTACGACTACCATCCTGAGGTCTCGAGTTGATCCCCGGTCGGGCAGTGATATTGGATTTTTCTACATCAGCCTGGAGTCTGAAAGTGCCCGATATGTCGATAGGCTCGCCCCCTATCACATTTGGGACGGAACTAAGATCGGCGAAATGTGGGTGTACTGGTTTGCTAGTGCGCCTCTACCGACTCCTTTGGGGATACAGGCTTAAGCTTATGTATGTATGTAGAAGAAGAATATCTTGTTGGATGTACGTTTGAAAGCAAAGCGTTTTTATCTTCATATTGTTGGTTTGTTTCGCTACTCATTCCTTCGCTGTCTAATGAAGGTATATTTCCTATGCATTTTATATGGAAAATAGTTGCATAAATTTTGCTTTTATGATGTTCTACAACAAAAGTATTAACTACGTTTTCACCTAAGTGGAAATGTCAAGGAGATACGAAGATGTTTAAAGAATTATTTAACTTATCTAAATTATATTTAGGATGACTCTTACGACCTTTAAATTGAAAAGGTATTGTCTATAGACATTATTACTGATCGAATAGTTGCATATAAATTGCAATATGCATTTATTGAACTGAGATTAGTTTATAATGTTTATCTTACGTATCATTACGGCTAGTAGATTGCAATCAAAAGATAAAATGATTTAGGATAATTTATATTTCTGTAGTCTTATTGTATTAACTATCAAGATATTCACGTATATTTATTTTAACGTGCCTTCATTATTTAATACAAGTCATTCTTTTTAAAGTTATAGTTTGAAGGTCGGCGACAGACCCTAGTCTCTGACTACCACAGTAATACTTGTTTTAGCCGTGCTATTCTCCGTCCGTAAACTGGTGTCCGACGCTGAAACACCGACAATATGACAAATTTTGTATGGTAATGTCAAATGTTTTAGGACTAGCCCATCTGGACATTTTAATCTAATACATAAAACAGTATGTCGCTCTGACAATGTGGCTACGTTTTGCGGTCTGCCGCTGAGCTCGGAATCGCACCTTAAGCATTTTAGACTATCCAAAACCTTATATATTTTGGGGCTAAAAAGGTTAACTAGCGCTCTCTACAGGCGTATCCATGACGATTAACATCAAATATGACATCAAGGCGGTACCGCCGATCACTGCCCTCTTACGAAATCATATGAAGTCAGTGGATCGTTAAAAGTCAAAAGAAAACTTATAACAATGTTACATTAAATGTGAAATGTAGGCGTAGCCAGGCAAGACAATTTGAAAGGTTATGCTTTTTTAACAACTTCAGTGGATGACATTTAGTTTCGGGCCAGCGTTTAGGTATTTTTTTGTGCGATGTAATAAGGAAGTTAGTGAATTTATCAGGTTCATTGCCTTTAGTACTTATTTTAGGAGTGTCGTTAAAAATAGTGTATGTTAAAGTATCGCCAGTATTTCAAAATTTAAAAGTCGGGCGAAAATTGGTTTCGCAAAATCGAGCTTGAGAGAAACGTCAAAGTACTGATTTAGTCCCGGTATTAGAATTAAAAAAAAAATTATGATGGTAGTAGAGCAAAGGTAAAGCCAATGTCTTTCTCAATATATCGATGTCGATATTTTTTAAATCACTACCTTAAGATATACGTATTTGCCACTTCTGCATGTGTCACATAACGAATATTTGTATCATCACAAATTTGTTACGTGCCGGAAATTGAACCGCGACCTCTCGTTTCTGACCCAGCCACACGTAATAACATAAAAAAAACTTGATTCACCAACTTTCTCCCTTGACCCTTTAAGATTATTTAACGCATTCGCTAAAATTAAATTGTCATTTCCATTTTCATTTAACTTTATCACTTGATTCTATCACAATAATTATTGATTTAAGCAAAATGTTATTAAAATACATAATCCCCATTTTTAGGGAAAATTTTAATAGACAATAGAGATTATTTATCACGAGAATTTACCGTTAAGACTCTATAAAACATCAACTAAAATTACAAAAAAGGTCAAAACAATAAAATTATCATCTAATTACTAATATCCGACTATTAAGAAATCGGCCTTTAACAAAATAACACATGTGGAGGTGCTGGGACTTGAACCCAGGACTTTCAGCATGCGAAGCAGACACTCTACCACTGAGTTACACCCCCGATGAAGAACGTGTCGAAATTACCAATCTAACTGGACAAACATTATTTTTTTTTTACGGCCAGCAATTTCGCAAAGTTTATTTAAGATAAAATTAACATTTTAAGATTCTATTTATGAATTAAACAACATAACATAACATAAGCTCACGCCTGTATCCCCGAAGGGGTAGGCAGAGGCGAACTAGCCAACTAGTACACCCACATTTCGCCGAGTTTAGTTCTAAATTATTAGCAAAATTATTATATAAAATCATTATACCTCTTATTATTATATATATATTAAACAAATTATACAAAAATATTATATCTCACCAACCAGTTAACCTACAAAAACAGGACATGGATAGATACAAACAAAACCAAAGGCTTCTGAAATTCTTCAATCTTAACGTCGAGCAGGGTCTTAAAAACTTAGCCGAATCTTGCCTGCGATATACTTGCTGCGTCAAATTGGAGGGGTATAAGGACCGTGAAAATAAAGATTCGTAGGTTATATCCGATAAATGTAGAACAATACGTAACGTTACGTGTAAATGTCTATGAAACGTTACTCCACGTTTCTTACAATACAAAAGGTTTTGTTTTGACCTACATTTCATAGTGTATGTGATAGCATTTAAAATATAGTCTCAAATTTTTGTGGCACAGTTAAAGTGATTGTGTAATTCGTGTTGAGCGCTTTGATGTTACAAATTAGATGACTGTTTTTGTTAATGGTTGGAATTTAGACACTTTTTATTTCATAATGGAAATAACTGCTTCAAGATGTATCTTGTAAGACTTTATATGACTGTAGTCTTACTGCATATATTATGTGGATAATGTATGTTCATGACTCTATCCCAAAAATGGTATATTGCAACTAGAACGAGAGCATAATTTACTTTTTCTACCAAATAAAGACTTCTGATTTTATTATTATTAAGCACATTCATAAAGTATTTTTATCGATCATAAGTATTATGTTAATATATCATCATTATTCTATTAAACAATAAAACTTAATTGTTATTAATAAAAAATCTATGTGTTAAGTATTTGATAATAAGTGTTTGGTAACAATTTAGAAAACCATGTTACTCAATTTTTAATCATCATAATCATCATCATCCATCATCCACAGCCTGTAGGGTCCCACTGCTGGGCATAGGCCTCTCTCATATCATTTTCATAACATCTAAATTATTTTTTATTAATTATGTAAAACTATTTATGTTTTTATACCCGTTGTGTACTTTTATTTTACAAGATTTTTGATTTAGTTATACTAAGAAACGTATATTGTATTATACAATCTTAAATAATTTAACCCCAAATGTATTTTGCAACATATAATAGTTATGAACTCATTATTAACTATGTGTTACGGATATGATTTACCACATCAATTGTACTGTGTCATCGTGCATCGATCGTCTAGACGAGAGTTATGTAAGTAACCGAAAATAATCGTCATTTTGTATGCACGCCTAACACAAGGTGAACTGCGAACTATAACAATACTGACATGGTGATTGTTGAACTGAAATAAAACTATTTTTACTATTTTTTTAACTATTTATTCTATCACGAAATAATAAACCTTTTTTCATTTTGTATAATTTTTAATGATGGTAGATATTGTAACACTAACCTTTTTTGGACAAATGACACCCCAGTCTGACCCGTGACAACGAAGACTGCAAAGCCTTCGAAACGTCGGGAATAATAATTACAACCTAATCGTGATAGAATCCGTAAAAATAGTTTTATTTCAATGTATAATATTCGCGTAAACTTAAGAAATCAGATTGTTAAACTGGTTTTCAACTCATAGTTCTCACTTTCTGCTTGGATATGGAAGCATCTTGATAGGTTTAGTAAATGTTATCGACACGAAATCGAAAGTTTGACAATGTTTAGAAAATGATCAGTAACTTGCACAGACATTTCGATTATGGTAGATTCCTCTTTTTCCACTCTTACATCACTATTACCATCATCATCGCCATATCGATTTAAAATATAAGCCGGCCGCTACTGTCCTGGGGTCTCGGTTTCGATTCCCGGGTCGGGCAAAGTGATATTGGATTTTTCATATCAGCCAGGAGTCTGGAATTTGTGCCCGATATGGGGATAGCCTCGCCCCCTTTCACATCTGGGACGGAATTGCGGCAAAATGTGGATATTCTAGTTCGCTAGTGCACCTCTGCCTATCCCTTCGAGGGTACAGGCGTGAGCTTATATATGTGAGCTTATGCAGTATGTTATATTATAGGATATTTTTCCCATGAAAAGGGGGTTGTCATGATAAAAGATGATCAGATTGGTTCTTAAACATTTTTTGGCACGAATTTTTGCATATATCTGAAAATCCATAAGTAGTCACGCGATGGCATGTCCATCACACCACCACATCCCATGTGTGTTGAAAATGGAGATATTATGTTTGTTATGTTTATTTTATTAAAATAGTTATACATAACCTAACAGAGCGATATAAAGTGGTAACGAGAGTTTCGTTCGGCGAGTATGATTTCCGGTGGCCCAATTCCGCTCCTTCTCCCAATCCCTAAACCCATTCATTAAAGTGGGTAATGCACTCATAATACTTTTGTTATCATGGGTGCTATCCTTAATATTTTCGTTAGAAGATAAAAATTATGCAAGCATAGGTTATACAACAATTTATGTTTCCGGCAATACATATGATAAAATCTTTATAAGGGTTTAATTAATATAAAAGTGAAATCTTTTGATTTTAAATTATGTCCCGTGTCAAAATAGATGGTGATTAATTCGACAATTTGTTTCTCAGACTAATTAAAATAGACGTTTAAATTTAATTTTATTCAAAGGGAAATTTTAATTTGATTTATATTTAAAATTAATGCAGTAGGGCTTGTGTGCCGTAAGCCGTGAGTTTGATTCAACTGGGAGATTATTTCGTAACAACGTGTAACCTTAAGTATTAACTCATTCTTTCTTTCTACCTGCCTTTATCCCATCTTAATGTGTGGTCGGCGCAACTTACTTTTTCAAGCATGTTGCAGATACAATTTGGCTTTGTTTTTACGACTGGCTGCTTGTTTGTCATCAACCTCCTCTGAGGGATCCAGTCCCAGGCAAATTAAATTAGCAAAATCGTTCTGCCCGACCTGGTAATCGAACCCAGGACCACCCGGACCACAGCCCATATATGCTGCCATTAGACCAAGGAGGCGACAAGTATTAAGTCATTGATATAACTTAAATGATTATATTATAGATGAAGTATATCACAAAGACGCGCGGATTTCGAGCCGTTTCGACAGTATATAGAAATACCAGCTTGAGCCCACGACTCCGATATATGCATGTAAATTTATTATCCGGAATAAAAAGCCTATGTGTTAAGCTACCCCATACCAAATTTCATCAAAATTGGTCCAGCACTTTGAGCGTGAAGAAGTAACAAACCTACCATCACACTTTTTTTCGCCTTTATAATATTATATTAGTGTGATCATTGTAGGATATACAAGATTATATTCCTGTTTATTACTTGCATAGTAGTCTCCGGTATACTGTGTAATATTGTGATATACAGCATCAGGGGAGATGAAAAATCTTGTTAGATTTCCAAACCGTCCGTAACTGTAACTTGTCTCACAGGTGTATCTCGGTCTTCATGACCCAAAAAAATATTTAAGAGCACATTTCGACAAGTTGACCTTCCCATTACTTGACGTAATTGGCCTCATCTGACGCTTCTTTAACGCCATAATTCTGCAAAAATATGACAGTAAAGTTTAAGTAAATGTCAGGGTAACAAGTGCCACATTTTTGGTAATCTATGTAGAAGGTTACAATTACGATAAATATGATTAGTATTCATATCGGAAATGAGTTTGTAAATCAAACGTGTTAAAATTGTTTGTGTTATATTTAGATCAAGTGTAATGACGTAAGTGTTAACAACACATAAGCTCACGCCTGTATCCCCGAAGGGGTAGGCAGAGGCGCACTAGCGAACTAGAACACCCACATTTCGCCGAGCTTAGTTCCGTTCCAAATGTGATAGGGGTCGAGCCTATCGCCATATCGGGCACAAATTCCAGAATCCGGGCTGATATGGAAAAAAGCTTCACAACCTTCAAGGTCGGACTGGAAACAAAAAAATAAACATTAAAACGCACCGTGCAATTGTAATTTCCACCACGGAAATCCGTGTTATTGTTTAAGTACTTTCCATTTACACAACAAGCTATAGTTGCTATTCATCCTCATGGATTCAATTATATGGATATTAAATTACCTATTTAAGTTATTACAGTTTTGTGTGCATCTATGTATATAAAAACAATGTTTTAACTTTTAATTATATTTATTTATATCTGAAGCATAAAAATATCAAACCAAACGTTAAGACTGACTGTAAAATGGATTTCAGTATTAAGATTTTAAGTTCAGCCAGCAATACTATAATACGTACCGGTGTCTGTACCGCCATGAAAAAGACTTCAACGCTGTTTTTATATAAGAATTTTTTTTAAAAATTTCAATTTTCGAAATTAATTATTTCTTTGTAACTACACTTATACCACCTTAATGTGGGGGCGGCGTAGTACATTTTTCCTAACATTTTGAAGAAATGATTTGGCTAAGTTTTCACGGCTAGCCTACCTGACGTCAACCCCCTCTGGGGGATCCAGTCCCGAGCAAATTAAATTAGAAAATTCGTTTTGATCGACCTGGGAATCGAACCCAGTACTTCCCTGTCCACAGCCCATACATATATGCTGCCACTAGACCGATGTACAGAAACGATGTACGCAATTTAAAATCTCCTTTCTTCAAGTTGATCAAAAATCTGAATGCATTTAGCATATCAGTTGTCTAATGCGGAAGCTGTATTACGTTTAGGTATTTAGAAGCATTCTAGATAGCCAAGTAGAGTAAATACCATTTACAACTTTTTGAATTGAGGAAGCAAATAAGATTATTATTGTCAATATTTTATGCAGTTACTTTGACATTACTTATCATAATTGAAATCGTGGGTAAATTAGATTAATTGAGCGATGACCTTTACTGAAAAAATAACAGTGCTCACTGAGCAGCAAAGTACTTGAGCAGTCGCCCCAGCATGAAACAAGCGGTTTCTTTTTTTTCACTTATTGTAAAATCTACAGCCTGATGCAAGAAGCAATTATATCTATTATTATTACAATAAATTTGGTCGAAGGTTGCCTCCTTGGTCTAGTGGCAGCATGTATGGGCTGTAGACCGGGAGGTCCAGGGTTCGATTCCCAGGTCGAGAAAATTAAATTTTCTAATTTAATTTACACTGCACTGGATCCCTCATAGGGGGTTGACGTCAGGCTGGCGGCCGGTCGTAAAAACTAAGCCAAATCCTCTTTGCAACATGCTTGAAAAAGTGTGTAGAAAGGCTTTCTTGCAGGTAGAAAGAAAAGATTATTACAATGAATTTGACAGCCTCCGCCCTTCCTCCTGGATATTAGTTACAGGGTTTTCTGTTATCTGTTATGGACGAGGTCTGTTTATGCTGTGATCAAAAGTGTCCAGCATAGCTCATAACACTTACTGTTAGTTTGAAAGTAATTCGTCGCCACTCTAGTTCCGGCAGTGAAACAGTTTACGACATTGTCATTGTGTGGGCGTTTCTAAACAAATATTAATTATTTATCATATTAATGAAATGAAATTTTATGTGAAGGCCAATGTTCAACTCTTGTTATAATAAAACAATAATAACAGTTTTAAGGAACTAGTTTTTGGTCAGGGCTCCGCCTCCATTTAACTCTTATTTTTCCTTAGGTGCTGAGTTTCGAAATATCCTAAAGAAATCAAAATCTTCAGAATCAAAATCTGTGCTCAAAACACGATAGAGACAAATAAAAGGATCATACAAATCTGTCTACAATATGTCGGAGTCTTGGTCAAACAAACATACATAATAAAATATAAAGAAAATTCTCATTTTTAATTTGGTTAAAACAAAGTGTGAAACGGAAACAACATATAGATATTAACCAAATCTATTGTAACAATTAATTAGTTGAACGAGGCGTTGGCAGTGTGAGAGACCGTATCGGTGGCCAGTGGCCGATAAAGTTCGATCCGTTACATAAACACTGTCACGCCACACAGCTGCGCTTGTGGCGTAAGGCAACAGCTGTAGAGATGGCGGCGACCTTGATAATAATCATAAATATATTTGACTGCCTCGGTGGCGTTGTATTTCGGTATGACTACCGTCCTGAGATCTCACTCACCGAACGAAACGTGAGAGCTGTCACTTTACGTCGGTTTTCTGTGAGACAGTGGTATCAAATCGTTCGAGCCCGCCCATTCGTACTGTAGACTGTCTACTACGTTGCTCTACCACTCAAATGATTATTAAATAAAAATACTTTTGTCTTTTTGCTCTAATGCTAGCATATTTCGGATGAAGAATGGGGTTAAATCACCCACATAAACACCCAGATTTCGCCGAGCTGCATTATTTGCTTTAATATACATTTTTTTGGGGTTAAGTTTCGGATTATAAGTGATAAATAAGGCCACACTGTAGATTTGACTACATGAATCGGATTTTTACCACTTTGTCACAGAAAGACTTCTTCAAGTGGCAGTTTGTTATTGCGTTACAAAGCGTGATACTGTAGGCTTAAATTACTATTCAAACTTTACGCTTTTTCTATTCCTTTCCTTTATTAAGTTTTGGTAAATATAACCAAAAATATATATACGTAGAACTGATCTATTAACGTTATTTCTTAAAACGTTAAAATAAATTTATGTAATCAATCAATTTAGATGCAATAAAATTGTTATTTACATTTTAAAATTAACATATAGAAGTTATTAACATAAATAAATGATATTTCCTGTTACTGAATAGTTTAACGATCACACAAAACTTGAAATCATGGGGCTTACTTATAAAAACAGAGAATTGAGCAAATGGTAAAGTATAACCTGTCCCTTTTATTTTTAAACGATGTGACGCAAGGAAAAAAGTGACAGGCTATTCTTAGCCATTTGCTCAGCTAAACTGTTTTTTAAGTAAGGCCCTATAAATACAGTAACAATAATTATGATGACAAATATAATTACACAACATTTAAAAATATTAACGCTTTTGCTTGTGACTTAGACCGCACGTTCAGTTCATTGCATTGCCAATCGCTTACTCAACGCACTACACTTGCCGTCGTATAAACGCGAACAAGTCGAGCTTAATAAGCTCTGCCCTCTCTCATGTGAATGTATGTGGACAGCTGACGGCACACCCATGTCTGTTGAATTTGTTTGCGAATTTACAGGAAAATGCTTTATTCCAAATAAAAGTTACATAATTTATAGGTCAAATTGTATATTTGTACTTAATATTAATGAGACTGCCTCGGTGGCGTGGTGGTATTCCGGTACAACTACGGTTCCGAGGTCTCGGGTTCGATCCCCGGGTCGGGCAAAGTGATATTGGATTTTTCCATATCAGCCCGGAGTCTGGAATTTGTGCCCGATATGGCGATAGGCTCGCCCCCTATCACATCTGGGACTGAACTAAGCTCGGCGAAATGTGGGTGTTCTAGTTTGCTAGTGCGCCTCTGCCTACCCCTTCGGGGACACAGGCGTGCGCTTATGTTATATGTTATGTTATATTAATGAGACATAAAATATTCTCCAGAGGAGGTTGACGTTAGGCACATAACCAATTGTAAAAACTTAGACGAAACTTTTCCACAACATGCTTGAAGTGTGTTGCGCCGACCACATATTGGAATTTAATAAGGGTAGGGGGAAGAATATTGAAGCAACAATGTCCAAAAATATTTTTAAGTCCGTTACAAGAAAAAAGGAAAATCATAATGATTTAAACATAATTTTGTTTACTTTTATTCAAAACTACGACACATTTCAATTGCATAATTAATTTTGTGCTTTATTTGATACAATAATTTAATTAATATTTCAAAGTTTTTTAGATACATGTCTAAAGTAAAAGCTCAGCTTATGTAAAATACATAAACTATAGTACTCACGAAGTGCACATTCCCACTAATTATGACATTGCTAAGTTAATATCAGCGGATGCTGTGCCCGGTGGAAAGCTGCTATAATTTGAACGTCTGTGGTTTTCTGCTCCAATTACATATACATACATACATAAGCTCACGCCTGTATCCCCGAAGGGGTAGGCAGAGGCGTACTAGCGAACTAGAACACCCACATTTCTCCGAGCTTAGTTCCGTCCCAGATGTGATGGGGGGCGAGCCTATCGCCATATAGGGCACAAATTCCAGACTCCGAGCTGATATGGAAAAATCCAATATCACTTTGCCCGACCCGGGGATCGAACCCGAGACCTCAGAACCGTAGTCGTACCGAAATACCACCACGCCACGGAGGCAGTCACATATATAATTACATATATTACATATATAAGTTTAAAATAATCACAAGTATAAAAACTTAACTTAAATGTCAAATTCGATCGTGACCAAATTTATATGGGACCACACTTGAAATAAGCTCTGTCGAACACAAAAATAATTTTGAAAATCGGTCCACATTTGGCGGAGATATCGCGAACATACATAAAAAATCTCATATCCTAATCCGAGTTATGGGAGTGATTGTTTTGCAGAATCTGCTTAAATATACGCAGTTTTCCTATCGATGAGTGTGGTCATTCCTTTAATCTCTATTGAACCTTTTTTTTGTCTTAGAGTCGTTATAAAATATATCTACTTCTATTATAACTTAATTAAAAATGGATAAAGCCATGTATATATACATACATACATACACAAGCTCACGCCTGTTTCCCCGAAGGGGTAGGCAGAGGCGCACTAGCGAACTAGAACACCTACATTTCGCCGAGCTTAGTTCCGTCCCAGAAGGCCGTTCAAAGGCCGGCAACGCATCCATGATTCCCCTGGTATTGTGGATGTTTATGGGCGGCGGTGATCACTTAACATTAGGTGACCCACTTGCTCGTATGCCCCCTCTTCTATAAAAATAAAAAAAAAAAAAAGATGTGATAGGGGGCGAGCCTATTGCCATATCGGGCACAAATTCAGTATGTATACAGGAGTATATTTTGCTTGTATTCCATGAGTATGTAAGGGTATTTATCTCATGAAAATATAGATCTAATTTTATGACATGTCTAATTTATAACAATTAAACAAGTAAAATGATGCCGCAAGGTATATTCAGCAATATTTCCATCATATCTGAAATATTGTATTACTAAAAAAAGCGTGGGAATTCACTTTGGATTTCATAATTATAGTCATATATTAAGAGAATGTTGGCATATCAATTAACCGGAATGTTTCCACTGATTAAATGTTCAATCGATTCATCATGTGTAATCTAGAGCAAAAATATAAAGGTCAAATCACATATAATTTGGACTATATCGATGCATTGCAAAAAGTGCAGGATACTAATATTGATTTCCGTGTTTATAATGACATAAGGTACTTATTACGTTAATTTACGACGGGCTTAACAAAATATATCAAGGTTAATCTTTTTCGGGTTATATTTTTTATCTGAGCACAAAAAGTGCATTCACTATAAGTTTTAAACTGATGGTAAGCGTAGTGCAGTCAAATTATAGTCTTAACAATAAACATCTCTTAACAGTAAACTGGACTATAAAAGGTAGTTATTTTTTAATAAAACATAACATAACATAACATAAGCTCACGCCTATACCCCCGAAGGGGTAGGCAGAGGCGCACTAGCGAACTAGTACAGCCACGTTTCGCCGAGCTTAGTTCCATCCCAGATGTGACAGGGGCGAGCCTATCGCCATATCGGGCACAAATTCTAGACTCCGGGCAGATATGGAAAAATCTAATATCACCCGACCCGGGGATCGAACCCGAGACCTCAGGATGGTAGTCGTACCGAAATACAACCATGCTACCGAGGCAGTCGAGGCTATTGTTTTTTAATAGTGATTTAAATTGGTGTAACAAAATGACTAAACACCTTTTAATTGTTAAGGCGTTTAATTAAATATAGAAATCCATCGACATCAACTGTTTTTTGGACGTTGATTGCAGAAACTTCATTTATCTTTTTGGTCATCTCATGATAATAAATAATAATATACAATAATATTACCCAGTAATATTACTATCCCACTGCTGGGGTGAGGCCTCCTCTACTAATGAGAGGGGTTACTCTGGCCTAATCTCATAATACGAAATGGAAATTTCTTTAGAATTTAGATTATCAGTGCCGTTACCAAGGATTTTTCAGACGTTGATCACAAAAACAACTTTTATTTTAGGTCCGGTGTCATAATACGAAATGAAAATTATAGCGATGAAATGGAATTTGATTGTATTATCAACCAACTTAAAAAAAGAGGTTCTCCATTCGTCGATATTTGGAATCGATTTCTAAGTTTTTGTATTCAATAGAGCTTACCAATAAGCTTACCTTACTCAAATTTGATTAAGATTACATGATTTTTGTAAATCGTTTTTAAATTATGATTACAGAGAAGAAAAATGATTGAAGCGTGTATCAGATATCCCGAAGAATAATTGTTTCTTAATATAACACTTAGCAGTCATTATCTCAATGGTATCGTAATGTAATAAACATCATCTCGCAACATCCCGAATCGGTTGCATTGCATTCTATTGAAGCTAATTACGCAATCCGTCTCCGTTGCACAATGCACATCACTCCTTTGCTTGCTATTACAGCTAATTGCAGTTTAATTATTACAAATTACATGATCATGCATTATGTCAAAAAGATTTTCGACATTGGTATGTCTTTAAGGTTTTTACGACAACATAATGGAATGAAGATGACCTCGTGGGTTGTGACCTAGATTTTAGTATTGGGGAATTTGAAGCTCAGTCTGCTGTTCAAAATTCTTTGGGAGATAGCATGAATAAACAGCGAAAAAGTATACTTATGATTTTTTTTTTAAATTATTTCATATGCGATAGCTCAGTTGGGAGTGGTACGGACTACCGAGACGAGTGTCGGAGGTTCGAGACCAACCACAAAAAAAAGAGCATACCTCTCTGACGTTTCTATGTTAATTGTAGTTTCATTGTGAATTATCGCTTGCTATAACGGTGAAGGAAAACATCGTGAGGAAACCTGCATACCCGATAATTTCATCACAAGAATTTCAAACGTATGTGAAGTCTACCAACCCGCATTAGGCCAGCTTGGTAGACTAAGGACTAACCCCTCTCATTACTAGAGGAGGCCCGTGCCCAGCTGTGGGATGTGTGCATTATATGCATTTTATTATCTTGATTTACTTACTTACTCGCATATTTTATGCTCGAGTCTTGGTTAAATCAAGTTTTCATTATTTGGTTAAAGTCATCATTGTAAGTTGACATTTATAGGTGATGATTTCATGTATCTGACTGAGTATCTATTGAAATTGAATTTAAATCTAATCCTAATCAATTCTTCTTATTGTTGCTTGTCTGTTATATGTGCGTATTGTTTGCTATAAAAACTGTCACTATGGAATTAAATGAACAGGAATACGAGTGATTAACATCATTCTCATAAATTACAAAAAACTAAACACTTTTAAACTAATCAAAATGTGCAAAAGTGATATGATCTATCTGTACATACATACATACACTCACGCCTTTTTCCCATAGGGGTAGGCAGAGACAACGGACTTCCACTTGCTACGATCCTTACATACCTCTTTCGCCTCATTCAGTCTCATTACATTCTTCTTTCTGTGCATCGATATATTATGCCTAGATACACAGTTGACGGTTAGAAAATGGGACACTTTAATAACTATTTTTATAAGTAAGGCCCAATCAAATTTGACTAGTATGAACCAAGTTATATTCCCTCAAGTAAGAGAAAAATATAATAATAATCTATTAGTTCATTAGTTAAATTATATTTAGGTAAAGGTACATCTTATGTTGGTTAAGCTTTCAAGAAAACTGGTGGTTTAAGGGAAAACTCTATACCTCAGAAGTTTGGTGACCGACATTGATGACAATCTATTTTTTAATCTCACTCGAATCTATAAAATAAAAAAAACTTTAAAGTCTCTGTCCACCCATTAAATCGTCGTGAACATAAACAGGCCCCGGTTTCCCTTCACCCCACTTTCATAGGTGACGTCGCCTTGACCGACGAGGCTGTGGGCTGTGGGCGCCCCAGAACTTTCAGTTTACACTCGTTTTGCACACTGCACTCTTATATAACTAATCATAATTCATTGCGTGTGAATTTTCATTTAGCGACATTGTTAGCGTGTGATAAATAAATATTTAAAATCTCTGCCTCGGTGGCGTGGTGGTATTTCGGTACGACTACGGTTCTGAGGTCTCGGGTTCGATCCCCGGGTCGGGCAAAGTGATATTGGATTTTTCCATATCAGCCCGGAGTCTGGAATTTGTGCCCGATATGGCGATAGGCTCGCCCCCTATCACATCTGGGACGGAACTAAGCTCGGCGAAATGTGGGTGTTCTAGTTCTCTAGTGCGCCTCTGCCTACCCCTTCGGGGATACAGGCGTGAGCTTATGTATGAAATAAATATTTAAAATCTCTTATCGGTATTTGTGTCCAATCCTTTTCGGCCGACTTCAAAAACGGAGAAGGTGTTCAATTCGTCTTTATTTTTTTATGTATGTTCACCGATATCTCCGCCAAATGAGGACCGATTTTCAAGATTATTTTAGAGCTTAGAGCTTATTCCGAGGGTGGTCCATATAATTTTGGTCATTATCGCATAAATTTTGAAGCTGGTCCGATAATTTTCTTAGCATTTCATAAACCATACGATATCTGACAGTCACATATGTCCAGTTTCTACATGTATATACAAAAATCTATAAAATTTATCTAAAATATCAATAATCTAAAAAATCAAGACTGCCTCGGTGGCGTGGTGGTATTTCGGTACGACTACGGTTCTGAGGTCTCGGGTTTGATCCCCGGGTCGGGCAAAGTGATATTGGATTTTTCCATATCAGCCCGGAGTCTGGAATTTGTGCCCGATATGGCGATAGGCTCGCCCCCTATCAGATCTGGGACGGAACTAAGCTCGGCGAAACGTGGGTGTACTAGTTCGCTAGTGCGCCACTGCCTATTCCTTCGGGGATACAGGCGTGAGCTTATGTTGTTGTTATGATGTTATACAAAAATCGAAACTAACCTAAAAGCAATATATTTAACTTCACATTACGAATACGGTACAAAATGAAAAAAATATAGGCTAAAATAACGGTATAAACAGCAGGTAAAATTGTTAAGTGTTAAAATTAGCCGTTGTTTTTACTTTGGCGTGGCACAATATATCTCTAATAACGGATAATATAATATATACCACACTAAATGCTCTACCTTTAGATTTGAAATCGCTTCCTGGCTTTTGTAGGTCGCTTGAAAGTACATAGGACCAGCTCAGAAGTAACTGATCGGTTATTGTAAAACTTTGTGGACTGTTTTGTAACTCGTAGTTACTTTCAATTTCATTACAAACAACACTTTATTTGTGAGCTTAAATCTAGAATGTCAGGTTGGCAGGGCAAATGGTGAGGTTACCTGAAATATTATACTTCAAATCAATCATAACATTGAACGTAGTACACCAACTCCAAGTTTCTGATACAAATCAAATCAAAATATTTATTGAATCCATAAAATGTTCAAACATTATTTAGATTCCGTCAAATTTTAATTCTACCGCCTGTTCGGAAGGCTGTTTCGCCAGAGAAGAACGGGCAAGAAACTCTGGCGTTGCTCTTTTTAACACCAATTTACAGTCAGTTACTAATACAGTACAGCACCAGATACAGAAAGACCATAAATTAGAGCAGCTAAACCATGATAACAATAGATATTATTGGATATGGGATTAAGTAAGACATCCTAAATAACTTTGGTAGTCAGAGATACCGTGCCGGCTTGCGAAACCACAGCTTCGCGGTTTCTACCATCTCGGCCCGAACTAAGAAGTTCGGTAACTCCTACCTTTGCCGTACTGTGGAACTGTGGAATAGTTTGCCGGCATACGTATTCCCTCCCTCCTATAACATTGGGTCCTTCAAACGGAGTGTGAAGAAGCATTTATGCAGGCCGGCATGATACTGGTCGCCACCGATGGACACAAGGTTTATGGGTGGTGACTGGTATTTTTGGACCGCACATCGCTTACCATCAGGTGTTGTGTGGTCACTTTGCCGTGCTCGAATAAAAAAAAAAAAAAAAAAAAGACAAAGCTAGAACAAACACGATCGCCGATAATTTTGTCCTATGGTACAAAAGGTAAAGAGTAGGTGTAGGTGAAGAGTGTACAAGACACAAATGTTCCAAACGTGACCATACTGTTTATAATTACAGCCTCCGTGGCGCAGCGAGCGAGTAGCCGGCGCGAGAGGCCGCGGGTTCGATCCCCGCACCGAGACAAATGTTTGTATGGCCTACAGATATTTGTTTCGGGTCTGGATGTAGTGAGACCGAAAGTCTCTCGTAGTTCCTGATACCCACGAAAAAAGGCTAATCTTAGTGTGGGGTCAGGACTATGTATGTGACTGTTGGGTGTTATTTGTTTATTTATTATTTTATAATAACGAAGGAAGAACCACTACGAGCTGTGTTGATTTTTTATTTGATTGGTGAATGCCACGTGATAATCACTGCTAGATATAAGTCTCCCCCGAAGATTTGAGGATCAACTATCCTTATTATTTTTAGATTATGTTAAACTTATTTTTTTGATAAAAATGATATTTTTTTCTGATATTAATGAAAATATCGATTGATTTTATAATATTAACAATGACGTATTGGATCAAACCAAGGTACCAAATAGCTCACATATACACCCAACAGTCACACTCCTAGTCCTGACCCAACACTAGGTATAACCTGTATCGTGGGTATCAAAAACTATGAGAGACTTTCGGTCTCACAACACCCAGACTTGAAACAAATATCTGTGGGCCACACAAACATTTGTCACAATGCGGGAATCGAACCCGCGGCCTCTCGCTTCACAACCGGCTACTCGCCCACTGCGCCACGGAGGCTGTCATATAGACAAATATAGAAGAATAATTTATTCCGTCAGGTCCATTATCCATCATTATTTATCAGTAGAGATGATTAATAGATGGCGCTGCTAGCTAAAGCAAAAAACATAATATCTGAGTCATAGAATTAAATTAAAATTATTGGCTGCGAACAGCTTTGTTCGGTTTATCGAAGGTTACCAATAAGTTACTGTAAACTATATTTGATAAGACCGACCTCTATATTGGTCATTTGATTGTGCACTCTGTTTTATGACAATAAAAAAAGGAAAATGGTTATGTTAAAACCTCCGGTCGCCTCCTTGCTCTAGTGGCAGCATATATAGGCTGTGGACCAGGAGATCCTGGGTTCGATTTCCAGGTCCGGCAAAGCGAATTTTCTATTTTTATTTGCCAGGGACTGGATCCCTCAGAGATGGTTGACGTCAGGCAGGCAGCCGGTCGTAAAAACTAAGCCAAATCCTTTCTGCTACATGATAAAGTGTGTTGCGCCGACATTAAGGTGGGATAAGGGCAGGTAGAAAAAAAGGTTATGTTAAAACCTGCCATAGTGACCCACTCTCCTTGTGTGGTTCGCGTTCCAGGATAAGAAATCGAAATATAGATGAAGTTTTGTTGTTTATTTATCTTGAAGAAATTATTGAACTTGATTGTCAGTTTAATTTGAAAATAATAGTTAGCAATGATAGTGAATAGGACATGACTGATATTATTATTGTATTCGTTCATAGTAACATTAAAATGGAAACAAAAGAAATTGTTCAAGCAAATGACCTACTTCAACTGGCACTGCGATTTAATAAGCTATACAAATATTGTTTAGGCTTTATTGTTTTCTATTGCGTTAGTGGAATACTTATGCCTTTTTAATTCAAGGAAAAAGGTTGTCAGACTTGTGACAGTTTGATGTTAAGTAGTGTATTTTGAATCTATCCCAATTTCAGGAGGTTGGTTTGCCAGAAAATAATGAAAAAGAAATTCTAGCATTGTTGATGACAGTAGCATTTTGACATGGTATTTTGATAATTAGTTAGTATTTTTAACATTTACGGTATAGGTACAATGGACATTCAAATGTATATAGGCCCGTGTATTGTCGTTAATTTTTTGTAAACTCAAATTGTAACTGCCCCGGATGGAGTGTAATGTTATTTTTCTTTAATTCAATAAAATCGTAAACAGAATTAGTATTATTCTCAAGTTACATTAATTTTATGACCAAGAAATTCATTCATTAAAACGTTGGGACGGACAAAAGCCAGAATCAAATACAGATCAGTTTTAATCTAGCCTTATTTCTCAATATCAGATCCTAGATACAAGGCGAGGCTTTATTGAAATGATTACTGAAGATTATGTTTGTATCACAGACCAAGATGGAGAATGTATCAGCTCCGGTTTTACCCAAGGCGTTTTATCTAGTACATGTTGCGTTATACTTTATTTAATTCAGAATGATTTATGCATAACGTGCGTGCGCACTTTTATAAACAATTAATGTCAATTGTTTTCAATTAAATGACAAAAGAAAAATAAGAGGACCCGGCGTAACTAAGAAAAATACGTGTTAACTATGAAGCCGGTTTCGCCATTTTAGTTTCGTGATCTATTTACATGAGATGTCACCGTATCATAACAATGAAATAACGTATGAACACTTATTGATTTTATTGTAAATATGGTATTTTATTGACTGCCTCAGTGGCGTGTTGGTATTTCGGTACGACTACGGTTCTGAGGTCTCGGGTTCGATCCCCGGGTCGGGCAAAGTGATATTGGATTTTTCCATATCAGCCCGGAGTCTGGAATTTGTGCCCGATATGGCGATAGGCTCGCCCCCTATCACATCTGGGACGGAACTAAGCTCGGCGAAATGTGGGTGTTCTAGTTGAGCTTATGTTATGTTATGTTTTTTACAAAAATACTAATTTCGGAATATAAAGAAGATGCCTAACTGTTATATTAATGGGATCTTTCTTTTGCAATGTCGCCATTTTGGTTTCGTTCCATACATTAGAAATGTTTCATTTTTTCGTAGTTATACCCTGTCCTCTATCTTCTCATGTCTTAGATTGTTTTAGATTAATTATCAACTTGTACTATTGGTGGCCCAGTGGTCGAAATTCGACTATAATTCGAAAAACAGCTTTATGAACTTCTCCATATAAACTGCAATCGTGTCAAATTTCACATCCATCCGTTAGCGCATTTTTTTTTTACACAACAGTCACACACCTAGTCTTGACCCCACACTAAGTTCGAGTCTTGTGTCGTGGGTATCAGGAACTACGTCAGACTTTCGGTCTCAGAACACCCAGACCCGACCCCACTTTCACAGCCGGCTACTCGCCCGCTGAGCCACGGAGGCCTTCAAAAATTCTCTTAAAAAGAGGGACAAAGATTTCGCTTCACGTATTTAATATGTAGATTAAAAATATCCTCTTTTTCTAAAGTTCAAGTAAGGCGATAGGCTCCCCCCTCCCCCACATCTGGGACAGAAATAAGCTCCGCTAAAAGTAGGTGTTCTAAGTCAATGCTCGGTGAACCGGCGAACTCGGTGGTAATTGGCCTCTTGGCCGATACAGCTGTGCACTTAGAATGATGTATTTAATTATGTATTTAAATGTTTATATATGTTTATATATTTTATGTTGCTGCTGGAAAATATCATAAGAAAATATATTTTATAATCAAAAAATTAAGGTATAGTAAGATATTTTATTTAACATTGCATTGAATGGACTCGTCTCCACTGGTGTTTGTTTTAGCAAACCATGTCTTTATTAGTTATTAATTTAGTTATTGTAACATGTATAGTATAATGTAACAAGTAATGAGTGTATGTTTGGTCGATGTGTCAGGTTAAAACAAATTAAAAACCAAAGACCGAGGTGTTCTCATACAATCTATATATTATTAAAATATCACAATCATTATAATTATTTTACTTTTATTTTTATAAAATCAATACAGAGCGGGTCGTGAGCCTACTGGATTTGCTATCGTTCAATGCTCGAGTACATTTAATTTTGATGTTATGATAGTAAACTGTTACCACAAATACAAATACAAAGGAAAACTAAAAGGGGCGCCACCAGCCTCCGGGACAGACTGGAAATGGAATACGGAGGTACCTTCTAATGGGTTTGCGGAGTGGAACTCGCAGCCAACTCCGAGCACAACCTCATATAAAATGGAGTGATCCACCAAACACGTGGACACCAACACGACGCGGCCACGCGCTCGGAGTCACCCACGCAGCCGGCCCTGGACCGCACCTCACCCAGGTAATGCAGTCCAGACCACGGAGACCATCCAGAAAGGATAGTAATATCCAAGAAGGCCCCTGGAACCAATAAATTCCAGGTTATAACCTTAGAAACACAAAATCACCATGTGATTGGTGACTACAAAGGAAAATACACGTGTCCATACCTTGAGGGAACGCGAAGGATGCCTATAGATGGATGTCCCAAGCTGCCGACCTCAGCCTTAGGACCTTCTGGTTATCAGTTGGTGCCGAAGCGCTGCATGAGAGCGCTGTCGGTGACGAAAGGTCTCTGCTGCGGCCCGCCTTGAGGCACCAACGAAATCGATGCTCGCAGATCGAAGCTCTCAAGAAAAGGGACGCCCGATTGGGAGGCCGAGCTTTTTATACCTTTGCGCCAGGCAATAGACAAAACTCCATGACGCAAAACAAAAGTCCAAATCACAAATCGCAATTAATAACATGATTAATCATACCGATCGACATCTAAATAACTCAATAACTCATCTGTCAATCTGACAAAACATAATGTCAAATGAACTCTTATTTTTTTTAATTACCCAAGGAACACGAGTCGTTCTGCCAACGTAGTCTTAACTAATCGATTACATTTTTTTTTATGTTACAGTACCCCCCTCCCTAGGGAAATTTTGCTTGCAAAATTTAACGCTGGTCCTCCAGCTCTCTACAACCCAAGACCACAATTCTGACCTAAAACAAGCAAAAAAACAAATCAACGGACCGAGTTGCTGGCGACATAGCGAGATGATACGTACCAATCGGGCTATGCGTCCAGCTACTACAGGATACCGGATCTAAAACAACAACAAAAAACCTGCCGAGCGTTAGTGAGTGTATTACCATACTCACATAAAATATAACACTCAACATCACAAAACTCGTTACTACTGAGTCGTTGGCGACGCATCGAGGCGAACAGTATCAACCGGGGTGCGCGTCCAACAACTACAGAATCAACAAGAACAAAAAAAAATAATAATTGTATCGAGTGGTAGGTTAGCTACCACACCAATAAAAGGTGACACTCGACACAAAACAACCACCAAAATCGAACCCACGACAATGTGTCGATGGATTCCCTATGCTAACAAAAATAGTTCAGCATAATAAGGCAAATAAAAAAATCACGATACTGCGGCCAGTCACTTGCTTTAAAGCAGCAGAGACTGTATCGCATTACTACTCTCCAAGCCAATCCTAAGACACTATGCTAGCCATTTGCAAAAATACTACGAGCAAATGCTAACAGTCAGGTACTGACTTCCTTACAAAAGGCACTGAGACATTGGCGGCGCAGCGAGATATCCAGGAAAATCGGGTTGCGCGTCCAATGACCAGAGAAAAGAGAAAAGAGAAAAGAAAGTAATTCAAACTTTCTTGAGGTGCTGGATGTGCCAGGACCCCAAATTTTTACCAGTTGCAACACTCTCCAGTTCATAAACCAAGGGGGAGTGTTTAAAAACAACTCTACATTTACAAATCTCTCAAATTCCATCACATCTCGATACATGCCAGGCCAAAAGTAGCGTAAAGATAGTCGTTGATACGTTTTATAAGAACCCAAATGCGACAGTTCACCACGATGAGAAGAACTCACTAAGTCTGGGCGTTGGTCAGAAGGGATAACTTCTTTCCAATCAAAACGACTAGAACAACGAAACTTACTTTTGGAATATCGAAAGAGTTTACCATCAACAATAGAATAATTCGGACAAGAGGTGGGAAGATTCTTACATTTTCGAAAAATTTTGTTGTACCAATCGTAATTTTCGGTTTCTAAAACTGGGACAGGACGCGATAATGCGTCTGGCGAAACATTTACTGGATCTTTACGATTAGGTACCATGGATTTAATTTGAGGTGGATCAGGGGTAAGTCCACATTGTCCTGAATTTGAAGGCAAACGCACTTTCGAGACGCTAACTACACTAATTTTTGGAGATTCTGCAGAGAAATCCTCAAATAATTGAGTAGCTATATCAAAAGCTTTCCAAAAATCAACTCCCAAAATAAGAGGTGTAGTTACGTCTGGTATGGCATAAAAAGTAACAACTCGAGTCAAGTTCCGAACCTTGACCGGTAAAGTAAAACAACCAAGAACCTTAGCTTGGGAATTAGTAGCGGTAGTAATGTGCGTAAAGTCAGCACAAGGGTTAAGAGAACAACCCAAAGATAAAAATAAGTCAATTAATTCTGAACCCAAAATAGATATAGATGAACCAGAATCCAACAAACCATTAAATACCCTATTATGGATTTCTACCGATAGATGAGGACGCTCATCTCTTTGACCTTTATGATGCGGTACCGACGAAATACTAGGAGAGACAAAAGCATTAGGCTTACTAACATCCGTAGTACTCTTAGCTGCATTGTTAGTATTCTCAGAGATACTACAATGAGAACGATTAGATCTTTTATGTTGGTACCGGTCATTGAGTTTTTTCGGCTTTATAGAAATCTTTTTGGGATCTGAACCCGCGACGGAACAATCTGGACAAGTGCGAACGGTAAAATCCTTCTTGCCACAGCGGAAGCAAACTTTTTCTTTGGAGGGGCAATCCCTCAGACTGTGCGTGTTAACCCTACAACGCGGACAAAGGGTTCGCAAAACTAGCTAATTCCACTCGCGGTTTCGAACTCCCTGTGTAACATAGGTCCTTAGCCAATAAACAGGATGAGGGTTTCGGAGGTTCTGTAAAAGAATCAGAACGTTGCCAACTAGCTTCCAAACAACGACAAAGTTTCTTAAGCGTGGGCAAGTCCTCAATTGTGTGGAGAGCCAACGGAACAGAGTACTTGGGTTGGATGCCATTAAAGATGATATCGAACTTTTCATCCTCAGGAAGCGGAGTGCTAAGTCGCCCGAAATAATTTTGCATGACGCTTATGTAGGTGGAAATTCTCTCCGTACGACCCTGGGTACGATTGCGAATCTCCTTCAGCAAACGACGATCAAAATCGTAAGGCAAAAATTCATCCAACAAGGCCTGCTTCAATTCTTCCCAAGAAAGAATACTATCCTTAATCCCTCTGTACCACGTTAAAGCTTCACCATCAAATAATTCGACCGCAGAAGCGAAACGGTTAGCGACTGAAATGGTACGAGCATCACAGAGTTCCTCAAGACGTTGCAGAAAAACTTTAATACACGATTTGCCATCATATTTTAAATTCAGAGAACTCACCATTTGGCTCTTATGTCTCACCACTGAAGCCTCAGGAACTGGTGCACACGCCTCAGCACTCTTAGACTGGGCAGGACCTGCCTGAAATCCAGCAACCATAGTGTCAAGTGAGGATAAGATCTTATTAAGCCTTAAGGTACAATCCCTATATGTGGCAACCTCAGAATCTATAGGTATAATACGTGACAAACGGTGGTATAAATGATGTGACAACGCTTGGGCACGGTTTAAAAATTTTAAAGTTTGTGAACGCTTAGGTTCAAAAATTGAACGAGATAGCTCTTCCAGTTTCCCATTTACAATCTTTAATTCCTCCTTAATATCACCCTCAAATGTATCAATAGAACATGGAGGTAACTCCTTAGCTAATTGCCTAATTTGAAGTCTTAAACTTTTAACATCAGTAGCCGGGGCAACATCCCGAACCATGACTTCATACTGCAATTCATCCTTAAGTAAAAGATTAAAACAAATAGGACGTTCCTCCAACATGTTGATACAATTGATTTGAAATATGTTACACAATAAACAATACAAGCTCAAATAAAATAATTAAATTAAAATTTAAAATTATTTTTTAAGTTGAGGGTAGTTATAAAAAATTCTGGTACAAAATTTCTAAGTTGAAACTTATTAATTTAAATTTGCATTATAACAATTAAAATTTAATTTTATTAATACAAATCAATATTATTTTTAGATTCAGAAAAGCACAAAACAAGGTCATACAATATTCAAGGTTAATACACAATCATTCACAACCTGTGTAAATGGTTGTGAATGATGTTATTTCACTTTTAGATATATTAACAAGTGGTATAACAAATTATTATAGTTACAAAATCATAAACATCAGTAAATGAGCAATGAACTATTCACCATAGCGGAATGACATGGCAAATGCTTCCAGTATTAAAAAGAAAGAAAGCAAGCCCCACGTTGGGCGCCACTGTAACATGTATAGTATAATGTAACAAGTAATGAGTGTATGTTTGGTCGATGTGTCAGGTTAAAACAAATTAAAAACCAAAGACCGAGGTGTTCTCATACAATCTATATATTATTAAAATATCACAATCATTATAATTATTTTACTTTTATTTTTATAAAATCAATACAGAGGACAAATACAAAGGAAAACTAAAAGGGGCGCCACCAGCCTCCGGGACAGACTGGAAATGGAATACGGAGGTACCTTCTAATGGGTTTGCGGAGTGGAACTCGCAGCCAACTCCGAGCACAACCTCATATAAAATGGAGTGATCCACCAAACACGTGGACACCAACACGACGCGGCCACGCGCTCGGAGTCACCCACGCAGCCGGCCCTGGACCGCACCTCACCCAGGTAATGCAGTCCAGACCACGGAGACCATCCAGAAAGGATAGTAATATCCAAGAAGGCCCCTGGAACCAATAAATTCCAGGTTATAACCTTAGAAACACAAAATCACCATGTGATTGGTGACTACAAAGGAAAATACACGTGTCCATACCTTGAGGGAACGCGAAGGATGCCTATAGATGGATGTCCCAAGCTGCCGACCTCAGCCTTAGGACCTTCTGGTTATCAGTTGGTGCCGAAGCGCTGCATGAGAGCGCTGTCGGTGACGAAAGGTCTCTGCTGCGGCCCGCCTTGAGGCACCAACGAAATCGATGCTCGCAGATCGAAGCTCTCAAGAAAAGGGACGCCCGATTGGGAGGCCGAGCTTTTTATACCTTTGCGCCAGGCAATAGACAAAACTCCATGACGCAAAACAAAAGTCCAAATCACAAATCGCAATTAATAACATGATTAATCATACCGATCGACATCTAAATAACTCAATAACTCATCTGTCAATCTGACAAAACATAATGTCAAATGAACTCTTATTTTTTTTAATTACCCAAGGAACACGAGTCGTTCTGCCAACGTAGTCTTAACTAATCGATTACATTTTTTTTTATGTTACATTATAATAGTAGAAATTACTTAGAAAAAAGCTTATTTTGCTCTGTTTATATTTAACACGGATACAAGTATAATAAATAAATAAAGTTTGCGAATTTGTTTCAAAGCTGCCTTGGTTACGAGTGACATTGAAGTGACATGCGTACAACGCAAATCAACTTGGTTAATGAATAATTTCCTTGCATATAAACTTCTAAATCGGTGGGCAATGTGCATATGTCTGTGCATACAATATTAGTCATGATAAGCACGTCATACGAAATTGTACCTGAAGTGTGAGGCAAGGGAGGCGCTTTTTAGGTTTTCGTACCTCAAAAAGAAAAAACGGCATCTTATAAGGATCACTTTGTTGTTCGTCTGTCTGTCTGTCAAGACCCTTTTTCTCATTTAAGCGTAGAGGTATCAAGACTATTCTTAACCATTTGCTCAGGTATAATAAAACTGAAAACCGTCTTCAAAAACGAACACTTAAATGTAAAAACATGACAACAATTTCTTACTCTCTTTGGAGTCGGTGCTGAGGCCGAAGCAGATTAAATGGAAAGGCATCGACTTAATTAATATTTATGTAATTTTAGTGTTCGGTAGCCTGTTATAAAAAAATATTAAAAAAATTATAAAACACACTATGAGTCCCTATAAAATTTGAGGTTTGCCCTCGATTTTTCTAGGATCCCATCATCAGATACTGACTTGAAGTCAATGAGACCACCTGGGAAGTATACCCTTTTAAACAAAAATACAATTTCTCGAATCGGCTCAGGCGTCTTTGGGTAATCGGGGAACATATATATAAAAAAAACCGACGAATCGTTAACCTCCTCCTTATTTTTAAGTCGGTTAAAAATGATTATATAACTAAGGCCCGATATGCCAATGCTTAAATGGTACCTAATACCTAAAGTATTACATGTAGCTGCCCTAAGTTTCGCTGTCGGTTTCCTTCGGCCAGCATGTGCCAATTAGGCGACTCGTTTATACGACCACTTACTAGGAAATTATAATTTCGATATGTGTAATACTGGTTATATTTACATTAAGTATACCAGATTTGATTCCTGCGCGCTTTTTATACATTCAATGTAAATGTTTGTTTACTTTATTGCCTGAGGCTGTTTTAGATGCTGGCCTTGTCGAAGCCTATGTTTGAGCTGAAGAATCTACGGAGTAGGCAAAAAGGCATAGGCGTTTTGTGCAATCGTTGTTCGTCATAATTATGGTTTTAGGGTTCAGAAGGCAAACGACAAAATTGGAACCCTTAATTTTTTTTATTAGCCTAAGAAGGCAGGGTTATATATGATTCAATCCATAGCGTCATGGGGGTGAGTTTGTGATTTTAACCGCCATATTTTTTAAGCTAACAGATATGTAGGTCACCTGATGTTAAATATAGGGGCGATTTGGACCCGTATCGTTCAACCTAGGGTTTGAACCCAGGATCTACCGAGCCACATCAGATACACTGCTGCAAAGCCAAGGCGGCTTTAGTAGTTATGGTTCATTAAATATAAGTAATACAAGTACTAAAAATACTTTATATCGGCTTACAGCGGCCGCGATTACTTAATTTCACACCTCATTATGTTTTCAAACATTTTTATTACGATTAATTTATACACTAATTTATTTTTCGCATTACTTTTTTTTTATAGCAGAGACTGGAAAACGAGCAGATGGGTCACCTGATGGTAAGTAATCTCCACCGCCCATAGACACCCAAGACACAAAAAGAATCATGGGTGCGTTGCCAACCTAAAAGGAGGAAATGGGAAAGGAAGGGGGAAAATGGGTCACGGGAAATCACACTCACCGAACGAAACGCGACAGCAAGCTGCCACTTTACGTTGGTTTTCTGTGAGACAGTGGTATCAAACCGGTTGAGTCGGCCCATTCATGCTGTAGACGTTACTGTCTACAGCGTGGCTCTACCACTCAATAAACATTAAATTCTTTCAATCACATGACTGTAGATCTCGGAATAAACACAAAGGTCTAATTGGGAGCATTGTTTTCTAGGCCCTCAAGAGGATGAATATAAATCAAATCTGCATCTAAAATTTCTTTTTGGTTATGCTTGTGGCGTAAAGTATAAAGCGCTTTCTAGTTGAGCTGCTAATACAGGACTCTTATGTTCATTCTTCTGGAGACATAGGAGCCAATATTATCACTATGGAGCATGCTTCGAAAACGAACCCTGATAGATGACAAAACATTGAAAAAAGATTAATAGATAGTAGACAGTGCGGTGGATGTGCAATGTTACACGACTGGATCGTATACTTAAACGCACATCCGCGGTAGTCTTGGCGTCCGTGAGGTGGCAGATAAACGAATGTCACTTGAGATGGTATGGCTACGTTTTGAGGAAATCACAAGAGTAAGTCGGTCGCATGTCTCTGGCCCAGATGGTACCGGTGCGTTCCCGTGGACACGGCCCAAAAAGCTGCTTAAGAATTACTCGCTGCTGCTAATGGAAGATGCTTAAGACCGACCGTTTAAATAGGAAGGCGGACCCTAGCAAAAGGCCTGCGATAATGCCAGGCAAAAAGAAGAAAAGAGATAGTAGATAGAGCAAAACTCTTTATTGTAGAAATATACCTCTATAATAACACAATGGTGATAATTTAAAAAATAAAATAAATAATAATATTAGCCCTGTAATATTACTGTCCCACTGCTGGGCACGGGCCTCATCTACTAATGAGAGGGGTTAGGCCTTAGTCTACTACGCTGGCCTAATGCAGGTTGGTAGACTTCACATACCTTCGGAATTCTTATGAAGAATGTTTTCAGGTATACAGGTTTCCTCACGACGTTTTCCTTCACCGTTAGAGCAAGCGATAATTTACAATGAAAATACACTTAACATAGAAAAGTCAGAGGTGTATGCTTTTTCTTTTTGGGGTTGATCTCGAACCTCCGACACTCGTCTCCGCAGTGCGTACCATTCCGAACTGAGCTATCGCTGCTATTCACCGTGAGATTATTCAGTTAAAACGAATACTGCAGGTCAAACACCAAAAACCCAGCTCAATTTTAATTACCAACCAATGGAATAATATAAAGGTTAAGATCCAAAAATCAATCAATGATATATAATAATAAATTGATATGGATATGGATCTATATGTTTGTAATCGACAAATCGTTATGACTCGCTACCGTCCAATTGTTGACCTTGTGATGTAAGGCCTAGCGTGCAATATTTTATTATTATTTAGATACTTTATTATTTCAGCCTTCGTTGCGCAGTGGGCGAGTAGTCAGCTGTGAAGCGAGAGGCCGCGAGTTCGATCACTGCACCGAGACAAATGTATGGCCCACAAATACTTGTTTCGAGTCTGGGTGTTGTGAGACCGAAAGTCTGGTAGTTCCTGATACCCACGACACAAGACTCGCATCTTAGTGTGGGATCAGGACTATGTATGTGACTGTTGGGTGTTATTATTTATTAATGTTACAATGCAACTAATAGTAGTGTTTAATGAGAGATCAATATTTTTATAGTAGACTAAAAAACTATTTTAACTTCAAGCAATGTACATGTGTATATACGCACCTAGTTACTACAAATTCGACATATAGGTTTGTTTTTGATTAATCTCGTCTGAATGAGTTTTTAAGAGTGAACTTCCAGAGGAAGTGATTCTATTGTTTTGCTAAGAGGTCAAGTTTGAAGATAGATGACCCTGCAGTGGTAATCAATCATTATTTACCTTTGATAATAGAGTCAAGGACGGATATTTGGGAAGGTTTTGTAGTGTGAAATCAAGACTGAAACATTCTTGAATTGTATATATTTGTTTCAAGTCTGGGTGTTGTGAGACCGTGCGTCTCTCATAGTATCTGACACCCACGATACAGATTATACCTAGTGTTGGGTCAGGACTAGGTGTGTGACTTTTGTATTATTACTGTACTGTAATTATTTATAATATTATTATTTTATTGCCAACGTTTTCATTTATCTGTTCACTTTTTACTGATTCTGAATAGTTTTAATAATATCAAGGCAGACATCTGACTTTAATCATGTTTATCTACTGTGTACGAGATTAATATACAATTATTTAGATGACTAAACACACCTAGTTCTGAAATGTAAATAAAGTCATAAAACAAATTACTAATGTTATTTATAATATCATTTAGCCTGTATCATTGTGTATACTGTCGACGATTGAAATATCATCATCATCATCATATAGGACGTCCACTGCTGAACATAGGACTGCCCCAAAGATTTCCAGATAGACCTGTTGGAAGCGGCCTGCATCCAGCGACTTCCTGCGACCTTTATCAGGTCGTCGGTCCACCTTGTAGGTGGAAAACCAAAGCCGCCCCCCCTCCTATATGATTGAAATATATTTTTCTAAAATTAATTAATAGAGCATCGTTATACATCGTAGCACACTAAATCTACCGTAAACAATATATCCCCGAAAGGGTAGGCAGAGGTGCCTTAGCGAACTAGAACACCCACATTTCGCCGAGCATATTTCCGTCCCAGATAGGGGGCGAGCCTATCGCCAGAAATTCCAGACTCCGGTCTGATATGGAAAAATCCAATATCACTGCTCGACCCGGGGATCGAGCCCGAGACCTCAGGACGGTCGTACCGAAATATAATCACACCACCGAGGCAGTGAGATACGGACGGTTTTAACAGTCTGAACATACCAGTGTGTCCAGATTTCTATTGCTAAATCTGTATATTTTATTTATACAATATGTAACACTGGCTGTATAGTAAAATGGATTGTCGTACAAATATCGCCTGAGCTCGGCGGAGATTTTGTCGTGACAATACCGACCAAGCCCAGTAGCGGACAAGGTCGCCAAACGAAACAATTCGAGAAATGTTGCGAAACTCACTCGAAAAATGACATTTGAGTCATGGTGACAACTGCAGTTAGTTACTTGGCTTCACAAGGCTAGAGTTATCGACACTTCACAACACTAGGTTATAAAGATCTTGCTACGTTGTCTATATTTTAATATAGATTCACCCATGTATCCGCGAAGAGGAAGGTAGATGTGAGCTAGAACACTAGAGTACCCACATTTCGCCGAGCTCATATCCGTCCCAGATGTGTGTGAGGTAGCAACACACTTTTTCAAGCATGTTGCAGAAAGGATTTGGCTAAGTTTTTACGACCGATTGCCTGCCTTACGTCAATCCCCTCTGGAGGTTAAAGTCCCGGGCAAATTAAATTAGAAGGAGGCGACATCATTATCATTATAAAAAAAATAATGACTATAATATATGCTTCTATATGTGGCATTTATGCATTTTGAATTCAATTTACAAGTATAAAATTACAATATAAAATCAACGTAATAAAAATTAAATATATCAAAAATTAATACCTTTTAGCACAATTCCACGTAATGGGTTTTTAATTCCGAATTCGTTGTGAAATTACAATTAGGCACAAAAAGCTGAAACTGGTTGGTTACGAAATGAAATGAGTAAACTTCAGCCTACATTGATATTATTTATGTGTGAGAAAAGTAGTTTGATTTAATTAAATTGTGTGTGTTTATGAATCAGCCAAAACTTTTTGTTTACAAAACATAATTTCGTAATTTTCCGCAATGAATTATTGTTTTTGAAGGAATATGAGTCAGTACAACATAATTATTTTTGTGTTTAAAATATAAACAATATTTTAAATTATTTACGTACTCATATTATTAAAATTAATGAATAACACATCAGTTACAATTTATTACTCCGTTGGAGGCGGCACACTCCTACGAATGTTATAAACGTGAAAAATTGTAAGTGTGTGTGTATGTTAGTCTTTCACGCAAAAAATACTGGATGGATTTTGATGAAACTTCACAGTTATAAAGGTTATATATATACATCAAAATAACACATAGGATACTTTTTATCCCGGAAAATAAATTTATGCACCATTTATGCATTATACAATTATCTATATATTGCATTAAAGTTAACTAGGTTTCGCAAGCTTTTTTTCGTCTACCATGTTGTTATGGGGGGCGCACTTGTCGCCATACTTGAAAAAATCAAGACAGTGTTTGATTTTGCAAAAACCCGATTTTTAAAATTCAAACAAATTATAATTGCCCTAGGATTCTAATCCTGAGCTCGTTCTGATAGGTTAAGACACGGTTCTCACCTCTACCATTGAGCCTATAATATCAACAAATTGTATAAAATAAATATCTGCAAAAAATTGTAAAACAAAACATTACTCATTATTAGTTTTAAAAAACTATACCGGCGCGGCGACCGGACATCAATCCCCCTCTGGAGGATTCCGGAAAAACCGTTTTAGAAAAATAGTATGGTTAAAATGTTATAAATTATGATATAGGTATAGTTAAAGCTAGATAAACTTAGTTAAGATATACTATAGTTAAAGTCACTAAACTAATCAACTATCCTAAACTAATCTAAACGATACTTTATCGCCGTAAAAACGACTGCCTCGGTGGCGTGGTGGTATTTCGGTACGACTACGGTTCTGAGGAGGATCGAACCTGAGTTCGATCCCCGGGTCGGCCAGTGATTTTTCCATATCAGCCCGGAGTCTGGAATTTGTGCCCGATATGGCGATAGGCTCGCCCCCTATCACATCTGGGACGGAACTAAGCTCGGCGAAATGTGGGTGTTCTAGTTCGCTAGTGCGCCTCTGCCTACCCTTTCGGGGATACAGGCGTGAGCTTATGTATGTATGTATGTATGTAAAAACGATTATCACCCATTCTTTGCACTTGACCTAAATATCGCATTCAATTTGTTCTTTAGTAATTTACGACTTCAATTAACCTATGTAACTCTAATATATCACATAAAGGCTTTATAATGGCTTGTAACACGTGTGTGCCTACTGCCTACGTTTAAATAAGGCCATGCGGACTTAAAGCTTGTTTCGCCTCCTAACTTAATAATAAGATGAAGCGTCAGCGATTTAGATTATAATGAATACAATTAGGTTGGGTGGTAGAGAATGCTTTTAACATTAAATCTACCTTTATACACTGTATATAAAGTGCAATAAATAAATAAATTAGGCTTTTGGGATTTTTTTTATTCTAGATATGTAATTTGTCTTTTATATATTCTTTTACAAATCCCTATTTCTTTTCTTTCTGCGAGAGGCAGCGGCTACGCCTCTGACATAGCCGATAACCAAAGATTATCAGCTCGTTTGCCTTCTTAATACGATTAAAAAATCGTGTGGCAATTCATTACAACAAATTAGAATAATTCTAAAAAATTAACCATTTTTACATCCAAAAATATAATAATAATGCAATATTAAAAAAAATCACATTCTCTACCGCTGCCGCCTATCAATAAAGTGAGAACTTTATGTCTCGTAACAGTCCACATATGGACCTCTCACTTTGAATATATGAGGTCACTGGCCCTTAGGTCAACTGATAAAGGACTAAAGCTGGAAATCTGATCTCCACAATATGCAACAAAATTGAAATTTATCATTGCACTGATTTATTTCAATTTTAGGCTGACATCTATAGAGCGAACTTCGACTAAGTCTGAATAAAATAACGAACTTAGTGAGGATTATTCTTAAAGTAGTAGAGCCACGCTGTAGACAGTAACGTCTATAGCACAAATGGGCCGGCTCGACCGTTTAGATACCACTGTCTCACATAAAACCTACGTAAAGTGGCAGCTTGCTGTCGCGTTTCGTTCAGTGAGTGAGATTTCCGGTGGCCCATTTCCCCACTCCCTTTCCCAATCCGCTTCCCTCCCCTTCCATTCACTCCTTTTAGGTTGACAACGCACCCATGATTTTCTTTGTGTCTTGGGTGTCTATGGGTGATGGAGATCACTTACCATCAGGTGACCCATCTGCACGTTTGCCAATCTGTGCTATAAAAAAAAAATTGAATTTTTAAATCGAACTTCGACTTAGACCGAGTCCTGACTGAGTTTTCAAAAAAAAAAAAAAAACAGACTGACAGAGTACAGACAGAGTAAGCAAAGCAAATGACTCGGACTAAGTCAAAGTTCGATTCTTACATGGTTTTTCGACATACAATTTTGACAGATAAGGAGATCTTAAACTACGTAAGGCGACCTTAAGTGTAGGAGTCATCAATCTCTTTGCGTGCCGTGCTAATTTGTCGAAATCGACACCAAGGCTTAAAAAACCTGTTGTAACTTCATATAAAACCTGTCTTCATTTTTGGATAAGTTACATTTAACATCCTGGACGAATTTAAATTAATTTAACCACACGTGAAATTGTAGGACACGATTGTTCGAGTTTCTTTTGTAACTGATTGATATGCCTCGTTGCTTGAAGGTTAGATATACAAAGATTAGTTCAGTATATTAGAACAAGTTACTTTTAGTCTGGAGATTGTTGTTAAGAGTTTTGTTATTAATGTCACATCTTTAAACCGCTATGTGGATATTAATCTTTACTCGTCTACTAGACTGCCTCGGTGTCGTGGTTATATTTCGGTACGACTACCGTTCTGAGATCTCGGGATCGATCCCCGAGTCGGGCAAAGTGATATTAAATTTTTCCATATCAGCCCGGAGTCTGGAATTTGTACCCGATACGGTGATAGGCTCGCCCCCTATCACATCTGGGACGGAACTAAGCTCGGCGAAATGTGGGTGTTCTAGTTAGCTAGTACGACTCTGCCTACCCCTTCGGGGCTACAGGCGTGAGCTTATGTTATGTTATGTTACTTCTCTACTAATAAATTGAGTGGTAGAGCCACTTAAATCCATTAAATCTGGAATCCATAAAAAAATCAATCAAAAGGGAACCGTACACATTTCCGGGATAAATATATCCTATGTGCTATTCCAGACTATACTGAGTATGTGCCAAATTTCATCCGGATCTATTCACACTTTCGCCTTTCTTCTTTTTTATAGCAAAGACTGGCAAACAATCAGATGGGTTACCTGAAGGTAAGTAACCTCCAGCGCCCATAGACACCCAAGACAAATATGCGTTGCCAAGCTAAAAGGAGGAAATTAGGGATTGGGAAAAGAAGGACCCCTCCTCCCTCCTTCTCCTCCCAATTCCACAATTGGGCCACGGAAAATCTCACTCACCGAACGAAACGTGACTTTACCTCGGTTTTCTGTGAGACAGTGGTATCAAACCGGTCGAGCCGGCCCATCCGTGCCGTAGACGTTACTGTCTACAGCGTGGCTCTACCACTCCAATTATTAGAAATTTTCCTGCTCGGCCGGTGAAGTGTAGATACATTGTTGTCCTGAAATAAAAAATAATAACGTCTAACTATAATAGTCCACTTGCAGTCCATGCATTGTTTGAATCAACTGCACTTTCTTTGTTCGTTACATTACCGCAGATCAAAGATTTCATAAGAATGCATTGTTTAGTTGTAACATATATAATGTTGCTTTCTATTTTAGATACGGTCATTATGTTACGCGGATTCATAATTTGATCAAGCACAATCATCTATTTATTGCTATTTTAAACGTTTTCTTCATTTATTATTGAAAAAATCACACATGTTCTTAGCTTTATTAAATGTTAATAAGGCTAAATATTTTTTAATAAATATATTATAACATACATTACTGAGTCTTATCTCGTTTTTACAGGTGGAAGGGGCGACACGAGTTGGCAGAAGATTGCCAGCACCATCATTTCCGGACGAGAACAGCGTAGCAAGTCCAGGCGAAGCTCAACCTAACTTCAGGTCGAGGAGCAACAGGAGACGCGAAGAGACCTCGACTGTACGCGATGTCGTCAGATCAAGATCCAGGAATAGGCCCATAGAAGCCACTTCGGAAACACCACAGCCACAAGTAACCAACGAACGATTCGATTCGAGAAGGACTTCAAGTCGAACGCGTAATCGGCCAGCCGAGACCGAAGCGAAAACGGAGCCAGCGGTAGCCAGAGAGAACGTCGTCAGAAGCAGGTCAAAACCAATTACTAGGCGACCGGCACAATCAACTCAAGCTCCTATAGAAGTTTCTTCGCCAATTATCGACGAAAGTAAGATAGAAATTATTAATTCTAACTTGGATGATATATCTAAAATAATTCCAAAAGATGAAAACACGGCCACAACGCAATTTAGGAGACGGAGCTCTATATCGATAGTTCAAACAACGGAAAGCGTAGCTCCTAAGAGAGGTCGTGGACGTATTAACTCTCGTACTAACACACGATCACTCGATCTAGACAGTTCTGGTACGACCAACGCTTTATCTGTTTCTGATAAGGAACACACTACATCCAGAACTGGTGATTTACGAAACTCAAGGAAATTAAGATACAGGACGCGCCAATCTGAAACGGACACAAATCTAACTGGGGAAGGACTAACAGCAACCAATGAAGTTGTCAAATCTAGTCACATAAAAGGAGGTGCTAGTCAACCAGAAGTGCAAACATTCGCTCCAATTATCGAAAGGCTTGTATCACAGAGTACTGAAGCTAATAAACCGAAGACAACAACAATCAAAATAACCAAAGTACTGAGGCGTCCACTGGGAAGAGGAAAGCCAAATTTAAAGTCCTCGACATCGGGACCAACAGGCCAAGCCACGGAAGAAATAAAAGATGACGATAATTACCCAGAACCTTTTAAGGCATTGATACAAGCTAAAAATGCGTCGGTAAGTTGAAAAGAAGACTTGCCCATAGAATAAAGCTAACTTCAATACTTTCTTCGAAAGAACATTACTAAAACCCGCTCCTATTGTTATAATTTTTACACAGGTGTAAAAATTAAAATTATAACACAAATCGCTTATCCTTTACTAAAAGATCCAATTGGCTTTAAACCCAAAATTGCTCAGGAATGTTGTCAAAATTTTTATTGGCGTCTCTTTAAATATTTCAGACACAAGCGAGCTCTCCATCCAGCGAGAGTTTGTCCGTGAAAGCGTCACAAAAAGTATACAACACCTACACTCCTTCATTACAGTCCACTCTTACTGGTCCTGCTGAAAACAAATACTCAAGGGTAATTTATTTGGGTAACTTCTCTAAACAACCCCCAAATCTTACATTTTATGACCACACTTAAGCATTCCTTTCCTTTTTAAAATGTCTTCAGATTTAACATTTCCATCTACACTTTTCATTTTACTATTTATAAATGAGAAAATCTGTTATAAATATTACAGCTTCGGAAGCAAAAGGCGGAGGAAGAAAAAAACGAACCTAAAGGCCAAGACAAAATTATAGAAACCCCTGTAGCTTCCGATGCATCAAAGCCAAAAAAGTCAGAGTACAGGCCCAGGGGAACATATACTCCTAGAAATAGAAAGCCAACCGTTTCTTCGACACCTACTCCGAGCTCTCCATCAAGTCAAAATTCAACGAAAACACAATATAAATACAGTAGAAAATTTAAATCTTCTACTACGGAGTCATCCAATCAAGAAAATGCAGAAAAAGAGAAACAAATCGACAACGGCGCTGTTTTGAAAAAGTCTTTTGCTAGGTCTCCGAATTTTTCACGAAAATTTTCAGCCAAGAATCCAAGTGCGAGCACGGAAATCTCTGTTGTGACTGAAAACAGCAAAAGTTACACGAATATCGGAAAGACTAAAAGTACATTACCTAGAACATCATATTATTCACGACCCAGAAATAATCTTAAAAATGATGCAATTTCAACGACGGAATCTATTACGAAAATAAGCGTTGAACCTGTACAAAAGAAAAGAGAAGATGCTGCTGATGCTCCCTTAATATTCACCTTGTTAAAAAATCCGGAGGATAATAATGTTGTAGGAACAGAACCACGAATTGAAAATAAAGAAAAAGAAATTATAGTTTCCCTTAATAGCAGGGAGTCACAAAAAAACCGTACTGTGAATATGGCTGACATGGCACAAGAATCTGAAAATATGGCGTATGTCACAGTTCCGCCGTCGAGTGGTGCAAGAGTAGAATCAGACAAATATAAATATCATGCAAATTATAAAGACAAAAATCCTAACTTTGTGTTAGAGAAAGGAAGAGGATCTTCAACGGCAATTCCACCAGTAAGGAATCTTCACACAAGGAAATACGGTCGTAAACGTACTAAGTCTAAAGAGATAAGTGAAGACAGTGATAAAACCACACCGAAGCCTAGAGATAAACAAGCGAGAAAATTCAGTGAAGCTTATTCCAAAACGACAGAAGCTTCCACTAATGGAGTGAGTATTCTTCGAAAATTTATTGAATACCTATTCAAAAACGTGTAAAACTATTATTTGAGCCACTTGACCTAATTCCACAGATTACTCCCGAGCCGGATAGACCTAAAAGCAGGTTTAGTTCTAAATATCGAGCTTCATATCTCGATAAACCATTTTACAAACCCACTGTACCCACAATAACACCATCTACTGTAAGTAACATGAAGACTATACTAAATAACGTAAACAAAGTACTTAAAAACTTCTTCAGTTTCAGTGCAACAGACAAAATTTACTTATAAAACCACTTCTTTTTACAGTTTTCCAAAATTGAACAAAGCCCCTTTATTTCAATTGGCATTAAGATAAGCTATAGTTGATATCATTGTTGCACCTCATTACCTCATTGTCATTACCATTATCATGATGTGGGATCATTTTTAACGGAAATGTATCTTGGATTTTTAGTATTAATTACTTCATAATTAATTAATGTATTTACAAACTTCAACTTTATCTAAATTGATTTCACATCTCATTCTGTGCTAAACGAATTCATCCATTTTTGTTTATATATAAATCATTTGTATGTTTAACATAATCCATACCATATTATTATACAAAATTGAAACAACAGTATTATTTTGTAACTCTAAGTTTCTCATTGCTAAAGGCGTGGCTGAAATTCTTCGTCACTGACAACCTGTTGACAAAGTCTGTAGAAGAGCCTAATTGGTTCATTGGAGATGTAGATGTCACTACAGAGTCGATGTCAAGACAGAACGTCACGATGACACCATTCATTCATGAACCATCTATTGAACTGGTTAATGGAATCATATAGTTTTTACATATACAGTTTATCGGACCACTACCATTCATTTCATTCACTCATCTATTGTAATATAACGGTTATGGTTTAGTTTTAAAGAGATTGTAATATTAAGAGCATTTATTTGTATTGGCATTTTAATTTAGACTGTAAGTTTGTAATGCATTAATTTAGTTGAAATACTCTCTTTGAAACGAAACGTAAAGTTGTTTATAACAAGTTTTTGCGTTGAGGTATCATAAGAGACAAGGTTAAATTTTAAACTTTAAGAAAGACATATTTGTAAGTGAGATAAAAGAATATAATCATTAGTTAAATAAACTTAACGCATAAGCTTATAAAACTAATGTACCTATATTTTGTAGTGTAGAAGTCACTAACAAACAAGATATTAAATATTGTATAAATCTTACATTTTGTTTTAATAATACTTCATTTCCATCTAAACTTTCTCTATCATACGACACTAACATCTCAGTGTTCCCACTGTCTTGATTCCAAGTATAATAAAGAGGCTTTGGTCTTTGCACGAATTTTCAAATACTTTCTGAGGGTTTCTCTTTCAAGCAATTATTCAAAACTGTGCAACAATACACAACGTCTATATTTTTTCTGTTTATATGGGTGAGATTACTTCTTATTTCAGGTAGAGGGCGAAGAGATACAATTAGGGCCAGGCGTGAATGCTATTTCATTTACTCAGACACGAAGGACTTTGTCCTCAGCAGACCTGAGACTTTCAGAGAGTCTGGTTAAACCATCGCACGTAATGAATGTTGAGGCGTCTCATCATTCGCCTTCAGTTACAGTATCAATATTCGATGCTCTAGCTGAAATACTTACGTCCACACCCAGAACCCGACTCTCTACGACAACAGAAGTTACGAAAAATACAGTCCTTAATACAGACGTAACAGAAATACTCAACGGCGTGAGTAGCATCAATGTAAATAGTGCCCAAGGCATACCAAATCAGGATAATTTTACTGCTGTTGCCATCGATGTAAGCACTGTTACTAAATCTGTACAGAACACAATCCAGACTACACCAAGTGTGATTAACAGTACGGTCGGGGCAAATGTTACACCGTCACTAAGCACTCAAGATGAAACCGCAACTCCTGTGAATACACCACAAACCCCTGTCCCAACTCCTTCTACTCCCGTTTCCGCAAGGAGACCTTTCGCTATTAAAGTATTATATTCAAACACAGAACCGCCAACAGACAAACTCACGACTGCATCTGAATCTACATCAAACCAGCCGACGACTGACCCAACAATGGTATATAACACAGTGTCTGATCTTTTATTATCAAATAACAATTTAGTGTCGTCAGAACTAACTAGCATGTTGTCTAATAATATTAAAGAAATTATCAAAAATATGGACGACGACAGTAGATCTCGGTTATCTGGAGATATGGCAAATTTGTTAAAAAGTTTAATTCCTAGGGCATTAGATGGACTTGCAAATACACTGGACAACTCTGACAGAACTCCTAACACTACCCCCTACAGTTTGGAGGATATAAAAGATACCGAAAATATTGACATTAATACGGACTCTGTAAATATTGATATCCTTCAAAAGGTAGAAAACAATGTAAATAGCACCGTAGACCTTGGCGTTACTGTTGCGTCCACTCAGACTGTAAATATCTCTGATACCACTGCGGCAGTTACGGATAGCACTCAAACTTTGTCAAGTAGCCAGGGAACGTCAGCTGGTATCAGTTCAACAACAACGGGAGAAACATCTGGAGAGACAAATTTATCTTCAACTGTCTCTACTACAAGTCCGACTACTGTACCAGCTACGTCCTCTGTCTCCTTAGACACAGTTACACCTAGCGGAAGTAGTGGTATTGACAATTCAATTGGTGCTGATGTACAAGTTGATTCTACTACTAACAAAAATTCCCCGATACCTTTCCTTACAAATTATCAAATCAAAGATTTCACTCTTTCCTCTCCTGAAAATGTTGATGATACAAAAACGACTCAAATTACGCAATTTACAAAATCACTACCTATTACATCATTACTTGAAGCACAAAGTAATGATGGCTTCGATGTACAAGACCCAAGCCAAGTATCACCACTTCAGTTATGGGTACTATCCAAAAAAGCTAGAGTTTTGAAGATGATTGAAGACCTTATACGACAACACAATAACGAAATAGCAACTGCACCCCCCGTGATTGACATTGTAAGTTCACCAGACAAAATCAATTTATCCACGCGTTTGACAAATATAATAAACACTATGATATCTACGACTGAGACTCCAGTGACAAGTAGTGACTTACCTACTACCCCCTTCACAATTCCTTCTATTTTTGAACCTCTTCCTACTACAACACTGTCCTCGCAATCCGATGAAACAACAATTAATGTTGTTGAAGATGTTATAACTTCAATTAAACCAACTGAAACCGTAGTAACAACTGAAGGTACATCTCCAACTACAACTGATGACGTCAAAGACATTTCATCGCGTATTGCTATGACAACGGATATATCTAATGAAATAGCTGCTACGACTATTTCAATGGAGGTTACAACTGAAAAATCAAATGATAATCCAAGTACCACACAAGTAGTAACTACAGAACAGATACAAGATTTGGGCAGAACACAAAACCAATCTGCTACCGCGAGCACAGAGAAAGTTGATGAGTCTACTACACAAGCAAACACTGAAACTACAACTACTCAATCAAATTCAGAAACAACAACAACACAGATGAATATAGATACAACTCAAACAGACGCAGAAACTACAGTTCAGACTATTACTGAAACGACGCTCGCTGACGTTTCCAATCAATCTACAACAACCGCTAGTCCTTTAGTTGTCGCTACACCCGCGATTCCGAAAAAAGATTACGTTATTTTCGGAATATTACCAAACAATACCGTGGTACGTAAAGATCCTAATGATGATGTACTGGAAACATTAACAGAGGCGAGTCCATTCATCGTATATGGTGTGCTGCCCAATAACACAATAATACGTAAGTTCCCGAATGGGACTAGAGTGCCAAGAGTCATGCAAAAAATTGACGTACTACCAATCAGTCCATGGAGTTTGAGGAATCCATACAGCCCCATCCATAACAACCCGGCCATTGTCAAACCGCGGCTTAACCCCATCCGAGTATCCACTAATTCTGATAATACTGCGACATCCACAGACACATCAAATAACGGAACGAAATTAACCACCGACACTGTAAATAACCTACAATCTACGGTATTGATTTTACGTTGTTTAGCTTGAACGCTATGCTTGGGGCTTGTTTTAAACTTACAGCAGCGTCTCTGGAGCAAGGGCCGCGCATGTGAAATGGTAACTGGTATCCCTGCGCTCTGCATGTCTATCGCACCACGAACGCTTTTTCTGTAACATCGCAAAGGGTAACATAATATTTCATAATTGCAGATATCTTCATCGGCACTTAATTTTTTAAGCAGTACATTGGGTATAACTACTGCCACAAATAAGCCTACTGCTGAAAAAAGCACTGCCTCGCATGTATTGAGTTTACGCACATCTACAATGCTACCTTCTGTTGATGAGATTCTGCTTAATAGTATATCTTCAGCCGCTAAACAGGAAATGGTCATATCATCCATGACGAGCTCTACTCACGAACCAAGAATATTAACACTGGATATTGATCCGGAGGTATATTTATTATTTAAATCGTGTCTTTATCTATGTACTTTTTGATTTCACTAATAGTCTTGAACACATTTTATACTTATTTACACGAATCGTAAAATTATTTATATTTACATACATGCAAATTCGAATAACTTGATGTTCTTCTTTTGGGCATGGTACTTTAACTTTAGATCATACCTAATGTTCTGTTAAACTTGTTGGATAAGGTAAGTGGTGTCGGTCTTTAAGTAGTATAAATATATTGTGATGAACTCAACATCCAGTAACGTTCTTTAACATTTTACATAACTTATACAGTGTATAAAATTCTAACATAGCTTTGAAATCAATTACAGACACAACAAATACGAACGGAAAAGCCCGATGATGGGGCAGGAAATGCTGTCTTTAAATTTATACCAATAGACGAAGTAACAGTGCCTTCATTGAATTCTAATGTACTGAAATTAGCGTCAACAAGACAACCCGTAACAGCAAACACGGCAATGGCTGAGGTACAAATAGTAACAGCGACGTCGGTCACTGAAAGTAATATGCAACCAACACAAACACAAGCTAGCTTGAACGATGTTACCACTACTCTTCAAACTACCGTCGGTACAAAATCTGAAACTACTGTGGAGTCGACAACAGCTACAGTTGAGCCTGTTGCTACAACAGAAAGTTTAACAACTATGGTAGCTACAACAACGTCAGCGCCAATGACAACTTTGGCACCTACTACAACGCCCGTAACTACTACCTTAGCACCTACAACGGCTGCGCCAACAACTACCACCCATCCGCCAACGACAACACCAGTACCGACAACTACCACGACTCCTGTGCCGACAACAACAACTACAACTCCAGCGCCGACTACTACTACAACTCCGGCGCCTACAACTACCACGGTACCAACCACTACAACTACAACACCTGCACCAACAACTATCACTACAACCCTAGCGCCTACAACTACTACAGCAACTCCCACTACAACAGCTGCACCAACTACAACAGAAATACCAACAACTCCACTACCATTAATATTAACAACAACACAAACGGCGACTATGCCAACCTCTACCGCTAGTATTGAAGACGACATTAAACAATATCAAGAAGACTTACAACTCCTGCAAACATTACTACAGGCGACCGGTAGAGATCCAAAAAATTTGAATGTACAAAATAATATTAATCAAATATTGCCTAGTAAAATAACAACTACTGTTAGACCTTTTACGGGAGCACCAGTTACTTCTCAGGCAATAGATCAAGCTAAACTATTAGAGGCGCTTCTATCGGCTGCTGGGCAGAATCCTAACAAAATATCTACATCAACTATTGCTAGTAGTAATCCAGTAACCACTACACCTCAAACAACTACATCTCGCTCTCTTGAAGATGACATTAGACAGTTTGAAGAAGACACAAAATTTTTAAAAGCACTATTACAAGCAACAGGTCAAAATCCGGCTAGCCTAAATTTACCCTCATTGGATAGTATTATAACAACAACTAGTGTTCCAACCACAACCACAACACCGACAACAACTCGACCCACAACTACAGTACAGTCAACAACACAATCGATAGAGGAAGACCTTAAACAATTCCAAGAAGACACGAAACTTTTACAGGCTCTGTTACAGGCTACTCAGGGTCAGAATGCTGGTAATTTAAATATACCGATAGTATCTGGAGTGACATCGAATGTAAGAATAGCCTCAAATCCACAAACAACATCAATAGGGTCCAATCCTACCACACCATTAGAAATTAGACCCGTGTACACAACAACACAAGATCCAGTGTTTAAAACTTTTGCCCCTAGAACTGTCTCCCCTACGTTACAGCCTGCTGCCGTGTTTAGTACTGTGACCGAAGATGTGGGAATATCCACCACTTTCCCACCATTCAATGCAAGAACGACAGCAGGCAGAAGTTTTGAATTCACAACTGTGCCAACTGCTCGTCGAGCACCAACTGGCGCAACTGCTAGGTTCACTGTAACAACTGATATGCCCAGTACTTCAACATTCTCTGTTGAAGAGGATCTGGCATTCTTGCAAAACTTGGTAATTATAATACTTGTTATTAAATCAAACAAAATATTATGACACGTATATCATACACTTTATTCACACATATAATATTATAATCAAGTCATAAGTAATATGCATGTTTTGTGCATGTATTTACCACTAGCTGGTGCTCACGGCTCCACTTCCACGATAAAAAGCCTTTTCTCTAGTTAAAACAATTTCTAAATTAATTTAGTATTTATAGCGATGACCCATTACATATAATATGTCATAGTAACAATTATCTATAATATTCTAAATATTAGTTTTAGATTGACTCGACTTAAAAATTAATATATTTTGTGTTTACTTTTCAGAAATCTGTATTGAAAGCCAATCCTAATACCCAAGATCGCGAAGCGGCTTTGGCAAACCGTATTATAGCCCTAGCGGTCGAAAAAAGTCTCACTGAAATACAGTCTGGAAACACTGATGAATCTGTTCGTATGGGAACCACTATTGCTAACAGTGCAACAACTACAACCGTTAGACCAACAACTACCACTACTACTCCTACTACTACTCCTACCACCACATCTACTACTACAACAACTACAACAACACCTAGACCGACAACTACAACCAGGCCTTTCACAACAACTATATTAAACGGTCCATCTATAGAGGATGACATTAGACAGTTCCAAGAGGACACAAAATTACTACAAGCTTTAATTAAGGCTACGGGACAAGATCCGTCCAAATTCAATATACCCACATTACCAAATATACCGACCGTATCAAATGTGAGTCCAAATATACCAGAGAATATCAACGAAGAACTAAAACTGCTTTCAAATCTTCTCGCTTCACCGTCACCTTTGAATGAACCCTTCGACCCTTTAACACCGAAGACTAACGCTAACTTAGTTACTAAAACTATTGACACAACACCTTTACCGTATGGTGCAAAAATAGCTGTAAAGGACGACTTGAAGAGTGTGCCGGACGATGGGAAATTGTTACAAACTTTGATACAATTGCAGGGTGCACAGGAGACGACTACGCAAAGGAGCAAAATTGCATTAACAGGTGAGATTTGAAGAAATCGCTGTTCCGGTTATCATTCATTAGCATCATTATTTGGAGGACATCTAATCTACTACGAACCATAATATTGGAGTTAACTACTAAGTACTATAAGTTGATATAATCTAGAAAGAATAATATATCACAGCGTTGAGACTTTAATAATACGTAACACACGCAGATCAACATTGCCAACAATTTTATATAAGGCGCAGATAACACATACCACTTTTTTTATTTCAAAGCGTCAAAAGTACTGTGTATTACTTAATTCTATGGACGAAAATACCTGTAGGGCATTGACGATATTCTCGGTTCTCGATTTGGACGTTTGATGATACCATGGTAAATCTTTCATAATATCAGACTAGGACTACTCCTCTAAAACCAGCCTTACCAACAACGCTGAAACTGTGACGGAACGTGAACTTTTATACAATGCATAGAAATATTTCGTCGTTGATTCAACGCTGTACACAAGGTTGTTTTTTAGCGAAACAGTAGGTACACAAAAATATATTTCTTACAGTAGGCATTTATAAGTATATTATTTAGAATTCGCATGATAAAACACCAATGAATAATTCAGAATTGTACGTAATACATTTATACGAGAGATGTCTCGTGAATAGATAATATATTCATGCACATGAATAACATATTTAACAGTCTCACTTATTCAAAACCATCATTACTAAAAAATACAACATGCCCATATTAAAAAGCGACTAAAATATTGTTCCATAAAATTCCAGGCCAAACCTCAGATGAGGCACTTCAAAAACTTCTACAACAAACGCGAGGCGCTGGCATGGTTTCTGAGGCGACCAATGCGCCTATATCTCTCAGCACTGAATATGGCAAGAGCAACGACGCATTGCTAGCGGCGTTGCTGAAGGAGCAAGGTTTTGGTCCAACCACGGCAAGTTCTTTGGATGAGCAACTACGACTTGCTGTTAGTCTAACTTTTCTTTTCTTTTTCATTAATACTTCTAACAATTATCGTAGCAAACATCGAGGCATAACCTGAAGGTAAATTTTAATATTCATAAATATTTATGTCGCAATCATAAGATTTAATTTTAAATTTCGCTTCAAACGCTTCACGTTCATTCTTATCTGCATCTGTCTCACTTTGAGCTTCGTCATTTATTTCACCTTCCATAGTCATTATTAATTTCGAACAATCATTAGATTTAGACATACATGTAACATCGTAGGCTTTACTGAACCAAGTGGTAGTAACGCCTAAGGCGAGGCGGACGACGACGCCGCCGCCGCCACCTCCACCGCCCGCGCCGCGCAGGCCTATCTTGGACGGGCTGGCGTGGCTGTGGCAGCAGTGGAGGGAGACCGCGCCGGGCCCGGGCGCCGCGAGGCCCAGCAGCAGCAGCAGTAACACCAACAGCGTGAGGCGGCCCCCGCCACCGGCGCGCCCCTCCCCCGCCGCCTCACAAGCAGCGTCCCCCGCGACGAGCAACAGGGTCAACTGGTTTGGCTCTGGCCCGTTCGTGGGCAACGCTGACGATAGACCGGCAGCTAATAGAGTGGGTTTCTCATCACTTTTACTTAAGTTGTGTGACTGGGGGTGAGGTGAAGGGGCCGAACTTAGATTAAATACGTCAAACGATAATGGAACGAATTCTCCGGTTATTTTATAGATAGAAATTTACTTAACTTGTTCCTATTTAATCTAAGTCTGGAAATGTGTAAATTTTGTAAAGAACGGTCGGGCTGGTTTGTAAATAGTGAGAAATGTGATGAGATATTAAGTTTCTTTTTGTGATTTTTGTAATACTTTGTGTTTTTTCGTAAATTAATTATTTATAAATTATTGGCTTAATTGGCTTGTACATAAACATTTGTGCCGTAATGCAAAGCGTCCTTTTCTTTGTAATAAAGTGTTTAATTTATATGTTTTTTGTTTCATCACTTGTTGATATATCACGTTTATTAACTCTGAAGCACTATGCACTATGTGTTTTGTGTATATGTAAATAATAAATGTTTTTATCGCAGATTAGATATTGTTAAGCCTTATAGTTATCTTAATTGCACGGTTATTTTGCGGCACATTTAATCGAGTAGATTTAGTAATTACGCTACGATATTGCCCAACCCATATACATAGTAGAACGTGTGAGATTGAATATGTCACTAATTTTCTTATACTTCTATATATTAATAAAATTTGATCTAATTAACAATATCTCTTGTGGTTTCTAAACGTAACCCCGTGGTCATCAAGGTATGATAAAACACACATGTTGTTTCATGTATCCAAATAAGTAGTGAACATTAAAAATTTACATCGCACCTAATTGATTTTAAACACTTGTAAATAGATATCATAGGATATGAGTTGATTGAAAAAGAAATGACAATACTTAAATTAGAGCTCTTGTTGAAAAAACAATTAAGTCGAATAACCTAACTATAAGTACATGAAATATAGTAAAGTGTAATTTATGTAAATGAACTACATTAAAGTGTACTGTAAATATTGTAAATTTTAGTTTGTGAAGTGTTTTGTGTATATTTGGTGAGTAAATATTTTAAGTTCGGTGTAAAAAGAATTTATTAAAATTTTTAACATAATTAAAAAAATAATTTTGCTAAGCATGCCTTGATTTTTTAAACTTATTCTAATTCTGTAAGAACTATCGTCTAAACCTAACTCTATACTATAATAATTTCTTAGGAACGTCTGTAAATGTAATTATTATTCTCAATCTAACACCATTCATAACCATACTCATTTTCAACTCCATGACATTTTCTCTCATTTCTTTACTAACAATGATTGTATTTACTTGTTTGTACAGTGTATATTTATGTCTATAATCGCACCCTTGTTGTTATTTGCACCTTTATGTTATTATCTTACTGCCACATTTTGCATTTATACATGAGTTGCTAAGATTTTTTAAGTGTATCTTACTTTGATGCCTGTTTTCTTCAATGTTTCATAATTAAGTTGAATCAGATAACAGATTAATCAGTTATAATAAAATTACTTCTATGTATTTATAGCACATCAATAATTATGATTGAATTTTAATTTAATTTCATTTTTATTGGTATTACAAACTTACAAAATTTACTGGATTTTTTTCTCAATACAAAAAGTAAAATCAAAGCAACTCATACACTCATAAAGCAGCTAGTAGCTTAGCTCATATTTCCACAACGCCATTTGTTCTAACTAGTGTGACTGACTGTAGATACCGCTCGAGCCGCCGCGGGCGGTGGCGACGGAGCAAGCGCCCGGTCGGGGGCAGCTTGTGTCAGCAGCTATTAATGTCACGAGAGCTTTCTCGCAGTTCCTAGGAGCTGCTATACAGGTGAATGTCGCTAATAGTAGTCATGCTATTGATAATTAGTATAAAGCTTTAGATAATAGAATAGAGAGAAAATAAGAGTGAGCTTAAGATGATATCAGACGCACACACTCCGAGAGATATATTGGAAATAATTTGTAAAATATTTCAGATTATATTTAACAATGTAATCTGATGTAAAAGGTGTTATAAGGTATGATAACGATAAAACAAGGAAGTAAAGAAAATGGACCTCCGTAATCAGACCAAAGATTTGGATCAATTATAAATTATATTGCAGTGTAAACGACAATGTATATATTAAATTATGCGTCCTTTGCAATAATTATATTAATTTCGATGATATAAAGCAATTTTATAGATAGTCAAACTAAGTTCCTAAATAATGTGTTACACGGTTATTCTAAGTTTACAGAGAAATAGCAGAGATAAAATAGTAAGTTTGAAACAGACTAATTGTAACTATTTCAGATAATAACAAACGTAATAATATAACTTCTTCGTGACTACATTGTCATTGAACATTTTAATAAATTAATAATCGTTCAAGAGATTCACACTATTTATCTTTTGTCATTGGTTCACACATTAAATCAACTACTAATCAGTAAAATATCAATACATAATATGTTTTAACTCCTTGATCTTGTGTTAAATTGAGTCACCGGTTCTTTTCTCATGAGACTGATTTTATTGCTTTTAATTCCAATTTTCTATTACTAGTTTTATTTAGATCTCTTTCAGATATTATACAATTGAAAAATATTTTCATTATTCAAACAATTTTAAAGGCAATAGGTATAAGTGATGCGCCAAACCAAATCTGACAAAATTAATCTCAAAGATTGCCTTTGTTTTGATCTATGTTAGTTCTCCATAATTCTTAAAAGACCCAAATATCCTGAGCAGCTTGTTTGAATATCCTTACTATGCTTTTCAGGGAGCTGCCCAGACCGTCCAAAGTGTGATTCGAGCTGGTCAGAAGGCGGCCACCGACGTGTACAGCAACGGCTCTGGCGGTTCAGGATAGCCATGTAGATAGTTGGACTGAAAACTTTCCCGGAAGTGTCATAGTATGCACTATGTGTTGAGTGCTCAAATGTACATATATAGTCGATTAAAGAATTAGAATTAAGGCTTAATAATCGCAATGGTTCAATTTCACAAACAATTCCGAAGTATAAAATTGACGATTTATAATTTCAATTAGTTCAGAAATTGTTCAACCGATATAATTTATTAATTTTAAGTATGAGAAAAGGATGGGTTAGGTTAAAAAGTTAAAGGAAATTACCACCAGGATCATTCAATGAATTTGAGGAAATTATTCGAACCAGCTGTCGTCAACATTTTTGTACATACTTTTGATTATAAGGATATGAACTATCAAAACCACTTTCAAAACTGGATATAAATACTCTATAGTCTATTCTAAGATACCTCTTACCTGAATTCTTGTATAGTAATAGTATATCACCTAGTCATACCGACACCGACTTATATAAATGTGAGAGTTTGATAGTTCATTGGTGTTAGTTAATTTCCTCACAAGTGTTCCTAAGTAGGGGTTGTAAACATTTTAAGGAACGAGACGCTACTTTTAGGTAGAACCTTTCATCTTCAGAAGCTTCGTTTCAAAATTAGAACATAGAAGTAAAATATGCTTACCGTAAATTGGGGTTGATTGAAAAGTGATTTTTAAAGATATTATAACACTGGACAGATCAATACACATACAAAAATAATAATAATAGACTTAGTAAAGATAAATTAATATATGTTATAACTTATAATATTTTTGCATCGATAGCATTTATAAATCATTTTTACGTTTAAAAATGCTCATAGGTGGACTTCTCCAAAAATGTTACATAAACCACTTTAGTTCAAGGCTAGCCTTTTTGTGTCCAAAATATGTAGTAGATTGTTTATTTTTGTTGTTGATAACAGTCAAGCCAATTTTTATGCCCAAACCACAGAGTTTCTCTCTACCCTATTTTACGTTAACCAATTATGGCATATTTACTCGCAGTGCTGAAAGTGTTCAAATTACGTAACTCGCTTAGGATAACGAGACAGTAAAAGTAATGAATGATATTAAATGGATCAGGTGATGTCTAGGATAAAATATGTGATTCTAGCACTACCTTAGTATGTATTATTTAATTTTTGACTAAAAAGATTTTTGTACTTAAGAATTTTTGTACCTAATTGCCAGCAAGCTTAATCGTAAAGCTTCAAAGCTTTTGCGAGGTTTAATGTACCTACTCTATAGTGCATTACGCTTAGCAGAACAATATTCATTTAAATGATATAGGGGATTTTGTATACAATAAATCTGATTATAATATAATTTGACGGTTTGTTTCTGAAAATAAATTTTATACATTTAAATTTTTAATGCAGTAGTAAGCAATTTTTTTAGTTTTTTTTTGTCAATGAGCTCATCATTAATAAATTTAAAAAAAACAAGGCAATGTTTAGGGACTGCCGATAGAAGCGAAAACTAAGTAACTTGTGAATTGTATCGTCGAGCTATGAGATTATTTTTGGTTTGTAAAGAAGTGTTAATAAAAAATATCTCGATTTTTATTGATATTTCAGAAACACATTGTCAACAAATAAGTTAAGTTAGTTATAAGTAATGCCTCTTAATTTTAAGTCTTAATACATGTGCCATCTTGCACGTGCTCGAACGTTTCGCCTCAGGTTTTCATCTTCTATTTATTTATTTAATATTTCTTCGTTCGGTTGAAACGTAGCTCGTCTAATTCATTAGTAAATGTTGGTAAAAATGTGGGAAATTATTTTTATGGGAGAAAATTCCAAAAATATCGCTCTGGCTAAAGGAGTTAGGTGATGTGATTAATAATCTAACAAATTATTTAGCTAAACGACTCGAAAATTCGATAAATGACATTGAAAATAAACGGTATATTTATAAATTTTGTTTTCTTTATTTCAACAATAAACTGGCTTTTTAACCTTCATGAAATTTAACATAAAAGTTATTGACAGCCAATTTTTACTAATGAAACCGACTTTAATAATTAAGTTATTTAATATATTGTATCTGCGAGCAAAGCTTTTTACTGCCTTTAACATAATAATTATAGAAAAAATATCGAACGTCAGTGGTGGAATAATTCTGTAAAATCAATTCCAAAATAAATTGTATTAAAATTAAAATTGGAAAAATCAAACAAAATTCAAATACCGAGGCCAAATAATATATTTTTACTTAATATATCTAGATACTAATTGAAAATTTCAAATAAAAAAACATTTTGGAAAATTAACAATAATAAGGAAAATATATTAAAAGTACTTTCGAAATCAATAGCAGCCGGTTTCAATAAACAATCTCAGTTCAAATGTGCAGATAGATTACAAAAATTAGCCAATAAGAGCACAGTTTGAACATGACTCCGTCAAATGACGTGATTTGATTGGTTCATAATCGCGATCTATCTGCACTCTAAACTGAGATCGTTTATTGAAACCGGCCGTATATGAACAAAATGTTGGTAACCCGGACGTTTGTTTAGTACAGTAATACAATAGTAAGACTGGGCAGTAATATTATACGAAAAATATCATTAATGACTCACTATGACTAGGATGTGGTTAATACTCGTAATATGTTTAGTAATTATAAAATTCTGATAGAAATTGGTTCATTTATAAAAAAAAACCGTTTACGTTTGAAGTTCGAACGTCACAATTTAACTGTAATTATGTTTTTACGCTAATTATATTCCAATTTGTCATATTTTAAATTATGTAATCATATGTATTATAACTCATTATCATACAAGGATTGAAAAATGTATATAATATCTTAGAGGTGGCACATATGTATATATGTTACATAAACGTATAGGCCACCGGAGGCCGACCCGCCCGTGACTATTTAATGGTTTAATATCAAATCTTAAGCTGTTTTTAAATCACAGCGTAATTAGGCAATACTAAATGTCACTAAACGCAATCAAATTTTACAGCCTTTTAACACTTTTCCATTTTCTAGATCACATAAATTATGAACGTAAATAGCAAAATTTATCAATGACCCTTAACGGTGCCTTAAGTTGTTACACTTAAGCCAATGTCAGGGGTCTAATTTGTTATATCCACAGTCGTTATTGTAATATAGCATCGATATATTATTTACCTAGATGCACAGTTGACGCTCGGAAAATGGGACAGCAAAGGATTGCATAAGCACTCGTTTTGCATACAGTCCTACGCCGATGGAATTCTAAATTTCAAAATCCAAATTAAAAACGCTTGCTCATTTCGTCTAAAAAGTTACTTTATAACACGTGCATAGGGTTATATTTGTGTTGATTGAATTAGAACTTCTGATGTTTTTCTTTGTTTTATTCCTGAGACTACTTTTTAGGACGATATTTGCAAAGAACTGTGCATCTAGGGTATATTATATTGATGGACGCAAATCGCAAAATGTATTTATTAATGACCCTTAACGGTGCCTTCAGTTGCTACACTTAAGCCAGGAGTCTATTTTTTTATATCCACAGTCGTTATTGTAATATAGACTTAAAATGAATGGAATAAAGAATGGAATTTTAATAACTTAATGACGCCACCGCGATGCGCGTTTATATGGCCAGTCATTAAGGGTTCAGTATATGGAAAATATATATTTCATTCTAAATGATATTCCAAAATACTATACTATAACTGCCACATATAATGTTTAATATAAACTACTAATGCTTGGTGTACATTAACTAACAATTATGTAACAATAACTGAACGTGTAGCTTAAGCTTTTTACGACATAGTCGTAGCAAAATCTAAAGCTTTCATAATTTTTTGTACATTTTTATATAAAGGGAGATGATAGGAAAATAAATTATTTTATGGTGTATAAGTGTATTTTATTTCACCCTTATTTAGGAACTTAGCAGCAAAATCTGAAGTACATATTTTTATTTAATAATTTTTGACAGCCTCCGTGGCGCAGGCGAGTAGCCGGCTGTGAAGCGAGAAGCCGCGGGTTCAATTCTCGCATTGAGACAAATGTTTGTGTGGCCCACAGATATTTGTTTCAAGTCTGGGTGTTGTGAGACTGAAAGTCTCTCATAGTCTCTGACACCCACGATACAGGTTATACCTAGTGTGGGGTCAGGACTAGGTATGTTACTGTTGGGTTTATTTATTATTATTATGAGACAAAAGCATCAATATATTATACTCTAGAGGCACAGTTCTTTCCAAAAATCCTTATAAAAAGTGGTCTCAGGAATAAAACAAAGAAAAAGATCACAAGTTCTAATTAAATCAACACAAATATAACCCGCACGTGTTATAAAGTAGCTTTTTAAACGAAATCATCAAGCGTTCTTAAATTAGAATTTTGAAATTTAGAATTCTGTTGGCGTCCAACTGTAGGGAAAAGAAGTTAAACTTAAGCACTCCTTTGCTGTCCCATTTTCGAAGCGTCGACTGTGCATCTAGGTAAATAATATATTGATGGACAAAAGTGAAGTTGAATGATAGAGTGAGGAATAACAGCATAAGAGAGAAAGTTGGATTGAAGGAAGATGTAGTGACGAGGATTGAGAAAGGAATGCTTCGGTGGTTTGGCCACATTGAAAGGATGGATGAAAGCAGAGTGACGAAAGAAATGTATGTAGCGGAAGTGAATGGTAGTGTCGGCCGTGGACGTCCTAGACGTACCTTTAAGGACCAAATTGGCGATCTCCTGAAAAAGGGCCAAATAAGGAGTTCTCGTAACCGACGAGCATGCATGAAAAGACTGATGACTGTGGAAGAAGCGAAAGAGGTGTGTTTGAACCGAAGCAATTGGCGCTCCTTAGTCTCTGCCTACCCCAACGGGAAACAGGCGTGAGTTTATGTATGTATGTAAAAGTAACAAAATGCCATCTATTTTGGCATTTTCTATGGTGTAACCGAAACCACCAAGTACGAGTACCACCTTAGTACGAGTTTTTCTCGATTCTCAAAACGAAACGACGATAGTTTACAGTTTCTCGATATCTTTTTGAGTTCGTTGTAGTTTCCGCAAAGTGGCGTTGCTAGTCAAATGTATGGACAAAACGCAAACTATCGTCGATTTCGTTAATCGAGAACTGTCAAAATAAACTCGTACTGCAGATCGAATCTACCGAATAGTTAGTTTGGGATCAAGCAAGTCGATTCGATGTTTATAGCTAGCAACTAACTTTGTTACTAGACTGTATCCCCCAGAGGGGGTTGACGTGAGGCAGGCACTCGGTCGTAAAAAACTAACCCAATTTCTGCAACATGACTCCATACTGAGGTAGGATAAGGGGAGTTGAAAACAAGGCCAGGAGGTTACCATAACGTCTTATAGCTGTATTATTATAATCTTTTTCCTTTTTTTGTACGAGAAATAGTAAAAGTAAGATTATAATAATACTATAAGAGGTGTGAGTAATCCCTCAGGTGGTCAGCGGCCCGAGCAGGAACATTTCTGACAATCTTAAATGTGTTCGAGCTCGATGCGCGTCTATGAAATTTGTATAAAATATTAACCAAATGTCATCTGTGCCCACCGAGCTTGATACGAATTTGATTGTTAAAAGTGTTCTTGCTAGGGCCGCTGATGGTTACTGATCTCCACCGCTCATAGACAGCTACGATATCAAAATAATCATGGGTATATTTGCTAATCTTAAAAGAAAGGATATATTTATTGGATAAGGAAAGAAAATTGGGCCACCTGAAATTTTTCCCCAATCCAAAAAGAAGGGAATATTTATTTTTATATAAGGCCGCTTCCAACAGCTCGATCGGGAAATGTTCAGCAGAGGCCTATGTTCAGCAGTGGACGTCCTATGGCTGATGATGATGATGAAGGCGAATAGGAGCTACCAGAAATCTAACTAACAATGATAAGCTGCCACTTAACGTCAGTTTTCTGTAAGATAATGGTATCAAACTATACAAGTCCGCTCGTGCTGTAGACGCAAAGAAATTTAACAGTATATAGACGGGACAACAGCGCAAAACTTGTGATCCCAAAGTTGTGACCTCGTGGTCATAAGTCACGCAGTCGTATTTGAAACATACGCGCGCAAGGTCGTACCTGCGTCATAATATTTAGACAATAACATTGTCTTACGTGATTCTTGAACATTCACAGAACATTCTAGGGTGCAAATTGTAAGCGCCCTCGCATTGTAATAAGTAGTAGATGGCGTTACTGACGTTTGAGATATTTTTTTGTATGGAAACTAGCTTGATAGCCTGTCTATAGTCTTTGTGTAACGTAACTGTTTACATCGTGGCTACTACTCAATTTTTGCAAGTAGTAAAGCAAGGCCACGGCGCTATAAAATCATATAAAAGGCTCATACATTATGTATATGAGCTAAAGCGATAAAGTCAAGTCTCGCTCATAAATATTTCGATACCTACACCACCTGCGGGCCGAATTACTAAAGCTGATAAGTTTTTTCGACAACCTTGAAATAAGTGACAACGCATAACGACACAAACAGTTTTTTATACATATTTAAAGTGCACAAAAAGATTTTTTGAACAAACACTCATAATTGTGTTTTTGGGGTTCCGTACCTGAAAAAAAAAACTGAACCCTTATAGGATCACTTTGTTATCCGTCTGTCTGTCAAGACCCTTTTTCTTAGGAACGCGTGGAGGTATCAAGCTGAAATTCATATCAAATACTCAGGTCGACAGTCCCTTGCAGCTGTGAAAAATTAAACATCTAAGCCAACGCAATCAAAAGATACAGCCGTTTATACCGCAAATTTTCGACACTCGCAAGGGAATCAAAACCTTCAGGGCACTTCCAGTGAACTCAATTTTGAAATTTGGTACCAAGCAACGTCTTATAGCACATATAAAGGAAAAATTGCGAAATTCATTATATACCTACAGCTTTGTACGAAACTCTTGGTGCACGAGTCCGACTCGCACTTGGCCGTTATTTTTTTTGCTTTCCAATGATAACTGAAGCAGAAAAATTCAGGGAATTGTGACGAACGAAAACCAAAGCTAATTGTCACTGGCTGTAAGAATTAAAGAAATTAAGATGATAAAATGTTTGAATTTGGAATAGACAACTCTAATAAATGTTTGAAGGAGATGTACTATTATGATTTGTTTTCCTTTTACGCCTAAACATTTAACCAACCAGCAACTTCCAGGGAACTCATAATAAAACGACTGAAAGTGACCAACTCTTATTGACTTTTTACATTTGAAATTGGTTATAGTTCTTTTATTTTACTCTTCTCGGTAACTATTCAATTTTATTGTTAATTTAAACACAATTTCTTAGAACTCTCCAATTTATAAAAACGATTGCGAATAAGAAAATAACACCTATATTGAATGTACGTCTACATAGATAGTTCAATTCAATCGTGCACGCCTCACGTGTACGTGATACGATTTTATACAATCAAATGTGTGTTTTTCTCACTTCTGCAGTCATCCCTCTAAGGCGCAACACTTTTTGTGCATATTGCATAAAGGATTTGGCTTAGTTTTTACGACCGGCTGCTTGCCTGCTCCAACTTTCCTTGAGGGACCTAGTCCCGATAGTTTTTAAAATTCGTTTTGCTTGATCAGGGATTCGACAACTGGACCTTCCGTTCCACAGCCTGCTAATACCCTCAGTAACCCAGATGTATGTCATTATAGGGAAACTGCTAGTGTGTCACTGTCACTCGAATCACAACTATGTTTTACAAGCTTAAGGTCACATTTGCTACGTGCAAAAATGAACATATCCCATTTATAATTAAGTGAGAAGCCAAAGTAATGTCTCATATTTATTTTAATACATATTTGAATAGTACCACTTAAGTTCAAATAAATTGTTATTGGCAATTATTAAAGGACATATAATTGCATATCATTTGTATTTCTAATTATATAATTGAGTAAAAAAACGTCATATAATCAAAGGGCGACTTGCACCACTATTACTAACCTACAGTTAGTCCTAACCTCAAGTTAAATTGAAAAATAAATATATGAAGGACATGTAATTCATTACATGTAATTAATTAAATGTCATCATTTATTATCTGTAATTGCATGTAGTACATTACATGTAATGAATAACATGCCCTTCATATATTTCATTTTTAGTTTAACTTGAGGTTAGGACTAACTGTAGGTTAGTAATAGTGGTGCAAGTCGCCCTTAGTCTACTTGATTGCTGTGTAGACAACCTTATTTTTTGCACTGGCCATGCCAGTTGCCAGTAATGCTTGTAGTTCAATTATCTGTACGAGTATTATTATTACTGTTATTTACATAGGTACATATAATATAAGCTTACGCATGTATCTCCGAAGGAGTAAGCAGAAACGAATTAGCGATCTAGAACACCCAAATTTCGTCGAGCTACTTGTCTGTCCCAGATGCGATAGGGGGCAAGACTATCGCCATATCGGGCACAAATTCTAAAGTCCCGGCTGATATTGAATAGAGAAACTCAATACCCGGGGATCGAACCCGAGACCTCAGGACACTAATCGTACCAGAATACAACTACGCCACTGAGGCAGTTTATTATCTATATACATTTCCAAATATTACATCGATTTTTGAATTTCTTTTGAATAATTAGACTTTTATGGAACACAGTTTTTCAAGCATGTTGCAGAACAGATTTGGCTTAGTTGTTACGACCGGCTGCCTGCCTGACATCAGCCCCCTCTGAGGGATAGCTCCTGTATAGTTAATAACATGAAATCTCTTTGTTTGGAAGTTTGAAATCAAGAACGCCATTGTAAGAATAACATGAAACACAATTTCCGAGCGAAATCGACAACCAATCTTGTCCAAATCATATTGATATGTTTATTAAATAAGTAATTTTGTTTTTCAAATAGAGATATTAGATCAATGAATAACGTCATTACTATGGGCGTGCCGGAATTGTTATAACTAGGACAAAAAATATAAGGTGTGTCTGAAGGACATGTTAAGGAAAAACTAATTTAGAATGACATTGGCATAAGTGCAAAAAGTATTTAAATCCAAAACAGAACTTTTAGAGCAATTCGTGGAGGGATTTTATTTTTATCATCATCATTATCTAGGCCTATCTCTGTCTATTGTCCTACATCAGCGGCCCGAGCAGGAAAATTTCTGACAATCGTAAATTTATTCGGGCACGATGCGCGTCTATGAAATACAAACCAAATGTCACCAGTACGCAGCGAGCTTGAGTACATTTACGATTGTCAGAAATTTACCTGCTGGGGCCACTGCTATGCGATATGGCATTATTGTCCTTATGAATATACCTCTGACAGTTTGACAACGTTAGGTTGGTTTGGCTAAATAAGTAATTAGGCTAAGGGCGACTTGCACCACTATTACTAACCTACAGTTAGCCTTAACCTCAAGTTAAATTGAAATAGAAATATATGAAGGACATGTAATTCATTACATGTAATTAATTAAATGTAATCATTTATTATCTGTAACTGCATGTAGTACATTACATGTAATGAATTACATGCCCTTCATATATTTCATTTTCAATTTAACTTGAGGTTAGGACTAACTGTAGGTTAGTAATAGTGGTGCAAGTCGCCCTAAGTAAAATATAGCGCACCAATCTACTATAAAAATAACATCCAATGAAGAATTTACCTAAATTCACAAATAAATGATTTGATTTGATTTGAATAATATTTCCTTAAAACCTATCCATATCGTACTCCAATGTGGATATTCGGATCAGATATTTTTAAGCATATTGTAGAAATGATAAAATTTAGTTTTTAAGCGGGCTTGCAAAATATCTGCGGTATTTGGTTTTAATTATATGTTTCTAAATAATTATTTGGATTACTTTACGTGATAATGTTACTTAGTAATTGACAATTCTACCACGTACCGGCAAGCGCAGCGTAGGACGTCCACCTACAAGGTGGACCGACGACCTGATAAAGGTCGCAGGAAGTCGCTGGATGCTGGCCGCTTCCAACAGGTCGATCTGGAAATCTTTGGGGAGGCCTATGTTCAGCAGTGGACGTCCTATGGCTGATGATGATGATGATGATGACAATTCTATTTGTGTTGTATTAGTAATCATGAATGTTAAAAAGACTTTTTAATTAACTTCGTCACATTATAAGATCAACTTAATTAAATAAAATGGAAGTTTTAGGGAGTTTAATGGAAATGTTATTTTTTTGAAGGGCAAATTTGCTTTTATAGCTTCACCTGTAATTATAGCTGTGTCTGTGATTGAGCACAGAAGCGCCTTTTAGGACGCTCAGACCTTAAATATAACTATCGCTGGGGCTGTAATTAAAGGTTGTGGCAGCATGCTGAAGGACTGCTATTGGAGATGTTCGGATTGTGTCAATGTCAATGGAAATGTCGGTAGAAAGGCTTTTATAGAACCCTAATTTCACTAAACGCACCTAGTATGTACATCGCGTTTAATTTCAATATCCAAACTTGTTAACTCATTTGCCAATACCGACAGGCAAAACTTCTTTCTACCTCGCCTTATCCCACTTTAATGTGGGGTCGGCGGAACATACTTCTTCAAGCATGTTGCAGAAATGATTTGGCTAAGTTTTTACGACCTGCCTGACGTCAACCACCTCTGAGGGGTCCAGTCCCGGGCAAATTAAATTAGAAAATTCGCTTTGCCCGACCTGGGAATAGAACCCACGACCTCCTGGTCCACAGCCCATGCTGCCACTAAACTAAGGAGGCGACTACCGACAGGCAAACCTATAATATAATAATTGATTTTGGAAACTTCATTGGTTTAAGTGCTTTTTTAAATGTACTCATACTTTTATGTATTATTTTAATACTGTTTGTTTCCTTTACTCAATAAAATAAAATAAAATTCAAGCGAGCAGAAATAGCTCCAATTACTAATGTCGAGCAAACGAGCAGTAGTTTATTAATCTTTATGCCCTTACTTATAAAAATATTTAAGCGCTGCTTGTCTTTATACCATAGGTTGTCCCTTTCATTTTTAAACAATGTAACGCAAGGAAAAAAGTGACAGGTTATTCTTAACCATTTGCTCAGCTAAAAATGGTGTTTTAAGTACGGCCCTATAGGTATGAGCATTTATTCTGGCCTCGTTTCGACTGTCAACTGTGACAGGAGTAATTGCGCCATCAGTATCCACCGGGCCAGCTCATTGGGGGTAATATTCAGTATCTGCGCCTCGGGCCTGGATTAGTCTTTGGGAAAAGGAAAGTAATTAGTGGTGATTGAGTGCAACGGGTATGCCGGTGTTAAAAGAAGTCGAATCTTAAAAATAAATATTATTGTTTCGGGTTTGGGTGTGGTGAGACCGCGTGTCATGTCGTTCCTGATACGATACAAAATTTAACTACAATAAACTAATACTTTATACAAAAACGTGTGCTCTAGTTTCGCCTCTGCCCATCCTTCGGGGATAACAGATGCGTCTATGTAAGTGTATGTATGTATAATTATTTATTTTTAATTAACTTTTCATTTATTTACGTGCAGATAAAGGCGTTTTTGGAAATGTCTCGACGCTTAACATTTATCGTAGGACCAGCAGCCCGAGCAGGAAAATTTCTGACAACCGTAAATGTATTCTTGCTCGATGCGTGTCTATGAAATTTGTATGAAATATTAATCAAATATCATCAGTGCGCAGCGAGTTTACATATACATTAGTTTTTCGTGCTCGGGCTAAAGATCACTCTCGTTTCACCATTCCATTTTTTGTTTATTTTGTTGATCAACGTAATTGCGTATAATAAATCATGTATACGTATTAATTACCATAATAAAATATACACTATGGATAAGGTCGAGCGCACATTGAATATGATTTCGTATATATTTAAATAGTTTGAATACGTAAGCACTAAGCGTAATGTAACGAGTTATAAATAAAAAAAAACTATGTATCGAATTAAATATTCTTCTTGCTTTACATATTGAATTTTCATTCGATACAGCGCTGATATTGTTATTACTATTTATTCTTCCATAGAATTATTCTAGTTTGACATATCTATCTCTAATCATAATGCGAGGTTTTTCACAATCCTTATCCCACCTTAATGTGGGGTTGGCTCAACACATTTTTTCAAGCATGTTGAAAAAAGGATTTGGCCTGCCTGACGTCAACCCTTTCTGAGGGATCCAGGTCTGGGAAAATTAAATTAGAACATTCGTATTGTCCGACCTGGGAATTGAACCCAGGACCCACTGGTCCACAGCCCATACATGCTGCCACTAGACCAAGGACTGTTTTTCACAATCGAGTACATGATTATATTTTATTTTGTACATATTTTTCCGTAAAAGCAAATAATACAGTACAGGAACCTATCTGTAAAAACTGCATCGAAAATGGTAGACTGGTCGACTGCCTCGGTGGCGTGGTGGTATTTCGGTACGACTACGGTTCTGTGGTTTCGGGTTCGATCCCCGGGTCCGGCAAAGTGATTGGTATTGGTATTGGTTGGTATTGGTTGTTCGCTAGAGCGCCTCTGCCTACCCCTTCGGGGATACAGGCGTGAGCTTATGTTATGTTATGTTTTTATGTAAAATAGTAGAAAAATGAGGCAATAATTAATATTTTTAATTTTGCGATTTTGAAGGCTTATACCTTTTTATATGTGAGAATATTTAAATACATATTTTTCTCTGCTATATTTTAAATGACTTAAATTTGAACCGCTTCCAACAGGTCAATCTGGAAATCTTTGGGAGAGGCCTATATCCAGTGGCCTATATCAGTGGACGCCCTGTGGCTGATAACGAAAATTTTGATAAAATATAAAAAAATAATAACTACGCAATTGAATATGAAAAAAAAATCGAAACTGTATAATAACGTGTGACCAGCCTTATGTGGCATTTAGCCGTAAGTATAGTAATTAATATTATATATTTCAACTAAAGGTTGATATAAGACGCTTTGTTTTAAGCTTTGTAATCGTAAATGTCGCATTATAATTATCGGTTTGGTTTTATTTTCGTTTTATAGATTAAAACCATTCGGTACAAATACTTTCTATCCATTCCTTGAGAGGAGTCCTAAATTACCTCTGCCCGCCTCTTTAGGGGTAAAGGCATGAGCTTACGTCTATGTATAATAATACTATGTTATAGTAATGCAGGCGCGCTTACACGATTCCGTGCGGAATTTTTGATGCTAAGATTTTCTTTCCGCCTTTAACTCACCTTAATGTGGGATCGGTGCAACACACTTTTTAAGCATGTTACATTAGAATTTGGCTTAGTTTTACGACCGGCTGCCTGCCTGATGTCTGGTTTTTGGCCAAGATTAGTGAGATAAAATTCTGTACTCAAAAAACGAAACATAAGTCCAAAATACAATAAAAGTTTTAACCCCTTGGAGGTGGCACATATATATGTTACATAAGCGTATGGGCCACCGGAGGCCGAGCCGCCCGTGACTATTAATAAGATTATAAAGAAGATAAAAGTAGACATTTAACTGTATTTCGGAAATATTTCTGAGATCATTTTTGTAGACTCAAAGTTTTATGATCCAAATTTATTTCTACATACAAGCCCTTGAAACTTTGGATAATATGGAACAAACATACTTAATAGCTTAAAACCCATGACATAAGAAATCCTATTATAGAATCAGGAAACTATAACATATGCAGTTTTGTGGGATGTATTTATTTTAATAAACACAATAGATTTTATGGATACAAAACTGAATATGTATAAAGGTAAAACCAGAACTATTTACCATTCATTAGAATTCTTGTGTAGATATAATAGAATAACATATTTAAGAAAAATATCCAGACAAATTAATTAGATCCTTATAAAATCTGACGAAAAAGTAACACATTTTCCCAACAGTGGGGCATAATAAGATTACATGAAATAAAAATACTAATTTGGTATGGACGTTTCATTTACGACCTCATACAATAAATATTATTAAGCTGTCGCTATGCGACGCAGATATTCATTTAGCATTATTAAATAGTGTGTTTATACCCAGAATCTAATTAGTATTTGTATTTCAAAAGGTTCAGTATATTTTTAACTAAGTTACTAAAATGACGACATTCTCAAGGCATCCCGTGTGTTTGTTCTTTTTTAAAAGGAATTATCCCAAACACCCACCACTGTAACTCCACCAGCCATGATCAACAACAACTTTTTGATAATTAGATTTTGTGATCTATTTAAGCTTACTACACGAACTTTGGAATATTACATATTTGCAAAATCTTATGTCAAGGTCTACAGTAATGACTATTTTGACCTTTCATGCGCCTAGCATGCGCGTCGCGAGAGCATTTTGTCTGCTTTTTCTGTCATGTTAGAACGGATTTTCTCTATTTGTCTACGGACACTAACATGCGTCCTCATTTATTTTCATACAATATTGTAGACAACATCTCGACAGTCGATTATCGAGATATATCGTGACACGCATGCTAGCCGGGCAGACATTGTATGCCTTGCTGTGATTGCATTGTTTCTATTCATTTGGACAATTGACTTTTGCCAAACTAAACTTTTGCTAAACTTGTTCAACAGTTTGAAATTGAAATGGAAATAAACCCGATTTCGGAATTGCTTTAATATAATATTTCCTGAGATAAAATTGCAAATATGTAACGTCATACCAGGGAAAGGGAAGTCTCACAAATGTGACCAACTTTTAACAAGGAAATTGTTTAACAAGGACAGGGGAAGGGTAAAAATTCATGAAATTCATATAACGTAATTTATGGATGGCCCCTATAGCGATCTATATTATTGTAAATTATGTTGTAATCGAATAAACTAGAACTAAACTAAATTATTAATGGTTCGTGCTTGAGCCTCAGATAATAAACACATTACAAGAGTTATTTAAAAAAGGACCAGTTACTAGACAAATAGCGACCAGAAAAGGCCAATTTTTTATTTCGTATTAATACAGACGATGTTTTTTGCGATATTAACCTATATCATTTGGTACAGTAGCTGTAATCATTTAGACAATAAATTTTTTGCTGCGAAAAAAATTAAACGTTTGGATAGCTCTTATTCCATTACCATAAGGTCTATTGTGATAGCGAATAAACGTTTGGTTGTAAAAACTTTATACAAACTTTTAATAGTCTTGGAAGTGAATTATTAAATAATGGTTGGTAACAAACATAATTGTAAACTTATTTATTATATAAGTGGGCGTGGATAATTGATCCAATCAGAGTGGACAAGTGATATTGCGGCGATGTGGACAATTCTGTCTACAGCATAGCTTGGCCGGACTATTACCACTGTCTCACAGAAAACTGGCATGAAGTGATGATTGCTGTGGCGTTTCGTGTAGTGAATAAGATTTCCGGGGGTTGAAATACCCCACCCTCATTCCCATTATTTTCTATCTCCAACAGGCAGCAGTTTGGTCACGCCCTTGGCGTTCCTTATTTGGCATCTTACAGAAAACCGGCGTTAAGTGATAGTTCGCTGTTGCGTTTCGTTCGATGAGTGAGATTTCCGGTGACCCAATTCCCCACTCCTTTTCCCACTCCGCATTCCCCTTCTTCTCGGTTGGCAACTCACCCATGATACATTTGTGTCTATGGGCGGTGGAGATCATTACCATCAGGTGCACTTTTTCTCGAAACAGAACACAAAAACATATACGCAAAACAATGATTTTCGATGTCTCCCGTTCGTAGAACAATGGACCAGAGACAAAAATGTGTAGCGAAACCGTGTTTTGGGTTAGAGTTTTGTATAATATTTTAGTGATGGAAACGAGGTTTAATATCAGCAACGCTAACTTTTAAATGTTCTAATTTTATTACCAATAGGTCTTGTTGAACCCTAAAGCACAACGAGCTAGATTTATCAATAACGATATAATTTTATTCATAAGTTCCGCGGTACACGACTGTCAATACTAGCAAGTACACCACAAATGATTTAATAATTATTTATTCTGGGCTTTTCCTTTAGTACCCACTTTTTGTTGAACAGGATTTGATCGCGGATGCTAATATTTTGAGATTTTTTGTTTGCGGATGTGGATAAATAGAAAATAGAAAACTCTATACACCATAAAGAAATACTAATACTAACTTTGTGTGACAATAGGCGGTTTTATAATAAAGATTTCTGTTACCAACCTTTTAACAGCAGAATGTGACAGTCATGTTATTGGTCTAGTTGCTGAAGACCGTGAGGCTATGGGTTCAATCCCAACTAAAAACTGTTTGTCTTAGAAAACCTGTAGAACCACGGCTTACGGGCAACTAATATAAACAGTGAATAATAAAATAATATCACATAAAGAAATCGAAAATTATTATCATTTTCTAGAATTGCCAGTACTTCTTTCTTTCTACTTGCCCTTTTCCCACCATATGGGGTCCGCGCAACACACTTTTTCGTACACATTACAGAAATGATTTGGATTAGTTTGTGCAACCGGCTGCCTGCCTGACCTCAACCCCCCCTCCCTCTGGGGGATCCAGTCCCGGATGAATCAAATTAGAAAAACCGCTCTGCCCAACCTGGGCATCGAATCCAGGACCTCCCATTTCAAAACGCACATATGCAACTAGATCAACTAGATCAACAAGACGACAGTAATATCAAAGCTACGATACACAGAACATCTCTCTGTTTATTTACTTTCGATCGTCTACCAAAAAGGTTACTTTTGAGCCTGAGAAAAATAAAAAGCTGTTTTAAATATCAAGGTTTCGCTGCTCTTTAACATAAAATAATGATATTAATAGTTTTGAAAAATATCAATACCAGTAGACACAAAAAATTAAATATGTTTAGAAAGGAAATGTTATTGATTTGAATTATGTCAGAATAGCGGTTTTGAGAATTAAAATAGTTTATTTTCCGGCAGCTGACAGATATGTCTGTACATATCGCCATAGACTATTACGTTAATATAGATATGTCAAAGTATGTTGGCTTGTTCTTTTATCACACAACGATAGAGCCCAAAATCCACATTATTTTTGTATAGAAATATACTTTTAAAAATCGGAATATCCTCCTCCGATATATGGCAGGAATCTTTCAAATGGACGAAGCTGTGAGCAAAAGTTGGTACTTAATCTATGTATAATTTATAAGCTGTTATCCCACTACATTGTGTAGTCGGAGCGACATTTCCATGTATATTGCAGAAAGGCTTCGGCTTCGTTTTTGGGACCGGCCGCTTGCCCGACTTGCCCGACTTGCCCTTCAGTATCAAGTACCAGGATGATTGTTAGTGAACCCAAATAAAATTGAGGTAAAACTAGTTTTCACGGATTCTTATTTTTATAGCAGAGATTGGCAAACGAGCAGATGGGTCACCTGATGGTAAGTGATTTCCACAGCCCATAGACACGGAAAACGCAAAAAATTTTGTGCGTTGTTCATAGGTGCGTTGCCAAACTAAAAGGATTTTATCGTAATTTGTTTTATTTTTAGTCCCGACGTTTCGAAAGCTTTACAGCGTTATAAATGTTGTCCAACCAGGGACTCTAACCCTGGACCTCCAGGTTTAAAGCTCATAATCGGTGCTGATAAACTAAGGAAGCAATAAGTACATATAACAGCTATTTCGAAATGATTATTTTTCGTGTTTTCTTCCCTGAATATGGTCTGCAGATGATCTGAATCAGTGTACTGCAACAAAAACTAAGCACAGCATGACCTTCAAACCATTTTGTTTATGTTCGTAAATAGATTCGCCCACCAGTTTGTTAGTGACGTAAAGGTCAGCACACGTACTATATAGCACAGCAAAAAATGATTGCGCCGAAATGGGTTTAAAGTCGTGCTCCATAAAGCTACGTTGTAGAAAATTTTGTTCTCAGTATAAATGGACAACAGAGGGGCCAAGACAGAACCTTGTGGCAACCCGTTTTTCAACTGGACGAAGCTGCTTTCTTTATCATCCAGCACTTCTTTATTGTAACGAGGGCCAAGGGCTGACTCAGTGGCAAGCAGCAGATATTCCACACGAAAAAATGTACATCCCTAATCCATGCAGCGCCCAAAACGGTTTTAAAGAAGAGCCGAAAACTATGGACAACTCTGAACCGTATACGCACGGGCGTGGCTAGGTGTAATTATCACCTGCATAAGTGGAGTATAGTGGATTCACCGGTATGTGCTTGTGGTGCTGCAGAACAAACCGTATAGCATATCGTGGAGGAATGTCCCAATAGGAGCTTTCAAGGGGGGCCTGCATCAGCTGACACCGGAGGCCGAAAGATGGCTGTCAAAAATAGATATAGAATTCTGAGCCAAATTTTATAATATATTTACTACTCGCCATATGATAATAATAATAATAATAGGGAGCCAGCCCATCTACCTGAGTTGGCGAGTCACCACCTGCCTATTTTATCCGTGTTTTTAACATAGGTCAGGCAGGTGCTATAGTCCCTCCTATAGTCCTTATTGTCCAATTCATTAGCACCTCACAACAATAACCCAGTTTTAATTTTGTTTTTCCATACCTGCAATAGTCCTACACTAACCGGGGGTTGTCCTTGGGTGCATTTCTATAGTGTTCACAGGAATAATTGCCGGTTGGTGTCACATCTCATATTAGATTAAACTTGTCTTACGGGCCTCTACGTGTTGGCTTCGGCCCCACGCACGCTTGCCAAAAGTCCGGGACTTTAATAGTCCCGAGATATGTAAAAGACAAACATAATAATAATAGTATAAATGGACCGACTCGACCGTGTAGCGTAATACATTTATACAGAAAGCATGAAGCTTGCTGCGTTTCGCATGGTGAATGAGATTGCCCATGGCGCAAAATGGGAAAAATAGACTTTCTTAATCCACATTTCTCTCTTTTCCTTTCCAGGGGAGGCAGCGGCTTACCATCCATTTACCATCTGATGCTCTGCTACTCTGCTTTCGTAAGAAAATAAAAGCAAATGAACAGTATTGAAAATTAATCTCTGATGTTAAATATAGCCATGGTGTAAATGGTACAGGTTGTTTAAAATTACATAATCAAACTACATAATCAATCAGATATTTGTTTTGGGTTTGGGTATTGTGTAATCGAAAGACTCTCGTAGTTCTTGATGCCCACGACACAAGACTTGTATCTTAGCCCTCATTCGCATGAGAGCTTTTTCAACGCGCGTTAAAAAAGTGTCTCAACATGTCTGTTCATAATGTGTTTGCTAGAAAATCATTATTGTTTAATTCGGTATATTCTACATACCGCCCAAAAATAAAACACCGCGTTTTAAAATCGCCAGCGTTGAATAACTATACTAAAACTATTTCTTAAGTTTACGCGAATGTTATACATTGAAATAAAACAATGTTTACGGATTCTATCACGATTTGTTTTAATTTTTATGCCCGACGTTTTGAAGGATTTGCAGGACTTCGTGGTCACGGGTTGGACTAAGTGCAAAAAATAGTTTTATTTCAATAAAACTCATTTGTTCTATTACAACTTTTTTTTAACGCGCGTTGAAAAAGCGCTCGTACGAATGGGGCCTTAGTGTAGGGTTAGGAGGATAGGACTTAGGACTATGTATATTATGACAGTTTGGTGTTATTTATTCATCTTCATCATCATCAGCCATAGGACGTCCACTGCTGAACATAGGCTTCCCCCAAAGGTCGCATGAAGTTGCTGGATGCAGGCCGCTTCCAACAGGTCGATCTGGAAATCTTTGGGACAGGCCTAAGTTCAACAGTGTAATTTATTATTTAGAAGATATTTTACAACGCAATGCAATTGAGTATCGTAACGCACTTATATGACCTTAACGATTACAAATACCCAGCATCTCTTTTAGAACGCACGAGCGAGTTCGTAGTAAACTTCCAAATCAATGTTATCTCGATCGATCAAACTTGACGCAAGGGTCATGTTCTCGGAAGCTTCTATTGGCGTACTTCTGGATATTTGGGTACTGCAATTTTTTTTTGTAGTAACCGCACTGTTAGTACTAGATTTAAGTGAAAATCATTATGCTGAATGGGCTACGTATTGGCACCATGAAGGCATGCAACAATTTAACATAACACATAACATAAGCTCACGCCTGTATCCCCGAAGGGGTAGGCAGAGGCGCACTAGCGAACTAGAACACCCACATTTTGTCGTGCTTAGTTCCGTCCCAGATGGGATAGGGGGTGAGCCCATCGCCATATCGGGCACAAATTCCAGACTCCGAGCTGATATGGAAAAATCCAATATCACTTTGCCCGACCCGGGGATCGAACCCGAGACCTCAAAACCATAGTCGTACCAAAATACCACCACGCCACCGAGGCAGTCACATAAGATTAATGCTTAAGTAATGCTCTGTTTTGTCTCTTCCACTTAAGAACGGGACTTAATTAGTTTTAGAGTCAATCGCTGTTTAAATATTCTTATAAGTGAATATACATTTATGACATCTTTATTCTTGTATTTAGAGAAAAATCGCTTACGGAATATCTTCACAAATGTATTTGTAATATAACGCGAATCACTTTCAAAGGGTAGATCAGAGGTGAAAATAATGTACACAACATAACATAAGCTCACGCCTGTATCCCCGAAGGGGTAGGCAGAGGCGTACTAGCGAACTAGAACACCCACATTTCGCCGAGCTTAGTTCCGTCCCAGATGTGATAGGGGGCGAGCCTATCGCCATATCGGGCACAAATTCCAGACTCCGGGCTGATATGGAAAAATCCAATATCACTTTGCCCGACCCGGGGATCGAACCCGAGACCTCAGAACCGTAGTCGTTCCGAAATACCACCACGCCACGGAGGCAGTCTCAGTCACGGTGAAAATAATGTACACGCGATTTATTAGTTAATAAATTCAAAAATGTTGACTATAATATGATTTAGGCTGACATCTATAGACTAAGTCAAAGTTCGATTTAAAAATACCAAATTCTCACTGAATTCGCTTCTTTGACTTAGAATTAGTCGAAGTTCGCCCTATAGATATCAGCCTTAGTAAATACTAAAGAAAACTAAAAGACTAAGAAAAAGAAATATTTTTCCCCATTTAGTATTCATACCAGAAACTCATGAATTCTCAGCCGCAATCTCACTTAACCATGGCGTAATTAATTATGCGTCATTTTAATTAACTATCATTGAAATATTTACATAATATGTTGTCAAAACAATTTACTTCCTAATTTAGGTCAGTTTACTTGAGCAATACATAACAAATATGTAGAGTTCAAGCATAGTCGTGGAAATGTTAGTTTATTATGATGTAGGTTTTCCTAAGAATATTGAAAGTCATTGATGTTATCACTAATTCTTAAATATAATTCATTGTGGCTTTTTCTAAATCACGACATGCTATTTTACAACATAACATAAGCTCACGCCTATATCCTTGAAGGGGTAGGCAGAGGCGTATTAGCGTACTAGAGCACCCACATTTCACGGAGCTTAGTTCTGTAGTTCTGTCCCAGATGTGATAAGGAGCAAGCCTGTCGCCATATCGGACACAAATTCTAAACTCCGGGCTGATATGGAAAATCCAATATCACTTTGCTCGACCCGGGGATTGAACCCGAGACAGTACAGTAGTCTCAGGACAGTAGTCGTTCTGAAATACGACCATGCCAACGAGGCAGTCTTGCCATTCCATGCCAGTCCATGCCATTTAAATTCCAGAAAAAAAATTATCTAAATATTTTACCAAAAGTCTCTTAGAGTCAGTTCAGTCTGCCTTTGTACGCTAACCATGACGTTTTTTTCACATTTCTCCCAAGCACCTCGGTAAAATATTTATATGGAAAAAATTATCTATATTAAAAATATCCGAACGCCTCTAGTGGTTACGTCGGGAATTAAGGTTTTTCATACAAATTATTATACGTAGTCGATAGCGCTGTGCCGGATTTTGGGGCGAAGGGGTGCACGTGCCCGGGCAGCAGGATTTGGGAGGCGGCAAAATCTGAAGGGCGTCCATTTGGGGGCGCTAAAATTGGGCAAAGCTACCAAAGCTTGCCTCCATTTTGAAATAACCTAGATCCGGTACTGCGGTAACGTGAAAACTCGTGGCCGATCTACTGTAGCCCGAGCACGAAAAACTAATGTAAATGTAAACTCGCTGCGCACTGATGACATTTGATTAATATTTCATACAAATTTCATAGACGCGCATCGAGTACGAATACATTTACGGTTGTCAGAAATTTTCCTGCTCAGGCCGCTGGTCATAAACGTATACAGCTTATCCGTAAAGCAGATTCAGATAAAAGCTCCAATTTTAAGCAATTGGTTATGAAAGGCGTTTTTTCCTTATACATATTATGCAAACTATGCTTAGGTTGATACGTGGAAATAATTAAAACCAGTTGTATAATACACTATCTGGGTAGAGTACGGTTACAAAATATCCGTAAGTTACGCAGTGGCTCTGTATCGAATACTATAAAGAAGTGCCATTCATAAAGGCGATTTAAATTGGTAGAATCACGCTGTAGACAGTAACATCTACAGGAGGTTACCACCACCTGTATTAGCAGTATTATTATAGTGTTACTTCGTTTTTTTTGTACGGGAATCGGTACAAGTAAGATTATAATAATATTGCTATAAGAGGTGGTGGTAACCACATTATTTCATAGAAAACTTAACGTAAAGTAGTAGCTTGCTGTTTCATTATTCTCCCACTCTTTCCCAATCCCTATTCCCCTTCGTTAAGGTTGGTAAAGTATCAAGATTTTTGACTATTTGATGTGTTCTGAAGTATGGTTAAACTTTTTGGGCCTTACTTATAAACGCATTTTTAGCTGAGCTAATGGTTAAGAATAGCCTGTCGCTTTTTTCCTTGCGTTACGTTGTTTAAAAATGAAAGGGACAACCTATGGTATAAAGATTAGCAGCGCTTAAATATTTTTATAAGTAAGGGGCTATATATTTTGTTGCTTTTTTCGCCTCTTTGGTCTAGTGGCAGCATGTATGAGCTGTGGACCGGGAGGTAATGGGTTCGATCCCCAGGTCTGGCAAAGTGATTTTTTTAATTTAATTTGTCCGGGACTGGATCCCTCAGAGGGGGTTGACGTTAGGCAGGCAGCTGGTCGTAAAAATTAAGCCAAATTATTTTTACAACATGCTTGAAAAAGTTTGTTGCGTCCCACATTAGGTGGGATAAGAGCAGGTAAAAAGAAAGAAAAATAGATTTTCCAAATTGTAATGGCATTAACTCTAAAAAATACACTTTCAAACAAAAAACATTCCAATGCGTCTACGCATGTCGAAGTTGTTGATGAACATACAAAAAAATGTCTAATATATACAGAGGCATTGTGAACTTCCTCTGTTTTTAACTGGTTAAATTTTTATTCATACAAGAATAGAAATGCCTGTGATCAACCAGCGGCCTAAGCAGGAAAATTTCTGACAAACCTAAATGTATTTGAACTCGATGCGCGTCTATGAAATTTGTATGAAATAACCAAACGTCATCGGTGCGCAGCGAACTCAATTACATTTACATTTACATTAGTTTTTCGTGCTCGAGCTACAGTAATACATACATAGTTACCATATGTTCAATGTGGAATGTTTATATCCTGGATGGCGAGCACGGTACACATGGTGGTAAACCCCACGGTGATTCATTTCGAGTGAAGTTTCAGGATATATTTGAACTATAGATTGAGATTTTTAAATAGTGAAATGTTAAGGCGAGTGTTATGTATAGTGGTAGAGGTAAGGTGCTGTGATTGCCTAAAAAACGCAGTAAAAATTGCCATACATTGTATTTAGCTTGCATATGTCAATTATTGTCTGGACTTTATAAGAGAAGATAGCCTCTGAAGTTATTTTGACATTTCAGAAATAATATAATAATAATAATAATAATATTAGCCCTGTAATATTACTGTCCCACTGCTGGGCACGGGCCTCCTCTACTAAAGAGAGGGGTTAGGCCATAGTCTACCACGCTGGCTTAATGCGCGTTGGTAGACTTCACATACCTTTGAAATTCTTATGAATAATATTCAGAAATAAAATAGAAATTATATAAATTATCGTAATTGCAGAATAAACGAATTCGATTTTAATTTAATCTACTTCTTGGTGGCAGCATGTATGGGCTGTGGACCAGGAGACCCTGGGTGCGATTCCCAGTTCGGGCAAAGCAAATTTTCTAATTTAATTTGCCCGGTACAAGACCCCTCAGAGGCTTGACGGCAGCCGTTTGTAAAAACTAAGCCAAAAGCCACGAGAGGGATATAGTTTAACGCGGGATAAGTGCGGATTGGTCTCATTGGTCTGATGAGTCGACTTCAAAACTTATCTGATCGTTTATGGACCACCACCCTTAGAACAAGTTCTATCGAACACAAAAAGAATTTTGAAAATCGGTCAACATTTAGCGGAGATATCGCGAAACATACATAAAAAAAGGCGGAGTGCGGGCCTTCTCCTTTTTTTAAGAGTTCTAGTTGATCGAAAATCTTTGGCACTGATAGCCTCAATTGACAGCATGGCCCTTATACTTATAAAATCTTTAATCAGCGCCATCAATTGGAGGTGTTCCAGAGGTAGAAGGTACTGAGAGCAGTGGTCAACACTCATAAAAATGTTTTTTTTTTATTTGCTCTACATTACCATAATGTATCTTTGATCATTATATAGATAATATACAATGTTTCGAGTTCCGTAGCTTAGCTTTAGCATCGCTTATGTCTTAGCTACCTACAGCTCAAGTGGAAAGACAGCATTAAGATGACGATAGATAAATAGTGCTAATTAAAAAAGAACCTTGCAAAAGTATTTTGTAAGGGCGACTTGCACCACTATTACTAACCTACAGTTAGCCCTAACCTCAAGTTAAAATAAAAAATAAATATATGAAGGACAGTGCATTTGAAATGACTAAACGGTAAAACCTAAATAATGAAATAGTGATGGAGATACTACTGATTTGGTAATATTTAAGGTGTCAATATACAGTGAGAACGCAACACAACTGCGTCTTGTATAAAGCTCATTAACGTTTATCTTATCACCGTTTGGACCTCAAGCGCGACCTACGGAATCTGCGCAGTTCAAGTGTTCAACCCAAGCGGGAAATATAGAACATAATACATCCATATAGGTACAGGTTTTTGTTAAATTAACCATTTACTAAGGCGGAGCCTGTGCAGGCGGCATTTCATCGGAAAATGTGAAAAAAACCGCCGTCCGACCGCAACGTTTCGAAGTAGGTCTAAGTAGGTCGGTCAACTTCGGCCACCTTCGGGCGGCTTCGTGCGCGCTCGGCGATCGGCGCCTGCGCATACACCATCGAGACACCGTTCCGGCCAGATACGTGCACACGTTCCCTAAAGTTATTCCCATTTTATACGTCACGGGACGCGAATAATATGGACTGATTGTTTACATCGCGCGATATATCGAACGTTGTTGCTAATATTAATACGGACTAAGTGAATCGTTGGACTGTTTCAAGTAAAATGAATTGGGAGAACAGTTTTGCCGAGGAGTCAGACACAGTAAGTTTATTTATTAAATTAATATTTTCGCTGTACACGTTTAATGTTTTAATATGGTTATAAATTATGAAACCGAGTCGGCCGCACTCACACACCCATGGCGTCGTGTGCACATCAGTTGGCGTGTGTGCGTCGACTTTCTAGTTTTCGCTCGACTTGTATTTACATAAAACGTGAACAGTTTTTCATAATATAAACTACATGGAAGCGTTTGTGTCTTGTTTTAAGTTGTACATTCAAGCGACCCCAGCTGTGATGTGATTAGGAATGGCTTTATTAAATTCGTGTTTGTTCGGTTTGACGTATGCAGCGAACGGGCCGCTAATATGTAGCTATTAGCAGATCGTATATAAGTATTTTGAGACGACATTTTAGGTGTCGTTCTTTATTTGAATTTTTTTAAAGAAACATATTAAGCTTTTATAACAACGCCATCTATATAAGGAATTAGGTATTATTATATTTTGTATGTTAATTGATTTACTTATTACTATTTTACATATATCATAATAATGTAGCTTCCTTGGTCTAGTGGCAGGTAAAGCAAAGTAAAGCAGTGCAAAGCGCATTTTCAAATTTCATTTGCCCGGGACTGGATCCCTCAGAGGGGGTTGACGTCATGCCGGCAGCCGGCCGAAAAATTTAGCCAAATCCTTTCTGCAACTTGCTTGAAAATGAGTTTTGCGCCGACCCCACATTAAGGTGGGATAAGGGCAGGTAGAAAGAAATATTTCCATAATATCTATCCACATGATAATACCTTATGGAGTACGTACGTATTCTTATTTTTTAAAATAAAACTTTAAAAACAAACATCTTTGTGGGAATAATAGTCGCACCTGTGGACGTGGAGAAATATAAATTAGTTTGGAATTAATGATAGCGTGATACGTATGCAAATAAGCTTAGATGCTAAATTATTCACTCCTAAAATAGTCGTTATTAACATAAAAGACCGCACATGTTTTTTTAATCAGCGTCTAGAAGCTAGTTTGGTAGGTACTAGGTATGATTGTTAAACCACAGCGTATCTTTATCGAGTATTTGGTAATCAAGTCATGAGTGATGAATAAATACATCCAACAGTCACACGCTCAGCAGTGACCCCACACTATTTTTGACCTGTGTTGAGTGAGGGTAACATTGATTTTGAGGGACTTAGGGTCCCATAACACCCTGACCCGAAAATGTCTATGGATTAAACAAGTATTTGGGAGCAAGGGATTGAACCCGCGACCTCTCGGTTCACAGCCGGCTATATGGTCACTGTACTGCGGGCTCTAATTTTGAAGGTCGACAAAACAATTTTATAATTTTAGGCCCTTAAAAAAAAACTAAAGGCAAGTTCCACAATCATCAAGGGAAGGTTTCGTGCTAATTTAAAATTTTAGTAGTTCTTAAGATATCACACCTTTGTGATAGTTTTTTATTACAAATGAAAATAAGTAGACTTTTGAACGTTATGTCTACAGCACGAAAGGGCCAGCTCGACCGGTTTGATACCACTATCTCACAGAAAACCGATGTAAAGTGGCAGCTCGTTGTCGCGTTTCGTTCAGTGAGTGAGATTTCCGGGGGCAAATCATCCCCCCTTTCCCAAATCCATTCCCCTCCCCTCCTCCTCTTAGGTTGGCAACGCACCCATGATTATTTTTGTGTCTTGGGTAGACACCCAAGACACAAGTAGTACCTGCTGGTATGTGATCTCTACCGCCCATAGACATGGGCGGTAGAGATCACATACCAGCAGGTGGCCCATCTGCTCGTTTGCCAGTCTCTGCTATAACAAAAATTTAAAAGGGCAGGAATACATTTTATATAACTCTACCAACTCTATTATACTCTACTCTATTATACTCTACTCTATTATTTGTAATTCTATTATAAGATAAAAGAGCATTATCACAATCTTCTTCCCATCCAGCCCGCCTAGCATGCGCGCCACGAGATATTTCGATAATCGACAGTCGAGATGTTGTCTACAACATTGTATGGAAATAAACGAGGACGTATGGTAGTGTCCGTAGACAAATAGAGAAAACCGCTTATAACAGGACAAAAGGCGTAGACAAAATGTTCCCGTGGCGCGCATGCTAGGCGGGCTGGTCTCAAACTTAAAAACATTGCAATGTCTGCATACGCATAGAAGATTAATTATTTTGCATATCAAAGAAGCTTTCTAAAGAGATCAGTTACGATGCATTTTCTGTACTCATGTTCAAAGTAATTTATCAATACTATTGACCACCTTAGATAACCACATGCAAGATCTTAGGTGGTTATTATTACCTTTCTTTTCTTTCTTTCTACCTGCCCTTATCCCACCTTAATGTGGCGTCGGCGCAACAAACTTTTTCAAGCATGTTGCAGAAAGGATTTGGCTTAGTTTTTACGACCGGCAGCCAGCCTGACGTCAGCCCACAATGGGGAATCCAGTCCCGGGCAAATTAAATTAGAAAATTTGCTTTGCCCGACCTGGGAATCGAACCCAGTACCTCCCGATCCACAGCCCATACATGCTGCCACTAGACCAAGGAGGCGACCATATATTGGTTATTATAACCAATAACATTTAATATGAAGGTTCTGTAATTTGACCTCTGGGCTTCCCTTCCGAATCATGGTCCCCTAAAAGGAAAATGTCTGATATAATCACGGAAAGAGAAACTAGCTTTAATATTAAGAACAACTTGCAGCTCTGAGGTGAATCTCGATTTATCTTAAATCTCGATTTTAATTTACGATTGCCTTGTAGGTTAAATCGAGTTTAGGACTAACTATTAGATTAGTAACAATGCTTTAAGTCGCTCTAATGAACTTAACGTACAGTCTTCAAAACTTATCCGATAGGGACGAAATTTATATGGAACTACTCATCGAATAATCTCTATCGAACACAAAAATAATCTTAAAATTCGATTCACATTTGGCGGAGATATCGAGTAACATACATAAAAAATACAGACGAATTGAGAACCTTCTTACAGATTTCTTAAGTTTACGCGAATGTTATACATTGAAATAAAACAATTTTTACGGATTCTATCACGATTTGGTTTTTAGTTTTTATTCCCGACGTTTCGAAGGCTTTGCAGTCTTCGTGGTCACGGGTCGGAGTGTCAGTCGGTCGAACCTTCTTCTTTTTTTTCTAATTCGGTCGAAAAGCTAGTCTAACTTTACTCGATCCGGAGATCAACCCGAGACCTCAGGACGGTAGTCCTACTGCGACCTCAATCACAACTACGCCACAAGCTGGCAATATTAATACATATATCTCTATCAATAAAAAATAAAAGTTTATTCTCTAACTAATAGAGGTAGATCTTCACTCTCAACTAGCACGTGACGATGTAAGGCATAATTATCGAAAAATAACGTCGAAACAAACAACTCAATTGAGATAAGATATCGAGGCGCACGACTAAGATGGGGATACTGTTTCACGTTAATTAGAAAGAGATAGACGTTGTTTGTCGACATTGTTGCTTCGTCAGATGTCGATTGTTGTGATTAGTATCGATTAGATCATTTATGAGGAAATTACTTGGGGTTAACGTAGATTTTTTATAATTTTACTGTATTAGAGTAGTTTTATTTACTACTTGCTTCTGCAACTTCGTCGGCGTATGAGAGAGCGTCGCCCCGTTGGTCACTCCGTCAGTCACCCCGTCTTAGGTGTCAAAATTGTTAAAATTTTAGGTAATTAAAAAAAAATATATATAGGTTATGTTAGCTTTCCATAGGTAAAAGAATTTTCAAAATTGATTCAGTAGTTTTTGAGCCTATTAGTTACAAACAAAAATACAAAAAAATCTTTCCTCTTTATATAGTAATGTAGGGGTAGAAGTGTTATGTAGATGTAGATAATTATTTGCTGTATTATTGGCGCTCACTTGGAGAGGCCTATGTCCAGTAGTGGACGGCGATAGGCCTAAGATAGATAGATAGAGAGTCGTTTTGAGTATGAAAAATCGAAGAGAACTTGTCATTTGGTATTTTTTAACGCGACACTAGCGCTTTTTATAACCGATTTCAGTGGATTTTTGCAATAATTAATGAAAAGTTACCTATCATGAATGCCCCCATGCAAAAACTTGCTTAAACTTTTCTTTCTTTCTTTCTACCTGCCCTTATCCCACCTTAATGTGGGGTCGGCGCAACACACTTTTTCAAGCATGTTGTAGAGAGGATTTGGCTTAGTTTTTACGACCGGCCGCCTGCCTGACGTCAACCCCCTATGAGGGATCCAGTCCCGGACAAATTAAATTAAAACTTTTAATTAGAAAAAAATCGCCTACAGGGTTACCACAACCTCTTATAGCAGTATTATTATAATCGTTCTTCGTTTGTTTTGTATGGGAATCGGTACAAATAAGATGATAATAATACTGCTATAAGAGGTGGTGGTAACCCCCCTGTTATATTCTTGGTATTCATATTTTTTATTATACTTTGAATTTCCATTTTAGATCACTTGTATTTAAAGAGAAGATAGTGTAGCTTTAGAGTAACTAATGGTTCAACCAGGTTACGCAAGGAAAGATGCGGAGAAGAGTTGTAAATAGAGGAGATAATAGTTGCAGAGACTTATGTCTCTCATATTACTAATTACAGCTTGTGTATTTACTTAGGAATTTCCCCACTATGTTATCATTAAATTAGAAGTTAATGACTTAGCGCCTATATTCTAAAGTCCAAGGCAATATTAGATCTATATAACAAACAAATAATCAAGATACTTAAGTCTATTGGCTGGGTATATGTACTGGATAAACAGGGAGGTTTTTGTAACGCGATTTGGTCAGTACTGGATCTCCTAGTGGGAACTTAGCCCGTCGTAAAAACCTGAGCCAAATTCTTTCTGCAACATACTTGAAAAAATGTGTGCAAATACTGAGCAGAAAAATCTAATATTACTCTTCACTCTTCACTCGACCCAGGCATCGAACCTCAGATCTCACGGTAGACAGATGGTGTATTTTGGTTTATTTACATAATATTGCGTCTATGGCCTAAATTATGTAATGTCGTTTCATGTTTGTGTACAAATGACGTTTTAATTGACGCGTCCATTTTAACGCATTTATAAATACTATGGTAATTAATTACGCTTTGAGAATTCAAATAATGGAAATTCAATAACTAAAAGGTCAACGTCATTTTTTTTATAGCATAGACTGGCAAACGAACAGATGGGTCACCTAATGGTAAGTGGTCTCCACCGCCCATAGACACCTAAGACACAATAAGAATTATGGGTGGGTTGCCTACCTAAAAATAGGAAATGGAAGGCGAGGGAAAAGGGATTGGGAAAGGGAGAGGGAGAAATGGGCCACCGGAAATCTCACTCACCGAATGAAACGCGACATCTTGTCACTTTACGTCGGTTTTCTGTGAGACAGTGGTATCAAACCGGTCGATCCGGCCCATTCATGCTGTAGACGGTACTGTCTACAGCGTGGCTCTACCACTCAAAAAACTTGTCTCGATATGTTTGTATTAAGCAAGTTTTAAACCGTTCTTGGAATACACTATTGAATACTAAAATAGTCTTCATAATGGTCCACATTCACATAGATTCACTGAGATAGCATATATAAAAAAGATTCAGAAGAACACAAAGTCTTCTCTTTGAATTTTAATGGCAAATGAGCTGTTATTTTTAATATATTATGTTATTTTGACCACCAGTCAGCTTATATATCATCATCATCAGCCATAGGACGTCCACTGCTGGACATAGGCCTCCCCCAAAGATTTCCAGATCGACCTGTTGGAAGCGGCCTGCATCCAGCGACTTCCTGCGACCTTTATCAGGTCGTCGGTCCACCTTGTAGGTGGACGTCCTACGCTGCGCAGAGGATTAGCAAGTTGAAATGGCAGTTGGCAGGGCACATAGCTCGTAGAACTGATAGCCGATGGGGCAGAAAAGTTCTCGAGTGGAGACCACGTACCGGCAAGCTTATATATACTGTAATGAAATAATCAAAAGTTAAAAAATTTAACTGACCGACTTCCAATTGATTTGATCATGACCATTTATATGCGATCCTTGAAATAAGCTCTATCGAACACAACAATTTTGAAAATCGGTCCACATTTAGCGGAGATATCGCGTAACATACATAAAAAAACATATTGAGGACCTTCTCCATTTTGGAAGTCGGTCGAATATAGCAAAATAGCTTCTAAATAGTAAGAAAGATCTCACATGCTAACCCACATACGAGTTCACGCGCCATCGGATCGCTTGAGTAATTAACGTGACGCTTTCTACGCGAATAATCGCAGCGTGCCGACCGCGCGGTCTGGATACACCCTAATTGGACGAGTGATGCGCTCATGTAATTATGACCTTAGAAAACTTTTACTCGACTATGGTTGACTGCCTTGGTAGCGTGGTTGTATTTCGGAACGACTACCGTCTCGGGTTTGATCCCCGGATCGGGCAGTGATATTGGATTTTCGACTGACTTCAAAAAAGGAGGAGGTCCTCAATGCGTCTGTGTTTTTTTATGTTATGTTCCCCGATATCTCCGCCAAATGTGGACCGATTTTTAAGATTTTTTTTTGTGTTCAATAGAGCTTATTTCAACGGTGGTCCCATAGAATTTGGTCACGTTCGGATACAATTTGAAGTCAGTCCGTTAAGTATTTAAATTTGCAATTACTCAGTATCAGCCCGGAGTCTGGAAATTACGACCGATATGGCGATAGGCTCGCCTATCACATCTGGGACGGAACTTCATCAATCCAGCGAAATGTGGGTGTTTTAGTTCGGAAACAGGCGGGAGCTTATCTATGTATGGGAAGCCCAAGCGTGGGTATATGTTTTATATGTATGTTTGATGGCACCTCCTTAGTTGGGCGTATGTATGAATGGCTGTCAGCCGAAAGGTCCATGGTTTGACTCTCAGATTGGACAGGTTTTTAAATGACTTGGAAAAAGGAGATTCTCAATTGCATTCTATATATTTATCATATAAATCTATTGGCCCTGGACTGGATCCTTTAGAGGGCTTGGTTTAGGCAGGCAGCCAGTCGCAAAATCTAAGCTGAATCATTTCTGCAACATGCTTAAAAAGTATGTCACGCCGGGTTGAAATGGGAGGCGGTCAAATGATAATTTGTTTAAAACTCAATTTTTTTTTGTTAGAAAATTAAAAACAATCCAAACAAGTGCATGTCTAATCGCAATGTTCTAAATCAAAATAAATCAAAAGAAAAATAGCAGTGGCTTCCCCTTTAATATTATTTATTATTAGCGAGATATGTGTGTTGTCTTTCTCCCTTATATTTTTTCTTCTTTAATCAACCTTGCTTCTACTTTCAATTAATTGTGCAATTTTAATTTGATTCATATCTTTTTAATTGAATTCTATTATTGTTAATGATATAATTGTTTGTGATTACAATAAAACATTTTGAAATCTATTTTATCATTTTTATCTTGGGAAGTGATTGAAGGATAGATAAAAAATTATAGATAGGTTATAAAAATTACAGTGAAAACACCTCATAGATATTTTGTAACAACAAGAATATATAATAATACATACATATATATAGACGCGCCTATATCCCCGAAGGAGTAGACAGAGGTGAACTAGATATCAAGAAAACCCACATTTCGCACAAGCTTAGTTGGGTCCCAATTCCCAGATGTGATAGGGGGCAAGCCTATCGCCATATTCCAGACTCCGGGCAGATACACACTGAAAGTACCTAAACTACTGGGGATTGAACCCAAAACCTCCGGACGGTAGTAGTACTGCGCACGCTAAACGACAATGTCACTGAGGCAAGTAAAAAATAATGATATTTGTTTTCCTATTAATCATGGACAGTGCGTAATTCTATAACAATTTGACTTTTATAGGAGTGGCTGACAACTGCGATATATGAAAATGACGTGTTATAAGCAAAGCTTTAGCCTTTATTGATATATGAAAATGCAAGTAATTTCTACAGAGTCATGAGTTGATTAATGTTTTTCACTTTTATTTGCTATAAAGATAGCATCGTCTAGCATATACTTGCACAGTTTTTTATATTATTTACTTAAAAATAATGTACATAAATCACTGCTCTGAGGCCCAAGCACGAATAATTTTGACAAACGTTTTCGAATCGAGCTCGCTGCTGATGTCATTCGGTTAAAATGTCATATAAATGTCATGTATCATGATAAATATACTTAAAATAGGGCACCAACAAAACAGGTTCCAGTGATATTTAAAATATTGTGTAAAACATTGTCATAACAAAAAGAACAACAAAAAAGCATTAATTAATTGCAATTTAAATTTACAAATCACACTGGCATGCATTATACCTCTACACAAGTTTATTTCAAACTTGTATTTGTTGTTTATAATAATAATTGACCAGCAGCCCGAGCAGGAAAATTTCTGAGAACCGTAAATGTATTCGTGCTTGATGCGCGTCTATGAAATTTGTATGAAATATTAATCAAATGTCATCAGTGCGCAGAGAGTTTACATTTACAATAGTTTTTCGTGCTCGGGCTACTGATAAAGGTCACAGGAAGTCGCTGGATGCAGGCCGCTTCCAACAGGTCGATCTGGAAAACTTTGGGGGAGGCCTATGTTCAGCAGTAGACGTCCTGTGGCTGATGATGATGATGATGAAAAATAATTTAGCTCTTTACTTATAAAAACATGTATGCACTGTTTATCTTTAAGAAAAGATTTTAACTTTTTTCCATGCATTGTTTGCAAAATGAAAGGGACAAACTCTTCTTAAATATATCGCGTAAATATTTTTTAAGGAGCTTATTGTTTAATACACGAAGTCTACATCATCTTATAACAAAGTTGGAAGTACTACTTCATCCATTTTTCCCAGACGGGTTGAGTGTCAGGCAGAAAATTAAGCCGAATCCTTTCTGTAACATGTTTGAAAAATTTTATTTCACCAACCCTACATAAGAGAGAGATAAGGGCAAGATTATAAGATAAAAAACGCATCAAAATATCTCATCTCGATGTAGAACTTTGTAAAGACATCCATTTATTCCAAATATTTAACTAAGTACATACATACATAGGCCCACGCCTTTATCCCCGAAGGGGTAGGCAGAGGGGCACTAGCGAACTAGAACACCCACATTTCGCCGAGCTAAGTTCCGTCCCAGATGTGATAGGGGCGAGCCTATCACCATATCGGGCACAAAGTCCAGACTGCAGGCTGATATGAAAAAATCAATATCACTTTGCCCGACTCGGGGATCGAACCCGACACCTCAGGACGATAGTGGTATCGTGTACTAAATTCAAAAATGTTGAAATAAAGCATTTAAAGTAAAAATACCTATACATAAAAATAATAGATATCCTAACAAAGAGTCCTTTATGTATATTTATGTTACTATGTATCTACTCCTATCTACTGTAACAAAGTAACAAAACACCCTCATTTGCATATGGTCTTTAAATATGATCATAACAATAATTAAATGTTACTGCGCATTAAAATAACTGAACGATATCAAATTACTTCCGACATTTTATAAGCCAGTCGTGCTTAAATGTATCACGATGTACTTGGGTTTTTTGAGTGGCTCGCTTGGTATGTTTTAATTAGAAGTAAATAGAATTATGTGCTAAGTATATTTATCATGGAATTAATTAAAGGACTACATTAAAATTATAATAATTATAGCCTCTTTATTTACTAAGTAGATAAATTAAATTTCATTCCATTTGAATTAAAAAATTACAACAAAATTAGAAAAATAAATAAAAATTAGAATTAAAATAAAATTTATAAATTGATTGAAGATAGATTTGATTCATCATCATCAGCCATAGGAACGTCCACTGCTGAACATAGGCATCCCCCAAAGATTTCCAGATCGATTTGATTAGTATATGTAAAAGCGTTACATACTGTACTCGCTGTTGCCTGCAACTTCGTTTGAGTGAAACATATTTTTTCGGGATTAAAAGCCTATGTGTTAATCCAGGGTGTCAGCTACCTCCATACTACATCTCATCAAAATCGGTCCAGTCGTTTGAGAGTGAAGAAGTAACAAAGAAAACACACTCACAAACTTTCGGCTTTATAATACGAGTGTGATTTGAAATGTTTCCTTGAACAAAAAGGAAAGTTTAGTTGCCAATTAAAAATTACTAATATAATCTCATATAGTTTGCTCTACCTAATATTAAAGAATTAGCCAAAAATAATAAAGAGGTTACTATGCTATGTAGTCACACATAGGCTGAAATCTACAGAGAGAATTTCGACTAAGTCTGAGTCAAATAAACGAACTCAGTGAGGATTTGGAATTTTTAAATCGAACTTTGACTTTGTCAGAGTCATTTTTTACAAGAAAATCTATGCTTTGTCTGTCTGTCACTCTGTTTTTCTTGTAAAAAATGGCTCGGACTAAATGGTAGTTCGATTTAAAAATTCCAAATTTTCGCTCTATAAGAATAACGTTAATGATCCTATACATTTTGCACTTACATACGTCTTAGTGATAACAATATAGCTTTGTGCTTCAAAGAACTCGGAAGCAATCCCTTCGAAGGCCGGTCGTGAGTTGATCATTATGGAAGAAAACTATAATCACATTATCACAACGCAAAATAGACTCTAACATCAATACCTTAAAGTCCAACTCGCCATAGCTTGAAAGTATTTTTTTTAAATTAAATAGTTCTGCAGCTACGCTACAATACCTTAACGCTTCTTGTCGACAGTCGAATTTGATTCTTATTAAAAAATAATACGTGTCATAATTGTACAAGTATGGATGTTGAAAGTAACGCGAAATACCAGACTCGGGACGTTAAAGTTCGAACGTATAATTTCAATTATATGATTATAGTGGTTTTAAACTTTATGGAGGTATTAACATTTTGCAATGAAATAATTTAGTTAAAGATTTTATATGAAGTAAGCAGTATTTTTAGATTATACATACATTCAATAAGGAGATAATAAGGAAAATCAATATATATTTTAGATAATAATATTTTTATTTTGAACTATCTGTAATACAATCAAATGGCAAGATTTTCACTTTTCAGTCTTTTACGTTACCCTAAAATTGAACTAATATAAATAACAGGCTGAATTGAAACAACTTTTGTATTATATTTGTAGATATTATGTGCATTTGTTTGTATTACATCATTGAATTGATCGATATAATATAAAAAAGCATAACTCCGAAATTCCATAGTAAACTATTTGTTTGTGTTTATAACAAGAGTAAAGCAAGCATTCATGATACAGAAATAACACCATAGTATTTCTATTTACCCAAAAGTTTCTATACACCCTATTTTATAATAATTATTAATAGACCAAGTCAGAGATTTACTCGAGAAAGGTCAAGTTAAAAGTACCCTAAACCGACGTGCATGCATGAAGAATGTAATGAGACTGAATGAGGCGAAAGAGGTGTGTAAGGATCGTAGCAAATGGAAATCCGTTGTCTCTGCCTAACCCTATGGGAAAAAGGCGTGAGTCTATGTATGTATGTATGTATTAATTAAATGTAACAGTTTAAGAAAATTTACCCAACTTTTGCTGATAAAAATGGATGCAATACTCCAGACGATTTCAAACGCATTGTACCACGTATTATTTCTCTACAATCCATTTAAACATTAGCAGAAGGCTCGATAGCAAAGAAATCTGACCGATTAGGTACGGTTAGAGCACGCTCCGTTGAATTATAATGAATCTCTCAGAGTTAAGAGAGCATTTATTTTTGTTTTTTACAGTTCACTGCGACACGTTTAGTCTAGGTAGAGAAATTAGTGTTTTAGCCAATAGCGGATATAAATTTATCACAATTTATGTAACTATTTGAGTACGTATTGAATATTTTTTAAAGGTTTTTAGAATAATTTTAACTAAAATAAAATGAACAAAATTGTTATTTTCAAAGGGAGTTAAATGTCGGTGCACATCGAATTACAATGCACCGACTTCAAAGAGAACAAAAGTTGTTATAATTGAGTATTTCAAGTTGGTATTTAAGTTTTTATTAAACTGTTAATTGCTTTTTAAAGTTAAATTCCTAAGTAACCTTATTCACTCATCCAGTCAAGAGAACATAAGCTCAAGCCTCTATTTCTGAAGGCATAGGCAGAGACGAACTAGCACACCCACATTACAGGAAATATTTCTCGTGTGTTATTAATTTTAAACGCTTAATAATTGTAAATGTCGTCGCTTAACCCGAGTTTCCCGCAGTAATATTCAAAGTATTTGAGTACAAATTACACAATTATACCCTTCAAAGAGCGGTGAGAGCGTTTAAACGCTCAGCAAATTGTCACACAATGAACATGGTTGTGGAAACCTACATACTTCACTAATTACCAACTTAAATGTTCATTCAGTATTTCTTTGATACAACGCATTGGCATAGCTTTTCAAAGCTTTGGGAAGGATGATCCGAATACAAAACACCGACCATACTTTTATTATAGCACCAACAGTTTCCGAATAACATGACTGTAACATGCACATGGATATGACGAATTTTTTGCTTTTGGCTACGGAATCCTAAAAGCAAAAATGAAGCAAATTGAGCATTCACAATCTTTATTATCTAAATTAGGCGATGACCCTTTATACTATAAAGATAGACTTTTAAAAATAATTAATACAAAAAATTGCAGAATCGAAATTAATTCTTTTGTATCATAATTGTCAATTAGGTTAGATGATAAAATTCATTAAACTATAAAGTTTGGGATAAAATAGTTTATCTGGGTTACAAATTGCCTCCCGGCGTATTACTTTCCCCTACTTGTAAGACAAAGGCCATGCAAAGGTTATTATAGAGGTAGAGTCACCAATAAGTAGAGCCGTTCACATAATGCGTCATATTGCGTCACAATTGACCGGAAAGTGTTTTCACGTGCGTCATTATATTTTAGTGTATAACACGTAACCGTGAAAGAATTGTAATTATTGATTTTTATGTCGATATATTTTTTTGTTGGAACTTATAAAAAAAAAACTTTTGAAAATAATTTGCGTAACGTATAACAGCAATTCCTAAAGTTAATTCCACAGAACATAAGGGTTCCGTTTTCAGGTTTTCGTACAACTAAATATCTTATCACTAAATAGTCAAATTAACAGTAAATAAATTCGCAATCTGATTTTGGTTTAAAGGTTTTATTATATTGATTTATATTATGTAGATTTTTGTTTTATAATAATTTTGAATTATAGTGTTATTTATTTATAAATGTAAGTGTTAATCTGGGATCTATAAAGACGTTTTTTCGAATGTTCAGTTGTTCAAAATTTATTAACCGCTGATATAACATTGTTTCAGCACGCTTTTTATGTAAGAAAAAACAAGTAACGACCTGTAAGATACCTACTGATATTTGTTTGCATCATCTATGGTATATAACTTGATATATAACCATATTTATTGTGTTTACATACGTAGACAAGATGCCAAATAAATCCATGTATCATTTAAAAAAGTGTTGAGTTTATATCACAAAAACAATAAAACTTAATCCACGCGCCATTAATATTAGAATTAATATACACAAACAAAAATGCAGAAGATTTTACAAATTATATTTTAAAGTATAATATATGTTAATATGGTTTAATGTAATATTTATGTTAATTCGACTTAATTTGCCGACACAGATTACTCCGTTGATAATAATATGCATTTTCTGCCTTCGATACATTATGGACTCTGACACCTGTTTTGACCTGAATCTTTTAAGTTGTATTTGGACTCTGTCTATGCCGCACACTACAGAGATTTGTATATATATACAATTAGGGTTCTAGAAGTTTTGTTACTTTGCAAAGATTACGAGTTTTTATTTTCATCATAATGTTTGTCTAGAAGTGCCTCTTACGGAAACTATAATGAACTAAAACAAATATTTGCGGGACACTAAAATTATCAGCATTTTTTAGAACTGTAACATTCGAAATTTAACATACTAGTGGTCGCCCAATGATCGAATTTCAACCATATATTTTTAATTAATTTAAAGTATTTCTATGCACTTTATATAAAAAAAATCTTCGTTATTGCATTCACACAACAGCGAAGGTTTGTTTATGTGAATGCGACAGCGAAGATTCGCGAATGATCGGGAACGTTCGGTCTCCATCGCCGATAGCCCTTCGCGAACGTTCTTTCGCCTTCATTCGGTTGGTGTGTACCCGCCATAATAAAGAAAATCGGACAAAATGAGGTGTTAAGATCATTAAGCTATCTCGTCACGCAAAACTGCCACTGACTAACGTTTGAATATTTCATAACGATTTACAAAAATACAGTTATATCGAAGTAGGGTCTTGTTTGCGCTACCATTTTCACTTTTGCCTATTGAGGTCGAGGACGCACGGACAAACCGCTTTTAGTTACGTGAACCGACTGTTTTATGTACAATGGTCAGATTTCGACGCACTTGCATGCTTTGGTTGTGACTCTACTTTAACACAATGGAATTTGGCTGTTTGGAAGTCGAAATGTGGTTTACATATTTTTACGAGAAATAGATTTCAACGCATCACATAAAGTAGAGCTCAAAGATGTTTTTCTAACATGATCTGCCCGGGCCCCGATTTTTATCAGGCAAGAGGTCGGTCGTGAAAACTAAGCCGAATTCTTTCTGCAACATGCCTATAAATGTTTTTGCACCGAGTTTTGGGACAGATGGAATTTAGAGTCTAGTTAAGACTGTCAATCGATGGAATTTGGATCCCATAACCTGCATCATTGATCAAAAACCACGGGAGATTTATGGTCCCACAACTGACAATACACGTATGGAATTGAACCACCGGTCTGTCGATTGACAGCCGGCTACGAGAATGCTGCACGAATACAAAATAAAGTATTCGATAAACGAATTAATGAGTTAAGCAATAGTAAAAAGTTTTCCTCAAGACTATCTCCGGCTCTTTGTTAGGCATCCCGTTCTTATTTCGTCATAACTTGAAAGGAAAACAAGTTCTAAAGATGGCGCCTAAAGATGAGGCTACTTTTCAACAACCAATTATCAATTTATTGGACTCTACATCGATATTTTAATTTAATACGGCAACCATTTCTTACTTATAATCATAGCAGATACAAAAATATTTTAAATTAAATCTAAAACTTTGTGTTTTGAAAACAATCGGGATTAAATGTTAATATTTACGGAGTAAATAAGTGAAATTTATTTAAAAATTATCATCAATATTTAATTAACCGTTCGAAATATCACAATAAAGACTTTTTTTTCAAATATTTTGTTACTGCTAAATATTTTTCATCATCATCAGCCACAGGACGGCCACTGCTGGACAAAGGTATCCCCCAAGATTTCCAGATCGAACTGTTTATTTATTCATTTATTTCATATTATTTCAACAAAATGACCAGTCGATACAAAACTATGTAATTTTGTTGCTTATTTATCCGAATCATCTTGAACTTCGCAGCATCTCTCTGAATCACTGTTACGAAAGCCGAGACGAAGCAGGAAAACCATAGAGCCTTATTGTGTAAACTTATGGACAGTCCAGTTGAGAAATTATGACTCACATAATTACGTATTTAGGTTTGAAATTTGGCGATAATGATTGGTCATGCTGTTTTTAATATTGAGGTCAATTCGATGATGTTATTAAGGTTTGTCAAGAGATTCTGGCACTATGGTAGGCGTTCCAAGAGAGATTTCTTTATTAAATACACTTGTATCACCTGTATTAGAGGTATATGGCAACACTGCCCAAAATCAAAGAAAGAATAAAACATAACACTAATGCTAATCTTTGGGAGAGGCCTATGTGTATGTATATGTATTTTCGGTGGCTCATTTACCCCTTCCTTTCCCAGCCCCTTTTTCCCTCCCCTTCCATTTCCTCCTTTTAGGTTAGCAACACATGATTCATTTTGTGTCTTGGGTGTCTATGGGCGGTAGAGATCACTTACCATCAGGTGATCCATCTGCTTGTTTGCCAGTCTTGGCTATTAAAAAAAAATGTCCAGCAGTGGACGTCCTGTGGCTGTTGATTATATTCACATAACATAAGCTCGCACATGGATCCCGGAAGGGGAAGACAGAGGTACCCTAGCGAACTAGAACACCCACATTTCGCCGAGCTTAGTTCCGTCCCAGGGGGCGAGCCTATCGCCATATCGGGCACAAATTCCAGACTCCGGGTTGATATGGAAAAATCCAATATCACTTTGCCCGATCTGGGGATCGAATCTGAGACCTCAGTGGTAGTCGTACCGAAATACATCCCCGCCACCGAGGCAGTAAAAGAAAGAATATAATAACTTATTACCTAGTTTGCTGGCTTTGTTAATGATTTCTAATCGAAATTCATAGTATATTTATCTACCTAGCATACCGACCTGTATGTAAATGTATCTTCAATAGATTAATCTGCCTGTTTTTTCTCATTAAATTTGATAGCTGCAAAAAGTAACTAATTTCAATCATTATAAATTTACATTTTATCATTTCACCGGCTTCGTTTTAGATTTTTTTGCGTTGTAAATTAGTTTTTTATGGTGTTAATTAATTTCAACAGGTCTCAAATAAAACATACATTTACGAGTTGGAAATTGTTTTTTGTGAGTGTGAGTTTACAGTTTTGTGTTCTGGGTTTTATGGCCAAGGAATTAATTAAGCTAGTGCATACTGTTTCTTATTTTTTATAAATTTCGAAAGGCTATGCATTACGCCAGTAGTTTAGTTTAAATATTCACGGGCGGCTCGGCCACCGATGGCCCATACGCTTATGTAACATATATATGTTCCGTCTCCGATGGGTACATTGATATAGGGACGTACAAATTACTGAGGATAATACATCACATGAGGATATAGGGATATAGTATATTATAATATAACTTTATTATTAATTAATAATAGTTACTACATAATAGACCGTTTAAAAAATAGACTCTCAGAAATACAATTTTCTGGCCATGACATGGTAATACTTTATCTAAAAAAGTTTGGTAAAGCATAAATTAATAACCTCCTTATTTAGAAGTCGGACAAAATAAGTAGTATAAGTAGTTTCTGATAGCCACGGTAGATGATCGTATTCATCTACAGTAAGAATGAGCGACTCACTACCATCTGATACTGTCTCACAAAACAGACGTAATTTACTATAGCTCGTGTAGCATTTCGTTATGTGAGATTTTGGGTGACCCAAATTGTCTCCTCTCCTTCTTTTCTTCTTTTCCCCATTTCCATATTATTTTGATATCATGGGTGTCTAAAGGCGATGAAAATACCTTCCGATCAGGTCTGTGCTCTAAAAACACTTACAAAATATTTTGGCTAAAACAATAACTTGTAAAATTTCTGCCGTCACATATTTTTCACATTTTCTTTGCACGTGTCATGCAAACATGACAATAGTAAAAGACTCTAATTTCTCAATATTAACACCTTCGAAAGATGTAAATGTCATATACATGTAAATTTTTGGGCCAAATGTTGGAATTTTACAGAATAACATACCGCACTTATTTTGTATGCAAACAGTTTTGTTTGACGGTGTCGTAACTCGCAACTAAAATACAATATTCTTAGCGTTATTCACGTCAATGGACGGTGTTATTTATTTATTTATATACGAAAGGTTTACTGTTATATTGTATAAAAATACATTTGCCGTGACAAAACTCTTTTCTGGGTTAAAATAAAAAAAGTAGCCTACGTCACACAGCTGTAGCTTTTTTTCAATATCTGCTTAGTATTTATAGATTTATAATATCACTTAAAATTGATGTAAATATATTGTGTATTCTGCGGCCTGAGCAGGAAAATTTCTGACAACCGTAAATGTATTCGAACTCGATGCGCGTCTATGAAGTTTGTATGAAATATTAACCAAACGACATCAGTGCGCAGCGAACTCGAATATATTTACATTAGTTTTTCGTGCTCGGGCTACTGGTTTGCTTTAAACTCTCTTTTACTTTAAAAGAAATGGAGGAAAAAATGTATTGGATTTATGCTATTTGTTATTGGATTTATTTATAGTAAGAAATATCGAAATGATTCGTTTGGTATAATTTTCATTTGATACCAGATTGTTTTATTGTATTAATTTAATATTTATACTACATCAATAAATTTTGTTTATGACGTTAGTGCAGTCAAAAAAGATTATAATATTTTATGATTTAATACCTGACTATCGATAAATATTTTATTGTATGGGATTAGTAATGACGAGGTAACAAAAGAATAAGTAATCGTATTCATAAGGTAAGCAGCGATATTCAATTACAAAACATAACATAACATAAGCTCACGCCCGTATCCCCGAAGGGGTAGGCAGAGGCGCACTAGCGAACTAGAACATCCACATTTAGCCGAGCTTAGTTCCGTCCCAGATGATAGGGGCGAGCCTATCGCCATATCACAAATTCCAGACTCCGGACTGATAAGGAAAATTCCAATATCACTTTGCCCGACCCGGGGATCGAACCCGAGACCTCAGGATGGTAGTCGTACCGAAATATTACCACTCCACCAAGACAGTCCGATATTAAATTAATTACATTGTAAGAAGTTTTATTTTTAGTAGATATTTAATATGTTGTTTGAATAATTATCTTATAACTAGATTTTAATACAGACTAGAAAACAATGTTTTAACACCAGTCATTGATTTCAACATTTGTTATAATAACTTAACAACTAAAGGTACCCATAGCATATGAGCTGTGGATTCGGAACCAAAATTGAGTAAGGCAATTTTTTAACATGATGTGTTTGGAACTGGATCTCCCCAGAGAGTATTGGCAGGCCACTTGTTAATATGAAGCCTTTATGCAGCATGCTCAAAGAAGTCTGTTACGCCGACCCCAGGCTGAATAAGGTCAGATATGATATATATAAAAAAAATATATAAAATAAATAACATTAGTCCTGTAATGGTACTGTCCCACTGCTGGGCACGGGCCTTCTCTACCAATGAGAGGGCCTTAGTTTACCACGCTGGCCTATTGCGGGTTGGTAGACTTCACATACCTTCGAAAGTCTTGTGAAGAAATTCTTGGGTATGCAGGTTTCCCTCACGATGTTTTCCTTCACCGTTATAGCAAGCGATATTTCACAAAGAAAACACACTTAACATAGAAATTTCCGAGGTGTATGCTCCATTTTGGGGTTGGTCGCGAACCTCCGACATTTGTCTCGGCAGTCCGTACAATTCCCGACTGAGCTATCGCTGCTTTTTCTGGTATAATAAAGTAATAAGGTCAAATAGAAGAACATAATTCAAACAATAAAACATAATTTTGTATTCATAGTAATCTTTGTCATCAACTCAAACGCCTAAACGTAACAAGCAAGTCGCCTAAACAAAACAAAAGACAAACGGCGCTCGAGCTTTTAAGACTAGAACGGTGGGTGGTACATGTAACAAGTACTAGCGTCCAATAGCAGAGGTGAAAGGAAAATCAACTGCCGTCACTGCTCGCAGCGAGTCCAGCGCGGCCTTGCAATAACATTATGATTATTATACATTCGCGTGTAATTGTTGATGTTGACAATGCTTTCAAATGTTTGAGTGTGGGATTATTGCAGATTTAAGTGATCTTTATATTGGTTTTAAGTAGATTACAGATTATGTTGATTTGGTCAAGTATTAGTCTTGTTATTTCTCCTCGGCTTGTTAACTTGTGGAGATGATCAAAGAAAGTTTTTTTCGATCGACTTCAAAAAAGGAGAAGGTCCTAAATTCGGAAGGTTTGAAGAAGATTAAAAAAATACGGATATTTTTTTATGTACATATGTTACGATACCTCCGCCAAATATGTAACGATTTTTAAATTTGGTCACTATCAGAATAGGTTTGAAGTCGGTCCATTAAGTTTTTAAAGTTATGATTATACTTCTTTCTTTATTTAATCGGCCCTTACCTTAAGGATTTGGCTTTGTTTTTCGACCGGCTGCCTGCTTGTCATCAACCCCCTCTGGGATGTAGTAAACTAGGCTCATATTACTTTGTAGAGCTGATCAATTTACGCTTATTAAATTATCAAATCAAATTTGTTTGTTGGGTCTGTGTCATTAATGCAAGTTACTTTTCGGTTTTGGTACTTTTAGAAAGCGTTGATACATTTGGTTTTCTACTTTTATTTTAGTTCATTGTAATTCCCACAGGAGGCGCTTCTAATCATTTATTGATGTAGAAAACGAAAACTGACATAATTTTTGCAAACTGTCAGAATCCATATAAGGTATATGGAATTTGAAGGTTTAAAAAAAATCAAATGTATTACCTAGTAGTAAAGGAGATTTAGAGGTCTAAATCTCCTTTACTACTAGGTAATACATTTGATTTTTTTTAGGCATTCTTCATACACATTTTCCTGTTTAAAATTAGAAAACTAGAAACGTAACTGTCAAAACACATCAAGCGTTGTTTCAAAAAGCGTGCTCGTCCTATGGCATTTTGCCACGAACAACGTCTGCATATTTCTAAGTAACGCAATGCTAATCAATAATTCTAAGGAAGACAGCATTGTGTGCTAAACGAAGCTCTGTTTAGAGTTATTAATACACGCTCACTGAGGAGCAGCTTGGAATATTAAGGTGTTAATGGAAAATTTATCGAGAAATCACTTAATAATGTAATGATACATATATTAACAAAAACCAGCGATAGCTCAGTTGGGAATGATACGGACTGCCGAGACGAGTGTCGGAGATTCGAGACCAACCCCATAAGAAGAATATCTTCTTCTTCTATATTTAAAAAATATGGCCTCCATCAAAGTTTGATGATTTTGCCAACGACAGTGTTTAATAAATCCATTACTCAAAAAAATAGCTAGTCAGACATCTTGAAAAGTCCCAATCAAGAAGAATATACCTCTGACTTTTGTATGTTAAGTGTGTTTTCATTGTGCATTATCTCTTGCTATAACGGTGAAGAATACATCGCGAGGAAACCTGCATACCCGAGAATTTCTCCATAAGAATTTTGAAGATATGTGAAGTCTACCGACCCGCATTAGGCCAGCGTGGTAGACTAAAGCCTAACCCCTCTCAGTAGTAGAGGAGGCCCGTGCCCAGCCATATTACAGGGCTAATATTATTTACATAAATTAACATATATATATATATATATATATATATATATATATATTGTGTAATGTAGAAGAACACTTATTTAATTATATATATATATATATATATATATATATATAATTAAAAGAAAAGGGCAAGTGAGGAGTACCCTCAACCGGCGGAAATGTATGAACCGATGCATGAGTGTGAAAGAGGCAAAAGAGGTGTGTCACTGTAGCTTGTGGCGCTCAATAGTTCCTGCCTACACCCATGGATACAAGCGTGATAGTTTTGTATGTATAATCCCGACCTCACAAAGTTTGTCTATCTGAGGTATCACGATTACTAGAGACTGAACACAACATCCATACATGAAACGAATATCTGTAGGATACACACAAATGTATCTCGGGAATCGAACCCGCGGCTTCTTGTTTCACAGGCGTCTATTAAGTAACTACACACCATCGAAATCGTAATAAGCGGAAGCGTCTAGACTCTAGACGAGAAAGTGCTCCGTGCATTAAGCTGGGATAGCTCGAGGCAAAATAAAAGCCATAACCGAGCACTAAAATACATTATTTAGTCAGGATAACGACAGACTTGTTCTCCGAACATAAAGACTCAAATTAATACAATTATAATAAATTATTATTAGCATGACAACAAATCCATGAAAGATTAACAATCTAGAAATATTAGCTACAATAAGATATTGCTATCGCAACTTGAATTAGAGTGACCAATAACAAATCAAAAGAATTAATGATAAATTGAATGATAAAAGTCACAAAGATCGTTTAAGAAAAATCTAGACTATATTGCCTAAAGGTAAAAAAATCCAAAACACAAACTGATTTAATTGCGAACGTTCGACATGGCAACAGTGTAATACATAATCCGCCATTTTGTGATGGCGGCTGGCATGGCGGGAAAACCAGAGACCTTGACAACCGGTTCCAATGAGCAGCGCACGAGCAGTCGAGCTTTAGACACAACCTCTAAATAGAATTAATTTAACTTTTGATCGTGGAGAACTTATCTCGGTGTTTGGATTGTTGGTAGTTTGTCGACGTATTCATTGCGGTTGCTGTTTTAATATAATACTAGATAATCACTAGTTTGAAACTTAACGGATCGACTTCAAATTCGATCGTGACCAAATTTATATCGCTATCGAACACAAAAATAATTTTGCAAATCGGTCCACATTTGGCGGAGATATCGCGTAACATACATAAAAAAATACAGACGAATTGAGAACCTTCTCCTTTTTTGAAGTCAGTCGAAAAATCAGATAAGTCTCTAATATTACAACTAACTATACTATTAACTGTATTCTGAATCCAAATAGTGAAAAAATATTTAAACAGGCCAAAATAATTTTGGTGACCTATGGCATATGGTATATAATAGTCAATGATCGACAGTATGGTCACAATGTATATTTTAATTAAAATTTGATTTACATGTAAATAAATTGCCCTAATATTATCAATGCCGATAGTTTAAAATAACATAACATAAGCTCACGCCTGTATCCCCGAAGGGGTAGGCAGAGGTGCACTAGCGAACTAGAACACACATTTTGCCGAGCTTAGTTCCGTCCCAGATGTGATAGGGGCGAGCCTATCGCCATATCGGGCACAAATTCCAGACTCCGGGCTGATATGGAAAAATCCAATATTACTTTGCCCGACCCGGGGATCGAACCCGAGATCTCAGGACGGTAGTCGTACCGAAATAACACCACACCACCGAGGCAGTATAAAATAGTCTATAGAATAGCTTTATATTTAATATACTCGCTTTTGTATGGCTTGTTTAGTTTTGTGTATTAATCCGCGTCTCCTGCACTAAAACATTACACAAAACACCTACACAAAACATGCATTTTTTATCTATGGTCCATTGTTCTACGAGCAGGTGACAGCTAAAATCGTTGTTTTGCGTATGTGTTTTTGGTGTTTTGTTTCTTAAAAGTTAGTGCAGGAGACCCGGGTTTAATTAGTCAGGTATTTACAAAAAAAAAATATAATAATATGCTCTTAAAAAATTCGGTCATAACAACAAAAACAGAATCCAACTGCAATGTCGAATTATTTAGACATGATATCATGAAGTTGATATTTTTTTTTATAAAAACCGGTAATGTTTTGAAGGATAATGTGTTTTGTGGTTTTTATGTTCGTGTCTTACACGGACGTAAAAAAAAGATAGACGGAGCGCTAGGAACATTGAAAATGAAGCGGGATTTTCGGCTCATTCGATCTATCGACACGTAATGGCGGCAACTGATCGAATGAGCCGAAAGTCCTGCTTTACTTTTGATGTCCCTAGCGCTCCGTCCATTATTTTTACGTCCATGGAGTCTTATTTATAAATAAAGCTTAACGACTATGGCTCTGCGGGCGACCGGCAGAGCGAAACCAGAGGTCGTGGGTCTCACATTCAAATCCATGTTTATGAACTGAAAATTCACCAGAGTCCTAAATTCTGGTGGTAATGTTACGGGGGTCAGACAAGGTTAATATTAAGACAAAAATATCAAGAAATTATAGTTAAAAGTGGTGAAATGCGTGATAACGGTCACGTAGGTTAGTGCAAAATTTTATTTGCATTGTTGTTTTACTGCCGAATGCTCATACACTTAAGGTCGCCTTATATGGCTTAAGGCCGCCTTATCTGTCAAAATTGTATGGCGAAAATCAATGTTAAAGTTGAGTAGCGTTTGACCATTCGGGCGTTAGTGCCTTTGTGTAAGAATTTGACAGTTTTAAATAAGGAACAAGTTTGTTTCAAAATATACCGTTTTAATTATATTAATACAATTAAATAGTAAAACAAACCATGTATTATATTTTCGACTACAAAAAAGGGAGAAAGTACTATATTAGTCTCAATTAGTCTGTTTTTTTTAATTACATTTACGAAACAAAAATGATCTTTTTAATAATGAGAATTTTTAAAATGACGTAAATGAAATGTCGTTTTTCGTTTACCTAGTTAGGTGTAATCAGGAATGAATGTACGGCTTTACATTTTGTACGTCAATAACATTGTGCTTCAAATTAATAGGGTTGTTGCCCTGTAATTAAAATAACATGGCTATTATAGTGATATGATTAAAAAAATGCCTTGGTGGCATGGTTGTATTTCAGTACGATTACCGTCCTGAGGTCGCGGGTTCGATCCCCGGGTCGGGCAAAGTGATATTGGATTTTTCCATATCAGCACGGAGTCTGGAATTTGTTCCCGATATGGCGATAGGCTCGCCACATATCACATCTGGGATGGAACTAAGCTCAGCGAAATGTGGGTGTTCTAGTTCGCTAGTGCGCCGTTGCCTACCCGTTCGGGGATACAGGCGTGAGCTTATGTTATGTTGTGTATTAAAATAAATCTGTGAAGACATTTAGATTTTGTTGATTTATACATAGAATTCTGTTACAATCATCTTGAATTATTCGTATTAATATAATTTAATTTGGTCCCCCAAAGGGGCTTGACGGCAAGCACGCAGCCGGTCGTAAACAAAGCTAAATCCTTTTTTGCAACATACTTTGAAAAGTGTCTTCCGCCGGCCCCACATTAACGTGGTATAAGGGCAGGGAGAAAGAAAGACTATAATTTCCTTTGGATATAAAAAGTATTTTTAATTTATATTGAAAATATTTATAATTTAAATAACGATCAGAACACATTAATCTTAAGTTTTACAATGTTAAATGTGTTTACATACTAGTTTTCATGTTGAAATTAAAATATATATCAGTCACAATATTATTAATTCGATATCTCCATCATAAATTGAGTCATTCAGCTAATTAGCATTACTAAATACTAATTACCAATTCAACAAATTAATAATAAATATTTATTTGCTCCAAACAATTGTGCAATTTATTCACTTCGACAATTAAATCATCATTTTTTCACCTAATTTTACTGTTCAAAATATTAATCAATTAATTAGGAAGCATAAATAGGTCGGCATGATTCTTGTGACCGATTTTTCACCGATATACCCATTATTTGTCAGTGGTCGTTAGTTTTTGACCGACTGCAAAAGAAGGTAATCAATTCGTCTATATTTTTATGTATGTTACGCGATATCTCCAAAATGTGAACCAATTTCCAAGATTCTTTTTGTCTTCAATAGAGCTTATGGCATATGCAATGGTGATTCCATATAAATTTGGTCACAACGTCAATTTCGAAGTAGGTTCGTTAAGTTTTTAAACATGTCATTATTTTGGACTACAAAGCGCTATCTATCAAGTGCAGTGCAGTCACTTTGCAGTGCTCAGATCCAAAAATCAATTAATACGAGTATGTACTGATTTTATTGGTTAACGCGAATGTTATACATTAAAATACAACTATTTTATACGGATTCTATCACGATTTGTTATTATTTGTAGGCCCGACGTTTCGAAGGCTTTGCAGCCTTCAGTCCGAAACCACGGCGGCTGCAAAGTCCTCGAAACGTCGGGCCTATAAATAAAAACAAATTGTAATAGAATCCGTATAAAATAGTTTTATTTCAATCAATGAATACAGATTGAATTTAATAATAGTACCAACAAACTTGGTACACGTAACGCAATCCATATATGGGCATTCTATGAAAAAAAAATATCTAATCGTTCGCGAACTTTGGTCTTCACGATAAATATTATTGATAACGCGGCATTATCTGCAATATAATATGATATGCATGAAACACATTGCGTATTGTCTCGTTGACCGTCCTCGGAATACATTGTCTCTTGCATGACGTTTAGTGAATATGGTGACATTGTGGGATTGTGTCAAGCTCGAGAACGTAGGCGATGAGGATTATTATTATTATTATCAGGTAATTTATTACTTTACCATTATTGCCTCATATATATTTTAATTCTTTTTCGACCGACTTTCAAAAAGGAGGAGGTCCTCAATTCGTCTGTTTTATGTATGTTACGCGATATCTCCGCCGAATGTGGACCGATTTTCGAAATTATTTTTGTGTTCGATAGATCCCACCTTGATGTGGGGTCAGCGCAACACACTTTATCAAGCATGTTGCAGAGAGCATTTCGCTTAGTTTTTACGATCGGCCGCCTGCCTGACGTCAAAACCCTATGAGGAATCCAGTCCCGGGTAAATTAAATTAGAAAATATGCTTGCTTTGCGTTATATAAAATTATTTTTAAGTCAATATTCTTTAATTCTTTTTATACTCTTTCTTTCTGCCTGGTTTTATCCCGGCCTTATGTCAGGGTCCGCCTTCCTACTTACACGCTTCCACTTTGCTCGGCCTTGAGTATTCTCGAAAGTAAGACTATTGGCTCTCAAATATTCTTCCAAGACGCCAAACTTTAAATTATTTTATAAAAATATCCAAAAGTATACAGGGTCAAGAACCCAGTAGGTCGAGACATAACAGATAGCGCCATCTTTGATTATACCATATAACTTGGTACCTCATTCACAGAGGGCGCTGTGCTTCAAAAACTGCCGCATTGTTATACAGATTTTCCTCGTTGATTCCGTCATCATAATGACTAGAGCGCATCAATCATCGTTACGGTGACGGCAAAATACGTCAGGTTGGATAGTACGAAATCATGATGACGGCATCGTTAAGACATCGTTGCCAATAAAAGGGATTTTCCTTGAATTCAATAATCGGTTTTAGATTTGATCAAATCCGGTAAAAAGTTAAGTACCACTGGGAAAGGTCCCGTACATGGCTAAAAATAAGTATGATGACCTCGGGTTTTATACTGTGCTCTCTATTTTTATAAAAACTATTGGATGTTATAGAGGCTTTATATTAGGAAAAAAAGTAAATGCCCCTGCCTTTAGTACTCTAAAATGATTTATCGTGATCTTATGGCGTGGTCATTTTTCGGTTAACTATTCCAATGTAAGCTTTGAACTTTATATGTGAAAAAAGAAACCAATGGAGTTTCTTGTTACTTCTTGCCCAGTAATAGCTTTCCAAACTACGAGAAATTGTTATAGTTATACGATACTATATGTTAAGTTTTACCAAAAAATAACTGTGGGCCACACAAATATTTGTCTCAATGCGGGAATCGAACCCGCAGCCTCTCGTTTCACAGCCGGCTACTCGCCCACTGAGCCTCGGAGACTGTCAAATCATCGCGCTACTTTTAAACATATTAGGTGGTTAGTTAATAGATTAGATTGAGAAATAGAAATATACGAGTTACGTGACAGAGAATATTGTCTTAATACAAAACTGCAAATAGTGTTACATTGTAATGATGTGAAGTTAGTACAAAACATTTCTTTGTTCGCGTAGACCAAGACGTAGTAAGTCAAAAAAAGTAAATTCTCTGTATATATTTAACTTATCTAATGTTGGAATAATGTAACAGTAATTCTACATGACTCTATCATTGAAATAAAACTACTTTTACGGATTCTATCACGATTAGGTTTTAATTATTATTCCCGACGTTTCGACGGCTTTGCAGTCTTCGTTGTCTTAAGAAATCAGTACGACTCTATCATATTCATACAAATTAATTTTGTCTTTTTTATCATTATTCGTCTAAGTTTATTCACCAATTCCAGTCGAATCAAAGAAGAAATTCGTAAAAAGAAAATAGGCTACCTGGCGATCAAATAGCTTTTGAAAATCTCTATATGCAAGAACACTGTTCGCATTTCTTTATACTCGTATTATAATTACTATTATTTAATCAAATAACTAGAATGTTCTGTGAATAGTTAAGAATCACGTAAGATAAGTTTATATAAATAATAATAATATTAGCCCTGTAATATTATTGTCCCACTGCTGGGCACGGGCCTCCTCTACTAGTGAGTAGGCCTTAGTCTACCACGCTGGCCTAATGCGGGTTGGTAGACTTCACATACCTTCGAAATTCTTGTGGAGAAATTCTCGGGTATGCAGGTTTCCTCACGATGTTTTCCTTCACCGTTGTAGCAAGCGATATTTCACTATGAAAACACACTTAACATAGAAAAGTCAGAGGTGTGTGCTCTTTTTTTTTGGGGTTGGTCTCGAACCTCCGACACTCGTCTCGGCAGTCCGTACCATTCCCAACTGAGCTATCGCTGCTAATCGCTAAGATAAGTTTATTCTCTCAATATTATTACGCTGGCCGACCTGGCGCGCGTATATTTCAAATAAACTAAGCGACTTATGACCACGCGGTCATAACTTTTGGATCACAAGTTTTGTGCTATTGTCCCGTCTATAACATTCACATCTTCACAAGTCCGACTTATTTTTATCTACCGGCACAAACATGGCGGCGAAACCAATCTACAACAGCTTCGTGACAATTGTTTTTTGTACACATATTTGCATACAGCCATAGACATAGTATTATGATTCGTCGCCGTGGGCTGTTTATGAATGGGTTTCTAAAATGACATAAGGTGATTGTTCATGTTAGTCACTCGGCATTCCCCATTACATAACTTATTGTTTATTTATGCACATGTATTATTGTGTATTTTACTTCATTGCCAGGCTTTGAGTTATGTATTGTTTTATGTCATTGTTACAAAGTTTTTCGATTATATGACTTTAATGTCATGATTAGTTACGAGCAATTTTTGATACTGAAATTGATAGCCAGCCGGCTATGAAGCGTAAGGCCATGGGTTCGATTTCCATTGAGACAAATATTTGTGTGACCTCCATATCTAATGAGGTACATAAGCTCACGCCTGTATCCCCGAAGGGGTAGGCAGAGGCGCACTAGCCAACTAGTACACCCACATTTCGCTGAGCTTAGTTCCGTCCCAGATGTGATAGGAGGCGAGCCTATCGCCATATCGGGCACAAATTCCAGACTCCGGGCTGATATGGAAAAATCCAATATAACTTTGCGCGACCCGGGGTTCGAACCTGAGACCTCAGGACAGTAGACGTACCGAAATATAACTACGCCACCGAGGCAACCAAAGTAAAGCTTAAAAGAAAACGGGCGTCAAACTTATAATTACAGTTATGGTTGTTGAACTCAATCGATTGTTTCAGTCACATGTTCAATTTGTTTTAGTACGGGGGCGCGAAAATTATCGTTTTTATGGGAAATACGAAAATAAATGGCAAACAGGTTATTGTTGAAAAAATGAGGAAGTCACGCAATGTACTCGTTTTATTGAAATTGATTCCATTACACTTTTTCAACGCGTTCGTTAACCAGAAAATTCATCGGTGTGATGCTTTTTACCCGCGTTTTTATGCGCACTTCTAAGAAAATATTAGGCTTCGTGCCGTGTGATTTTTTACACTGTGGACTACACGTGTTTTAAAAGACAAAATATAAGTGAAACACACTTTGTGCTATAATACATACATACATAAGCTCACGCCTGTATCCCCGAAGGGGTAGGCAGAGGCGTACTAGTGAACTAGAACACCCACATTTCACCGAGCTTAGTTCCGTCCCAGATGTGATAGGGGGCGAGCCTATCGCGATATCGCTTGTTGTGCTATAATGGGTATTGTAATATTTTACGGTATTGAAAATCAAAACCCTCTGTTGACAAGTTTAATGTAATTTAATTTTTTTTTTTATGGGTTAGTTATTAGAATTCCAATTGAAATTGAAAACACTTTTGCAAAAAAATTAAACAAAAAATGCAAGGTGATCTCGTTGATGTCTTTCATACGAGAAAGTACTTCAAGATTATACTACATAGTAAATTACATTACACTTTCATGATTATCATTTTTTGTAGTTTTCTGACATGAATGTCTTAGTATATATTGAATTGATAAGTAAAACTATAAATCAAAGGAATGTGTCACATTTTCCAATGAACAAAGAAATTAAATCAGGCTAGTATATGGGTTACGAATACCGTAAAAAATAGTTTCTTTTTTGATATGCACATGAAAATATACCTCCAAATAACCACTAATACACAAATTAGTGATTACATCTAAGAATGCCAGTACAGCCCAGACACGCCTAATCTAGACACAATTAGGACCAAGTGCAAAAAACTCTGATTATTCTCACATGTGCAACCCGTTTATACGTCATATCATACAATATGTTTGGCAGTGGATGACTGTATGCAACATGAAACAATCTTGTGGAAAATCAATTATTACTTTTTTGCGGTGATTCGTCGCGAGAACATTGTGACTTTTAAAACTTATATGGCCATTAAAGTAATTAGTGATTGCTGTGAGTGTAAAAAATAATTACAATCACACAAAAAATCTATTTTTAAACTAACAAGTCCATATAAAATGATTTCTCCAAAGAAGACTAATAGTTCGTTTGGCAGCGTAACTAAGATGAGAATCGTGAGGTCCTAAATTCAAATCTGAGATAAGGGAATCCCAATTTATATTTGAATTTTTAAATCTAAAAGTCATATGTGAATTCCTTAAGGCATAAAGTGCCAAGTACAGTGATAAGCTCACCAACTTTTTTGGAGTGGGGAGGGGGGGGATAGGAGTGCTTAGGGATACACGTGAGTTTATGTATCTTATGTTCTATATATAAAAATATATATGTAAATGTTTCATGTAGACACAATTCGTCCTTGTTACACAGTGTGCGGTCATTAAAGTATGAATGAAGTGCGGAAGGCGCCTGCGCATGCGGCGTGAGTGACGTCACCACATACCGACCAATCACAGTACTAATACCCACTTGAACTATCATAAGAAACTTAAAATTATTTCCCATAAGTGAACTGTATGACAAGTTATTCTTACAAATATGAGTTAGTCAATTCGCTTCCGTTTTCATTGACATTGATTGATTTTCGTTACAGTGCAGTTCTAGGCTGAGATCTGTAGAGCGAACTTCGACTTAGTCTGAGTCAAAGAAACGAACTCAGCGAGGATTTGGATTTTTAAATCGAACTTCGAATTAGTCTGAGTCATTTTTAACAAGAAAAACAGACTGACAGACAAACTAAGCAAAGATTTTCTTGTAAAAAATGACTCGGAATAGGTCAAAATTTGATTTAAAAATTCCAAATCCTCACTGACTTTCGTTCGTTTTTTGACTTAGATTTAGTAGAGGTTCGCTCTATAGATCTCAGCCCTAACCTGTGATTAAACTTCTCAAAAGTTATTAGTTTTCAACAGTCTACAGTTAAGTTATTTCTACGACTAATAATAACGTTAGTACAATGATGCTAATTTCAAGATTCTTAATGCCGTATAATAATATCTTCTATAGCTGTATTTTATTTATTTAAATTTTATATACATGAAATGTATAAAGGCGGACTTAATGCCGAAGGCATTCTCTACCAGTCTACCTGAGGGTGATGCAGAGACGAGACAATGTTGGTGTATAGAAATAGACGTAAAGAAAAATATATTATTAAACATACTGATTAAATACACTACATATAAAACTACATACACAGTTACACACAAATAAAATACCACTACTATATCGTATATATTATAGAACTATATATATAAAATATATACATAAAGTAATACATACATTTTAATGTAGTTGTATTTTAACCCGTCAGAGGCGGCACATATATATGTTCCATAAGCGTATGGGCCACCGGAGGCCGAGCCGCCCGTGACTATTTAAACTTAATTTTCTAAGGATTTTAAGGTTATAACTGGTTAGCCTTTGCTTGCGACGACGTTCGCGTAGGAGGCTCTCGTATTTCAATTGTTTTCCATACTGAATTAGAAGCCCCATTGTGTCCCTTAGGGGTTGAATTTTGAAATATCCTTCCCGAAATATGCCTTGAAGATACTTGTTCAAAAATTAAGTTTTTTGTAAATTATTTGTAAATTAAGTTCAGGCTGCATATTAATGAGTCAGCGAGTGAATCAGGACTTTTATTTTAATGTTATATAGATTTAAGGTCACTAATGTGATATCGGAATTATAACTTAATGACAAACATAAAAACTTTTTCCATTTCGAAATTTATACAAAATTACCATTTTCAAAATGGTCACGCTATAAAAATATTTAGCTAATTATACATTTAAATGTATAAAATTTACTAAAGCCTAAGTTATGTGGCTCTTAAAATTAACGACCCTAATCGCTTCGGAATATTTTTCACCAAATTTTTCCGCGACGACCTTGTATTATAGTTAATAGTAAGAGCCATTTGAAAGAGGAATTAACACAGTTAAATTAAAAAAAGTAAACTGATAAAATTTAACGTCATAAAAACATAATTAGAAGGGTGGTGACGTGTGAATTATGTGTAGTAGTTCCGATGCAGATCTATTATAAGTTTTATATTAGTTTACTAACGTACTTCCCGCAATGACGTAGTTTCATTGAGGCAAAGCCTCCGTGCGCCCGCGCTCAGCTCAGTGGCTGTGTGATCTATCCGCCGTACACACGCACTCATGTACCAAATTAAAAAAAATATCTAATTCGAATTTGGAATGTTTGTAGTGATTAACTCTGGCAGCCGGCCGGTGTGTTACAATTGACATGGACGCGACATCCCACCCGTTCAGCTTTGATATACGGAGGTGATCGAGTGAGTGCGGATTTTATTTTGAATATACAAGTGACATTTGACTTATATAATGGAAAGTGGGCGTACACAAGTGAGTTGGCCATAGAGTATGGATTTAGACCTTTCCTGGATTACAGTGAAGGCGCTACCTTTGCAGTACCGAACAATAACAATGCGTTAAGGCTTGGTACAGTTGCCGGTTTTGGAGGTTATGTTTACTATTGAGGGGTGGTTTTTAAATGTTTATTAAACAGTTAAAGTTAGCGTTTTGCTTTAGTGTTTTGTATTATTCATGAGCGATTGATATCTGCTTGACCTTTTGTACTAAAATATTTAGTATACCTATATCGTTATCCGAATTCTTTGATCTCTATCATGCAATAACATTAATTCCAGTTCTAACATTCCATTCTTTTGTCCAGGTTTTTATATCATAGACAGAAAATAAATCTTTTGATATAAATAGCACATAGTTTACTTAATAGCTTATTGAGTTCTATTTTTAAAGAAAGAAAGAAAGAAAGAAAGAAAGAAAATGTTTATTGCCACTAAACGCATGCAACATTTGTTACTACTAACTTATACATAAAGACTACTAAATATTAAACATTAAATAATATAATATAATAATATAATATAATAGCCTAGTGCATGCGTACATTGTGACAAAAGGTGGCCACTCAGCATGTTGCTGTGTTATGATCGAAAACCATAACACAACGCTGGTTTTCAGTGGCCACCTTAAGTGACGCACAGTTGGTTTCCCAAGTTTAAAAACTTAACTGACCGACTTCCAATTTACCGATCGTGACCAAATTTATATGGGACCACCCTTGAAATCTATCGAAAATAAAAATAATTTTGAAAATCGGTCCACATTTGACGGAGATATCGCGTAACATACAAAAAAAAGACAGACGAATTGAGGACCTCCTCCTTTTGTGGAAGTCGGTAGATACAATTTAAATGAAGATACGGATAATGATTATGTAGGGACATCCCTAAGTCATGATGTTCATTATTTTTTTGCACATAATCATTGTTAATGTAAAGTTTTGATTGTTTTGTACCCACTGTATCACTATACTGATAAACACATGTCAGTAATAGGTATGAGTAGTGACGAAGGGTGGTAATTTGCAAAAGGGAAGCCGATCTTAACAATATAACAATACTATTGTAAGAGGTGTGTAAGGATCGTAGCAAGTGGAAATCGGTTGTCTCTGCCTATCCCTATGGGAAAAAGGCGTGATCTATGTATGTATGTATTATTCTATTACTCATTGATATCAATAACGTTGTAGGGGCGCATCATTTTTGCATAATTATTTTATGAATTTCATTACTATATATGTATTAACCCGTCGGAGGCGGCACATATGTATATATGTTACATAAGCGTATGGGCCACCGGAGGCCGAACCGCCCGTGACTATCTATATAAGATTACTTGTAACCATTTTGTAAAATCATACAAAGCTATTGGTTGTAAACAAGTCCAAAAAACTTCATGACAATAATTTATCACTTGACATCCATTTAATTGGATAACGCGTTGGAAATTCCCAATCTGTGGGCTCAATCTAGCTCTATAAAATAAAGATAGATATTAAAATAATCTTAAGTAGACAAAGCATCGTAAAACCGTTATGGAAAAGAATTTGTGCGGTGTTTATCTCATTTGAATATATCAATAATTTTTTTATTTCTATATTGTTTGTTTACATGTTGTTTATTTCATGATATTGCGATATTTCCAGAAATTAGAGACTTAAAGTCACAGCTAACCTTCAGACAACACACAAATTAATTATAAAAATGATTTTATTTCCGAAAAACGTCGTCCAACTTCAAAATATAATTATCATAATATAAATGGGACCAGCATTAAATTAAACTTTATCAAACGCAAAAAGAATCTACATTTGGTGGAAATATTGCATTGCATACGTAAAAAAAATCAGACGAGATTGATTATCGCTTTTGAAGTCGATTGATTTCAAACATCAAAATGTTTCAAATAAATCGAACTTCAAAATAAAACACCTAAGCATCAAAAATGGCAACTGCTTTAAAGCACTGGAAAACCCAACTCAACATAATTTAAAGTAATGGGCAATTTAATTTTAATCTTATTCAGACATCTAGGAACAAGAGTGGTGTTGTTATTGCCGAATTATGCCGAAATTTTGGACGTAATAAAACATCAAATGTGTAGCATTGGTATGTCACGGTCATCGGGTGTTGTATACATTTTTGGCAAAATTCATGTTTATAACATAACATAAGCTCACGCCTGTATCCCCGAAGGGGTAGGCAGAGGTGCACTAGCGAACTAGAACACCCACATTTCGCCGAGCTTAGTTGCGTCCCAGATGTGATAGGGGGCGAGCCTATCGCCATATCGGGCACAAATTCCAGACTCCGGGCTGATAGGGAAAAATCCAATATCACTTTTCCCGACCCGGGGATCGAACCCGAGACCTCAGAAATACCACCACGCCACGGAGGCAGATGTTTATGCAGTTATGATAATATGTACACTTCATACTTTGGATATGTTAAGCAGAGTCTCCTGCAGTAAAACATTACACAAAACACCTACACAAAACATGCATTTTTTATCTAAGGTCCATTGTTCTACGAGCAGGTGACAGCTAAAATCGTTGTTTTGCGTATGTGTTTTTGTGTTTTGTTTCGAAAAAGCTACTGCAGAAGACTCGGCTTTATACATACACACTCATGTCTCCATCCCATGGAGGCAGGCAAAGACACAAGCTATGACCCTGACACGCTTCTTTTGCCTCTTCCATATTCATGCATCGTTTTATAGATTTTCGCCGGTTGATGATACTCCTGCCTTGGTGGCGTGGTTGTATTTCAGTCCGACTTCTGTCCTGAGGTCTCAGGTTCGATCCCGGGTCGAGCAAAGTTATATTGGCTTTTTCCATATCAGCCAGGAGTCTGGAATTTGTGCCCGATATGGCGATAGGCTAGCCCCTATCATATCTGGGATGGAACTAAGCTCGGTGAAATGTGGGTGTACTAGTTGGCTAGTGCGTCTCTGCCTACCCTTTGTAAGATGATACTCCAAACTTACCCTATACGCAGGAGATCACTTATTTGATCCATAAAGGTCATATTCTGATGCAACTATTCATTTTTTGTTTATAAATACCTTTCGAAATTTGCCTTTCATCTTTGGATGTGTCATATGTTTTTTTTTGTTTTCTTCCATCTGCCCTTATCTTACCCTACTATGTGGTCGAACGGAGTCACGGGTAACAGTTAATTAGTAAATACATACATAATATCATGCCTGTATATCATAGGGGTAGGTAGAGACTATGGATTTCCACTTCGCTCGATTCTGATATACTATTTTCGTTCTATCTACTTTCGTCAAACTCTTCATGTATTCGCGTCGGTTTAGGGTATTTTTTACCTATACTTTAGTTAATATATCATCGACTTCCCTAAAATAAGTACGGTCGACCTTTACCGACTTTTCCTTCCACAATCATCTTGTGTATCTCTTTCGTCAATATCCTAAATTAAATAATACTATCAATCACGGTCAATCAATGTTTATTGACATGAGATTACATCAAACTAACGCCCTAATGGTCAAATGCCACTCAACTTTAACGGCTTCTTACATTGATTTTCACCATACAATTTTGACAGATAAGGGGACCTTAAGTGTATGAATATTCGGCGGTAAGCTTTATAATAGAACTAGTCTAAGTTAACACAATTTTGTCATCAACAATTCCTTCTATTCTAAATTGAAGTATAAAAATGTTTTAAAATACAACGTAATATAGGCACTGTTCCCATTTAGTTAACTAGGCATAAGAAACGGCTACGAAAATTGCTATTAGTTACAGATACGGTTTTTTAGACTGAATCAAATGTGCCTAAAAATAAAATGGAGAATGTAGAGTATATTTAAATCTGGTGAGAGGAATTGAGTTTGGAATTTGAAGTTCCGCAAATTGAAAACTTTGACTAAACATATTTTATTGGTTAGTAGAGTCAACTAACTTATCGCCTTGGTAGTATATTGTAGTATAGTAGTATTGGTAGTATAGTGTAGTACACTGCACATGGCCTGTGATCCGGGAAGTCTTGAGTTTGATTCTGAAGTTGGGTAAAACGATTTTTCTATTTGCCAGGGAATGGGTCGCCAGAGGGATTGACATCAGGCAGGCAGTCAACGTAAAAATTAAAGCCAAATACTTTTTGCAACATGCTTAAAGACGTGTGTTACACCGAACTCACATTAAAGTGAGATAAGGGCATTTAGAAAGAAATAGAGTCAAATAAAATATTTAAAATCAATAATACAAAATTTTGAAATAAAACTATTTTTACGGATTCTATCACGTTTCGAAGGCTTTGCAGTCTTCGTTGTCACGGGTCAGACGCGTAAACTTAAGAAATCAGTATACAAAATTTAACTAATCATTTAAGTTTATTACGCAAAACCAATCTTTCATGTATTTTTAAATGGATAGTGCATACAGAATATTCGATATAGTTCACTATTGGAAATCCCAAGGTCTTAAAATTGTAACAGGCTAGAATTCGCATAGTCACGAGCCGACCTACTATCGGGCGATACAATGAAATGACGTCATACAGCCCAGCGGCCACTTTTTGCTCAATGAACTTACTTCCTTAGATATACTGATAATGTCAATTTCATAAGACTTATCGTCCATATGTAAGGTCATTTCGTAAGGGATACAGGCGTGCGTTGAACAAAAAATACTCATATGGTTTTACATTTGTATTATCTCAGTATAGTAACAGTTATCATTGCAATAATAAATATGATATTTAATCACTAATAAAATAATGTGAAAGGGACTTTACTCAATACATAACAATTGATTCAATTCAGATTACTATTATTTATAATGATGACTGTCCGTTTCATGGGAAATACTTAAAATCAAAAGGTTTAAAGTTTAATTTAAAATGCAGGTAATATTACATATAGATTAGATAATTATGCCCCTTACTTATAAAAATATTTAAGCGCTGCTTATCTTGATACCATAGGTTGTCCCTTTCATTTTTAAACAATGTAACGCAAGGAAAAAAGTTTCAGGTGATTCGTAACAATTTGCTCAGCTAAAAATGCTGTTTTAAGTAAGGCCCAATATGTATTGTCAATATGACATTTGAGAAAGAGCCTGATAGCAACAGAAATTCGTTGCATAGACTTTAAACATTTATTTTATATACTTGTTCAGTCATACTGTATTAGAAATACAAATCAATTTAACAATAATGATCTTTGGGATAGGCCTCACCCTGTTCAGCAGTAGATATCTTGTGTCTGAAGATGTTGATGAATAATAATCAACTAAAACGTATTATTATCAGTAGTAGAGAAGGCCCTTGCCCAGCAGTGGGAGTTCAGAAAGTAATATAACACGGTCAATATTATTTAAACATATTATAATATTCAATTAAAATTTGAATTGTCGAAAGGTGGTGGCTCAGCGGGCGAGTAGCCGGCTGTGAAGCGAGAGGCCGCGGGATCGATTCCCGCATTGAGACAAATATTTGTGTGCCCCACAGATATTTGTTTCAAGTCTGGGTGTTGTGAGACCGAAAGTCTCTCATAGTTTCTGACACCCACGATACAGGTTATACCTAGTGTGGGGTCAGGACTAGGTGTGTGACTGTTGGGTTTATTTATTTATTTAATCCATAAAAGTTTATACATAATTTAGAATTCTTCAAATTTTTACCCTACCACTCAGAGGGCCGTTTTGTCAAAGAAGAACGAGCAAGTAACTCTGCCGGTGCTATTTTAAATGTCATTTACAATCACTAGTAGAGTACCAAAGTTCGAAATAAGCGAAAAAAAATATGAACGTAAAAAGACGTCTCACGTCCATTCATTCAAGCTAGTATCAGTTATCAGACATCCGTGAATACTTACCAATTAGTTGTAGAGTTCAAACACCGGGAAGGTAACGCGCCGGATTTCCGACACATAGTAAACATTGCTCTGAACTCAGGAGCTACGCTAAACAAACCGGATTTCAGTTTTTGTATGTACGTCACCTTACGTCAATCTAGGCTTTGTTAAGCTATGTTGAGAAAAATGTAGAACATTTAAAAGATTTTTAGGGGTTGGTTTTATCAGTGGAATGCAAACTTTGGTATACATTTATTATTATTCTACTTTCTACCTGCCCTTGTCCCAGCTTAATGTGTGGCGCAACTCACTTTTTCAAGTATCTTGTAAAAAGGATTTAGCTCAGATTCTACGACCGACTGCCTGCCTGACATCAACTCGCTTTGTAGGATCCAGTCTGAGGCAAATTAAATTAGAAAATTCACTTTGCCCGAAATGGGAATCGAACACAGGACCTCCCGATCCACAGCCCGTATATACTGCCACTAGACCAACGAGGCGATTTATTATTATTCTTAATACCTATAATTATGTTGAATATTAAGTTTGATGACTTCGCGGTACGTACGGAGGTCTCAGGTTCAGTGGTATAGGGTTTTTCTATCCAGTTGCAATCCGGAGTCTGGAATTTGTATCCATATCCATTCATCTTATGGCCTTCGCGTTTTTGTCGCCTCCTTGGTCTAGTGGCAGCATGTATGGGCTGTGGACTGGGAGGTCCTGGGTTCGATTTCCAAGTCGGGTAAAGCAAATTTTCTAATTTAAGTTGCACGAGACTGGATTGCTGAGGGAGTTGACGTCAGGCAAGGTCGGTGGTAAAAACTAAGCCAAATACTTTGTGCAATATACTTGAAAAAGCGTGTTGCGCCGACCCCACATTAGGGTGGGATAAGGGCAGGTAGAAAGAAAAAAGAAGGCTATGGTTTCGCGCCCTATCACATCTGCAACGTATCATGGCGGGATGTGGGTATTTTAGTTCGCCACTGCCTACCCATTCGGGAACAAGACGGATATGTAAGATTGTCAAAAATATTTAAATTTAGATATTTATAAGCTTAGTTCAATCTACTTGTAAATATCACACCTCAAAATTAACATTTTTGAATACTGAGGCGCGTTTTTCCTATTATATTATTCATGTATGCACGCACACGCACAAATCAGATTATTTAAGGGGTTTAAACGAAAAAAATCAAACAAATCTTGGCCCGGATGCGTACTAACAATTCCGTTACTTGACATTTTGGTATGCGATTATTTTGGTTAGACGTCGTGCGAAGGCTGAATTTAATTTTATTACGGCGCTTAAGTTATGGAAAAATATTTATGCAAAAAAATATGCAAAATAGAGACGTGGCATATTTTCATCGACTCGCGTGAAATATATAAAGTTAATTTGACACACAAACATAAGCTCACAAGCTCACGCCTGTATCCCCGAAGGGGTAGGCACAGGCGCTCTAGCGATAGTTTGCTAGAGCGCCTGTGCCCACTGCTGTGCTGAGTATACCCACATTTCGCCGATCTTAGTTCCGTCTCAGATGTGACAGGGGGCGAGCGTATCACCATATCGGGCACAAATTCCAAACTCCGGGCTGATATGGAAAAATCCAATATCACTTTGTTCAACCCGGGGATCGAACCCGAGACCTCAGGACGGTAGTCGAACCTAAATACAACCACGCCACCAAGGCAGTCCGAGCTATAAGATTGACACACATTTGCCTATTTAAAAAAAGTATTGTCATTTAAATGTACGAGGAACATATTGACGTGAATATTTGATATTGGATTTTATTACTAAGACGTAATGGTTGATTCTTACATGATCAAAGTGAGACTATCACAATACTGGTCCAATTAAGTACACAACGAGCCCCAACAATTGCAAGTACGTGGGAATTATGCAAATTGTCCGTGTTCCCATTGTTTTACACGTAAATAAAAAAGTAAGAAAACTCGCGCGTTCGCGTTGATTACACCTGAACTAACCGGTCAGACATGAATCGTAAACATTTTCGCCCAAGAAAACTCATCGGATGTTAGTCAGGTAGAGAATCAAGATGGGGCTGTCGTTGCTTCGAGTGAGTAATCATTATTTTAAAAAATATCGCGCAATTAAATTTTTTTTTTCACGATAAGCTTACTTAATATATATTAGAGGTATTTAGTTTAATCTATATAAACTCGGGAATTTTGTAATAAATTGTCTATTTGATGATACTGTTTGTAGTATATTAAAAATTCTAACCGTTATAATCATCGATATATTATATACCTAGATGTTGTACCACATATGACGCTCGGAAAATGGGACAGCAAACGAGTGCTTAAGCTCTTCTTTTCCCTACAGTCGGACGTCGATAGAATTCTAAATTTCAAAATTCAAATAAAAGAACGCTTGCTCATTTCGTTTAAAAAGCCACTTTAAAACATTTGCATAGGGTTATAATTGCGTTGATTTAATTCGAACTTGTGATCTTTTTCTTTGTTTTATTGCTGATACCACTTTTTATGACGATATTTGTAGAGAACTGTGCATCTAGGATATATTAAATCGATGGTTATAATGCATTTGACATAATTATACCATTATTTAAATATGTGTACAAAAGCTGAATTCCTCAATTATTTCCAAATATTTCCAAAGCATAATTAATAGGTATAATATTCTACACGTGTTTATGTGACGTAATTTGGTAATGATTAATATAATAATTGAGCACCTCTATCATTGATGGCCTTGATTACTCTCTATCTATTCATAATGGATTGATAATAAATCACGTGATATTTTTGTTTATTTTCTTTTTTATTTTCATTTTTGAGCTTTATGGTCGCCTCCATGGTCTAGTGACACCATATACGGGCTGTAGACCGGGAGGTCCTGGGTTCGATTCCCAGGCAAAGCAATTTTTCTAATTCAATTTGTCTAGTACTGTATCTGATTTGACGTCAGGAAGGCAGCCGGTCGTAAAAAGTAAGCTAAATAATTTCTACAACATGCTCGAAGAGTGTGTTGCGCCGACCCCACATTATGAGATAAGGGCAGGTAGAAATATTAAAATCGTACAAGGCAAGATTTTGAATAGGTACTTTACCGACCGCCATAAATATTTTACAAGTGTCACTTATAGGACTTTGCTTATATTATTTTTACACTTATCTCATCGTGATTTCCCGTAAACGTCAATCGAAGCGCACATGTCAATCAGTGTGGCGCGGCGTGATTTAATAACAGTACAAATAAATGTTAGCTGTTTCCAAAAACTTCGAAGTTATGTAATAATCATGTTTTTATTATAAACCTTAAAACAGACTCCGAAATAAAAAAGAAACTTACACTATTTTGACTCGGGGTCATTGCAAATGAAACGAATTAACTCAACTCAGATTAAGAAAATTGATGACTTTTTAAAGTCAGTTTAAGATTATGTTATAAATTATTTATTTTATTGCTTTCCATATCAATATGGGACCAACTCCGAAAAATATATCAAACAAAAAATAATCATCCGAATTGATCCACGCATTTCCGACTTATCGGTTAACATACATAAAAACAAAACCATTTGCACAGTCGAAACTCCTCCTTTTTTAAGTTGGTTAAAAACACAGAACTGCCTTACTACTTGTACCTTAAGATCTACTTTATAATAATTCAAATAAAGTCGGTTTTACATCTTACAGCATGGAATAAGGAAAAAAATATAACCGGCTGTTTAGTATAAACATTCTAAATCGCATTACTCATTACCAAATTTAGCATCATATGACGTGATAACCACGTCTACTAACACCTTTGACGAAGTAATACTTCTGCCATCTGGTTATAAGCTTATGCGTCGACAAGGCGATTTGACGCGCCGAGCGATGAAGTACGCATGCGTAAGAAACTTAAACAAATATTTGTCCAAGTACGAGTTTGGACCATTAATGATTAACACCTGCCCTCTTCTACGAAATACTTGTTGGAATTTTTGGGATAAACAATTTGGAAATCAAACTTTAGCATTAAATTAATAGGAGTTATATTAAAAGAATACCTCACGAATGACATGGGGTGATGAATCGTTTTATTTCTTAATTCATTAAGTAATATATTTATAGTGTTACTTTAGAATTTTATGAATACACTGAATAAAAATCAAGACATTCACATTTGATAGAAGGGATCCCAAAGAGCGGAACAAGAATGCATAGCTACCGAAGTCACGTCACACATATGAATGGCCGTAACGATGCAGGCATGAGAGGGAGATAGAAAGATGTTCCCACTAAACGTCCACTTTGAATGATCTACTTAAAGAAAGCTTATCATCAAACATAAACTCTTCTGTTTTGTCAACAGATGCCACAAACCGTGCCGAGGTCCGGGTGTAGCCCGCCATCAGCCACACAGGACGAAAGGGCAGTCCCCACATCGCCAGCAGATCTCCAGCACCTACTCCGCCTACTGGGCGCATCGTCCCCACCAGAACCGATGCTCCACTCTCCTCCAAACCCACACAACAAGCCACCACCGCCTTACCCAGAAGACAACAACTTCTTGGACCGCCTCTACGATTTCGAGGGTTATCCGACACCTTCCCCATCATCAGACGAAGGATCGATTCCGACAGTAGCCCTGCATCCAGCTTCGCCATACAATTCTTTACATTATACGACACCAGTGTACATTAAAGAAGAGCCAAACAGATTGTCAGTGCCTGGATTCTCATCACCATATCCTCTGTCGCCTTCTGGATCATGCGTATCATATGGAAGTTATAATCAATACGCTTCCCCAGTTCCACACCACGAAGAGTACATTGATATTGAAGAGTTACTAAAAGAAAACCAGATTCTACAAGAGAGCGTGCAACATAGTTATGTTACACCAAAAATAGAGGTTGAGGAGCCGAGAGACCATATTTTATTGAGGTCAGCGCTAGAGGACACGTCATTCCAGAAGAGGCTAAACCTCAGGCCGATACCTTTGGAATTGGGGAGCGTGAAGATGGAGGAGAGCAGTGGTGGCGACGAGCTGGTCGCGCCTGATATAGACCAGGTGTTGTCGATGGCTATCGAACAGTCCAAGAGAGATGTTGACAACACTTGCACAGTGCTCGGAATCTCACCAGGTGAGTCCCTTGGGTTTAATATTCCTTCTCATGTAACAGTGCAGTATTATTAGTTTTCTATAGCACGAAATATCTTATAGTCCATATTTGTTATTACTTTTAACATAATATTAGTTAGCATGTTTTTCTTCCATCTTAGAAACATAATTATTTATTTATAACAAAAAGACTGAATTGACATATCCAAAAAACTTACAATAGCTGTTTTAGACGTAATGAATTTCAATAAAAATTACGATGAAGCTTTGATTATAATCAATGCAAAATGCATTCTATATACATCGCATGTCAACACTATTGTCAAGCAAATAAGCGATCAATCAGTCGAACAATCCATTCATAATTAAACATGGGAATGCAACACCATGTAAAACATAATTCATGACGTCACTACATAAAAAGCCGTTCTAAGATAGCTAAGTATGGCAATTATGGATTTCTAAGAACTTATGATTACGTAAGGCGGCAGATATGTTGTAGATGTTTCACACATGATGCTTTACGTGATTTAATTTATGATCTACGCTTGCGTTATCAGTTTCCATAGACGTCAATTTCTTCTCCTATGAGTAATAAAGGGGCACGTAACTAGACTTTGATCATGTCAACAACGTTACTTCAGAACGCTATGCAACGAATATTTTAATAGCTAAGGTCTTTTTATGCATCATAAAACGTCACACCATCGTTTATAGTGTTGAAAATAATGCATATAGATACATTAACTAAGATTTAACAACCGAAAAATTTATCAATTCAATGTTATTATAAAAACGAAAATAAAAAATATCTCTCGTGGCGTATATACAGCCTAGTTCTGCAATTTGATTTTAATAAACTAGTTGCGAATAAATTTGAATTGATTACTCATTAAAATGTATGCTGATCATAAAATCACTGACGTGATTATGTTACTCAACATGTTGCTTAGCATTAACAATTTATTAGAAACTTATAACTTACATATACTGGAACAAAAATTAAGCCACCGTGCTTTGACATTTGTATATTACAAATATTCGAGGCCAGTTCGATTCGAACATGTAGTTGAGAATTATACTGGCTAAGGCCACAGTCAACTACACGCAGACAGTCGCACATTATTGTGTGAGTGAAACATTGCTAAGCAATAATGTTTTTTGCTACAATATTGATTTTTAAATAAAATTTCATTCAAGCATTTAATAATGAAAGCTCAGTTAGAAATGGTATGGATCATGGGGAGACGATAGCGGCAGGTTCGGACGCAGACCGATAAACCTCTAACCTTTTTAATAATATCGGGAGTAACCGTGTGAAGTTTATAAACCCGTATATCAGTACAGGTCGATCTGGAAATCTTTGGGGGAGGCCTATGTTCAGCAGTGGACGCCCTATGGCTGATGATGATGATGATATCAGTGTAGTGTCCTAAAGCCTAAATCCTCCCATTAGTAGAGAGGGTCCTGCAGTAAGACAGTAATATCTTTCTCCTAGCTTACATTGTGTCCCACTGCTGGACAAAGGCCTCTCTTATTTGCAGTTCTCTCCATTTAGGTTCGATGCATCCAGCTCGTCCCTCCACCTCAGTTTTGGCCGTCTGCGTTTTCTGTCGTTGCAATTTTTGGCAGTTTGCATAGTGCAGGGCAGTTAAAAATTTAGATGTAATCAAGTTTAAAGTAATTTCATCTCTCTATTTTAAAGCCCATTAATAATTTAGATTTTAGAAATATTTTTAAAGTAATTTCATATCTCTATTTTGTATTATCTCTAAAGCCTCATTAAATTGCTAGAGAGCTATTAGGTCTCTAATACCATAAGCAGATAGATAGATTTTATCGCCTAAATTGGGTTTCATTAGTGACAAAAACGGAATTTATAAAACGTTAGAAAACAACAGTTAGTTATATTGGGATCTCTGGTGATCAGACATGGGTGTCAATGAACCATAACCAAAATATTTTGCAGCGAGATATATTATTCTAGTCTATACTATCTACATTATTATGGTTTAACCCGGATTTTTTATAGTCAGATTTTTTTATCAACATTTCACGAAATAATAATTAAGACAGAGATAACGTACTAAAGAGTACCATTAAAATGTAATTGTTCTTTATTATAATATACCCCAAAAAGGTTAGATTTCATATAAGCAACTGCGCCGGAAGTAAAAACTTAGCCGAATCCTTTTTGCAATATTTAAAAATAATGGCATATAAAAAATTTACATAGCATTTATGACCAAAGGATGTTTTTAGCTACGCATAAAGAATAATTCACAAAAACACAAACTTTACCTCTTTAAATCACCTATTCTGGGTTGACTGGTAGAGAATACCTCTGGCATTAAGTCCGCCTTTACATCATAATGTGTAAAAAGCATAAAATAAATATATAGATTATTTTTCATATAATTTTTTTTTTCCCCCACAGATCCAATGCTCTGGAGTACGGCGGACGTCAAATCATGGGTGATGTTCACACTGCAACACTTCAATCTACCGATGGTGCCTGCGGAGTACTTCAGTATGGACGGGGCCGCCCTAGTCGCTCTCTCTGAAGAGGAGTTCAACCAGAGGGCGCCACAGGTAAAAAATCTAAACCTCCGCATAACAACGAAATTCGAATTTTCTTTTTTTTACTGACTTAAAAAGATAGAGGGTAATAAATTAGTCTGTATTTTCTGATTTCTGTCCGTTTGTTCGTTTTGTCGAGGACAAAGCTTATTCCAAGGTCCCATATAAATTTGCTAACGATCGGGTAAATTTTGAAGTCGCTCTGTAAAGTTTTCAAACTCGTGATTATTTGGGAATTGCAAATCAACAATTTGTGGTAATATTGATGAAAAAGATTTTGTGGATAGAATCGTTGTATATCGACTATAAACTCGTAGTCTTTGTAATTATCAACAAAGCTTACAAAAGGTATGAATGTGTAGAAAGTATTTGTTCTCAAATTACTTACCCAAAAAGCAATATTTACAATCTGTTATTATTATTTCACGTATTTGTTGTGATTATGTGAAAAAAAAATTACTTAGTCATATAGTCAAAGTATTGAAATTTCCAAAAAATCCAATTCCAAAAAATCGAATTTGAGGCGAGTGCTGGTGCTCTAAACACAAATATAAAAAACAGATAAAAATTTGAAACTTATCTGATTGCGAAACATGAATGACTTTAATATTTCATCATACTATGTATGATACACACCTCTAGAAAATAAATGATCACAGGGCACAGTTTATATTGAACCCGAACAATAATATTGGAGATAAGACAGTACAACTAAACCAACGCGTAGTATCTTGCATTATCTTATAAATTCCAAAGATACATGCCAGTGAAAGGTTATCATTGACTTAAAATATTGTTTACAATAGTTTTTAGAATTATATAGCCAAATATATCCCTCATTAATAGAGGGGGCCCGTGCCTAGCAGTGGCACAGTAATATTACAGGGTTAATATTATTGTTATAGTAAAAATGGAGCCCTTAATTAATTCTGCGAATTTTCTAATTTAATTTGTCCGGGACTGGATCACTCAGAGGGGGTTGACGTCAAGCAGTAAAAACTAAGCCAAATCCTTTCTGCTACTTGCTTAAAGGGTGTTGCGCCGATCCCACATGATGCATGATGATGTATAAGGGCAGCTACAAATAAAAGAGTTATAAAAGATGCACAAACCTATGCTTATTACATTTCAAGTAAAGCAATAAGGCTAGATTCTTCAATAATTATACTTTATTAATGGAGGTAGATAATTAGGTAACCACACTATTAAAACCAAAAAGAACATAACAAGTTTGTAGTCTAAAAATTGTGATACAATATTTAGTAACCTTGTACAGATTTAAATGACTGTTAAAAATATATCATACATAGTTAGATCATCATATTAATGTAATTGCTTCCTTATTTTTTCGTATACCTACTGTATCATCACGCGTGGTCTATGCACATATCTGTGACTGTGACTCACATCCCGTAATGTGAAACAATGCTGACACATTATTAACATAATCTTAGGCCTGTATCCCTAAAGGGGTAGGCAGAGGCGCACTAGCGGACAAAGCTCGGCGAAATGTGGGTGTTTTAGTACGCTAGTGGGGATCTGCCTTTGAGGATACAGGGGTTAGCTTTTTTTTTATTTATAAATAAATACACCCAACAGTCACACACCTAGTTCTAACCCCACACTAGCTATAACCTGTATCGTGGGTGTCAGAGAGTATGAGAGTCGCACGGTCTCATAACACCCAGACTTGAAACAAATATCTACGGGCCACGCAAACATTTGTCTCAATGCGAGAATCGAACCGCGGCCTCTCGCTTCACAGCCGGCTCCTCATCCACTGCGCCACGGAGCCAGGCTGTTATGATAGTTCTGTCCCAGATGTGATAGAGGGCGAGCCTATGGCTATATCGGGCACAAATTCCAGAGTGCGGGCTTATACCGAAAAAATCAATATTACTTTGCCCGACTCGGGGATCGAACTCGAGACCTTAGAACGATAGTATAACCTCGAACGCAATACCACTACGCCACCAAGGCAGGGTAACACATTATTTTTTGCCGAAAATTGCGAAATCCGCTAAAGGTAGAAGTAGAGTATAATTCTGTATTTAAGTACTAAATATTATCTAATGAAAACATGTTTTTTAATATTGATTGAAAATTTTAATGTTTATAAAATTTGATAAAAACAAAAAACAGTTTTGTTAGATAAGCTATATCGTAACTTGGTCTTCAATGATAAAACAATATGTCGGTGAGCCCTGATAAGATTGTTACAATTTGTTACGAACAGAGATAATTCAATTGATTTGTGAATATTTTATTTAAAATTCATAGTCATTGTATCATTAAAACATCCAATATTGAGACTGATGTAAAATTTGTTGAGGTTTAAATGAATTTCGCCAAAAAGTCACTAACGCACCTAATCTATAAAATATAGACTTATGGAGTGAAAAAAATCTTGGGAGCTTTTACGTTTGAAAATATATTGATAGCCTCCGTGGCGCAACGGGCGAGTAGCCGGCTGTGAAGCGAGAGGCCGCGGGTTCGATACCCGCATTGAAACAAATGTCTGTGTGGCCCACAGATATTTGTTTCAAGTCTGGGTGTTGTGAGACCGAAAGTCTCTCATAGTCTCCGACACCCACGATACAGGTTATACCTAGTGTGGGGTCAAGACTAGGTGTGTGACTGTTGGGTGTATTTTATTTATTTATACCTATTTTAGATATTGTCAACTTTTGATTATACCAGCTCACTTTAAATAACTACAACGTGTTACCGTAATAACGTAAAACCGTAGAAACCCCTTGAATTTTTAAATTAATTTGATACATTCTAATCAAAAGATGGATTTAAAAAATTATAAGAACGAACAGATTATCGTAGGTTTTGAGTTCCAAAACTCTGCAAATCTTATCAATGACGCACGAGCGCACGTGACTTTTCATGCTATCTCTGTCTTGCGTATGATGCCGAAAAGTCTACATAATATTTATTTAATTAGTTACGTCACTCGTGCTGTGCGTGCTGCGAGTCATGCAAACGACGTTTTAGTTTTCGAAAATAATAAATCTACTCAAAAATAAATCGCATGGTATTTAATAACATAACAAGCTCACGCCTGTATCCCCGAAGGGGTAGGCAGAGGCGTACTAGAGAACTAGAACACCCACATTTCGCCGAGCCTAGTTCGGTCCCAGATGTGATAGGGGGCGAGCCTATCGCCATATCGGGCACAAATTCCAGACTCCGGGCTGATATGGAAAAATCCAATATCACTTTGCCCGACCCGGGGATCGAACCCGAGACCTCAGAACCGTAGTCGCACCGAAATACCACGCCACGGAGGCAGTCCGTATTTAATATATTGATAGTACTCTAGTACTGTCTATTTGATAAAACTTCATTTTCGGTTAGGTAGTAGAGAGCGCCCGACACGATCCTATATGGATCAAATAAGCGATCTCCTTCTTAAAAGGCAAGTTCGAAGTACCCTCAACCGTCGGAAATGTATGAAACGATGCATGAGTGTGGATGACGCAAGAGAGGTGTGTCAGGATCGTAGCTTGTGGCGCTCAATTGTCTCTGCCTACCCCTATGGGATACAGGCGTAAGTGTGTATGTATGTATGTATTCATTGTAGGTTTTGCGTAATTCTCTACACGTAATGTAATTTTTGAAACAAAACTTTGGCCTGATTGAGGTATAAGTTATTTGACAAATTAAGGCAAAGAGGTATAACGATGCGTGGTCTCTGCTTTCTCCCTCGTTGAAAGTCTCCGAACATGTCCTCTGCATACAAATTACTTAGTCTTTGATCATGAGATTTACTTTCGTACATGCAGAATTTGTATAAAATGTGGCGGATGAAGTTCCTACGAAATACTTTAATATTGTAACTTTGATAATGACTCTGGGTTATTGATATCCTGGTTGCGTATATCTAACTGTTATTTAATTAAATACAGCTGAACTGGAAATAAATGAGAATATACTAAAAGTGTTTAAAAATTGTACTATTAAGGGAAGGCGTGAAATTATTAATAAAAAAATCTTCACCTGGATCATTAAAATATGCAAACTATCTATTGAGCGATATAAACCATTCTCGCACTAAAAGATACTTTCTAAAATAAAACGGCTCGGCGATCAATATTTGAACGTTCATTCAGGTGGCCAATGAATCTTTTCAATGTAAACAAATTACGCGCGCATCACGAGTTTCCGAATTCATACAAACGCTTGTAGCAACAGCCCTACGAAATACTGACTAAACGTCATAGAATACATAATAGCACAGAATGGCCGCTCCCCACCGTGCCAAGAACTCTCACCCTAAAACTACATCACGCGGTGATTAGACAATATCAAAATAAATTGTCAATCGCTGGAAAACGATAATTGTAATTGTTTCATCGCTTGTAATTAACTTCAGAATGGCTATAAACATTGCGAAGGGAGCTTTGAAATCATTTTCAAAATCCACTATAACATTTAATTTTATGACTAATGTTCCATTTTGAATGTTTTATACAACTAAATGTTCCATGGTTTTATACGATCAAATATATGCATATATATATATCGTGTCTCTGGTGATGACGATGTTAACCTTTTTGGTGAATATTCTCTACATACTCATTCGTTTATAATTATAAGTTTATAATTAAGAAGTATTGTTACAGTCTGGAAGTACTCTGTACGCACAGCTGGAGATCTGGAAGGCGGCAAGACATGAAGCCTGGAAGCCTTCGCAGTGGACAGAGCATCAGCAGCCTTCTCCCACTCCTGCCCCTGCCGGTCTACCTTCAGCCGATGACTTAAGCGATGGTAGGTGTAAGTTACTTTTCTTTCCTATTATTTTTTGTATTTACTAATCAATCATTAGTTAAAACTATACCAATCACACGCCTACTGTAACTCGTCGAGATTTAAAAAAGAAACACAAAACTGGCTCAAGTGCTTCAGATAAAAAGAAATTGTCATTTCATTGATCTAATGACAGCATATAACACTAATATAGTTTTACTCTAGACCTAGATGAGGTTTATATCAGAGAGCTGGTTATAAAAACGCACCGAATCCTTTCTGTAACATGCTTGAAAAATTGTGCTCCGATCCCAAATTGGAAAGGGCAAGTGGTTGAAGACATCTTTTCCTAGTCGAATCTGCGATCTCATTTTTCCACATCCCGCTCGTGAAACTAGAAAGATCAATACTACCTTACATCTCATATGGTATTTATCTGTGTGGTATTTCATATTAACAAGGGACAACTGATATTTCCTGGTCAAAACCGCTATTGTCTCATACCTTACCACATTGATAAACCAGTTAGTAACAATTGAATCGATACTCAAGAAATCAACGTCATTTAACAAAGAGTTATAAATTAGTACAATCACACAACATTAAGCTGTTACGACTGATTAGATAAAAAAGTGGAACAAGTGGACATCTCAATAAATTAATAAGACATTATATATCATCATCATCATCATCATCAGCCATAGGACGTCCACTGCTGAACATAGGCCTCCCCCAAAGATTTCCAGATCGACCTGTTGGAAGCGGCCTGCATCCAGCGACTTCCCGCGACCTTTATCAGGTCGTCTACATTATATATAATACATTGTAAATAATGGTAGGTAAATAAAGTATTAATTCTGTTAAGATTAAGATGCCGTCATACTTAATGTTGCTACGAAGACTAATGAACATAGCAACAATGTCTTTAACCTCTCTCTATCCAAATTATTTATCACTCCATACAAAATTAAACTTGTTTACCATTTACATTACTAAACATTTTTCTTTAATTTATCACGTGGTCCACTTTATAAACTCGTATACCTATTAAGAAACTCAAAGTGTCAGAAATGAACATTGCTAAATAACCTTACTAGCGCCTGTTTTATGTGATCCTTAAGAGCCAAATACTTCTGCATCATAAACCTAAGACTTTAAACAAATACTAAAATCAAGTAAACTAAGTACTGGAGATGGCATGTATTGTACTTCAACCGTTATCCGATAGAGTGGACGACACACTTACGGACCAGATAGAGACAAACGAGCTATGTCCAGCTGAAGGTGTAAAACCTGCTTAAAACTATTGGAAACGAGACACATCTGGGACAGCAATAAACTATTGAGTTGTTTTGTATTGTGTGTGAAAAATTGCCTATTGTTATACAATGAAATATTGCTAAGTTGTAGGAACATTAATTACAAGATGCGTAATGGAAAACATCCAATTACCTATTAATATTAATAGAAGAACATCAATATTACTGATTTTAAAACAACTGCCATAATACAAAATATTAGAATTAAAGTATTTGCTCAATATAAAGCAGAAATAAAAGCAATAAATACAGGTAAAGTCAAAAGAAGAATCATACAATAAAATACCAAAGCATCAAAGAAACTAAGTCGTAGAAACCTTTCCTATCGCCGTTAGCTCATAAATAAAAAAAGTGTCAGAGTGGCACAGGAAATAGCAATCTACAATTATCTGTTACTTGTAGACGTATGTGAGATTTATATCTGAAAGGCATTGGATATATAGTTCGAAAACAAACAGGTCACTGGGTTATCAAGTGAATTCAATTAGATTTAAAATGCGTCTCTCGTTTAAAGAGTTGCAAAAGTGGTACCAATTTCACAATGTTAAAAATTTCTAAAAATAAATTAAAATCTGCGTGAAATGTATGTAAATGAAAAAGATGATGGCGATTTATTTATTTTATTTGATAAAAAAATTAAATGTTTGCGAGCATCGAATGAATCAGATAAAAAAATAATTTAATTAATGTAACTAAAACAGCAGAAGGAATGTTTTATAGAATAGTATGCGTGACATCAACAATTTCTAAACTGACTCATATTTTGTCTATACAGTTCGACGGCCAACAAACTAACATAATACTTATATTTTAAAATCAATGACCAACAAATTTATATGTTGAATCGTCTAGAGCTCTCGGCCACACCCATTTACAGTTAAACCATCTATCAACGTTCACTTTATTGGTATTCTGTGCCCTTTCTTGATCGAACCCATACGCGTAGTGTCTGCTTTTTATATATTTTACCGGCCGAGATCACCCAGTTCACCGCCGGACCCACAAGGTCGCGTTAGACAAAGATAGATTACCTATGGAACATTTTCATTACTAGAAACAAAGTCTTCTACATTCATGTTGAACAGAGTTTCTTTAAAATTCATTCTAAATCATAATTCCGCATTTGCAATAAAATTTTATTGATGTAACTACGATATAAAAATACTTTTGAATATTACAATCAGTACGTACATTTCTTTTGAAGCTTTATCAAGTGCGCAAAAGCTATGATTAAGAACAAATATCTAATCCTTACTAAATAATAAAAGCGAAAGTAACTCTGTCTGTCTGTCTGTCTGTCTGTCTGTCTGTCTGTGGCGTTTTCACGTCTAAACCGCTGAACCGATTTTGATGAAATTTGGTATGTGGGTACTTTTAACCCCAAGGACGGACATAGGGTACTTTATTTTTTTTAAATCAACCCCTAAAGGGATGAAATAGGGGATGAAAGTTTGTATGGGAATTTTGGAACCGCTTAATGGATTTTGATGACAGAACCGCTGTCAGAACTGTCAAAAGTGGCGCCATTTTGTTTTTCTTTGTTTTTGGGCCGATTGGCTTCAAAATAGATATCTGAGTCACCCCGTGGTTCTAAACGACAGAACCGCTGTCAGAACTGTCAAAAGTGGCCGCCATTTTGTTTTTCTTTGTTTTGGGCCGATTGTCTTCAAAATCGATATCTGAGTCACCCCGTAGTTCAGAACGACAGAACCGCTGTCAGAACTGTCAAAAGTGGCCGCCATTTTGTTTTTCTTTGTTTTTGGGCCGATTGGCTTCAAAATCGATATCTGAGTCACCCCGTGGTTCTAAACGACAGAACCGCTGTCAGAACTGTCAAAAGTGGCCGCCATTTTGTTTTTCTTTGTTTTGGGCCGATTGTCTTCAAAATCGATATCTGAGTCACCCCGTAGTTCCGAACGACAGAATCGCTGTCAGAACTGTCAAAAGTGGCCGCCATTTTGTTTTTCTTTGTTTTTGGGCCGATTGACTTCAAAATCGATATCTGAGTCACCCCGTGGTTCCGAACGACAGAACGGCTTTCAAACCTGTCAAAAGTGACCGCCATTATGTTTTTCTTTGTTTCTGGGCCGATTGACTTCAAAATCGATATCTGAGTCGCTCCGTGGTTCCGAATGACAGAACCGCTGTCAAATTTCTCAAAAATGGCCGCCATTTGGTTTTCTTTGTTTTTGGGCCAATTGACTTCAAAATTGATGTCTGGGTCGCCCATATTTAGACTAAAACGACAGTGCGGATCGACAAATCAAAAGATTTTTCCATTGGCCCTACAAAATACGCGTGCGGAGCCGCGAGCAAAAGCTAGTTTAAAATAAAACCATCAATCCAATGTTTAAAATATGTCGGTACATCTTGTTATTGTTAGTAATACGTAAATCTTCCACATTAAAATAGGTGACTTCATTCGAAGTTCACCTTTGATGTTTGATATTTTATTTGAAGCGCGTAAAATGAAAATATTTACACCGTATTTTACAATTGACTCATTTGATTATTCATTTATTTCATTCAAAGATAATTTATACTACAGAAATTATATGGTTTAAAAATTCCTCCTGGACTTCATGAATGAAGTAACATTTCTTTCTGATTTTATATTTATTTCATCCTTACTTTCCTATCCGGCATCGCTTAAAACTTTTGTATCTCCAAACATTTTAGTGTCTGCAACATTCTTAAGAGCACTTAGCTTTCTTCTCTAAATAGAATGTTGGTATTTGAATTGCACAGTTGTGTTTATTCTAGGCGTTTGTATCTTGTCTGTCTATCCGTCTAGCACTGAAGGTCGCTATAAATTTGGACAATGTTTACAGTACACGCGCTGAAATAAACTTAGGCGAACGTAAAAAAAATATTGATTTGCTATAAGCAGTAACGGTTGTTAGTAGAACACCCATGTTTTGTTAAGATGCAGGAATAATATGCAGTGAGATTTAAGGAGTTCTAAATAAATAAGGCCCGGGAACAGTGCCGCTACTCTAATGTGTTCGGTTTTACAAAAAAACTGTATACAGTAGCTGGTACCCTCAGTAAAACTGGACCCACATTTTCTGGATTCTATGTCTATCCGTATTAGTAATATTGTTAATTTTCGAACGCATCTTAGAAAGACCTTTTCTTATCACAATTTATTTCACAGACGAAGACTCCGAATCGGCGGGACCAAGTGCGAGTACGGGTGGTGGTAAAGCGAAGACTGGCAGCACACACATACACCTCTGGCAGTTCCTGAAAGAGTTACTGGCGTCTCCTCAAATACACGGATCAGCGATACGGTGGTTAGACCGAAGTAAGTTTCATTAGAAATAGAAGAAATACAAGTTTGAGAATTTTATTTAATTGTAGAGGCTGAAATATTCGTCAGGAAAATAAACTTCTTATTGGTCATTGTGGAGGTACTTGTACTGACTTTGCCTAGAGGTATACTGTACACCGAAGGTCCTGGGTTCAAATTGAGATTATTTGTCTGGAACGAGATTCCTCAGAGGGGATTAAACTCAAGCTGGCGGCTGATCTTAAAAACTTAGCACATTTCAAATACTGCAGAAATGAATCTGTTATGTCAACCTTACATTGAGTAGAACAAGGATGGGTATAAACAAAGATTGATCATTGTACTTTAGCAGACTTAAATATAATATATCTGCATACAAAACTTAATTCTAATACCCTTAACATTAAATCTTCACAAACGCCATCAGGTCAACACGCGAAACAAATCTACGTGGCACCTGTGCTGCAATAAATTTAATGACGAGTGACGACACTGTTATACATTTTATTACTTAATCCGATTCGGAAAAACAGTAAGATAAAGCTGTACATCGTCATGCTTATTTATAACAATTACGTTATGCGACTGCAGGCGATCTATCACTTGCTATCAATATTGTGATAACATTTCAATATGTATAAACAAGTTTACGTGAAGTACTTTTTAGAAATTGACGTCAAACTTTCTTGATTTGTCTTTTTCTTGAATTCTTTTATCAATTGTATCAGCGTTTGTTTGTTCATATTTGAGTGATGATGTAGGAATATTGTTTTCTTTAGTGACAGTGTAATTGGGCTGTGGACCACCAGATGCTATGTTCGCATCCCCTTTTGGGAAATCGGTTTTCCGAGATTTGCGCCAGACTGGATACCACACGAATTGAAATAAGAAGATCGCAAATCATAAAAACTAAATAAAGGGAAAAAATGTGTTGCGCAATGCACCAACCCCAATTATAAATTGGCTATAGTGTGGCTAAGGCAAGAGATGTAGGTAGTTTAATATTTATCTATATCTTCATACCTCGTTCTGGATACAACAATATTGCATAAACAACGAAGTGATCTTAATAACAAGTAATTAATAATATAATAACAAAGTATAATTATCTCTTATCCCACTGGGGGTCGACGTAACGCGACGTTTATAAGGAGCAAAGTCTTACGTGTTCCGACCAACTGATTCTAAGACGATATATAGAGATGAAAATATTTAACCAATATTTAAGCATACTGATTTCTTAAGTTTACGCGAATATTATACATTGAAATAAAACTATTTTTAATAATTAAAACCTAATCGTGATAGAATCCGCAAAAATAGTTTTATTTCAATATTAAGCATTCAATCTTAGTTAAATTAAGATCTAACTATTATTACTATTATATTGGTATTAGTACAGTGAATAAAACTTAAGTGCAGCATAGCTTTCATCTTATTGACTGACTTGACTTCATGGCCTAGCTAGGAATGGTTTAGTTATTAGTAAATCTAAACTTATCTCGTATTTTTTAATGTAGCATCTTTAGTCTAGGGGCAGTATATGAGCACTAGACAGGATGTACTGGGGTTCGAATACCAAATAGGGCAACGCTTGTTATTCTAAAGGTGTTTTTCCCAAAGATTTCCAAACTGACACGTTGGAAAAAACTAAAGTCAAAATTGCCAGATCCTTTAAATATGTGTTGTGTCGATCCCACTTTAAAATATGATAAGGGCAGGTAGAAGACGAAAACTAACGTCTAAGCTTTATAAATTAATCAACTAACAAATCCACTGGACGTTCTTGTCCACGCACCGACTAAATCAGGTTAATATGCGTTATTTACATGAAATCGTGTTGTTGAGCTAGTATCGCTCGGTTATCTGCTACTAATTAACGAGTCCACGTCCAGATGGTCAACACGACTTCTATTACATATTTATATTAGCTGGCAACAATGCTTTAACGGTGTCGTATTGACCTTCGTATTAAACGTTTATTAACTTTATATCGTTGTTGATCCCGATATATGAGATAATATCCTCATCAGAGATAAGGTCATAACTATGCCCTGTTATTAATTAGCGTCAAAAATCAAAATAAAAATCTTTAGTGATCACCACACAATATTTTTTTCTCGTCTTAATATTAAACACGCTATAAACTTTCAAATATAATAATGTTTTTACACTGTCTTAATATTATATTTTAAAATTCATTGATGTCTTAGCAACATCAAACATACGCAATTTTATTATAATGATATAGTTTGAGTTTATTACTCTTGTCGCTTTTGAGAACTATAGGCAATATTATTTTTTTAACATCAAAGACTAGGTGCTATTATATCCAGAAAATCATTTATATTACTGCTGTATCAAATTAATAGTTATATTTTAAAAACTTCGAACCGATTTCAAATACCCAAATCGCGAAATCTGGTGTTTGTTTTTGCATTTGCTGGAAATATCACGAAACGTAAAAATACGACGAAAATCTTCCTTTGAAGTTAAAAATAATAGTCACAACAACAACAATAACTAAATAACATCTTATGAAAATAACTAGTATTAGTATTAATAACCAGTTTCAATGAATTATAGGTAAAGCAAAAAGCATTATAAACAAAGAGTCTTTGTTAGAACTTGTTTGGCCTTTAGATACTATCAACAATCCACCTGTCCACAATTATTAAACAATAAAAGACTTTGTTTGAAGATAAGAATTTTATAGTCAGGCAGGCATTAAATGTGATTTGAAAAATACCGCTAAATACGAGAAAGCAACTATATAAGAAAATGTTGATAGTTTCTAGCACCATACTATTTCCTGCAAAAGATTTAACAATTAAGTATCACAAAATTCTGATGGATTCAAAAAAGAAATTAATTAGTTAATCTTTAAAAATAAAATTTTGCAGTGATTGTTTTATATTTCCATTCACACTATAAACATAATGTAAACTAGATTTGCATCTGGATTGTCTATTAGGAATTTCTAATGAACAAAAATATTCCATTGTTGACTTATTTTCATTCAATGTCCATCAAATTAGTATAGATATATTCACGATTATTGTGTCCATCAAATTAGTATAGATATATTCACGATTATTGTTAAGAAAATTCATTTGAACACATTCCCGATCCAAGGCTAACGTGATTGTAACTCGCTCAAGTGGCTCTATAAGTTCCACGCAAAGGTTAGCTAATACTGTCGCACTGTCGATAGTAAATAATCGATTTTGTAATTGATTTTTTCACGCTGTATTATCGATTTTATTGGTAATTGGTTATCCAATTATGAGACGTGATGGATTTTGTATTAATATTTTGAGATTTTATATTGATATGTTTGAGAATAGAGTACTCTCGTGACGTTACTGTTCAGAATTTTTATTATTATCTTCTATTTTAACGTTCCCACGAAACATGTAAAAATAAGTCATAGATAAATCCATAAATTACAATCGATCAGTGAATTCGCCATATTAAATCGATAGTTTTACAATCGCTAACATCGATTAGGTACCTAATCCTTCACTTGGAAGTCGTGACTGGCCTTTACGTACGCTAGCAAAGTGTTTTAGCGATTTATAGCCCATTATGCTGTAAGACATGATACTGTACCCTTTTTGGGTTGTCACGAAATGATATTTTGAATGCGCAGTTGTGAATAATTGTGTTTGGGAACTTTTGTACGATTAATATCAGAATTTATTTGACTGTGGTTGAATTTAAATACTGTTATATTGTTTATAATATTTTCTTGAATATAATCAAATGTAAATACTCTAAGGCTGTGCTCTAAGTCAATTAAACGAACTCTGTCAGGGTTTGGATTTTTTTCTGAGTCTGTCTGTCAGTCTGTTTTTCTTGTAAAAATGGCTCGGGCTAAGTCAAAGTTCGATTCAAAAATTCCAAATCTTCACTGAGTTCGTTTCTTTGACTCAGACTTAGTCGAAGTTCGCTCCATAAATCTCAGCATAATGCTAGATTTACTACGCTTCTGTTTTTAGTAAATGTAAATTTAAATATTTACTCCTTACTACAAATACCTATTACCACTACGACAGACTTGCTAATGTGAGAACTGGGAATCCTAAAAAAGAGCTTGAAGGATTTAGACGCTTTTTGGCAATAAATGTCCTTCATTCGCAAATATATGTTTTACCTATGTTTTGAATCCGTGAAGCATTTTTCTAAATGGTACACGATAAAAATGACTCTAAGGTCCTGGAGTGAAATTGATTACAAAATCGTTGGTGGAATTTTAATAAACTTTGGCTCATCCATCTTGTACCGAAATTACTTGTTTTTTATTTTTATAGATTAGAATTATGGTGTAAATGTTCAGTCCGAAATAGGTGCTATACAACTTGAGTCATAGACGAGTCATTAAGAACGGGTCTCTATATCTGTCTGACATTTAAGATTTGGTCGCGCAACTAATTCACAATAATCGATCGTTTTGCATAAGGCGCAGTTAACAAAGCGAGACGCGATGATTCATAATCGAAATGTAATCGAGACGATTGCACTTTTAACCTTTTTTGCTAAAACACTATTATTATCCGGATTATAAGGTCTTAAATAATCCTAGATCGCTCAAAGGTATTTTACGTAAAACAAGCTTCCAATACAGTTTGGCATTTGTGAAGATTTGAGTTAAGGCAAATAATAGGTACTGTTAGTTTCCCGAATATATTGTACCTACCCAGCACACTTATACGTTTCGGCAACACAATGACCTTTAAAATTATTGTAAAATATTCATTGTCCACCATGCTCATGTCTCTTAAAAATAAACTATCAATTGCTCACTTAGCATTCAGACGGTGGCTAATATGTAATGTTTCTCGCAGGTAACGGTGTGTTCAAGATTGAGGATTCAGTGCGCGTCGCCAGACTGTGGGGTAAAAGGAAGAACAGGCCTGCCATGAACTATGACAAACTCTCCAGAAGTATCAGGCAGTACTACAAGAAAGGCATCATGAAGAAAACGGAAAGAAGCCAGAGGCTCGTCTACCAATTCTGTCATCCGTACTGCTTATAAATACTCGGTTATTTTAAGTTTATTATGTAAATAATTTATTAGACGTTATGTAAATAAGGGTGTGTGATCCGCGGTAATGCGGACGCGACGACGTCTGGGAGCGATTTGCGACGCTAACGCAAAACGCAATGCAGACGCGAGCTTGTGGACGGCCGAATTTCCGACGGTGTCTGTTAAGGGCGAGTTAACGCCTTGAAACCGTTTGGATTATTAGGCGTCGTGTACACTATCCCTCCGCGAAATTCGGGAAAGGTAATTTTCTCTGGAATTTCAGCGGACGGGACTGTTTTGTTGTGTTTAATTTTAAGTTTATTTTTTTACCGGCGAATAAGCAACGGTGATCAGTTTTTGGGATTCTCATTATGATCGTCGTCGCCGAAAGCTGGTAATGTTTATCCCATATATCTATGATATATTTCTAGTACGTTCTATGAACTTTTAGGTAATTAAGCGACGTGTAAATAGATTTTTAAGAATGAAAAACATTTTTAATATTGTAGCTTGTTACACGCTTAAGTGATACGCGAGATTATTTTCGTAGATATTGTTTTAAAAATTTAATTAATGAACATAAAATTTAGAAATATATTGCCTCTATGGCGAGTGACGTCATAAGTTAATGTATCAAATGTAAATATTCTCAAGATGGCGGACAGGAAATGTGCAAAATTGAATTAGGAATGCGAAAAATAATTTTGTGCCAAATAGACGGGAAGAATTTATTGGGGACAAAATTGTCTATGATTTGTGATATTTTTGGTTAAACCCGCCGAAGTGAATACTTTTTTTATAAAAAGGAAATCAAACACATTTGCAATAATGGTGTCGGGTAGGGTTAGAAAATTATAATGTCGAAATAAGATTGACGCAGTTAGCGTTATTTATGTAAGAATTTAATAATAATATGATTATTATTGGACCAAACTAATGTAGATTTTATGAATCTATAAATGTAATTGTTCATGCATACAATAAAGAATTTTATTAATTTAAATGATCTTTTGTTTCAATACACTCCTTAATTCGGTTCTGCTCCTGTGATGATAGTTTCCTGAGATAAAAAGTGGCCTATCAAATATCACCTAGTTATCAGTCAAATAATTATATATCATCTCACCAATTATATATCCCTTATAAACCCTCCACTTCCATTCCACCCTTTTGGGTCGGCAACGCACCCATGATTCTTTTTGAGTCGGGTGTCTATGGGCAGTGGAGATCACTTACCATCAGGTGACCCATATGCTTGTTTGCCAGTCTCTGCTATAGAAAAAAATATATCAAAGCCGGTTCAGGTAGTTCCGAAGATAACCAATTACGTACAAGTATTCTCTATACAGGTCGATCTGGAAATCTTTGGGGGAGGCCTATGTTTAGCAGTGGACTTCCTATGGCTGATGATGATGATTCTCTATAAAGCTTAATATTAAATTGTATAATTACTACATGTAAAAAGGAACTTAAATAATCACAAGTTGTGAAACTTAACTGACCGACTTCCATCTTGATCCGATCGTGACGAAATTTATATGGGACTACCCTTGAAATAAGCTCTATCGAACACAAAAAGAATTTTGAAAATCGGTCAACATTTGGCGGAGGTAACCATACATAAAAATACAGACGAATTGATGACCTTCTCCTTTTTGGATATCAGTCGATAAAATAAAACAGACAAAGTAGGTATTATAATATTAATCCCAGGTATGTTCTGATTAGATCAAGATACTTATAGTAAAATTCGTCATAACTAGACTAGACAATATATCTAAGTTATTACTCATTTCCACCAAAATGACTTGTATTTCCTAATAATCCCACCAAATTGCAACACATTCGGACGCGACATTATAATGATCGCTTGATCCTTAATCCATATTAAAAAAATAAAACCAACAGTCACACACATAGTCCTGCAGGGTTACCACCACCTCTTATAGCAGTTCTTCGTTTGTTTTGTATGGGAATCGGTACAAGTAAGATTATAATAATACTGCTATAAGAGGTGGTGGTAACCCCCCTGACCCAACACTAGGTATAACCTGTATCTTGAGTATCAGAAACTACGAGACTTTCGGCCTCACAACACCCAGACTCGAAACAAATAAACCGAGATCCGGCTGCAAGATCACTATGTCCATAAAGTATGTAGTCAAAATATATTTTTTATGGATAAATGGGGACAGTGTCGTCTTTAACATAAGTGCACACGGGGCCCGTGCCCAGGGCCTCCGAAAGTCTTATAAGTACTTACATTCTCCTACATGGTTAATAATTTTTTTCCCAATTCGTGTGTGCTCAGGGAACCCCGCATACCTTAAGACGGCCCTGGTGGGGAAATAAATATTATTTTAATAAAAAAATACTCGCGGGCAAATTTTGATTGGCACCTTGGCAAAAATAAATTCCCCTATTTATAAACCATAAAAATATAATATTACATACGTAATGAACATAGTGATCTTGCAGTCGGATCTCGGCCTAAAATATCTGGTCATGCAAACATTTGTTTTGGCGGAATTGAACCCGCAGCCTCTCGCTTCCCAGTCGGCTACTCGCCCGCTGCGTCACGGCTGAAATAATACCGTGAAAATATCAAAACGGGGTACTAAATGTGGACCGAGTTGCGTCAAGTTGCGCAAAACTGACGTCAGAAGACGATGGTCGCCGAATTCCACGAGTGAAAGTGCCTTTCGCCTCGTGTGGGCAGTGGAGGGGAATACGACCTCTAGAGGGGTGCGGGGCGCGCGGGCGGCAAGGAAATTGTGCAACACCGCCACTTGATATTCAACTTTTATTATTGTTTGCTTGACTGAGTTTTGACACTTTTTAGGGTTCCGTATCCAATTACTTGGAGACAAAAGAAGATAGAGGACAGGACGTAACTACGAACAAATGAAGCATTCCTAATGTATGGAATGAAACCAAAATGGCGACTTTGCGAAAGAAAGATCCATTTTTTATTAGTTAGGCATCTTGTTCATATTCCGAACTTAGTATTATTGTAAATAACACACCGTATTTACAATAAAATCAATAAGTATTTATACGTTATTTAATTCTTATGACACGGTGACAACTTACATGTAAATAGACCGCGAAACTAAAATGGCGGAACCGGCTTCATAGTAAACACGTCTTTTTCGTAGTTATGCCGGGTCCTCTTATTTTTGTCATTTAAATAGTCACGGGCGGCTCGGCCTCCGGCGGCCCATACGCTTATGTAACATATTTATGTGACGCCTCCGACGGGTTTTACTCGAAGACTTTGGTACTTTAAACTTGTTTGACTTTCGAACTATAGGACGGAAAAAATTTGATGTAATAGTCTAGAACAAATAATAAAAATGAAAATTATTTTGAACCAAATAATAATGTTCTTTTAAGAGAAAGGAGAAGAGTCCCTCCTTGGTCTAGTGGTAGCATATATCATATATGATATATGGGCTGTCGACTGGGAGGTCGTGGGTTCGATTGCCGGGTCGGGCAAAGTGAATTTTCTAATTTAATTTGCCCGGGACTGGATCCCGCAGAGGGGCTTGACATCAGGCATGCTGTCGGTCGTAAAAACTAAGCCAAATCCTTTCTGCAACATACTTGAAAGAGTGTGTTGTACCGACCCCACATTAAGGTGGGTTATGGGCAGATAGAAAGAAAGTTATTTTTAGAGGACATTTTTTATTAAGGCGTGATTTAACCAAAGACAAATTATATAATCTAATTTGTCCCTGCTACTACGGAACCATTGCTTATGGTTGGACACACACTTGGTAGCTTTTTATTTTATGTAAATAAAGACAAACAAGTCATATTGAGCTCCAATCCACAAGATATAAATTGCTTTTTAAAGACTGTACTAGAACGTTCCATAATGAATTTTCCACAATGGATATTAATAATTTTCCAACTCTATTTCCTACATTTTACTCGATAGTAGACCTTACACCGTTGTAATAAAGAATGGACCTGTAGTTTATTATCCCCTGCTCATCTTCTAGTAATAACAGAGGTAAGAGCTTGGTCTACCACACAACCTTACTTGGTTGGTTTATTTTTTCGACCGACTTCAAAAAAGGAGAAGGTCCTCAATTCGTCTGTATTTTTTTTATAAATGTTACGCGATATCTTCGCCGAATGTGGACCGATCTCCAAAATTCTTTTTGTGTTCGATAGAGCTTCTTTCAAGGATGGCCCTGTATAAATTTGGTCCCGATCGGGTTTGAAGTCGGTCCGTTAAGTTTTTAAACTTGTGATTATTATAGCTTAGAATGGCAAACGAGTAGGTGCGTCACCTGATAGTAAGTGAATTTGTTAACAACCTATAATTATATCACAATCTTTATTTCTATACATAAGCTTATGGCTGTATTCCCATAAGGGTAGGCAGAGGAGAACTAGCGAACTAGAACACTCACATTTCGATCTGATAGGCGTCAGCGCAACACAGCTCTACTAGCAAGATGCAGAAAGGATTTGTCTTAGTTTTTACGAACGGCTGCCTGCCTGACGTCAACCTCCTTCTGGGGATTCAGTCCCGGGCAAATCGAACCCAGGACCTCCCGGTTCACAGCCCATATACATTGCAACTAGACCAAGAACCTATAACACAAAAATATTTCACATTATGTGGATTTGTAGGAATATTATGATTAACAATACTAGTATAGGTAATCTTTTGTAGTATAAATAGTATATTTATGAAATTGACATTAAAAAACTTTATCTTGATTTCTACATACAGATTAGATAAAGTAATACCTAAATATCTTTTTAGTGAGTAGGTAATTCGTGGAATAATTTGGTATAGTAAATAATAATAATTATTTTATCTATATAATTAGACCTGGCACATGAGGTAACTCGCATGTGGAATGTGGATTTAACAATCATTGTTCCGATAGTCATCTCTGCCCATGGTTTGATACCAATGAGCCTCGACTAACACCTCAAGAGACTCTCGGTTGGTGCTTGGGGCAAGAGCCAAATGCAGAAGGCAGTCCTCACTCTGGGGTCCTAACCGCCAGTGGCTTGGGTCCCGAGCCTCGCCATACGAGATGAATTTATTTTTTAAATGTATTTTTTATATATTTAATATTTAAATTTAAAAAAAAACATTTAAATAAAAAGTACTAAACAATGTTCACGACTTATCTTTGAAGAGGTAGTTGGATACTGGATACCCAATCGCGTGAAAAAAGCCAGTGTGATGATAAAAACAATTATATAGGTACTTTAGGTACCTATATACCAACATATTAGCTGGTATGATAAAAGTAATTTTCTGTTTATGAAATATTGTGTAACATATTATTATAGCAACATTAAATGTAAATTATTTTTGTAATACAAAATAACCATCATGTGAATAAACATCGTGTCTTTTATATTATGTCAATTAATAGTAATTGTTCATCTAATATAAGCAGAGGTCCCAACTTTAGACCATTCATATTAAAAAGGGATCAGTTTGGGATAGTTATAGACCAGCGGGTTTAGACAAGTGGCTTATGCACTAGTCGAATAGAAAAGTAAATGTATGGGGATGACATAAGAGAACGCCGCATACAGCGTACTCATATGTCATTCCCATACATTTATTATTCTATTCGACTAGCGCATAAGCCACTTGTCTAAGCCCACTGATCACACAAACAAACTCGCTAGCAAAAGCTAGTACCTAATTATGATTGACAATAAACTTATTTTACATCATATTACTCTATAATTACACTTGTCGATTATGGGTAATGCTAAATTATTCATTCACACACGAATTCATTCTGAGCTAAATTGAATATCGGCATGTCATGATTTAGCGCGATTTATAAATTTCCTACTTTTTTGCAACTGGTTTAAATTACAAGAGCGAGCGATACTGACTTACATAGTATAGATATAGATAGTAGATCTATAGAGCGAACTTTGACTAAGTCTAAGTAAAAAAAACTAACTCAGTGTCCATTTTGAACTTTTAAATCGAACTTCGACATAGTCGGAGTAATTTTACAAGAAAAGGTTTTTAGTTCGCAGCAATTCACTCAAACGCACGGATTCATTCATTACCTATTCATTATCTACAATTACTATCAATAAATATCATTATCAATATCAATCAATCGTACCAATCAACATCTAAGTGTACGCTAACGCACCATATATTTTTGGCCCCTCGAGCTGGATATATTTTCAAAGGCATATCGATCGAAAGCGTGAAGGTTATCGTAATAATAATATAGAATATAGACTCATCCACGTGTTTTTATAAGTTGAGGAATTCAACCCTAATATTCACATTGCTAAGGATCTATAATTCACAAACTTTTACCCGTTGGAGGCGGCATAATATGCAACACAATAACGTCTCGGCCACCGGTGGCCAAGCCGTCCGTCATTATTAAATCATGTTATTAAGTTATGTAGGATAGTGAGGAGATGGTGCAAAGTGTTAGCTACATTTCTCGGTGAACGAGATTTCCAGCGGACCAAAACCCCTCCTCATACCATCCCCTATGGTAATAGATGTCGAGATCACCTACCATCAGGTGATTCACCTGTTTGTGTTGTCTCTGCTTATAAAAAATGTTTGCAAACCGCTTTAATTGCAGTACTTGGACCGTGGCAAAAAGGCGTTGTCCGAAGGTCGGCGACATTCCGAATTTCTGAGTCCAGCTGCTAGTTGCTACCGACTGGCACGGCTGGTACCGAGTCCCACATATTTATCTCCACAGTTAGAATTACTATGCATATTCTGCCTAGTTTACAATAATTGGTCATTAACATAACAACTATAGCGTTTACTACTATTACGATTCATTCGAACATTGGATTTGGAGCTGTTGGTTAGATAAAAGAAAGATAGCTATCACTAAAATGTTTATCAAGACGAGAATTTTTGGCTTACGAAGGTAAACTCCCTAATGGTACATAAGTAATTATCGTCAGCCGTCACCTTTCACCCTACACATCCTATAACCCTGATCATCGCTCGACGATGAGGCATAGCGAAGTCGTTTCATATCGTCGAAAACATACACTAGTTTTATCGGTCGAGCCGGTCCGCACAAATTAGACCATGGATGTCAACAATGGCTCTAACACTTTTTCAAATAAAATTATAAATAATAAAAATTAAATTATTTTTCAAGTCATAAGTTTCAACATAATAATATTTTAATACTTTTACATATTATCCCTCCACAAAATGAAATGCGTAGAACGGAACGATTTATGTTTGGGAATGACGTCACAGTGACGTCATTGCCGATTGACATTTGACATTTCAACAGTAAAATTTTGCCTTTTTATTTTGAATATTTTGTTTTGTATGAAATTCATCAAATAAACAAAAATAAAAATTTATTAATAATATAGTAATGTAGTACGACTATTTTACTCTCTTTTCACCAGTAAGACGTGATATGCAGTACTGTAATCTATGAGTAAAAAAATAAAACAGTATTGTTGAATTTTGCGTGGGATTACAGTGAAAATCTTTGATTATGAAGCCAGGTAAGAGCGATGGAGTGAAGGAGGAGATAGTAGAAGTGCATTCAAGTGGTCGCTCCCCATCTCCGAAGCATATAAACAAGCAGAGATCTCGAAGTCGTTCAGGCTCCCGAAAACTATCAAACGGGCACGCAGTTGATCCCGAACCAGTGGAAACCACATCAGTGCATGAAGAAGTCGACAAATCCAAACGCGACAGCTGGATAAAGTCAGAACACGAGTCATTAGACACAGAGTTGCCCATTCATGATCAGATAAAACAAGGTATACTAGGTTTTGTTGAGAAAGAAATCAAGAAGTCTGACAAAAACCCGTCATTTGTTTTTTATTCTCATGATCCTAATGGTCTTGAGGAGAAGTTCTTGAAGACGTTGTCGAGACCCTCGAGTGGACACAAAGAGAAGCGGAGTCCATCGTACAGGAAGAAAAAGAGACATTCATCAAGACATAGGGACAGAGAGCTGCATGATTTTGAAATCCCAGGGTCCAGTCTTAGTGCTTTGGAAAAGGTAACAGTTATAATCTAAGTTCAAGTTTAAAGGTTCATTTGTGGGTCAAAAATGTCAAAGTTCACTGTGCTGTATACATTTTTTTTTAAATAAAAAAAAATTGATTTCTTAATGTATAATTCCAAATAAAACATTCATTGACTTATGTATTTTATAGAAATTTTACTTGCTTTTATGATGGTTCAAGTTGGAATTTATTTATTATAAAATTTATTTTCTGGGATAAAAAGTAGCCTATGTTACTCCCTATAATATCAGCAATCTCCTAGTGAAAATCCTGTCAAAATTCGGTCCAGCCTTTTCAGAGTTTAACCGGAACAAACTGACAACAATTAAAAAACCAATATTTTCTGATATAAGTATCGCATATTACTTTCATATGCATTAAGTAAAAAGCTAATAATTTTAAATTACAAACATAACATAACATAAGCTCACACCTGTATCCCTGAAGGGGTAGGCAGAGGCGCACTAGCCAATTAGTACACCCACAAAAATAATGTGTAATTTTATTCATTTGTATAGATATAAGAACTTGATTGGCACCCCAGCAGGTGGCTTGATGTATGATGATAAATATAGAATATATTCAATGCCAGTACATACTCATGAAACAAAAATATAAGTGTGTTGAAATAAAACTATTTTTACAGATTCTATCACAGTTAGGTTTTTTATTTCAATGTATAATATTCGCGTAAACTTAAGAAATCAGTATATAAGTGTGTTACCAAACTTAAAGAGAATACAATGGAGGAGGAATTTTGACACTTTACTTTTCAGGTGGATGACTACCTAAAAGAATACAATAAAGATGAAGTGGTTACATTGAGCGGTGAGTTAGAAATAGAAGCGAATGATGTTAAAAACAATAATGGAACTTGCAAGGAACTACGTCACAAACCACGCAAGACTAGGAGGAAGACCAGAGATGAGAGGCAAGACGCCAATGCTAATGGAAAAGATGATAGCCCTAAGGTGTTTAAGAGTGGGAGTAAGACTAAGCAAGGAGGGAAACATGGTAAGATTGTAAATCAATAAATAAATCTTTCAATATAAACATTTATTCACAGAATTATTGATATTTTCAAGAACAGATTAGAATATATTTCGTGGAGCTCAAAAGCAAATTGACACTCATCAGATGTTTAATATTCTGATAAATGTTACAATAGGTAATAATAGAATTAATTAATTGTCTAAATAGTTATCCTTTAGTTATTGCAAAATTGTACAACAACAGAATTGCAATGACATGCCAATATTTATCAATTATTGTTATTGATGACTGTTAAAGAAGCAAAAGATTTGTTCTTGAACCGAAGCACTTGGTGCTCCTTAGTCACTGCCTACCCCAGCGGGATACACCGTAAGTTTATTGATAATGAATATTAAAAAAAATCTCAAACTCCCAATGCATTAAATGTTGTTGTTGATTGTTTTTATCAAGCAATTTTAAAAGCAAAATTACCTTTTAGCAATGAAAATTGTTAAAAACCTTAAGTTTTATATTATTATTTCCAGGCCGGCCGTCAGACCTCTCTGCAATGCTGGAAAGTTTAGAGTCCAGCATGCAGTATCATGACCAGTACATAGACAATCCATTCTCGTCACCATCACCTCTCACATCACCGAACGACGAACGTCTTGACCCCTTCAGTGGACGGAGACCAGAGAAAATTTATTTACAAGGTGGTGGAACGTTTACTGCTGTGTCCAGAGACAGGATATTGGAGTCTCAGCAGAGTAGGGATGGGGATAAATATTTAAGGTAATATTTCTTTAAATGTAATAGGGAACTTGCATGTAATTTTCTTTTTAGTTCATTGTTAAGAACTAGGTCTCGAATAAACACACCAGAAAGAAAAACATTAAAATATGCACAAATCATTTAATTATCGCAAGTCAAAATATGACTTTCAAAACCCCGCGCCAAAAAAGGACGTGACGTCACCGCTTAAAAATTGCTTTTTATTGCCATCTCAGTTGACACTGATGGCTACAATGACGTTTGAACATTGCCTAGAATGACGTTTGAACCGCTATAATTGCCTATCGTTTAAAATTTCCCCAAACCGAACAAAAATGTCCCCAAAAGCTATTTCATTAAATAACGAAGTAAAAATTAATTGTACTCTTGAATCTTGAGCGGAGCGATGGGAAAATTAAACGAAGAAAAGAATTTGGAAAGAGGAGGACCTTCGAAATCTCATTCATCAATCACCATACTAAACATAATAACTGTTTTCCGCAAAATTGGGAAAAATACCCAACCTGGAAACCCTGCCTAATGCAACGACGTCACTTGTGTTTTGCAATAACGTTCCATTATACGTAATTTATAATTAAGATATTTTGTAAAATATCAAGTATTTTATCCTACAAATTTCATCATAGCACATTTCAAGGTTTTGTTTATTGATTTATCAACACAATTGCTCGTTATAATTTTCGTGCAAGTTCCCCATTGATCACGAAGTTCTAGAATGTATGTGTCTTACAGCGTATCCCTATTAAAGGTTACTTTGGTGAATCTTCTTGTATTCATTTTCAAGCATGGCACAGTAACACTACATCTGATGGTAAGCATAGTCTTCAAAAAAACAGTGATCATCATTAAGCAATGAATACTATTTATCTTGCCTTTTAATATCCTAAATAGAAGAAGCAAATAGAGTGGCTTATGTCTGGATAGATGGTTGACCAATGCAGACTCCGAGACAACCCCCATACTTGCCCCAATCAATCAACAAATCACAAGTCCTTCTGATGAACTTGATATACAATTTTTTCAGCTTTCCATTCTAGTATTTACCAAAAATTTGATGAATTCACAACATACTTTTCTATTTTAAGTTTAAGTATTTTGTTATAATTTCCAGGTTAGGTGACTTTACACCCCTAGACGTGGCATTAGCAGTTCAAAAGGCTTGGCGTTGTTGTTCAGTCGCGTGTCATGGGATACTCGGCGGATTATCTCTCATGCACCTGTTACTGATCAGTTACTCGGACGGTCTGGATGCAGGTCACCTATCGTTCCATGCGGTGGTGACCATGCCCTACGTCGCGGCGTATTACTTCTTTTGCGTTATGTGCTTGCTGTCTGTTTTGGATAGGTAAGTTACTAACATAATAAGCTCACGCCTGTACCCCCGAAGGGGTAGGCAGAGGCGCACTAGTGAACTAGAACACTCACATTTTGCCAAGCCTAGTTCCGTCCCAGATGTGAAAGGTGGCGAGCCTAACGCCATATTGAACAGAAATTCTAGTCTCTGCGCTAATACAGAATAGAAAAATATATCACCTTGCTCAACACGGGGATAGAATTTAAGACTTCAGGATGGTAGTCGTACCACGCACTCCATACCATGCCACCAGAGTATTATTCTAGATTCTAGCAATTAACAATTTAGGTTATAACAATAAAACCAATCTATACCAAGACGGCTATGTAAAAAGCTCAATGCTCCTTACTTATAAAAATATTTGAGCACTGCTTATCTTTAACCGTAGGTTGTCCCTTTCATTTTTAAACAATGTAATGCAAGGAAAAAAGTGACAGGCTATTCTTAGCGAAAAGATAAGCGAAAATGCTTTTATAAGTAAGGTCCAATATCTATAGCTAATACTAATTAGCATTTTCGCTTATCTTTTCGCTAAGCATAGCCTGTCACTTTAATCCTAGTGGATTGGGTACACTGAAAGAGACTACCACTCTCCACTTGTGAACACTCTAAATTATTTTATTTATTTAAAATCTTTATTGTACACCAGAACATACAGAGTAGCAAAATATATGTATAAGTAGGTATTTAAGTACAATTGGCGGTCTTATCGCTCAAGGCAATCTCTTACAGACAACTATAAATTATTTATTATTTTCAGTATGATTTACTATAACCTTTTTTTCAGACTGGACGTCACAAGCCTAGACCTGACACGCGGTTTGCAACCTTATTTCCAGCCGATAGTGCTTGTAATTCTATACATGGCGTGCCTGTTGGTGTGCACAGCCGCTCGCATGTACGATGAGCTGATGGTCTACCAGTATACTCCACTGGTCTTCAATATCACTGGCAATTATACTACTGTGAGTATCTTTAATCTATGCTAAAATTGGACCGTATTGTGCAGAAATTATTACAAAAAAACAAAATAAATTGTTCACACTATGGCCAATAATGGTTTAGATCATGTTGGCATCAATTTTTATTTTTTTGTGTGTTGTTTCATTCGTGCACAACACGGTCCAATTATACTGCCTGGGTGGTGTAGTTGTATTGTGATATGATTACCGTCTTGAAGTCTCGGTGTCGATTCCGGGTCGTACAAAGGGATATTGGATTTTTTTGCTTAATATCAGCCTGGAGTTTAGAAGGAATTTGTGCCCGATATGGCAATATACTCGCCCTGTATCAGATATGAGGTAAAATTGAGCAAGGTGAAAAATTACAATAATTGTAAAGAAAACCCTTAATTTCACCTATCTTTAAACACAATTACCAAATAAGGATGCTGTGATAGTCTAAGCTTAAACATAAGAGAATATCAAATCAATTTTTTTAAAACATTAATTTGTTTGTGATGTTAAACTTTGGAAGGGTTTTTCAATTGATTTGATTTACAAATTATAGATAAAATTTTTTAATAAAAAAAAATTGAATACAAATCCATTTATACATATTCATCTTTTTTTATAGCAGAGGTTGGCAACCGAGCAGATGAGTCACCTGATGGTAAGTGATCTCCACCGCCCATAGACACCCGAGACACAAAAATAATCATAGATGTGTTGCCAACCTAAAAGGATGGAATTGAAGGGGAAGGACAGGGAAAGGGAGGGGGGAAAGGGACACCGGAAATCTTACTCACCGAACGAAACGTGACAGCAAACTGCCACTGATTTATGTGAGACAGTGGTATTAAACCAGTCGAGCCGGCCAATTCATGCTGTAGACGTAGTAACGTCTTTATCTTTATTTTTTATGACTAACCAATCCTAACCTAATATTGTTTTATTTTCAGCCCCCAATACCATCATTCTATCACACGTGGACTCATTTCTCGATATGGCGGGCGGTGCTCTCGATCCTCGGTCTGGTCTACTTCATGATATCCAGTCCTCAGGACCTGGTGTACAACAACCTGAGCAAGCTGCTGCAGTTCAAACATTCCCTGCAGAGTATTGGATGATGGTGCTGGTCCCATGGTGTATGGTGTGACATGGGGAAGAAATAAGGATTGAGACCATCAATATATTATACCCTAGATGCACAGTTCTTTGCAAATATCCTCCTAAAACGTGGTCTCAGAAATAAAACAAAGAAAACGATCACAAGTTGTAATGAAATCAACACAAATATAACCCTAAGCACGTGTTATAAAGTAGCTTTTTAAACGAAATGAGGAAGCGTTTTAAAATTTGAATTTTGAAATTTAGAATTCTATCGGCGTCGGAGTGTAGGCAAAACGAGTGCTTAAGCACTTCTTTGCTGTCCCATTTTCCGAGCGTCAACTGTGCATCTAGGTAAATAATATATCGATGATTGAGACGGATAAAATTGTACAGTATTTAGTTTTGTGCTTTTGTTATCTTTTTCACCGACTTCCAAAAAGGAGAAGGTCCTCAATTCGTGTTTTTTTATATATATTATATTTATATCTCCGCCGAATGTAGACCGATTTTCATAAATATTTTTGTGTTCGATAAAGCTTATTTCAAGGGTCCCATATAAATTTGATTACGATCGGATTTGAAGTCGGTCCATTAAGTTTTTAAACTTGTGATTATTTATAAATTGGTAATGGCCTATAGGGTTTTGTAATCGATATTATCTTTCTGTCCACCTGCCCTTATACCTTAAGTGGGATCTGCGCAACAAACTTTTTCGACTGACTTCCAAAAAGGAGGTCTTCAATTCGTCTGTATTTTTATGTATGTTTCTTTTTTGCATTCCATGGAGCTCATTCCAAGAGTAGTTCCATATAATATGATCACGATCGGACACATTTTGAAGTAGTTCCATTAAGTTTTTAAGTTTTTTCGGCTCTGATGCATTCAGCCCTTATATTTACGTTGATCGCCCCCGTTATGCAGCAGCCGGTCGTAAAAAGCGAAAGCCGAATCCGTTCTGCATCATGTATGAAACGAATATAATATATACTTAGGTATTTTAATTTCAAAATTAAGTATGAAATAATCACATTCCTAACAACTAGTCAGAAAATATAGGTTTAATATATATTTAAAGTGTTACGTTTTTTTAATATGAGTAAGATCACGTCAAGTGGACCCCCCATTTACCACTTGATCATAAAAATTTAATCTATATATATTTTTCATAAGTACTTATGATGGAAAAATGATCCCCCAAACGATTTTTAAAAATTTTGATTTTAACAACATTTTTTTTTACAATGAAAATTTTAAGCACTTTTAATTAAAAAATGGATTAAAAATCAACCGTAAGAGATAAATTCATGAAATTTTCAGCATCCATGGTCAATTGTCTATACTTTAAGAATATATTAACGACTTAAGATTATTTGTTTATTTTCGTATTGTTAACTAACTTTTAAGTTAACAAATGAAAATTTAACTCATTTCTTGGTAAAAATATGCATTTTTTTTTCATCGGTCACATGCTTTATTCATTTAAGTTTAAGATTCCGGAAGAAAATTTCACTGCTCGCCATTAGTTTAAACAAAATGAATTTATTTATGACAGCGCGCCAGCCGCCGAGCGCTGTGGAAGCGCCGCGCTACCTACCGAGCGTCTCGTACTGCATTGAAGCTTTTATCAGTGATAATTTAAAATAATAATTCAAAATATTATTATAAAACAAATTTTATTATTATTTACGTTATATTATTATAATTATTATCAATAAAATTTTATTTTTTGTTAACAATATCATAAAGAATATAATCATTTTTTTTTATTATTTTTACCAAACAGCGTAAATTTAAAAATAAATAATCAATTGAAAATTCGCGAAATTAAATTATTTTTCGGATACGCGAAAAACAAATGAAAATTGTAACGGAGCGGTTTTTCTTTTGTTAACTAAAGATGGAGTGTTGACTAGAAAATTCAAAAATAATAATTTACTGAATGACCTAAAAAAGTGAATACAGACCATAACAGTTTTAAGAATTTTTAATTGATTATTTATTTTTAAATTTACGCTGTTTGGTAAAAATAATAAAAAAAAATTGATTATATTCTTTATGATATTGTTAACAAAAAATAAAATTTTATTGATAATAATTATAATAATATAACGTAAATAATAATAAAATTTGTTTTATAATAATATTTTGTATTATTATTTTAAATTATCACTGATAAAAGCTTCAATGTAGTACGAGACGCTCGGTAGTGCGGCGCTTCCACAGCGCTCGACGGCTGGCGCGCTGTCATAAATAAATTCATTTTGTTTAAACTAATGGCGAGCAGTGAAATTTTCTGCCGGAATCTTAAACTTAAATGAATAAAGCATGTGACCGATGAAAAAAAAATGCATTTTTTTACCAAGAAATGAGTTAAATTTTCATTTGTTAACTTAAAAGTTAGTTAACAATACGAAAATAAACAAATAATCTTAAGTCGTTAATATATTCTTAAAATATAGACAATTGACCATGGATGCTGAAAATTTCATGAATTTATCTCTTACGGTTGATTTTTAATCCATTTTTTAATTAAAAGTGCTTAAAATTTTCATTGTAAAAAAAAATGTTGTTAAAATCAAAATTTTTAAAAATCGTTTGGGGGATCATTTTTCCATCATAAGTACTTATGAAAAATATATATAGATTAAATTTTTATGATCAAGTGGTAAATGGGGGGTCCACTTGACGTGATCTTACTCATATGCAAAGTAGGCACTGTGGATGGTGTATTATTTTTTTAACTCTAATTAAAGAAATAAGCAAGTTGAGCCAAAAATTTTAATTTAATCTAAAACTGTCGACCAAAAACTAAGTGTAATCATTGTGTGCTGTTATGTTACGAAGAGAAATAAATGTTGCCGAATTATTCCCATTAATTTATTATAATTATTGTACAAACCTTCTGGAAATCTGGGGGGCTATGGTCTAGGCCAGTGTTTTTCAACGTGTGGGTCGCGACCCCCTCGGGGATCGTGGAGCTTCTTTAAGGGGGTCGCGAAGCTTCTATTGTGGAGTTGCAAAAGGTTCGGAAAGCTACTGCAGAAAAAAATAGTTTAAAAAGATTTATTAAGAAAAAAATTAACTAAAGAACATAATCATTTGTATCAAATTAACGAAAGATAAAAAACTTAGGAGAACTCTTAATGCGAAGGTTCCGCTTGTTTTTCATTAACCAATATCTCCCATCGTGGATCAGTTTTTCCTACATTGACGGGGGACATTGCTACAAGGGGGTCGCGAAATATTTCATAAGAAAGGGGCCATGTCATGCAAAAGGTTGAAAAACACTGGTCTAGGCTATGGTCAGCAGTGGACGTCCTATGGCTGATGATGATGATTGTACAAACCACATGTATAGCAAAACGTGCAATATAACTAATGAAAAAAATACTTTAGTCTTTATTTAAATAATAATTATATTGATATTCAATAATAATTAATCTCATTCCTGAAACTAGTCAGAAAGTATTAAAAAAATTTGATTTTGAATATGCGAAGTCAGTGGGGTGCAGTCAATATAGATAAAGAGACATAATTGGGTACTTGACTATGTTTGATTTGTTTGATTGTGAATGGTAGAGTTGGAAGGGGAAGATCTCATCGAACATTCTCTGATAAGATAATCACAATAAGATAACCACCCAACTTGTAAACCAATAAATATTTTTTCCTTCTTTCTTTTCTTTCTCTGACCAAGTCAGAGATTTACTCGAGAAAGGTCAAGTTAAAAGTACCCTAAACCGACGTGCATGCATGAAGAATGTAATGAGACTGAATGAGGCGAAAGAGGTGTGTAAGGATCGTAGCAAATGGAAATCCGTTGTCTCTGCCTACCCCTATGGGAAAAAAGGAGTCAATCTATGTATGTGTATGTATAAATAATAATAATAATATTAGCCCTGTAATATTACTGTCCCACTGCTGGGCATGGGCCTCCTCTACTAAGGAGAGGGGTTAGGCCTTAGTCTACCACGCTGGCCTAATGCGGGTTGGCAGACTTCACATACCTTCGAAATTCCTGGGAAGAAATTCTCGGGTATGCAGGTTTCCTCACGATGTTTTCCTTCACCGTTATAGCATGTGTAGCATATGTGTATGTATATTCATCATTAATGTATTGAGAAATAAATAAATACGATATCAAGATTCATTCTATAAAGATAATATAATATATAACTAACGATTGTTCTAGAATTCAAGTTTGTATTTTATTGGAAGCATTATTTGCTAAATATAAGTCACTTTTGTATATATATTCACTTAAGGAAGAGCTAGAATAATAAATATATATTGGCGTAATTAATATACTATATTATAAATCATAAGTACTGACGCTTTTCTTCCGTCAAGTAAATTAGGAAAAAATATTTAAACAAAAATTCAATGTAACATTATTATATGCTAGTCAATAGTAATTTTTTTATTTCATAAGTATTATGTTAAATACCAATTAATTACATTCCTTAAAACTAGTCAGAAAGTATTAAAATATTTGTTGTTAAATATGCGACGTCAATGGCGTGCAGTCAATATAGATGAAGAGACATTGTCTACCCTAGTAAATTTCCACTTACATAATTTAAAAAAAAATCATCACCATAAACAGATTTTCACAAATGTAAGCACTTGTCTATTTTTTTAAATCAACACATGGATGATAATCATGGTTGTAGAACGGAAATGGAAGAAAATAATAATGAAAGTTTTTGTCTACCCTAATTTGAAGGTCTGTCTGCACGTCACTCTGCGATGTCCTGTGGAAACTTGTTTACTTGTTTTTCTGTAAGGCCATATGTCGAAATTGATATTATTTTGTAATTTAGTCATTAAAGATGATTAAATTGCAAAAATATTAACTTATTTAATTTAAAATTTAATTTATTGAATAACAAACTGTCGACCAAAAACTGTGTGTAACGTTTATTTAAAGTAGTGTGAAGAAAGTTAGCTCTTATTTTCAATAATAATTTGTAGCAATTGAGTATTGTAACTATTTTTAAAATATTCAGGGCTGTTTAGTTTATCCTAGACAAATGTAAAAACGATTTCGTTATTTATTTTCATATTTTTAGTTAAAAAAAAATGTGTAATTGAATTTGTCGCCAAAACGATATAAGTTCACTATTTATATGTGTGACGTCATGATTACTTACCAGGGGTGAAGGGTCTATGCAACACGATTCCTTTCGACTTAGCTTTCTCAACAATGTCTAATAAATAGGTAATCATTACAAGAAAAACAGCATCGGCTCGGCGATCGGCGATCCCCGGGTCGGGCAAAGTGATATTGGATTTTCCATATCAGCCCGGAGTCTGGAATTTGTGCCCGATATGGCGATAGGCTCGCCCCCTATCACATCTGGGACGGAACTAAGCTCGGCGAAATGTGGGTGTTCTAGTTCGCTAGTATACCTCTGCCTACCCCTTCCGGGATACAGGCATGAGCTTATGTTATGTATGTATGTCTTGATCCTTGACACCTCGTTCACAAGGACGCTTTTTCAATGCACATTACTAAACCGTAAGATGACTATAGGTGGTAATTGAAAGCATGTACCTTAGAATGTTCCAGAATGCCTAACATCTAGGTTTTACAAATCAGGGGGCTGACTCTTGACATTCGAATTTGTCTTCGATTCGACATCATAACGCCCGGTTCCAATAAACAATCTCAGTTCGAATGTGCAGATAGATTACAAAAATTATCCATTAAGAACGCATTTTGAACATGACTCCGTCAAATGACTTGATTTGATTGGTTCATAATCGCGATCTATCTGCATTCTAAACTGAGATCGTTTATTGAAACCGGCCGTTAGTGACTTTTTGTCACGTTAAAAATTACCGAATGTCAAGTTCTCGAATGTAGTGCAACATTAGCGCATTTTTTTACTCGATTTCGGTGGAATTTTAACTCAATAATTGAAATCGAATCGAAGTCAAATTCGAATCGAGTGTAGGTCAGGAGGCAGGGCTCTATAAAACCGCGGTCAAAAGGATTCCTCATTAACGTTGAATGGAAGAATTAATAATACTGCATCTTTGGTTTATTAGCGCGCGTTGAAAAAGCAACCTTATGACTTGCTAATAGAAAATGTAACAATATTTGAATGGGAATGTGAAGGGTCTAGTATTAATGATTTTTAGCTAAAACTTATGTTATTTTTTTTTTGTGTAATGTTCTTTTGTGGTGTACAATAAAGAGCGATCAATCTATACACGTTTTATTGTCAACAGGGTATCTTTATAATAAAAAAACTACATTTCACTGTGGCATCGGCGCACCGCACGCTGTCAATTATGTTGCTGAAAAAATTCGGCTTAGTTTTTACGACCGGTTGCCTGCCGTCAACCCCCCTTCTGGGGGATTCAGCCTCGGGCAAATAAAATTACAAAAATCCCTCTGCCCGACCTGGGAATCGAATCCAAGACCTTCCGGTCCACAACCCTTATATGCCGCCACTAGACCAAGACGGTGACTCTGGATATATGTAACACCGGAGAAAAAATACTAAGCATTATCTGCTGTATGGTTTTCCTTTCAACCTGGCTTTATCCCGGCTTAATGCCAGAGTCCGCCTTCCTACTTAAACACTTCCACTTCGCCCGGTCTTGAGCATCCTCTATAGTGAAACCATTGACTCTCATATCTTCCTCCAAAATGTCCAGCCAGCGCTTTTCGGGCCGTCCACGAGGACGTATATGATGATACGGTTACGGTTTGGTTCACACACCTGCGACCGACGTACTCTTGTGTTTTCCTCAAAACGTAGCCACACTATCTCGAGCGACATTTCTGCAGTTTACTGACATTTATCTGCTGCACTGAATGGTGACAAAAAATTCTGCAGTTTACAGACATTTATCTGCTGTACTGAATGGTGACAAAAAATCCTCAACAGACTCACGCCTGCATCCACAAAGGGGTAGAGATATAGTACACCCATATTCGCCGAGCTTATTTCCGTCCCAAATGTGATAGGGGGCAAGTCTACGCCATATCAGTCATTATAGACTCCGACTGATACCGAGTTGAAAAAACTAGAGATAAAACTCAAGACATCTCTTAAACCGCGCTCGCAAATCCACCACGCCATCGCGGCAATATTGGATAGTAAGAAAATTATTCCTCAGATTTATAATTTGTGATAGCCACCGCTTAGGCATTACTTTTTATGACAGGAGCGTGCGAACTTAACGCTCTAATTTGGAATAGTAATTGCCTCTGGAATAATTAGTTTTCCGACAAGCGAATTTAGTACTGGCCTTGGGAATTGCGAAAATGGGCTAAGTGCTAGGTGTCACAAGAAGTGTTTAAACTTTATTCACTTTTACTTCATTAGATTTTTTTTTATTTTACTGATTTTATAATGCTAGTTTATGCTCTTTTATAATGAGTCCTAGGTCGATTCCCAGGTCGAGCGGTTTTTTCGACTAAAAAAATCGTCTGTATTTTTATTTACGTAAAATGTGGACCGATTTTCATTTTTTTTTATTCCATAGAGCTTATTTCAAGGGTGGTCCCATATAAATTTGAACACGATCGGATTTGAAGTCGGTCTGTTAAGTTTTTAAACTTATTATTTCTAACACTATTTGATTGGGATTAAATCCCCTAGAAGGATGTTGACGCCAGGTAGGCAGCCGGTCGTAAATCGAAGCCAAATTCTTTCTGCAAGATGCTTGAAAAATTGTGTTGTCAACCTTAAATTACGTTGGGATAAGGGCAGACGCAAAAAAGAAAGAAAATAAATCATAAAAGTAAATAAATAACAACTATTCACCTGCCCTTATTCCGCTTATCCCACTACGACGTGGGGTCAAGCATGGTATAAGAATTCGGCTTGAAGGGGTTTAATGATTTAGCCGTGACAATGTTATAGTGAGACTGCATACAAAGCTTTATAAAGAGGTGTACCATTTTTGAGTGACTGGCTTATCGTCGAAGAAGCCGCAATTATTGAAGCCAGGACAACAAAAGGAAGGAGATTCTTTATGGGCTAAAAACAATAAGGATTTTGGTAAATTCAACCTCTAAGGGTGTAAAAATGGGTTGAAAGTTTCTTAAGTGTAGACTGTACGAAAATAATAAAAACATGTGACATGTCCTAGGCAAGATCGTAGAAAGGAAAGAGTAAGTGCATTTTCTATTTTATTAAATAAACGCGTGTCGTAAACCGAACAATTTATGTGCCTCCCAGTTTGTAAATTGATAAACGCAGTAAAAGTTGTACACTGCGCACTTTATGTCGGATTATAAACGTTTTAGTGCCACTTTGGATGTATGATTTACGGATAGTACGAACGAATGTTGTCGTTTTATATTTGTTGTGCAAATAACTTACTAGAAAGTAAATAGGGCCGTATTTCCGTACTGTTATACGTATTAACGCACTGTTTCATTTAGCGGTTGTGTCATAAGTAATAAGAACTATCTTAGAATAACGCCATATTTGTCCAAAACGCTCATTTGCGACAACACTGTCATATCTCGAAAGCTTTGATTGTGCAGAAAACGATTACAAAACTTGAAAGCTTTTTTTTGTAGAATCGAGGTTTTCGAGATATGACACTGTTATAGCAAATGAGCGAAAAGTAAATTATGGTTTAATTATTATTCTATTTAGGCAATTGTAAATTGTTTTCCGTTGTCGACGCTTATTCTTACACAATGAATGTTAACTATTCAAATCTACACGTAAGTTGATTACAGTTTAGAGGTAAATAAGAATTATATACATAATAGGTAGGTATATTTTATTGGTCAAGATATTTTACAAATCTCTTCCGAATTCCAATACTTCATATTATATTATTGTCATTAGCAATAAGGTGACAAGATTGTTTACATGAAAGGGATAACAAACCAAAAAAGCGTGGCGTAGTAAATCATGAAAAATGCAATACACTCTTAACTTTCGCATTTACATGTGACTAGATTAAATACATGAAAACAAAATAAAAACATCTGGCCACGCTTTCGCTTCGCTGTCTATCAAATTGCCCCTTATAAAAACATACATAAGCTCACGCCTGTATCACCGAAGTGGTAGGCAGATGTGCACTAGCGAACTAGAACACCCATATTTCGCCGAGCTTAGTTCCTTCCCAGAGCCTATCGCCATATTGGGCATAAATTTTAGATTCCGGGCTGATATTGAACAATCCAATATCACTTTACCCGACCTGGGGATCGAACCCGAGTCCTCAGAGCGGTAGTCGTACCAAAATACAATTACGCCACCGAGACAGTAAATATTTATAACTAGTTTGTCTCTTTCATTTTCAATGTGACGCAAGAAAAAATATGACAAACTAGTCTTAAATATAAGAGGCGAGTAAATGTTTTTTATAAGTAAGGCGCTAAGACAACAACTTAAGCTTATAATAAATAATACATAACCTATCTACACGGACGTAAAAAAAGCTGGACGGAGCGCTAGGAACATTGAAAGTAAAGCAGGGTTATCGGCCCATTCGATCTATCGACCCGTAATGGCGTGTGTGCGCGTAGGACACCTTTCCACCGACTTCCAAAAAGGAGAAGGTTCTCAATTCGTCTGTATTTTTTTATGTATGTATATGCCATATCTCTGCCAAATGTGGACTGATTCTCAAAATTCTTTTTGTGTTCGATAGAGCTTATTTCAAAGCTTATCCCATATAAATTTGGTCACGATCGTATTTGAAGTCAGTTACGTTTTAAACATAACATAAGCTCACGCCTGTATCCCCGAAGGGGTAGGCAGAGGCGCACTAGCGAACTAGAACACCCACATTTCGCCGAGCTTAGTTCCGTTCCAGATGTGATAAGGGGCGAGCCTATCGCCATATCGGGCAAAAATTCCAGACTCCAGGCTGATATGGAAAAATCCAATATCACTTTGCCCGACCCGGGGATAGAACCCGAGACCTCAAAACCGTAGTCGTACCGAAATACCACCACGCCACCGAGGCAGTCGTTACATACGTTTTAAAACTTGTGATTATGTACAGTCGCCTTTACATGCGTGGCTTCTCTGTGGCGTCCGTTTAATAATAGGCGAGATGGTGTCCTTTTTCTTTACGTCCATGTCTATCTAGTATATTTGGCAACAATTTCGCTAATAGCAGAATAACAGCCAGACAACAATACAATGAAATAAAACAATAACAACAGCAAATTCTTCCACAATGTAAAGCCGTAGGGTCCTAGGCCTCTGTGCCACTTGTGGACAGTTTCCACCACTAAGGGGATGAGCAGGCCCAGTGTGGAGAAGAATATGGCTCCCACGAGGCCGATGAGCAGTTCTAAATCAGGGACAGCAGCAGCTAGGATAACTGAAAGAGATAATAATCACAAGTTTAAAAACTTAACAGACCGACTTCAAATCAGATCATGACCAAATTTATATGAGACAATAAGCACAAACAAATAAGCTCTTTATTTCAAGGATTCAAAAATAATTTTGAAAATCGGTCTACATTTGGCGGAGATATCGAGTAACATACATAAAAAAATAACAGACGAATCGAGGACCTCCTCCTTTTGTGGAAGTCGGTGGATTAATTTCTGATCGACTCCAGTAGACTCCAAGTTGATAGGGGCAAAAACTAATGGAGTTACTGTACCATAGCGTTTTGCAGGTCGATTCTCTAAGGTTTCATTTGTGAAAACATCGTTGCGGCATCGTTGCGGCAACGATGTTGTCATTTTTGTATACAGCAAGGTACAAAGCGCACGCAATAGCGCTATGCGTGATGACGGCGCTTATGCGAACTAGCTCTCTCGAGCGAGGCGTTTGACATAAATGTATGGAATATGGTATTCTCTAAGACCTAACAACGTTCAACGCTCCGTCGATCTCAACGATGTGCACTGCGCGAGCTCGTCGTCGATCGCAACGTTGTGGCGTTTCTTAGAGAATCGACCTGCTGGAACTTTGTATTAATATGCGTTTAACACTTACCAGTTAAAACAACACTGAGAGTCCGCATTCCAATTTGACTAATATTATGATAGTTCTTGCTAATATTGCCTCGCAAACGCGTCCATATGATCTCCATCGGCGCGTACATTTGTAGACAGTACGTGAAGAATACTGCTATAGCACCCAATACTTTCGCTGTTAGCGCCAATCTGTAACGATTTTTTTATAAAGTATGTCTTGCAGTCGCCTCCTTAGTCTAGTGGCAGCATACCTCTATATGCACCGTGGATCGGGAGGTCCTGGCTTCGATACCTAAAGCGAATTTTCTAATTTAATTTACCCGGGGACTGGGTCTCTCTGAGAGCATTAACATCAGACAGGCAGCCGGTCGTGAAAATCAAGCCAAATCCTATCTGCAACGTGCTTGATAAGGTTGAGAAAAGCTCTTAGCAGTATTAAGAAACTATCCTGTCCACATTACTGGTCAGTGCCAGAATGATTATTATAACTTCAAAGTTTGAACTGGACAGCGGCCTGAGCAGGAAAATTTCTGACAACCGTAAATGTATTCGTGCTCGATGCGCGTCTATGAAATTTGTATGAAATATTAACCAAACGTCATCAGTGCGCAGCGAACTCGAATACATTTACATTAGTTTTTCGTGCTCGGGCTACTGTTCATCATTTCTCTGAGAGTACACAACCGACTTTAAAGCCAAGTAAAATATCAATTGGAAACTTAGGTGTATTGGAACAAATTTTCCTTCATAACAAAAGTAAACATAAACGGCCTTAAGTGTTATCAAGCATACGACTTACGACTAAATGAGCTAAATGTTACAGCACATTATTATAATCATGCTGCTGTTGAACTTATTAATTCCAATACAACAGTACTAACTACAGACCAAAATTAACAATAAGTAGATGCCTAAAAGCCCAAAATCAAAGACATTCAATACATAGATGGGACAACAGCGCGAAACTTTTGATCCAAAAGTTGTGACCTCGTGGTCATAAGTCACTCAGTCGTGTATGAAACATACTCGCGCAAGCTGTGCCAGCGTAATAATGTTTAGGCAATAAAACTAACTTACTGATTCTTGAATATGTAAATGTAAATTGTAATAAGCGCCCTCACATTGTAATAAGTGGTAGATGTCGTTACTGACGTTTGAGATCCATTTTTTTATGAAAACTTGTTTGATAGATCTTCTATAGTTAACATAACATACATAAGCTCACGCCTGTATCCCCGAAGGGGTAGGCAGAGGCGCAGTAGCCAACTAGTACACCCACATTTCGCCGAGCTTAGTTCCGTCCCAGATGTGATAGGGGGCGAGCGTATCGCCATATCGGGCACAAATTCCAGACGCCGGGCTGATATGGAAAAATCCAATATCACTTTGCCCGACCCGGGGATCGAACCCGAGACCTCAGGACGGTAGTCGTACCGAAATACAACCACGCCACCGAAGCAGTAGCAGGCCTCTATAGTTAGTAATATTAAATATCTTTGCCCAAAGTAGAGCAAACTGTTTGTATAGATAACCATTACAATAAGAAAAGTTATAGCTTATAAATGATCTCTCAAGATATTCAGTTCAAAAGTTGTACCTTAAAGTATGAGAACTTTGCCATCAGTATTTATGTTTTGTATCAAAATACGTTCCGAAATATCGCGAAATTATTAATAGCATAAATTAATTTAGACTTTTACAATATCACAGGATCTTAAATAGCGTAATTTAGGTTAAAAGCGACGTCGGCTGTGGCAATTTACAAACTTTCGGTAATTTCATAAATTAATAAGTTTGGGGTATAATTGGACCGTGTTACGTAGAAATGATCCAACCCACAAAAAAACAAAAAATATGTTGACACCAATATTGGTGTCAACATATTTTACATTTTCAATAGACCATTTATGGTCTATTAATGGTTAAGAACATGTTGGCATCAATTACATTTTTTTTTAATTTTTTGTGGGTTGGATCATTTCTGTATAACATCGTCCAATTATTGTTAGGCTTTTACATTAAATTATTTTCAAATATCTTGTGGCAATTTCCTTTGTACTAAAGTATAACAAACATTTAAAACACACTTCATAAAGTCAGTCAGTCATTATACATAAATTATAATAAATAACAACAGTATTTGACTGCCTCGGTAGCTTAGTGGTGTTGCGTGAGGGGTACGACTATCGTCCTGAGGTCTTGGGTTCGATGCCCGCGGGTCGGGTAAAGTGATATTGGACTTTTCAGTATCAGCCCGGAGTCTGGAATTTGTGCTCGTTATGGGGATAGACTCAACCTCTATCACGTCTGGGACGAAACTAAGCTCGGCGAAATGTGGGTGTTCTGGTTCGCTGGTGCGCCTCTGCCTTTCCCTTCAGGGATACAGGCGTAAACTTATGTTTGTTTGTATGTATTTTATTATATTCGTCGGTACTCCTTTTCATAAAAATTTGAATGTGTTTTAGATTATTCAAGAAAAGGAAACAGAAAACTTTCTTATCGTTAAGATTTAGAAAAATCACGCTCTACAGTCTTTTCTAAACGAAATTATACGGATATAGCTTTTAAATCAGTTTTGTGAAAAATAAATCGAGTTTCCATCTCTATCCGCCTACGAAATTGAAATTTTGTAGTTATTTCGCGTCTTGCCTTATTTCAGTTTAAGACTGCTTAGCCCAGAATCGATGGCTTAGTGAGACGCGGTGGAATATTAAAAAAATATACTTTAAAATCTCCTATGCATATAAATTGGCGTATAACTTGATATATTACGTCTTAGCAGTGGCGAAGGGTCCATAAAACTCGATTCCTTTGGGCTTACCTTTTCTGAAAATGTCTATTAATAAATAGGTATTAATACAAATAGAAACCAGCTTCAGCCAGGCTTCCCTTTTGGATAATTTCACCTTTCGCCACTGCATCTTAGGTAAATAACTAAATGCATAAGCCGACGCCTACATCCCCGAAAGGCTAGGCAAGAGTGAACTAAAAAACTAGATCACCTACATTTCGAGTCTATTTTCGTCCTTTCATATGATAGGGGCCAACCTATCACCATATGCACAGATTTTAAACTCCGGAGACCGGGCTGATACTGAGTAGAAAACTGAATATCATTTTATCCGACCCGGGGATCGAACCCAATAAAATGTACTTACGGTTCGTCTTGAGGTAGATTCAAAGTAACACTTCCCAGTACCGCATTCCCATACTTCATGTATCCGAACATCCCAACCACTCCATAAACAATGGCTACAAAAACCATTGTACTATTGAGCACTCCGGGACAGCCGAGGAAGTACTTCGGTTTTGCCATTTCGTTCTCTATAGGCATCACTACGTTTATACCTTCCATCGCGAATATCGCTGTGCTGTAAAAAATTTAAATGCAGTTTAGTAAGTATTCTCGGTGGCCCATTCCCCCCCCCCTTTTCCCTCCCCTTCCATTCTCTCCTTTTACACAACGCACCCATGATTATTTTTGTGTCATGGGTGTCTATGGGCGGTGGAGATCACTTAACTATATCAAAATTGCAGTAGCTCAGTTGGGAGTACGAACTGCAGATACGAGTGTCGGAGATACGAGACCAACCCCGGAAAGACTAACCCTGATATCAGTGTACAGTGTATTCTTCATGAATTATCACTTGCTATTACGAGAACATCGTGATTAAACCAACATCATCAGAACTTCTCTACATGAATTCCAACGGTATGTAAAGTCTATCAACTCACATTAGTCTAGCATGGACCCCTAAACCCCTCTCATTAGTAGAGGCGACCTATCCCCAGCAGTCAACCGATAATATTATAGATCTAATTGCTATGCTATTACCTTAAAAACAAAGGCCACCGGGTCACCCCAGTAATCAATTCCGCTTCAATTGGCCAAGGAATGTCTTGAAACGTGTAGTAGCATGTTATCCCAAAAGTCAGCACCAAGCACACATTGGCAAAAATGGAGAATGGCACTAAGAACTTGAGGTATCGTATCTGGGTAATTAATATTAATGGCAGTAAGAGAATACCGCAATATGCCTCCACTATTAGCTTGTGTTCTGGGATGAAGTGGTCGAAGATCTGGAATCAAAAATATCATAATTACCTAGATTATAAGGTAATTTGAAGAGAGTGAAGAGAAATTAAATATATCTATACTAAGGCGTGTGTTCATAAGATCGTAGAAATATTAATTTGATATAATAATATTAGCCCTGTAATATTACTGTCCCACTGCTGGGCACGGGCCTCCTCTACTAATGAGAGGGCTTAGGCCTTAGTCTACCACGCTGGCCTAATGCGGGTTGGTAGACTTCACATACCTTCGAAATTCCTGTGAAGTAATTCTCGGGTATGCAGGTTTCCTCAAGATGTTTTCCTTCACCGTTATAGCAAGCGATATTTCACAATGAAAATACAATTAACATAGAAAATTCAGAGGTGTATGCTCCATTTTTGGGGTTGGTGGCGAACCTCCGCCACTTGTCTCAGCAGTCCGTACCATTACCAACTGAGCTATCGCTGCTTAATATTAATATTTCTTATTAATTTGATATAATTAATAAAAAAAGCTATTGAGATTTTGGTTCTAATCTTCACTTTCTATCAAGACGTAATCTTACCATGCTATATTGAGATTCACGAAACGTGCCATTATATACTTCAACCATATCAACGCGTTACACAGTCTCGTTAACGTAATGGAATCTGCATGGAAAAAAATTCTTGAAGCCAATATATTTAAGTCCATATTTCATTGACACAAGCATTACACGCTCGTTTTGAACTGTGAGCATAGTTAGGCCCCTGATTGAAAGATCTTTAAGATTTAGAACTTTTTAACAAGCGCCTTGCCACGGTTTAGACTTGTTTTTATTAAAAGTTGTAAACACAGTTCTTTTGAAATCCTAAACCAACCGGTAACGTTAAGCGACGACTTGGTTAGCATAAAAGCACAGTAAATAATTGCTCCTGTCTGCCTCGATCTTGAAACCATTTCATTATTTCATTTGCCATTGTCAAATTTTTGACTACTATAAATACATTCAACAGTATATAGACGGGACAACAGTACAAAAATTGTGATCCAAAAGTTATGACCTACTGGTCATAAGTAGCTTAGCTTATTTGAAATATAAGCGCGCCAGGTCGGCCAGCGTAATAATATTGCGAGAAAAAACTTGTCTTACGTGATTCATAACCATATACAGAACATTCTAGGGTGTAAATTGTAATAATCGCCCTCGCATTGTAATAAGTGGTTGATGGCGGTACTGAAGTTTGAGATCATTTTTTTTTGTATGGAAACTTGCTTGATAGCCCCTCTCTATAGTTAGTAATATTAAATCTCTTTGACTATAAACTAACATTAAATATATCACACCTATCGAAGAAGCTGTATAGGTATGTATTATGCGAAAGTGAATGGAAGGGTCGGAAGAAACGGACATTTTAGGATCAAATAAGTGATCTTAAACGAAAAGGGTAAGTGAGGGAGGAGTAGTAAAAGATGCATGAGGATCAGGATCGTAGCTTGTGGCGCTCAATAGTCTCTGCCTACCCCCGTGAGATACAGGCGTGAGTGTGTATGAAGAAACCGGACTCATCACAATACTCACATCTTTAAGTGATGAAGCAATGAATATGACATAGACACTGGTACCGCCGAGGCATACGCCAGCCATCGCTGAATCCACGAAGTGTCTGCAAGAAAACATACTCTAAGATAAGCTTTATAATAACAATCCATCCCTATTATTATTGGCGAATTCAATATCTCTCGTTTTTCGCAATATACTCATTACCGTCCTAGTTGTGATAGGGGGCGAGTCTATCGCCACATCGGGCGCAAATTGAGTTGAAAAACCCAATGGGCCAATATTACTTACTGTCCTTATGATCCTCAATGTACAGTATAATAATAATATTTACTACAGCCGTGCCACGTGCAGGAAAAGTTCCAATGTTTGTTTTATCTTTTCCGTGAATCGAACTGGTAATTATTTATACGATGTCAATTGATATAGTGATCGTTTACCCCCAGGCGGTGATCCGCTTGCTCGTTTGTCCCCATAAAAAAGGAATTTTGATAATAAAACATCCTGCGACATAGTTGGTGGGAAAGATAAGACGATACTATTGTATTATTAATAAGATACGATTTGCACCGTAATGATACAGAGACGACTTATAAAAAATAATAGCAAAGCATCTAGACACTAGACGTTTGACTCCATGGCCCTTATTCATTATGACCATAATATGAACGCGTAACGTGGTTAACTTAAAATTATATTCATATGGAAAAAAAAATAACAAACTTTTATTAGGTACCTACACCTGTATGTGTACGTAAGTTGTCATTTTGAACGACTCCAAGACGTCTGATTATTTTTTAAATTTGCAAAGAGCGATGAAAATATAATAATTTCACAACTTTGCCCTACTGATCTATGTTTTTAACCAAGATCATCAGGATAAAAAAATACATCTGATGACGTCCATAATGTGATTACTGAAAATCGAGTCTCTTGATTTTTTTATTTCATTTTAATTTATTGCATTATCTTTAATTTTTAATTTCATTAACGCGATGAGGTGCGTTGCACACGCGTTTTGAACAATAGACACATAATCAGTCCCCACTCCCCAACCCGTCATTCAAATACTTGCGATATCAGTGAAGCCAGCAGCTAGAATTGTTCAATTAAAGATAATTTTCAATATGAATTTAAGATCATTTTCAATGTGAATTCTCGAGCGAATCAATTATTTATTCTCGGTCCGTAAAGTTATTTATTTTATATCATGTTACGACTGACTCAGTCATTCATCTTTCAGCACCATAGGTCAGATGTAAAACAGTAGGACTTTGAACCAAATGTCTAAAATATAGTACGTCCTGTCCTAAGCAAAAGCACTTTCTTCACCAAAATCAAATAATGTGTGCTACAGAATAAACAATTTTAAGTTTATTTTTCATTAACTGACAGCAAAGTTAGATGATGTTGGTTGGGTGGTGAAGTATTATGATACCGTTCATAGTAATTATTTTATTTTTTCAATCGAGAGCCTGGAATTTTTGCGCTATATGGCGGTAGACTCGCCCTCTATTACGTCTGGGACGGATATGAGCTCGGTGAAATGTGGGTGTTCTAGTTCCATAGTTCGCAATTGCCTACCTCTTAAGGGATACAGGCGTGAGCTTATGTATGTATGTACTGTTCAAAGTCGAAATATAGCGCCGCTTAGTCCACACTCCCTTGAAAAATGACAGGCCCAAGTGTCATGACATGCATTTCTTAAGTACCTGACGTGTGTGGAATATTTTCTTAATTTCTTAGGTCCTAATTTGAACACCCATTCGCAGGTGTCAGTGTAGCTCATGGAGGCAGTCCTTGCTTCCCTGCAGATTTCTCTGGAAGTCGACACCTAGAAGCAAAACATGAAAATGATGTATTAATCACGTGGGCTAATAAATAGCTCTTCATCATCATTAGCCATAGGACGTCCACTGCTGAACATAGGCCTTCAACAAAGATTTCCAGAGCGACCTATTGGAAGCGGCCTGTATCCAGCGACAGGGCAGGGCACATAGCTCGTAGAACTGATAGCCGATGGGGCAGAAAAGTTCTCGAGTGGAGACCACGTACCGGCAAGGACAGCATAGGACGTCCACCTACGAGGTGGACCGACGACCTGATAAAGGTCGCAGGAAATAGCTCTTATGTCAAGTTAAACAATAAAATATAATACAAAATAATTATACCTCTATAAATCAACTTATGTACCTCTAAATATACACATAATTTAGTTAATATTTTAGTTTAGTTTTTTAGATATATGAATTAAACAAAATAATGGATAACACAGTTACGTGAATATGTTTTTTTTTTATATCAGAGACCGGCAAACGAGCAAATGGGTCACCTGATGGTAAGTGATCTCCACCGCTCATAGTCTCCCAATACACAAAAAGAATCATGGGTGCGTTGCCAACCTAAAGGGAGGAAATGGAAGGGGAGGTAAAAACGGATTGGGGAAGGAAGGAGGGAAAAGGGCCACCGGAAATCTCACTCACCGATCGAAACGCGACAGCAAGCTGCCACTTTACGTCGGTTTTCTGTGAGACAGGTTAAGGTTTGTTTATTTGTAGTTTTTATTTAGATATTTAATTTTACATGAAATAAATAATAAATTGTGATTAGCAGTAAATATTTAGATATTAGATTTGTAAATACGTAGATATGTAAATATGTAATTGTAGTAGTGTAAATGTGTTAATATGTAAATATATGTTCATGTAAATATGTGGCAATGTGAATTTATGATTTAATTTAATATGTAAAGAGTACGCCACAGTATTAAACCGGTCGAGCCGGCCCATTCGTGCTGTAGACGTTACTGTCTACAGCGTGGCTCTACCGCTGAAACATTAGAAAACATATTTTAGATGAACCTGTATGCAGTGGTTGGTTGGTAAATACTAGCTCTAACTCGCAGCCCCTCTTTGATCTAGTAGCAGAGTAAATGGGCTGTGAACTGAAAGGTCCTGGGTTCGATTCCCAAACGGGTGTTTCTGTAACGCGGTTTTCCCGAGACTGGATTCCACAGCCCCTCTGTGGTTGGCGTCAGGCAGGTCAAACTGACCCGGTCGTAAAAACTAAGCCAAATCCTTTCTGCAACTAGCTTAAAAAAGTGTTGCGCCGACCCCACGTAAGGTGGGGTAAGGACAGGGGAAAGACTAGTTCTTGCTCACAAGCCCATCCTCACGAATCTCACGAGCTAACCAATCCCAAGTTAAATATCGAGGTAAAGTATCGAGGTATTAGGTATCCTAATCCAGGTTATGACTTTTCCTCCTAATTTTAATCAAAAATGGCTAGCCATTATCAATTACATACATGCATAAGCTCGCCTGTATCCTCGAAGGGGTAGGCAGAGGCGCACTAGCCAACTAGTACACCCACATTTCGCCGAGCTTAGTTCCGTCCCAGATGTGTCCCAGGGCGAGCCTATCGCCATATCGGGCACAAATTTCAGACTCCGGGCTGATATGGCAAAATCCAATATCACTTTGCCCGACCCGGGGATCGAACCCGAGACCTCAGGACGGCAGTCGTACCGTAATACAACCACGCCACCGATGCAGTCAATTCATTCACAATTATTTCATTAGCATCTATAAACATCCCTCAATTGAAATCTATATCCCTACCATTTAATATGACTGATTTTCTAAACGTGATATTCGTATACGTCTCAATACGCGGAATAAAGTCCTATTGAGTATCGGCGTATTGTGTCGCTTTTGTATTAATATTCGTAACACGTACGTCCATACTCCATCGATATTAGGGTAATGTGCGTGAAATGAATTCCTTCTTATCGATAAGTAGGTACCTACTCGGGCTTATGATTCTCTTAATGTACTGCGTTGTAAGAATGTTGGTTGAATTGAGAACTGTAAGATTGTCTAGATTTTACTTTTTTTTTTGGAATATGACTGCCTCGGCGGCGTGGTTGTATTTCGGTACGACTACTGTTCTGAGGGTGCGATCCAGGGTCGGGCAAAGTGATATTGGATTTTTCCATATCAGTCCGGAGTTTGGAATTTGTGCCCAATACGGCGATAAGCTCGCCCGCTATTACATCTGGGTCTGAAGTAAGCTCGGCGAAATGTGAGTGTACTAGTTGGCTAGTGCGCCTCTGCCAACTCCTTCGAGAATACAGGCATGAGCTTATGTTATGTTTTTGGAATATAATCCCGTTATTTCTAGACTTCAACACTCACAAAAATATAATGATAGAGCTCTGTGAATTTGTACGCGAATCACGTAAAAGGTAAGTACTGAATGGATTTCAACCAGTTTTTGTTTGCTTCCCAAAAGGCCTAGACAATTTAAAAAAAGATATAATTTGTTAAATATTATATCTAAAAAATTTAATGTGGGTATTATAGTTCGCTAGTTCGCAGCCGCGTACTCTGAGCTTATGTTTTTTTTTATTTCAAGTAATTACCTCTATTATAAATAACACTATGGAAGATGCGCAAAAGCGGGCGAAGTGGAAGCGTTTCAGTTGTAAGGCGGCCCCTTTTTTTTTGTTATCGCGGGGAAAAGTGTTTTATCACTGCCGCTACGCCTGGAGGGAGACGTAACGGTTATGTCGGAGTCGCCGGTCTTACGGCCCAGCGCCATAATGCCTGGGAGAGATGGAAACATCCGGGCGACACTGGGCCGAGTCCCTAACAGTATGTACACGCTACACCTGCAATACTGACTAAAAACCCCGCGGTGGCCCTCTTCGGCGCTTTAGGGACGGCTCCGGGTTTCCCTAGGCGAGAAGCGCCCAGGCTTCGGCCGGAACCGCCTTGCGGCCGATCTCCAGTTGTGGGGGGGGGGGCTCATAACTCCCGCCGCCGGAGGACGCTATTGCGTCAACGACAGCACGAGCCCGACCACCCGTGCTGCCGTCCGTCCCGGGGTCGCATGTACAAAGTACTAAAAGGGGCCCTACGACAGCCCCCTGCTGCGCGCCCGCGACCCCCGAAGTAAGGCGGACCCTAGCAGATGACCGGGATAACTTCAGGCAGAAAAGAAGATAAATAACACTTGTACATCTTAGATATATACTGAAAATCTCTATTTGTATCTCTATCCACAACATCAGTTATTACTCGATGACAATATCAAAGAGATGATGTCTGGAATATATTGCTTGTTCAAATACACCTCGTCTCAAGTACCCGTCTCAATACAACCGGCTCAATATTAATAATGAATCACCCGAGTACTAAAACTCAAGTCGAACTTCGTTATGTTATTTAATATTAATGTATGTTGTCGCCTTCTTCTTCTTCTTTTTCTTTAAAAAAAAGGCTTTCACATATAATATGCGATGATTTAGCCAATGTCAAGTTAAATAGAGCAATTATGTTTTCACAATGATCATGAGACCCAGATGTGGATGATCAAGGTCCTGCTGGGATTATGGCGGTAATTCCTTCCAGTTTGATGCCCCTCAGATAACCTTCACTGGGCGAATCGACCGAACAAAGCCAGCCAATGCACCAAGCAAAACTCATCAAAGATCACCAGTTAAATTTTTCCACATTATACTGTCCATCTTCACTGAAGTTTGATGCATTAAACCACATCACTTAAAAACAACAAACACAGCTCTAGAGAATAATATGAAATAATTTAAACAAGCGACGCCCACCCTGTCAGGCTTCCCGTCAAAATCCGTCGCCTCATTTTTAAACTTAAAAGCATCTATTATGTTGCCACCGTTAAAATATTTTATGGTAGTTTGCGGTTATTATTTAATTTATGAACTGGCAACACCAAGAAAATGAACCGATGAATAGAGGTAGGCAACATGACGGCGCAGTTCGCTCTTGGCACTTGGATCGATAAGTTGCCTCTAGGTAAGGAGACGAGTTTGACAACATCAATCCTAAGTTTGAAATAATAACGCCCGAATAGTCAAATGCTACTCAACTTTAAAGGCTTCTTGCATTGATTTTCGCAATACAATTTTGACAGATAAGGCGGCCTCAAATGACGTAAGGCGACCTTAAGTGTATGAACATTCGGCGGTAAGTGAGGGTTATATATAAGTACGTGCAAAGTTTGGTATGTATGTATCTTGATTTTGATAAAAATAGTGTGAAGAAGGTATTGTGATTAGCGTGACTAAGGCTCAATTGCATCACTATTAATAACCTATAGTTAGTCCTAACCGCAAGCTAAATTGACAGAAAATGTATGAATGACATGTAACTTAACTTGCGGTTAGGACTAACTCTAGGTTAATAATAGTGGTGCAATTGAGCCTTAATAAATAAATAAATAAAATAAATACATCCAACAGTCACACACCTAGTCCTGACCCAACACTAGGTATAACCTGTATCGTGGGTGTCAGAAACTGTGAGAGACTTTCGGTCTCACAACAACCAGACTTGAAACAAATATCTGTGGGCAACACAAACATTTGTCTCAATGCGGAATCGAACCCGCAGCCTCTCTCTTCACAGGCGGCTACTCGCCCGCCACGGAGGCTGTCAAATGTACTGATTAAATGTGTTACTGTATATATGTATATCATTAATTAAAAATAGGATAACCTTTCCTACATATAGGTATTTATTAATTTATCAGTCAAGCAATAGTACAACTGTTATGCCAGTTTCCTGAGGTTCTCCGTTTAGTTGTTAAAAGTGTAAGGGCGACTTGCACCACTATTACTAACCTTTGGTTAGTCCTAACCTCAAGTTAAATTGAAATAGAAATATATGAAGGACATGTAAATCGTTATATGTAATTAATTTAATGTCACCATATATTATCTGTAATTTTAGATGTAGTACATTATATGTAATGAATAACATGTCCGTCACATATTTCTATTTCAATTTAACTTGAGGTTAGGACTAACCGTTGGTTAGTAGTAGTGGTGCAAGTCGCCCTAAGGCGCATAATAATTAAAGTAGCCGTTAGAGTTAATTACCGTTTCAATATTTGAAATAAAATTCTTACCAAAATATGCACACAATGCGTAGCTATAAACGCTACTAATGCAGTTCCAATGCATCCTGGAATTAATCCTGTGTTCTTGAACGCAACTGGCATGGAAAGGAATCCTGCTCCAAGTGAGGATTTGAGGAGATGGAAGAATGCTCCCAATGTTCTGTAACGTTAAGATTATATTGTCATCAGATGCACTACTCTAACGGCACTTTTTAAACCTATATTTAATACAAAAAAAAAACAACAATTTTGACAGTAAAATATACAGCCCAAATTGGCCGGCTCGACTGGTTTAATACCACTGTCTCACAGAAAATCGACGTAACGTAGCAGTTTCTGTTGAGTTTCGTTAGGTGAGTGAGATTCCCCGTGGCCCGATTCCCCCCTTTCCCAATCCTTATTTCTCTCCTATTAGATTGAGACACGATTCTTTCAGATCACTTACCATCAGGTGTCCCACCTGCTCGGTTGCCAGTCTCTACTATACAGGGTGTTTCATAAAGTTGGTATCAATAATAACTATACTTAAAGAGAAGATGGCTTGCAATCTAGAGGTGGTAAATTTTAAAATTTCATACGGCTCATAGTTTTTGAATAATGTTAACTTAAATTTGTTTTCTGACTCATTGGGTCAGCTGCAGTATATTTGCAAACCACCTATGGGTAATTAATTATTTTTAGCACACACGACCATTCCCATGTAAATTGCAACGATTTACAGGTCGCATTCCGATTTTAAAATCTACATGCTTATTAGTTAATTTAAAAAATAAAATTAAAACTTTACCAATACGCTTTAAATCGTTCTCCTGTATATGGAATTATTTGGTACCAACTTTATGAAATAGCCGGTATAAAAAACGCTCTTCAGAATGTGACTTAATAAAAACATCGCTAAAGGTCCATTTCTGATTGAATATCCCCCAAATTGCAGACAAAAGCCTTCATTAGCACTTACAGCTATATTCAATTACAAGAATGCCACTTACGATGTCGGGTGCGCGATATTTCTATGTTCAAACGGGTCATAGTCCTCTGGCTCTTCGACATCTTTCCTATCGAGGGTGACCGTTGAGTGGGTGGTAGAGTTGATGTTCTGTTGGCTATCAGCCACTCTGAAATAATAAGGTAGAAATTAATTTTGTTATTACACGTCGTCGTGAAGCGGGAAATGGGAATAGAATCGGTTGCAGGAAAAACATATACCCACTAGGCACACGGATTTCATTTTTAACCGAATTGCAATTATTTAACAAAAACTTAAAAATCTACTTCAGAAATAAATATGTAAAAGCTGCTAATAACAACAGTTTTTTACTCTCTTTATATGTAATATTAAAACTGCCTTCCTGAATCCGTCCTCGGGAATCCTGTTCCGGGAAAATCGTAATTTAAAATTAGCGCTGAGATCCTGCTGGAATTATGGCGGCAATTATTTTGAGTGCGATGCCTCTCAGACGACCTTCCCTTAACGAATCGACCAAACAAAGCCAGCCAACGCACTAAGCAAAATTCATCAAAGATCACCGGTTAAAAAGTTTGTACATTATACTGTCCGTCTTCGCTTAAGTTTCATGTATAAAACCACATCACTTTAGAACAACAAATAACTTTAGAAAATGATATGAAATAATTTTAACAAACGAGGCCCACCCAGAATTCCCGTCAAAATCCTACAAGAGCCTTATTTAGACTGCTCTGCATTATCAGGCCCAAATTCCAAAACAATTTTGTTGAGCCCGCATAAAAATAATAAACAAAACTACCGCCTATTATATCGTACGAATACACGTGCCTGAAAAATCTCTCCCAATGCAGTTAATTAAATAACTACTTTCACATTCAAGTGAAAAACGATTGAAAATATGCAGCTGCTTCGGATTACATTGGAATTAATAGTATTTGTGATTTACGAGTCGAATTTCTCCAGAACTTATTGAACCATTTAACTAGCTTGTTATTGAGGCAGTTAAGTCAAGCGTGAAATTTGTGGCGATATCTCTGCAATGCGCGCCGAACCAACTTACAAGCATCGAGCGTCAGCGCACAATGGCACTGGCTTTAGCTACGGAACAACAGATGGAGCCACCGAATCCTAAATCACGGTGGCAAAGTTTGCAGCAGGCGTTGCATATATACAACCTCCGAAGATGAACCAGGGAGGGGGCGCGGGGGTCAAGCACTACACCCGCCTGACGAGATGATCCCCCCTCTGGTGGAGGAACACCGACACCCGTTCCTCTACAAATTCATATTACAATACCAAGTTTCGAAAATGATTAGCTTGATTTTATTTACCTTTGAACGCGTAATTTATATGATTTACATCCATGTTAGCTAAATTAGCTTTCATGCCCTTAATTCACTTTAATGTAAAGTTGCGAATAATTATGTAACTAGTTAATAATCTAGTTAAAAGTTATTCGTTTTCCAGATGCTGGTCTTCAAATAAATAAAATATTGTGTAGAAAAATTAATATCCTTGGTTTAATGACCTAAATGAAGGCTATGAGAAAGGGTTCGATTCTCAGGTCGGAGGGCTATTAGCCAGAGCGTTCTGGGTTCGATTCTTAGGGCGGGCGGGTGTTTTTAACATTATACATCCGGGACTGGTTCCCCAGAGACATAACGTCAGGTAGATATTCAATCTAAGAAACTAAGCTGAATCCTTTTCGTAATATATTGGCAAGTATGAGATGCGATAGGTGGAAAGAAAAAGAGTGTTAGACGGGACAATAGCACGAAACATGTGATCCAAAAGTTGTGACCTCGTGGTCATAAGTCACTGAATCGCATTTGAAACATATGCACGCAAGATAATAATGTTTAGACAATAATTATCTTATGTGATTCTTGAACATTTACGGAACCTTCTAGGGTGTAAATTGTAAATCAAATCAAATCAAATCGTTTATTGAATCCATAAAATGTCACACATTGTTTAGATTCCGTCTAAAATGTTTACTCTACCGCCAATTCGGAAAGCTGGTTCGTCAGAGAAGAACGGGCAAGAAACTCTGACGTTGCTCTTTTTGAGAATAATAACCAGTTTACAGTCAGATATTAATTCTTTCTTTCTACCTGCCCTTATCCTACCTTAATGTGGGGTCGGCGCAAAATACTTTTTCAAGCATGTTGCAGAAATGATTTGGCTAAGTTTTACGCTTTTTGTAATAAGCGCTCTCGCATTGTAATAAGTGGTAGATGGCGTTACTGACGTTTGAAATCACTTTTTTTTGTGGAAACTGGCTTGATAACCCCTCTATAGATGTAGAACAAATATTGCTAAAGTAGTAAGTAAGTACAGAATGTACAAGCGAATTTGTATTCCGTTACAGTACGAATAAAATGTACTTCAAATAGAGCGAAATATTAACGCTATGAAAATTTAATAATATCTTGTCTGGTGTGTAGAAACGAGTTATTTAACTGTCCTGACAAAGTTTATTACAATTTTGGTAGCGTCGCGACGTTTATATAAAATGAGGATTGTTATAAGTGTACTTTAGGCTATGTCCTATAGTAATTACGTCTACTCTACAGTAATTACATTTGAAAGGCCTTATATGTTTTAAACACGGACGTAAAAAAAGATGGACGGAGCGCAAGAAAATTGAAAGTGAAGCAGTTTTCGGTGCATTCGTTCTATAGATAAGTAATGGAGGCGACTGATCGAATGGGCCGAAAACCTTGCTTCAGTTTTAATATTCCAAGCACACCACATAAGTGGTAGAGCCACGCTGTAGGCAGTAACGTTTATAGCACGAATGGGCCGGCTCGACAGGTTAGATACCACTGTCTCACAGAAAACCGACGTAAAGTGGCAGCTTGCTGTCGCGTTTCGTTAGGTGAGTGAGATTTCCGGTGGCCCATTTCCCCACTCCCTTTCCCAATCCCCTTCCCTCCCCTTCCATTCCCTTCTTTTAGGTTGGTAACCCACCCATGATTCTTTTTGTGTCTTGGGTGTCTATGGGCGGTGGAGATCACTTACCATCAGGTGACCCATCTGCTCATTTGCCAATCTCTGCTATAAAAAAAAAGCATGCGGTCCTTCTTTTTATTACATCCGTAGTTTTAATATACATATTTGCGAGGACTTCATTAAGCTTATCTAAATAAGGATTCATTTTTAACTGACTCCAAAAGGAAGAGGATATGTTTGTCTGTATTTATTATTATGTTACTCGATATATTTGGCAAATGTATTTTCGAGATTCAGATTGCCGAGATTTGTCGAGAGTTTTACTAGCGGTTGCCCATAACTCTGTTCATGTGGATTTCCACATGAACAGAGATATGGGGATGGTAAACCTATTTAGGTTTACTGGGATCTAGTTTATATTCCGGGATAAAAAGTTACCTATGTGTTAATCCATGTTAGCTATTTCCATACCGAATTTCATCAGAATTAGTCCAGCCGTTTGTGCGTGAAGAAGTTACAAACATACAAACACACTCACTTTCGCCTTTACAATATTAGTGTGATAGAGCTTACTACAAAGATTTTGACATAACACATGATTTTGAAGCTTTTAAAACTTGGGATTATAATAAATCTCATTTCTCGAAACGATGGGAGTGATCATATCCTCCCTACATAATATGCAGGTACATTGTTTTATCGGCATTGTCCGATAACAGATTATTTACTGGCTACTCTAACCATGACCAGCCAAGCGTGCACATGCGCGTGATAATCACAAGAATCTAACAACAATAATTGCTGAATCAACCGGAATTATTTAAAAAAAACTCCGGAATACGTACACAATTTTTAAGATTTTTGATTTTTCAACACAGGGGTTCATTTGCTTTAAAAATTCTTAGCAACACGCAATTGGGCTTTAAAAATCGATAAAATAATATTAGCCCTGTAATATTACTGTCCCACTGCTGGGCACGGGCCTCCTCTACTAATGAGAGGGGGGCCTGTGGGCCTGTTAGGCCTTAGTCTACCACGGCGGCCTAATGCATGTTGGTAGACTTCACATACCTTGAAATTCATGTGAAGAAATTCTCGGGCATGCAGGTTTCCTCACGATGTTTTCCTTCGTGGTTATAACAAGCGATATTTCACAATGAAAATACACTTAACATAGAAAAGTCAAAGGTGTATGCATTTTGGGGTTGGTTTCGAACCTCCGATACTTGTCTCGGCAGTCCGTATCATTCTTAAAAATCGATAACTCTACCATAAAGACCATGTAGATATTTTGTGACGTCGATCGATGTCTTACCGCGTGGTAAGGTCATTAGTAGAAATTATTGTCAAAATTGAAATAAAACTATTTTTACAGACTCTATCACGATTTGTTTTTTTTTATTGTCAAAATTCCAGCAAGACCTTGAGGTCGTCAACATCTGGGTTTCAATAATTTTATGGTCATTACGAAATCTTGAAGATGGCTCTATTGGAAATATATCATCTACTACTTGATATTGGCAAAAACGCCATTTTTTTAAAAGATGGTCTTTGCGGTCTCCTTGAATTCAGGAAGTCGCGACTCACAATTTAAAATCACGGCGCGGTTAGCTATATCTTTTGTTATTGCTATATAAAAGTAAGTAAAAACTGAAAAAACGTAGAACCTGACTGACTGACTGACGTATCAGCGTACAACCGAAATGATTAGAACTAGGAATGTGAAATACACACGGCTTCCTTTGATGATGTAGGTAAGCACTGAGAAAGGATTTTTGAAAATTGGGGTGTAACATAAGCTCACGCCTGTATCCCCGAAGAGGTAGGCAGAGGCGCACTAGCGAACTAGAACACCCACATTTTGCCGATCTTAGTTCCGTCCCAGATGTGATAGGAGGCGACCCTATCGCGATATCGCGCACAAATTCCAGACTCTGGACTGATATGGAAAAATCAAATATCACACTTTAGGCGGTGTAAGGGGGCATGAAAATCTGAACAAAGAAAAACAAACTCTCACGCCGGCAGAGTTGCAGACAAAAGCTAGTTAGCATCAAAAGATGCAGACCACCCAAGTGTTGCCAGCTTAATGACTGTTACCGTTTGATGAACCGGGACTGATGTAATTCATATTCACTAGACTGCCTGTCACCCAGTAAATTACCCGTAGCACGGGTTTGCAATCTTCACAAATTGACTACGAGTATACCGGATGTTTCATAAAGTCGGTACTAATAACAATTCCAAATACGTGGAGAATGATTTAAAGCGTAAAGGTAAAGTTAAAAAATAAAAATTGAACTTAATTTTTTTAATCAAATAATAAACATGGGTATTTTAAAATCGGAATGCGACATTTAAATCGTCGTAGTTACTATAGGAATGACTTTGTGTATGCTAAAATTACTCTTAAGTGGTTTGAAAATGTACTGCAGCAAACCCCATGAGCCAGAAAAAATGTTTTCGTCACAAATTCAAGTTTCCATACTCAAAAACTATAAGCCTTAAGAAATTTTATATTTTACCTTTAGATTGCTAGCCACACTCTCTTTAAGTGTAGTTATTATTGGTAACAACTTTATGAAACACTCTGTATAATACTGAGCTTTGAGCGCAGATTTTCTTCTTTATAATAGGTATTTTGATAATTCTTGATAATAGGTATCTTACTTCTTGGCCTCCTTGGTCTAGTGGCAGCATGTATATAGGCTGTGGACCTGGGTTGGATTCCCAGGCCGGGTAAAGCAAATTTTCTAATATAATTAGCCCGGGACTGGATCCCTCAAAGGGGGTTGACATCAGGCAGACGTCCGGTCGTAAAAACTTAGCTAAATGTTATCTGCAACATGCTTGAAAAGTGTGTTGTGCCCATCCCATATTAAGATAGGATAAGGGCAGGTAGAAAGAAAATTTTCTTACTTCTTGATCATAGATAATAGGTATATCATGTTAAAATAACCAAATGACAAGTCCAATGCAACATTAGCACTTTTTAACTCGATTTTGGTGGACTTTTAAGTCACGAAATGAAATCGAATCCATCAAATTCGAAAGGATTGTAAAGAGTCAGGGAGCTGTAGGGTTACCATCACCTCTTATAGCAGTATTATTATAATCGTTCTTCGTTTGTTTTGTATGGGAATCGGTACAAGTCAGGTTATAATAATACTGCTATAAGAGGATATACATATTGGATTTTTCCATATCAGCCCGGAGTCTGGAATTTGTGCCCGATATGGCGATAGGCTCGCCCCCTATCACATTTGGGACGGAACTAGGCTCGGCGAAATGTGGGTGTTCTAGTTCGCTAGTGCGCCTCTGCCTACCCCTTCGGGGATACAGGCGTGAGCTTATGTTATGCTATAAGAGGTCGTGGTAACCCCCCCTGGCCGTGACAATCGATGTATCACAGTTTTCATATTTCTACTGTCTTAACGGCAGAGGTAATGACGCGATTCATCTGGCGGTACCCTTGATCTACATACTTTGAAACTATACAAAAGTAATCCGAGGTTAACAACAAAAAATATACAGATAAGAAATAATAAAAATTGTATGCAACTAAGGTAAAGTATCATAGTAAGATTCTAACGCCTGAAAACTGGAACGTTACTCAACTTTAACGGCGTCTTACATTGATTTTAGCCATAATTTTAACGAATAAAGGGATCTTAAACGACATAAGGCGACCTTAACCTCATGACTTACTGGCGTAGTGCGTACACGGTACGCCTACCTACCTGAGGTATCAGGTTCGAGACCCGGGGCGGGTTTTTGTGCTCAGTATTATGGATTTGTATCCGATATGGCCATAGTCTCGCCCCTCTTTCTTTCTTCATGCCCTTATCCCACGTTAATGTGGGGTCAGCATATTGCTGAAAGGATTTGGCTTAGTTTTTACCACCAGCTGCCTACCTGACGTCAACCCCCTCTGAGGGATCTAGTTCGTTGCAAATTAAATTAGAAAATTCACTTTGCCTGAACTGAGAATCGAACCCAAGACCTCCACGTCCACAGCCCATATATGCTGCCTATAGACCAAGGAGGCGATCGCCGTTTCTACATCTGGGATGGAAATAATATGTTAAATTGAGCGTGATAACTGATATGTAGGTATTCTAGTCTATAGAGCGAACTTCGATTAATACTTACGGGCGGCTCGGCCTCCGGTGGCCCAAACGCTTATGTAACATATATATGTGCCGCCACTGACGGGTTAAGTCCAAACCAATTTTACAAGAAAAACAGACTAACACACACACATACCGGCAAACGCAGCGTAGGACGTCCACCTACAAGGTGGACCGACGACCTGATAAAGGTCGCAGGAAGTCGCTGGAAGCAGGCCGCTTCCAACAAGTCGATCTGGAAATCTTTGGGGGAGGCCTATGTTCAGCAGTGGACGTCCTATGGCTGATGATGATGATGATGACACAGAATAAGCAAAGATTTTCTTGTAAAAAATGACTCAGACTAAGTGATACTATACTTTATGTATATATACTACTACAGCTTGGTGGTCTCTTCCATCGCGGCACGAACCAAAAGGTTCTCTTAGAAACCTACTTTTGCCGTACCGTTAAGCTGTGGAATAGTCTGTCGGCTCACGTGTTCCCTCCCTCCTATGACATTGGGTCCTTTAAGCGAAGCGTGAAGAAGCATTTATGCAGGCCAGCATAACTCTGGCGACCATTCATAAACTATGTTTATCGATGGTCGTTGATTTTTTGGACTGCACTACGCTTACCATCAGCGGCCTGAGCAGGAAAATTTCTAATAACCGTAAATGTATTCGAACTCGATGCGCGTCTATGAAATTTGTATGAAATATTAACCAAACGTCATCAGTGCGCAGCGAACTCGAATACATATTACATTGACATTAGTTTTTCGTGCTCGGGCTCCGGGTGTAGTGTAGTCACTTAGCCGTGCTCGGATTAAAAAAAAAGTGAAAGTCCGATTTAAAAATTCTAAATCCTCACTAAGTTCGTTTCTTTGATTCAGACTTAGTCGAAGTTCGCTCTATAGATCTCAGCCTCAGTGGCCCGGTATATTTATTAGCTAACTAAATAATAAAAACAATTATTAAGTGTTTTTTTGCACGTTTGATTAAAATTTCAAAACATAACATAACATAAGCTCACGCCTGTATCCCCGAAGGGGTAGGCAGAGGCACACTAGCGAACTAGAACACCGACATTTCGCCGAGCTTAGTTCCGTCCCAGATGTGATAGGGGGCGAGCCTATCGCCATATCGGGCACAAATTCCAGACTCCGAGCTGATATGGAAAAATCCAATATCAAAACATACTAGATATATAATACTATTCAAATAAGATGGAAGCTATATTCTGTAATCAATTTCATATTAGTTGATGAAAGACGTGCGGGTTTTCCAAAATAGGATGGCCCAGTCGTATTGGAATAGAATAAGCACAAGTTTAATAACTTAACGGATCGACTTCAAAACTTATTCGATCGTGACCAAAGTTATATGTGACCATCCTTGGAATAGGTTCTGTCGAACACAAAAATAATCTGGAAAATCTGTCCAAAGCCGGAGATATCGCGTAACGTACATGTTGATCGGGAGGTTATGGGTTCGATTCCCAGGTCGGGCTAAGCGAATTTTCTAATTTAATTTGTACGAGACTTGATTCCTCAGAGGGGGTTGACGTCAGGTAGGCAGCTGGTCGTAAAAACTAAGCCAAATCCGTTCTGCAACATGCTTGCAAAAGTGTTTGGCGCCGACTCCACATTAAGGTGGGATAAGGGCAGGTAGAAAAAAAACTACATATGTACCTATTATGTAACTGTAAAGGTTCATCAATCCTCCGTAGCGTAGCGGGCGAGCAGCCAGCTGTGAAGCGACAGGCCGCGGGTTCGATTCCCGCATTGAGACAAATGTTTGTGTGGTCCACAGATATTTGTTCCAAGTCTGAGTGTTGTGAGACCAAAAGTCTCTCATAGTCTCTGACAATCACGATACAGGTTATACCTAGTGTGGGGTCAGGACTAGGTGTGTGACTGTTGGGTGTATTTATTTAATTTAAATGTAAATAAAATTTTAAAAAAAATACTCCATTACGTAATATAGATCTAGTTGTCCGAATAAATTAAATTGAAAAAAAAAAGGAGGAAGACAAACATACATACTTACAATTATTTTTATTTGTATTGGTTAGATTTAAACTCCTTTTAAGCTAAAACCAAGGATTGCATCATGTGTTTATCTAGGTCACTCTCTAATAGTATTTGTGTAGTGGGCGTCAGGGCTACGATGTGACGTCATTGTACCCATCTTACGACTCACGTCAACGTCATAGTGTAACTTGAGATATCCCTTGTATTAGCGAATACAATTGGGGACATGACTAATATTTTCTTATTAATTTTATACGAAATTTACGTCGTCTAAAATATAGAACAGAAAGAAATATTGAAATATTCGCAAAAATAAAAAAGTTATATGCCTTTGAAGTTTGGTGTGACCTTCAAACTGCTGGAAAGAGAAGTATCAGTATAATCACGTCACGTCATGACGTACGTGCGTTGGAAAGGGATAGCAAGATATCCACGTTGCCTCCACTACAGAATTTAAAATATGCATTACTGTCTCATTTTTCAACCAATTTCGATGCAGTTTTTACAGAAGGGTTTATTTTTTGTTTTATTAGCTGTTTCATATACATATGCGTACAAAATCAAACATAGTCAAGTCCCCAAATGCGTATAGTCAAGGTTTAGCGATGTGCAAATAAGGATTTATATCTTTACATTTCTATTTGTGAAAAAGGATTATAGTATCGGTGATAAGATTCTGAGATATGGTTTAATTTTTAAAATCAGATTTATAATCATTGTACTGCCTCGGTGGCGTAGTTTTATTTCAGTACGACTACTGTCCTAAGGTCTCGGGTTCGATTCCCGGGTCGGGCAAAGTGATATTGAGTTTTTCAATTCAGTATCCCGGAGTCTGGAATTTGCGCCAAATATGGCGATAAGCTCGCCCCCTATCACATCGTGGACGGAACTAAGCTCGGCGAAATGTGGATGTTCTAGTTCGCTAGTGTACCTCTACCTACCCCTTCGGGGATACAGGCGTTTGCTTTTGTTTATGTATGTGTCATTTGTCATTGTGCGAGTTAAAGCTTATTATAGCCTAGCTTATTGCGGCCCATATATGCTGTCACTAGACTAAGGAGGCAACGTACCTCTAGATAGGTAGTTATGAGTTGGCAAAAATAAATGAGTAAATAAAAAAATCATTTGTTTTAAACACCCAACAGTCACACTAGGTATAACCTGTATCGTGGGTGTCAGAAACTATAAGAGATTTTCGGTCTCACAACACCCAGACTTGAAACAAATTACTATGTTATACTACGCTTTGTATGATGATATATGCTGCTTGTCGTAATTACAGTATAAAACATTACACGTATACGAAATATTTATAAATAAATGTATATGTACAAGGAAAAACCAACAGGATATAGTATATCGTTAATATTAGTTTTTATTATCTCCAAATATTAGTATGAATTATACTGAGTTGTTTATTTGTAAAGCAACGATAGCTCAGTTGGAAATGGTACGGACTGCCGAGACGAGGGTCGTAGGTTCGAAGCCATCCCCAAAAAGAGCATAAACCTCTGACCTTTCTATGTGAAATGTGTTTTCATTGTGAATTATCGCTTATGGTAACAGTGAAGGAAAACATAACAAACATAACATAAGCTCACGCCTGTATCCCCGAAGGGGTAGGCAGAGGCGCACTAGCGAACTAAAACACCCACATTTCGCCGAGCTTAGTTCCGCCCCAGATGTGATAGGGGGCGAGCCTATCGCCATATCGGGCACAAATTCCAGACTCCGGGCTGATATAGAAAAATCCAATATCACTTTGCCCGACCCGGGGATCGAACCCGAGACCTCAGAACCGTAGTCATACTGAAATACCACCACGCCACCGAGGCAGGCAGGCAGTGAAGGAAAACATCATGAGGAAACCTGAATACTTGAGAATTTCTTCGCCAGAATTCCAAAGGTATGTGAAGACTACCAACCCGCAATAAGCTATGGATCGAGAGGTCCTGGGTTCTATTCCCAGGGCAAAGCGAATTTTCTAATTTAATTTGCCCGGGACTAAATCCCTCAGAGGGGGTTGACATCAAGCAGGCAGCTGGTCGTAAAATCTAAACCAAATCCTTTCTGCAATATGCTTGAAAAAGTTTGTGGCTTCGACCCCACATGAAGGTGGGATAAGGGCAAGTAGAAAAAAGAACTCATAAATATCTACCTGCCCTTATAGTATCCCTTATATTAGTTTATGTGGAAAGGTTTCGGCTTTAATTGTTTACAACCGCTTGGCTGAGATTATCTCCTAAGGGATCCTGTCCCGGGAAAATCGTGTTACAAGAATCACTTAGGTTCGATCCCGACCAGGGAATCGAACACCAGACCTCCCGATCCACAGCCTACATGCGCATCCACTAAGTCATGTAGATGGTTTTTTATATCCAATAACAATTTTAATTGTTGAAACGTGGGTTACAAATCACTTGCAGTCATAAAACTAATGGCTAATAACAACAAACACTACAATATATTTAGAAGTTACTTCATTTTTTTGAGTATTCGAAAATATGCTTTATGAACCTTACACACGGACGTAAAAAAAGATGGACGGATCGCTAGGAACATTGAAAGTGAAGCAGGGTTTCGGCTCATTCGATCCGTCGCCGCCATTACGTGTTGATAGCGCTCCGTCCATCTTTTTTGTACGTCCGTGGCCTTACATATAAAAAACATTAACTCGTTTCTTATCTTTAAAACTGGTTTGTCACTTTTTTCCTTGCGTCACATTGTTTGAAAATATAATAACATACATACATAAACTTATGTCTGTATCCTCAAAGGGTTAGGCAGAGGCGCACAAGCGAACTAGTACACCCCTCATTTCGCCGAGCTGAGTTTTGTCCCAGATGTGATAGGGGGCGAGCCCATCGCCCTATCGGGCACAAATTCCAGACTCCGACCTGATATTGGAAAAATCCAATATCACTTTGCCCGACCCGGGATCGAACCCGCGACCAAAACACATCTACGCCACCGAGGCAGCTAGACGAAAATGCAAGGGACAAATCAATTTAAATTGAAACAGCACTGCGCGTAATTTTAATAAACAAGTATGTCTTTAAATTGCTTATGAGTTTATTACTTATATTTAGTAGTGTTAAATAAGTAAGTGTTAAATTAAGTACCTCAAGTTTTCCGCTGTCATTATCACGATTCTCACAAACACTTAGTTTATTTTGAAATCACATTTTATAGTCGAAACGTTCCACACTGTATCGTAATGTAGCGGCGAATGGCTGATATCTGAGGCAAGCTAAATCTTCATTATAGTGTAGAGTGACCATGAATACGAAGTGGATTTTTACCTCAATCCACTGCGAATACTCATCAATAAATTATTGAAATCGTAATAGAAGATTTTACGCTGTATTAGGAAAAATATAAATTTGTACCGTGTTGTGTCACGGTAATTTGCAATTATATAAAAAATAAAAATCTTTCTTATTTACGGATACATATAAAGGCGTGCAAATAAAAGTAAAATTGGTGATGACTTGATCCCATACAAATTTAAATTTAAAAGTGTAAAATATGTAGATATATAACATATAAAAATTTAAAAAAAAACTTTAGGATACGTAATTATTAAAAAATTGCGACGTATTTCAAGTAGGACATACTTTATTTATAAAAATCTTTTTAAAAATCGTTATCACGTAACATTAGTGCATTTTTACAACACAGGTGATTCACTGAACAGTATATAAATATATTTATGCTTATATAAATGTTTAAGCAATGCTGAACTTTAAAACTAGTTTGTCAATTTCTTTCTTACGTCAAATAGGTTAAGAGTGAAAGGGATGGAAGACTAAGTCAGGCATCGCTTAAATTCCAACTGATTTTCAAACGTGGTTCTCCATGCTGTTTACATTAGATTTTGTTATGTATTAAATTACTTAATCGCTCCGTAAATATGTACCGATTTTCATTTTTTTGCGACTAATAGAGCTTCACGTTTCAATGATGTTTCGTCTCATAAATCGTCAAGATTGGCTAGATATACCGCCGAATGTTCATACACTTAAGGTCGCCTTATGTCGTTTAAGGCCGCCTTACCTGTCAAAATTGTATGGCAAAAATCAATGTAGGAAGCCGTTAAAGTTAAAGAGCGTTTGACCATTCTGGCGTTAGTCTATTTTTTTTTTACTTGTGTTTTAAAAAAATCCTAAATGCAAGCATATCCACTACACGGTATTACCGACCTGACGTGACGTAATAAGCAGGAATTATAAATTATTACCAAGGCTACAAAATGTATTACGATTTACGGTACGTGTTTCCCTTTCGATTAATGAATACTTGTACCTATTAAGTAATGACGTATGGAGGTAAAATCGTTTGTGTGTGTTAGGAAACATTATTGTGACATTACTTAAATGTTTTGCGAAAACTTCATATTGGAGTGGGTAGAAGAGGTGGAAGATGATTGTTACTCTACTGAAAATTCAAAGTCATACATGGATCTAATGCTAAACAAAGAGCAGACTGATGATAATTTCAACCAACGACCGATGCTTCCTATGTGTTAATTGCCACACTGCAGACAGAGGTGCTATTTGTCAAAAAATAATCTCGACAAAAAATAAAACGCATCATCGATGAAATCTCATATTTTTAAAGAAAATCTGATATTTTAAAACAAAATCTAATGCCAATTAAGTTGTTCACAAGGTTTTTTGCACCACACACAAGGGTAAATTCAAAATTAGACAGCTCTACTCAAATATTTTTTCGTAATGACAATGTATTCTCACAAGCGCAAACACGAGCATAAACTTAAACCTGTGTAATTCTATAGGATAATAAATTGATCTTTACCCTGTACTTAGAATTATGATTCATTAGAGTGTATAGTACCTAGAAACAATAATCGTCTCATGGGGAATTTGTAAACTGTTCATTAAAATCATGCATTTCCTGTTAGTTTGGTGTTACCGTAAACACTAAGATGTTTAAAATTTAATTTAATTTAAATAATTGAAAACAAAATTATGATTCAAAGTTTAAGATTGAATATATTTGGCCCGTAAAATTGACTTAAACAAAAACTTGTATTAAGTAAATGCAATTTCCAATGAAATTTTGCGAAATGAATATTTGTTCAATATTGCGATAAGTTTGAAGTTTATTTAATATTTAAGAACAGCTAATTGTGACCTGATAAGCATTAAATAATAAATTACTTCTAAAGAAGTTGGACGAATAATTAGATTGACGATGGTCGCTATTATATTGAATTGCACTGTACTTACATAAGGTTATTCAATAATAATAATAATAAACACCCAATTGTGAGGAACCACCACCCACGGCACGAATTGTGAGGAGGTTCCTCACTCTGGGGTCCTAAACACCGGTGGCTTGGGTCCTGAGCCTCGCCATCGGAGGGGAATATTTTTATATGTATTTTTTTATAGCACATACTTAAAAATGTAAAAAAAATCTTTAAAAATAAAGAGTACTGAACATAAACACCCAACAGTCACACACATAGTCCTGACCCCACACTAAGATCGAGTCTTGTATCGTGGGTATCAGGGACTACGAGAGACTTTCGGTCTCACAACACCCAGACCCGAAAAAAATATCTGTGGGCCATAAAGACATTTGTCTCGGTGTCCATGTGTCCATATCCATGTGACATGTGTCTTTGTCAAAGTCAATTGTGAGTATTTGTGCTTAATTATTTTCGTAATATTATGTCGAAGGGACTGTAATTTTCATGTAATGAACTGTAAAACTGATAAAGGTCGCAGGGAGTCGCTGGATGCAGGTCGCTTCCAACAGGTTGATCTGGAAATCTTTGGGGGAGGCCTATGTTCAGCAGTGGACGTCCTGTGGCTGATGATGATGACGATGATGAACTGATTTCTTAAGTTTACGCGAATGCTATTCATTGAAATAAAATTATTTTTACGGATTTTATCACGATTTGGTTTTAATTTTTATTCCCGACGTTTCGAAGGCTTTGCAGTCTTCGTGGTCACGGGTTGGACTGAGATGTCATTTGTTTTAGAATTATACAGATTTTAAAAAGTTAACCGTTTATGTTCCGATCTACGCAGTACGAGCTCACAGTGTCTTGAGGTCTGGCAGCTGGTCTTTTGGGTTCCGATTTGATTAAATGTATAATTGGATCCCAGGCTTGTGCAAGCTTCCAACCATCTTCTCTATTGAAATTAGGATGTTTTTTAATTTCAATAGCCTCGCGTATCATCCTAGGTAGGAATCGTTGTTCTTTGGCAAGGATTTGTGGCTTGTCAAATCTTAGGTAATGTTTGGAGCCTTCCTCTGAATGTTCGGCAACTGCAGACTTCGTAGAGCGTCGGTGTTTCACGTCAGCTATATGTTCTTTTACGCGGGTCCCTATATTACGTTTTGTTTGTCCAATATAAGAGAGACCACAGTCACAATCAATTTTGTACACGCCTGGTTCTTGCAGAGGTATGTTACACTTGACGGGTGGTAGGAATTGACTAATCTTCTTAGGCGGCTTGAAATAAGTTTTTATAGAAGCACGCTTCAGGATATAGCCAATCTTGTCGGTGACTCCTCTTACATATGGTAATACAACCGGGACGCGTTCAACAGTGGCTGGTGTCACTCGGTTTCTGTGACGGCGCCGTGGAATTTGGAGCTTGTTGTCGCGCAGGACTTGCTTGACATGATGCAGCTCAGCGGCAAGATGTTCCTCGTCACAGATTCCTTGTGCTCTCTGAAACAAAGATTTACCCACGGTAGCTAACTGTTTCGGATGGTGGTGAGATTCTCCATTCAGGTATTTATCAGTATGGGTATTTTTCCTATACACAGTGTGACTCAAGGACTCATCAGAATTACGGATAACTAAAACATCTAAGAAAGCAAGAGATTTATTCTGTTCTAACTCCATAGTGAATTTAATTTTGTTGTTAATGGAGTTAAGATGATTTAAAAATGCAGCTACTTTATCTGATGGTAAAATTGTGAAAGTATCATCTACGTACCGTTTGTAAAACCTTGGTGAGACTGGGGCAGTGCTTAGGGCTGTCTCCTCAAAGTCCTCCATGAATATATCGGCGACTACTGGAGATACAGGTGAGCCCATCGCTACGCCCTCCACTTGTACATAGAATTGATTATTCCACAACATATAGCCAGATGTGAGGCAATGTTTGAGTAGTTCTGCATATGCCAGGGGTATGTTGTTCTCTGTTAACCTCTTAGATACAATTTCAATGCAGTCTTGTATTGGTAAGCTTGTAAACAGCGACTGAACATCAAAACTGACCATGGTTTCATTGTCAGCTAATTTTAGGTGTTTAATATCACTGACAAATTGGTATGAATCCTTCACAGAAGCCTTAGTGTTTCCTCTGAGTGGTGAAAGGACTTTTGCTACGTGCTGAGCCAATCTGTAGGTTGGTGTATCGATTTGACTCACAATGGGACGTAGCGGGGCACTTGGTTTGTGTATTTTTGGTAACCCATACATTTTTGGTGGTTAACAGAGAACAACATACCCCTGGCATATGCAGAACTACTCAAACATTGCCTCACATCTGGCTATATGTTGTGGAATAATCAATTCTATGTACAAGTGGAGGGCGTAGCGATGGGCTCACCTGTATCTCCAGTAGTCGCCGATATATTCATGGAGGACTTTGAGGAGACAGCCCTAAGCACTGCCCCAGTCTCACCAAGGTTTTACAAACGGTACGTAGATGATACTTTCACAATTTTACCATCAGATAAAGTAGCTGCATTTTTAAATCATCTTAACTCCATTAACAACAAAATTAAATTCACTATGGAGTTAGAACAGAATAAATCTCTTGCTTTCTTAGATGTTTTAGTTATCTGTAATTCTGATGAGTCCTTGAGTCACACTGTGTATAGGAAAAATACCCATACTGATAAATACCTGAATGGAGAATCTCACCACCATCCGAAACAGTTAGCTACCGTGGGTAAATCTTTGTTTCAGAGAGCACAAGGAATCTGTGACGAGGAACATCTTGCCGCTGAGCTGCATCATGTCAAGCAAGTCCTGCGCGACAACAAGCTCCAAATTCCACGGCGCCGTCACAGAAACCGAGTGACACCAGTCACTGTTGAACGCGTCCCGGTTGTATTACCATATGTAAGAGGAGTCACCGACAAGATTGGCTATATCCTGAAGCGTGCTTCTATAAAAACTTATTTCAAGCCGCCTAAGAAGATTAGTCAATTCCTACCACCCGTCAAGTGTAACATACCTCTGCAAGAACCAGGCGTGTACAAAATTGATTGTGACTGTGGTCTCTCTTATATTGGACAAACAAAACGTAATATAGGGACCCGCGTAAAAGAACATATAGCTGACGTGAAACACCGACGCTCTACGAAGTCTGCAGTTGCCGAACATTCAGAGGAAGGCTCCAAACATTACCTAAGATTTGACAAGCCACAAATCCTTGCCAAAGAACAACGATTCCTACCTAGGATGATACGCGAGGCTATTGAAATTAAAAAACATCCTAATTTCAATAGAGAAGATGGTTGGAAGCTTGCACAAGCCTGGGATCCAATTATACATTTAATCAAATCGGAACCCAAAAGACCAGCTGCCAGACCTCAAGACACTGTGAGCTCGTACTGCGTAGATCGGAACATAAACGGTTAACTTTTTAAAATCTGTATAATTCTAAAATGAAGGTAGATTTTGTAATACTAACATTCTTGGACAAATGACATCTCAGTCCAACCCGTGACCACGAAGACTGCAAAGCCTTCGAAACGTCGGGAATAAAAATTAAAACCAAATCGTGATAAAATCCGTAAAAATAATTTTATTTCGATGATGAACTGTATAAAAATATAGAGTTTCTTGTTGTGTGTTTCATCTAAGAGCTTAAATCATGGTTATAATGTTTATCACTATTAAGTAAACACTGATGCGCATTGTAATCACAAGTGTGCAGCAAATCAACACGTTAATGAACGGCGAATTGTATGATACACACTGAGCGATATAGTAAATTACTGTAGCACATTCTGAAATGTGCAAAATGTGTGATTTTTTTTTATAACTAAGTTATGTTTTTTTTTTATTTACATAACATTAGCTCACGCTTGTATCCCCGAAGGGGTAGGTAGAGGCGTACTAGTGAACTACAACACCCACGTTTCGCCGAGCTTATTTCTGTCCCAGATGTAATAGGGGGTGAGCCTATCGTTATATCGGGCACAAATTCCGAACTCCGGGCTGCTAAGGATAAAACCAATATCACGTTGCCCAACACGGAGATCGAACCAGAGACCTTAAGACGATAGTCGTATCGTGCACGCAATACCACCATGTCACCGAGGCAGCCAGGCAGGCAGAGGTATTTTTAATTTATTATTTATTTATTATTTTATTATACTTTGCCGTTTGTGAAGGTTCATGCTCAATAATGAGAAAGTGAATAAATAAATAAATATTTCTTTCTACTTGCCCTTATTCGCAGAAAGGATTCGGCTATTTTATTTCAACGCTCCTTTGGAAAATCCAGCCCTGAGCAAATCGTGTAACAAAAACCAAACTGTCCAAACTGGGAATCGAACTTAAGACCTCCCGGTTCACAGCCTCTTATTATACGTTGGTACTAGATCAAGAAGGCGATTATAGAGCCAATATTACCATTACTTAATTTTATCGTTCCTTTAGATGTTTTAAATTACATAAATGTGGTAATGTGGTACTTTAAATAAATAAATAAAATAAATAAATCTCATGATTTTATGGTCACTCTAGTCGACACACATAAGAAACTTGACGTCCACTGACACGCTCTAAGTGTCAGTTGACGTCATCGGAGGCTGCAGCGCAAGAGTGAAAATCGCAATCTAAACCGCATAGTAACTTTCGGGAGTTGTTATTTATAGTTTATTTTATAAAATAATAATATTAGCCCTGTAATATTACTGTCCTACTGCTGGGCACGGGCTTCCTCTACTAATGAGAGGGCTTAGGCCCTGGTCTACCACGTTGGTCTAATGCGTGTTGGTAGACTTCACATACCTTCGAAATTCTTGTGGAGAAATTCTCGGGTATGCAGGTTTCCTCACGATGTTTTCCTTCACCGTTATAGCAAGCGATAATTCACAAAGACACCACATTTACCATAGAAAAGTCAGAGGTGTGTGCTCTTTATAATTAAGTTTAAGTTAATTATAGTTAGCGATTTAGTTTTAACTTACCTACCTTTTTTACATGCGGAAATTCCTTTGAGTTTACAAATCCCTATATTTTTTTTACATAACATAAGCTCACGCCTGTATCCTCAAAGGGGTAGGCAGAAGCGCACTAGCGAACTAGAACACTCACATTTCGCCGAGCTTAGTTCCGTCCCAGATGTGATAGGGGGCGAGCCTATCGAGGGCACAAATTCAAGACTCCGGGCTGATATGGAAAAATCCAATACCACTTTGCCCGACCCGGGGATCGAACCCGAGACCTCAGAACCGTAGTCGTACCGAAATACCACCACGCCACCAAGGCAGTCAATATTTTTTTTTAAGTTAATCCTAACGCTGTTTTAATTAATTTTGTACCAAAAAGACCATTTTAGCCAGTTTTATTAAGGCTAAGCTACCAAATACATTGAAATAAAATTATATTATTATTAATTATAAAATTATTATATTATAAATAATGAAACCAAATCGTGATAAAATCCGTAAAAATAATTTTATTTCAATGAATAGCATTCGCGTAAACTTAAGAAATCTCTACCAAATACATTTTTATTTCGACACAACTTATTATTTGGAACGTTGACCTTTAGATGTTAATAAAATACCTCTATAATATTTAGAACGTAGGAGTGTAATGGTCAGTTTTAAAATGTTATAGAACTTGTTAATTACAAATCCGAAAGTGTTTTAATTTTTATTGCCCTGTAAAAGATTGGGCAACTAAGACGAATGAGGTATTGAATCAAGATATCGCACCGACTTCAAAACTTTTCCGATCGTCCAAATTTATATAGGACCCGTAGAATAGGCTCTATCGAACACAAAAGGAATTTTAAAAATCGATCTACATTTGGCGGAGATATCGCGTTACATACATAAAAAAAAAACAGACGAATCGAGGACCTCCTTTTTGGAAGTCGGTCGAAAAAAGGGGAAATCTATCTGTATTTTGGACAAATCTTCAAAATTATCTTTGTGTTCGATAGAGATTATTTCAAGGGTGGTCCCATATAAATTTGGTCAATTGGATTTGAAGTCGATTCGTTAAGTTTTTAAACTTGTGATTATAACAGACTTCAAAACAGTAGGAAGTTAGATGCGTATTTTGTTTGAAAGAACGAAGTAAATACATTGTTCATATAAGTAATAATTATTAAAATCTGTCTGTATTTAATGCAGACTGTTTTAATGCATTAACATGCATAAGGTGGCAGGCAACACGGTGGGATAAAGGCAGGTAGAAACAAAGAAAGAAAGGTGATATGGGCCTTCGTAAATCTATAGGCAATCTAATAACGCCCGGTTCCAATAAACAATCTCAGTTCGAATGTGCAGATAGATTACAAAAATTAGCCAATAACAAAACAGTTTGAACATGATTCTGTCAAATGGCTTGATTTGATTGGTTCATAATCGCGATCTATCTGCACTCTAAACTGAGATCGTTTATTGAAACCGGCCGTTAGTAACGCTCAAGTTAAACAAGCGACTAGTTTCATATTGTGTATATCTTGTACACAATGTTATGTAAATGTTCATTCGTTGTTATGAATATTGTGACGGCACAGAACAGTTACACGAACTAAGAACTACGTACTTACATATCGCTGCTTTAACACAAAATGGACACATATCAAAAACATATTTTTTTACAGGGGAGCAGTTTGAAGTTTAGGAATTCTATTTTTGTGTTTCGCTTCATTTTTGTACAACAAATAATATACACTTCTTCTTCTTCTTCTTTTAAAAATAATGGCTTCCACGCATGTGCGGTGATTTAGCCAATGTCAAGGTAAATAGAGCAATTAGGTATGTTTTCATAATGACCATGAGACCCAGTTGTGGATGATCTCAAGGCCCTGCTGGGATTATGGCGATAATTCCTTCCAGACCAATACCCCTCAGATGACCTACACTCGGCGAATCTACCGAACAAAGCCATCCAACGCACCAAGCAAAATTCATCGAAAATCACCGGTTAAAATTTTTCCATATTATACTGTCCATCTTCATTGAAGTTTGATGCATTAAACCACCACACTTAAAACCAACAAACACAGCTCTAGAGAATAATATGAAATCATTTTAACAAGCGACGCCCACCCTGTCAGACTTCCCGTCAAAATCCTAATATACACTTACTAACACGGTAAACTTTTTGAAATATGACATTTCAACATATAACTAACATGCAATTGGGTACTTGACTAATAACATAACATAACATAACGCAACATTTTTTTATTAATTTTATATGAAATTAACGCCATGTAAAATATAGCACTGAAAGAGTTATTGAAATATTCTCAAAGATAAAAAAGTTATAAGCATTTGAAATTTGGTGTAACCTTTAAACTGCGGAAAAGAGAAGTATCAGTAAAATCACGTCAGAGCCATAACGGTACGTGCGTTTGAAAGGGATAGCAAGATATCCCCACTACGTCCCCACTCTTGCTCATTGCAGAATTTAAAATATGAATTACTGACTCAGTTTTCAACCAATTTCGATGCAGATTTTACAGTTTCTTTTTTGTTTTATTTACTAGTACCATCGATTTAATATATCCTAGGTGCACAGTTCTTTGCAAATATCGTCATAAAAAGTGGTCTCAGTAATAAAACAAAGGAAAAAAATCACAAGTTCTAATTAAACCAACACAATTATAACCATATGCAAGTGATATAAAGTAGCTTTTTAAACGAAATGTGCCAGCGTTTTTAAATTAGAATTTTGAAATTTAGAAATCTATCGGCGTTCGACTGTATGCGAAAGTAGTGCTTAAGCATTTCTTTGCTGTCCCATTTTCCGGGCGTCAACTGTGCATCTAGGTATATCGATGGCTAGTACATATAAAATGTGTACAAAATCAAACATAGTCAAATACCCAATTGGGACTACGGTCGGGTCGCAAGTGACAAAATGTCGGTGTTGTTCATATTTTCTCCGCCCAAACACGAATGCAAAAGGGGCCTTATATTGTTTTTGTACCTTAAAATGGGAAATCAATATGTCTTTTTTAAATATTAAAATATGCTCAAGTAGCGTTGCATTTTTTGAATAACAACGATTTTGATATTTTTTTATTTGTGGCGCTTTGGTATACAAGCAGCGATATCTGTACCTCATGGCATACATCAAGAGCCAAAACACAATTTTTACAGGAGAGGCGAAAATGTGCGCTGAAAATGTATGAATCCATTACTGGTCAATTTAATTAACATAAGCTCACGCCTGTATATGTAGCCAGAGGCGCACTAGCGAACTAGAACACCCACATTTCGCCGAGCTTAGTTCCGTTCCAGATGTGATAGGGGGCGAGCCTATCGCCATATCGAGCACAAATTCCAGACTCCAGGCTGATATGGAAAAATTCCAATATCACTTTGCCCGACCCGGGGATCGAACCCGAGACCTCAGAACCGTAGTCATACCGAAATACCACCACGCCACGGAGGCAGTCAGTAATTAAAAGTTACACAAAATAATTATTTATGTATTTAACATTTAACATTTTTTTTTTATAGCAGAGATTGGCAAACGAGCAGATGAGTCACCTGCTGGTAAGTGATCTCCACCGCCAATAGACACTCAAGACACAAAAAGAATCATGGGTGCGTTGCCAATCTAAAAGGAGGGAATGGAAAGAGAGGGAAAAGACATTGGGAAAGGGAGTGGGGAAATGAGCCACCGGAAATTTCACTCACCGAACGAAACACGATAGCAAGCTGCCATTTTACTTCGGTTTTCTGTGAGACAGTGGTATCTAATCGTTCGAGCCGGCCCATTCGTGCTATAGACGTTACTGCCTACAGCGTGGCTCTACCACTCAATTTTTTTAATCAATTTGGTTTCCTTATACTTGCCCTTCAACATCATCATCATCATCATCAGCCATAGGACGTCCTTATCTCATCTTAATTAGCACATCACACTTTCTCAAGCATATTGCAGAAAATATTTGGCTTAGTTTTTACGATCGGCTGCTTGTCTGACGTCAACCTCTCCTCTTAGTCCCGTCACGGGCAAATCAAATTGGAAAAATCGCTTTGCCCGACTTAGGAATCGAACCCAAGACCTCACGGTTCACAGCCCATATATGCTGTCTCCGACAGATCTTATTCATTAAGGGCCACTCAAATAGTAAAATAAAAGCCTTGTTTAACTGAAGTTCCTAGGCAGGCAAGTTCTCAGTGTCTTTCCTTGTCTTTTTGCCTGGCGTTATCCCGGCCTTCTGCCAGGGTTCGCCTTCCTACTTAAACGCTTCCACTCCGCCCGGTCTTAAGCATCCTCCCTAGTGAGGCCATTGGCTTTCATATTCTCCACCAGAACGTCCAGCCAGCGTCTTTTGGGCCGTCCACGGGAACGCACCCCTGGTACGATCTGGGCCACCTACGACCGACGTATTCCTGTGGTTTTCTCATAACGTGGCCATACCATTTCGCTGTCTTTTCACACCACAAAAATTAAAAGTCTTTTGTCATTAATTATAATTTTTAATTACACTTAACATAGGTAAATTGTTTTAATGTCTAAAAGCATTGCTTTGAGTCAAAGTCAATAATTTTTACTTATAGCCCATTACTTCTAAAAATATTTACGCTCTTCTTTACTTTAAACCTTGTTTGTCCCTTTCACTATTAAGCAACGTGACGGAAGGAAAAGTGACAAAATAGTTTTAAGAAACACGTAAAAGATAAGAAACGCGTAAATGTTTTTATAAGTAAGGCACATAATCTGGCCCAAGCACGAAAAACTATCGACCACGTATTCGAAAAACCTCACTACGCACTGATTGTTGGTTGTTTGACAGCCTCCGTAGCGCAGCGGGCGAGTAGCCGGCTGTGAAGCGAGACGCCGCGGGTTCGATTCCCACATTGAGACAAATGTTTGTGTGACCCACAGATTTTTGATTCAAGTCTGGGTAATGTGAGACCGAAAGTCTCTCACAGTCTCTGACACCCACTATACAGGTTATTGGTACCTAGTGTGGGGTCAGGCTAGGTGTGTGACTGTTGGGTGTATTTATTTAGTTATTTAATTTACACAAATTGTCATGAGTACATAGTGAGAGCTCGATTGTCGAATGTTATTCATGCTTGGACGACTGCACGCGTTACAATAAATGTCAGTTGAACCTAAAGAATGTCTTTTCGTGCCGCAACAAATTTTAAAACACCTTCGAAGTGTTGTAAGAGCTTGATTGCTGAGTTTCATAACTTAATTGTTTTTGTACAGTTATGGTATCAACATTCATAAGTGTTGTTTATTTAGTTCTAAGCCTAGGTATTAGTTTTACCTCTACAATATTTTAATTAAATATAAAATTAACTGGTCCGTTAGGTGACAAATTGAAAAATTCGAGGCCACGCTTTGTAACCTCAAATAAAGGTTTCGTAGTGAAACTTATTTACATTTTCAAATACTTATTCTAACTAAACAAATTCACTGGAATGTTTTTATAAAGGTATGATCCCATAAGGCAAAGAGTTTGCTGTCGCTAGCTGATTGAGCTGGAAATTGGATGCGAATAAAATTTTTGTTTCTCCGACATGAGCAACCTGCACACTTTCGCTAGACTTTAGTACTACAAGTTTTTCTTGATTCTCGAAATCGACGATAGTTTACAGTTTTTCCATACATTGTTTAGTTCGTTGTAGTTTCCGCAAAGTGGCGCTACTAGTCAAATGTCAATGTTCAACAAAACGCAAACTATCGTCGATTCGAGCCAACAGATTGTATAATTTGTATTCTAAAATTTCGAAAAAATCTATACTGACTGAATAGTACATAACTAGACAAGAGCAAAGCCGGAAACTGCGTATGATACGCTTTGTTTCAATAAACTGTCATTCGCTTACAGTTTACCTAGTGGGATCGCCACTTTAAAGTTAAGTTAAGTTAAGTATGCGTTCGGCAAGAAATATAATTTCAATAAAATAACTATAGATTTAACATATATTTTTTCCTGTTCTAGCTATGTATGCATTAACACTTTCTTTCTGCCTGCCCTTATCCCACCTTAAAGTGGGGTCGGCGCAACACACTTTTTCAAGCATGTTGCAGAAAGGATTTGGCTTAGTTTTTACGACCAGCTGTCTGCCTGACGACACCCCCTGTGAGGGATCCAGTCCCAAGCAAATTAAATAAGAAAATTAGCTTTGCTCCACCCGAGAATCGAACCCATTAACACTATCAGTATTATATATCAAAAAATAACTTTAATATTTAAATTTCAATACAATTTTTGTCAGAGAAACTACGTATCTAACTTGATACACTTACACATGATATACTTATATTATATCACAAAAATATTAAAATGGCAGTACATAAAAATATACAATAATGTGGATATTCTAGTTCTCTAGAGCGCCTCTGCCTACCCCTCCGGGGATACACGCGTAATCTTATGTTATATTATAAAAATATACACCTGTTTTATGATTTAAAAATAGCAGAGCTCTGAACTTTTTTTTGTCAGGATGGTCCAGCTCGACACGATCTTTAAAGTTGTCTTTAACGCCCGAAATGGGGCAATTATAAATACAGAAATCCACACAATAAGCTTACAAGTGCTCTTGATTATTTACGTTATTTTAACTCTCGTTCTTCGGCTTCTATCACCCTTCGCCACACTACTCTATATACATCACACATTTACAACAGGTAACTGATCCAATAAATATTAATACTTTACATATCACAGAGTTTCTATCATAGCTATGATGGCGTACGCTACCCCTGACACCATAGCAATGACAGAGAATATGGCAAGGAGAATGTTCTTCCACACCACCCAGTGACAGGGGCCTATGTCGCGGCCCCATCGCCAGACCGTCTCCATGGTGGAAGGTAGGATGATGCCGAGGATCGAGAGGCATACCGCGCCTACCAGCTCCATAAATAGCTCCAATCTTGGCACGGCGCAGGCTAAGCCCACTGTAACAAAGAAACAACATCCAATTTTTTATTTTTTTTATAGCAGAGACTGGCAAACGAGAAGATGGGTCACCTTATGGTAAGTAATCTCCACCGCCCATAGACACCCGAGACTTAAAAAAATCATGGGTGCGTTGCCAACCTAAAAGGATGGAATGGAAGGGGAGGACTAAGGGATTGGGAAAAGGAGGGGGCATTGAACTACCGGAAATCTCACTCACCGAACGAAACGCGAGCTGAATTTAAGTCGGTTTTCTGTAAGACAGTGGTATCAAACCGGTCGAGCCGGCCCATTCGTGCTGTAGACGTAATTCAATATTCCGTAATTAAATTTTCTACTGACTTCAAAAAATGAGAAGATCCTCAGTTCGTCTGTATTTTTTTATGTATTACTCGATATCTCCGCCAAATGTGGACCGATTTCCAAGATTGTTTTATGTTCGATAGAGCTTATTTCAAGGGTCCCATATAAATGGCACGATCTGATGTATTTTGAAGTCGTTCCGTTAAGTTTTTAAGCTTGTGATTTACAAAGTAATCCATCAATGTGGGTTCGGCGCAACACACTTAAAGCATGTTGTATAAAGGATTCGGCTTACGACCAGCTGCCAGCGTCAACCTCCTCGGGAAGTTTCAGTCCCGGATAATTCAAATTAGAAAAAATATTTTGCCCGACCAGGCAATCGAACCCGAGATATAGGCTGGCACTAGACCAAGGAGGCGACGTAACTCCAGTTAATAAATTTAAAGGCCCTTGTATACTAAAATGACACAGTTCCCACACAAAACGAAGCGATAACTCCATGGACGTAAAAAAAGATGGAGCGCTACGTGTTGATAGATCGAATGGGCCGAAAACCCTGCTTCACTTTGAATGTTCCTAGCGCTCTGTCCATCTTTTTTTTACGTCCGTGGATAGCGCTTTGTGCATTTTTACCCACCACGCAATGTTGGCCATTTTGGCCTGTCATTGTAAAATGTATCTAAAAACATGATTTTGAAACTATATTTGAATTATTTTGCTGAGCACAGGCGGTATAGAGTAAGTGAGCTATTAAATCTCAACTTTACTTTTAACGAAATCAAACCACGCTTGACGCATTTTTTTAGAACCCTAGTCATAAAACTTTAAGTAGCGTCTTAAAACAAATTGCAACAGTTCGTGAAAGAAACAATTTCGTAATAAACGCCATATTATCGAACTTTCAATTTAGGTCCAAAGTTTCTTTTAATAATTTTTATGCCAGTCGAAATATTGCACGCATAAATCCGAGTTTTAATAAAAAGAACCTTAAGGTTTTATGACACCACTTACATTACATTGTTAACAAATTACAGCGGGTGAATTGCCTAGCTAATCAGACATTTTGTGTTTACGAGTGTTTTACGTTTCTTTTGAAGTAGGCACGATGTCTTGCGACACTGTAATATTTTTGCTTGCTGCGATACACGACTCTGTTTTTGTATAAGTAAGAAGTTTTAATACTTTAGCAATCGTTTTATCTTGGTTTTATGCGGCATTTCTTTTAGAGCTCCGAAGGCTAAATGACAACAACAGTAGCCCGAGCACGAAAAACTAATGTAAATGTAAATGTATTGGAGTTCGCTGCACACTGGTGACGTTTGGTTAATATTTCATACAAATTTCATAGACGCGCATCGAGTTCGAATACATTTACGGTTGTCAGAAATTTTCCTGCTCAGGCCGCTGAACTCTTGTATTATAATGTCGCGTAGTCTGGTATAAATATGGCCGAACACAGCTCATATTTGTGATTATGCAAAGCTAATCAAACAGTAACTTAATGTTACGGATTTATTTTCCAGGAATCCAAACTTAAGTTTGATATTAATACCAGCGGCGTACATTGTACAGACCAGAAGATATTGTGACAAGTGCGATCTATCTACAGTTGGTAAGTATTACCCCATTTAATAAAAATATAATAAATACAAGTTTAAAAACTTATCTGACCGACTTCCAATTTACCGATCGTGACCAAATTGGGACCACCCTTGAAATAAGCTCTATCGAACACAAAAAGAATGTTGAAAATCGGTCCACATTTGGCGGAGATATCGAGTAACATACATAAAAAAATACAGACGAATTGAGGACCACCTTTTGTGGAAGTCGGTCTAAAACGTTTACGCGCTTCTTTTGTTTAAGAATACTTTGTTAATGATGTCTTAGGTTTAGGCGAATGCTATACATTGTAATAAAACAACGGAGGTTTCAAACCCTTCGAAACGTCGGGCCTAAAAATAAAACCAAATTGCGACGAAATCCGTCTAGAATAAACTAGTTTTATTTCAATAGTTTAAGGGACAATAATGTCAAAGTTAAGAAAAGCGTAAATGTTTATAAGTAAGCACTGTTATTTACCTGTAAACAATGTCCCAACTAATCTGATACCAGCCATCGCCCATCGTTGCCCACCGGCTGGGATCTTCTCATGGATTCTCTTCCACACAATTTCCACAGGGACGTAAAATATAAGGGCGAAAGAAAGCAACATCACGCACGCGACAAGAACCTTCGCTGTTTGTGCCAAACTGAAATATATTAAAGTAATATTAATTGTTAATAATATACACAATAGTCATGATACCATACTGACATAAGATGGTGTCGTTGGTATCAGGAATACGTTTGGATTACATAAAACATAACCCTCCTTTTTGCTTCGCCGTATTCGGGTAAAAATAAAATGGAAACTAAAAATACTCAAGACAAGAAAAACTCCATAATACATGCTTTATGCGTTAAAAAAGCAAGATTGTTTTTCTCAATTTAGTCATTTTGGAATCTTTAAGAACTCTATTACCAATTTTTACAGTTTTCATTTAATCGAAAATCTATCTTTGATATACGAAGAATTAAGGTACAATGTTTAAAAACCCAAAATACTAAAACACTCACATTTCATCTTGAGGTAAGTTCAACGTTAGACTGCCTCTAACTCCCTCTCCGAACTGGAGATATCCAGTGAAGCCCACGAAGCCATACAGCATCACAACAGATGTCATCGCGATGTTCAGAACTCCAGGACAGCCGAGGAACTGCTGGGGCTTTATCATCTCGTTCTCTATTGGCATCACCACTCCGATACCTTCCATCGCGAATAAACTTGTACTAAAGGAAAATAACAACAATAATTAGAAAAAGAAGACAAAAAAAAGAATAATTAGAAATAAAGGAAGAACGAAGAAAAAGTGCTAGAGGCACAGACAAGTGAATGCCTACTGTGGACTGCAACAGCAATTGCAAAGTGGAAGGAATATGTGAGCCTCTGGAAATCACACAAGAAGGTGATGTAGAGTCTGCTTAACATTCTCTTTCTCCCAACATTATTATTGGAACCGAGATTTGTGATGTAAATGTTAGTTATTCAAGTTTATTTTTTATCCTAGGCATTCTTAATAAATAATATAAAATTATACAAAAAGAAGAGCCTTTCTGTATTTTTTACTCTAGTCAAATGTAGTAGGAAAGAAAGAGAAAGTAATAATGGTGGCCTATCTGTATGTGAAGTCCGTTATTATAAACACCAACCTGATAAACGTAGGTATCCCAGAAATAGAAGTGGCTAAATTCCTGTCAGAGATGTCAGGAAGGCCTCTCAGGCAGTAGTAGATAGAGATGCAGATAGATCCAAGCCACACGAAGTTTGCCAGCGCTGAGAACGGCACCAGATATTTCAGTTTTGTTATTTGAGTTAAGGGTATTATGACGATTAATGTCAAAGCGCAATACGCGGTAACTGACCAGCTAGGACCTCCGTACACTATTGAGACCTGCGAAAAAAAAAACAGTTATGATGCATTCATTTCGGAGTTGTAAGAGTTACGTCTGGGAATATTTGAAGGCCTACGTTCAGAGGTTGATGGTGATAAAGAGTTACAAAATAAACTCATTTAAAACAGCTGTTAAACGGCTTAAGTTATTTAGACACATACTTCCTCTACCTGCCCGTATTCTACTCTACTGTGGGGTCGACGCAATACACTTTTCAAAAATATTGCAGAAAATATTCGGCTTCATAGCAAACTTCTTTAGGGAATATTTGTAGCCATATTGCATCGCTCCTACACCCACCAGAACAACCACATTTCATAGAGGCGTGAGCTTATGTAAATTATTATGTAAGTATGACAGACTGCCTCGGTGGCGTGGTGGTATTTCGGTACGACTACGGTTCTGAGGTCTCGGGTTCTATCCCCGGGTCGGGCAATGTGATATTGAATTTTTCCATATCAGCCCGGAGTCTGGAATTTGTGCCCGATATGGCGATAGGCTTGCCCTCTATCACATCTGGGACGGAACTAAGCTCGGCGAAATGTGGGTGTTCTATCTAAATTTGCTAGTGCACGTCTGCCTACCCCTTCGGGGATACAGGCGTGAGCTTATGTTATTATGTAAGTATTAAATGATTTAGGAAAACTATTTACCCTTTAAACAGCGTTTCCAAAATTATCTCATTAAAACTTTGTTAAGCCAGTTAAGTGTATCGAGAACGATCAAAGTATTTCCAATTAATCGGCGGTCTGCGGAACGATTAGGGTAACGAGAACTGCTAAATATCTGTCGATTGGGTCAATTAAGTAAATGTTTTGAGACTAACCTCAAGGGACGATATAACTCGAAGTTAGTTAGGCTTGAACAGTGCGACGTGGAATATTGCTATATAGCTATACAGTTCATAATGAATTTAGTATTTCATATGGGAATATTACTATTTAGGGTAAATAAAAGGCAAGAATGACGCTGAGATGGCACGGTCATGTTTTGAGGAAACCAAAGGAATACATACATATCGTACCATGGGTGCGTCCCGTGGACGGTCCAAAAAACGCATAAGTTTTCAAGGAAGATAATACGAGATCCGATAATTTCATTATGGAAGATGCTTAAAACCGGACGAAGTAGGAGCGTTTAAGTAGGTAGGTGGACCCTGGTAGAAGGCCAGGATAACGCCAGGTAAAAAGAAAGATCACTGGTAAATAAAATTATCCGTAGGGATGCCTTTTTTTCCTCGGGGAATCTATTTACAGTTCTCTTCATGACGGAGCATGGAGGTATGTCGGACTCACCGGCCCTAAAGCCGTCCTACAGAATAAACCCCGCGGTGTTCCTCTCTCTCCCTATTACGAAGGTCACGGGGTACGCAGTTGCATTCAGCCGCAACCTCCGCAAAAGTCGGCCCTTGAGCAGGGCCACTCGTGGTCTGAGGACTACTCAGACGGAGTGCAGTCACAAGCGCATTCCACGCTACACCTACAGGCCTTATTGCAAGGTGGCGGGCTGGTCTAGGCATCCGCCACCAGCAGCCCAGTTCACGGAGGCCGGAGGTCATCTCTTCGGTGTCTGATTCTCCGACTATCCGTAGGAATGCCTACTACCCGAAAATGAGTATTTATGTAGGGTCGAGTGAGTTGATTGTAAATATTATCTAAAGAACATATTGCAATAGGATTTACTTACTTGTCTAAAAGATTCAGCTATAACCACAGTGTATACACAACAAGCTCCTATATGCGTGACGGCTAAGCCCCAGTCTATCAGTTCTCTGAAATTAAGAAACAACACAGTTAAATGCGAGTAAAGCTGATGAAGGAGACTTCCGTACATAAACTCATAGTATTATGCTGGCACGACCTTGAGCGCAAATGTTTCAAATACGACTGACTGACTTATGACCACGGGGTCGCAACTTTTGGATCACAAGTTCCGTGCTGGTGTCCCGACTAAAGTACGTACTGTTGAATGTCTTTGATATAAAGTATGTAGATTGTATCATCATCAGCTACAGGACGTCCACTGCTGGACTCAGGCCTCCCCCAAAGATTTCCAGATCGACCTGTGATGTCCTGTGCCTGATGATGATGATGATGAATTATATTACATACGTTTTGAAGAATTACATGATTAATTCCTTCATTTTTCTACAAGACTTTTGTTCTCTGATTTAGGTCATAGGGAATTGCTTTATTGTGAAGATTTTCTTTTCAAACACCTTACAAACTTTAGCGAAATAGGACTTTGGTACTAACGCTACATTGTACTTGAAATTTGTAATGTCAAGTTACGTCTGTACGTCTTACTTCGTATAGCAAATAAATGTTCTGGAAAATGTGAAGGAGCACTTTGTCCCAGAACAAATAAATACTCTCTAAATTACTCGCTTTCAAATTAAAGCGACATGAATGTTTAATTAATTTGCTGTTGCTTAGACCATATTTGAGCTCTTTGCTTTGTCGATTTCTATGATGGTAACATATTATACGGCAGCGGTTGGAGCGGGAGCAATTTCGACAATCAAATCAAAACCCAGCCTCCTACTGTTTTGAAGTCTGTTATAATCACAAGTTTAAAAACTTAACGGACCGACTTCAAAATCCAATCGTGACCAAATTTATAAGGGAACATCCTTGGAACAAGCTCTATCGAACACTAAAAGAATCTTGAAAATCGCTCCACATTTGGCGGAGATATCGCGTAGCATACATAAAAAATGCAGACGAATGAGGACCTTCTCCTTTTTTAAGTCCATCTAAAATAACCAAATTTATATGGGACCACCCTTGAAATAAGCTTTATTGAACATAAAAAGAATTTTGAAAATAAATATAAATAACACCCAACAGTCACACATAGTCCTGACCCCACACTAAGATCGAGTCTTGTGTCGTGGGAATCAGGAACTACGAGAGACTTTCGGTCTCACAACACCTAGACTCGAAACAAATATCTGTGGGCCACACAAATATTTGTCTCGGTGGGGCGATCGAACCCGTGGCCTCTCGCTTCACAGCCGGCTACTCGCCCGCTGTGCCACGGAGCTGTCTACATATCGCGTAACATAAATAAAAAAAACACAGACGAATTGACGGCCTCCTCCTTTTTGGAAATCGGTCGAAAAGTGTTTATTTATAATTTCTTTATAAGTACTGTTCACTTTAATTACCTTACATACGGCCCGTACTTCCGCACTCGTTTGGGTCCATTTTGGAACACAAGCTCACACGTTTCCGCATACCCTAAAGCCGGTTTCTTCACCTCCACACACAGCTGTTGTGATGTCCGCACCTGTAAATTTGAAGGTGATTTATACAAATCTATCCCACGCAGTGACGTGCACACGCATTCAGATTAGGATAGACAAAAAAAATGCATAATTATTTTCTTCATGTCATGCTTCATTATAACCATAATCATCACGACATGTCCATTTAAAATATATGCCGAGCAATGTAATTTTAAAAACCTGTTTTTGTGATTATCTCCTGTAATTATGTAATTAGCAAGTTGTCAGGGTAGAATTCCCCCTCCCATTCCTAATCCCTATTTCCCTCCTTTTAGGTTAGCAACCATGCCATGATTTTTTTGTGTCTGATCGTTTGTCAGTCTCTCGTAAAAAAAGTCCTCTTAATAATATTAGTTTAGATTAGGTACGACATGGCTGTCTACATGGCGTAGTGGTATTACGTTAGCATTATTGTCCTGAGGTCTCAATACGATCCCGGGTCGGGCAAAGTGGTATTGGTTTTTTCTACTCAGTATCAGTCCGAAGTCTGGAAGAACCGTAGTCGTACAGTATTACCACCACGCCACCGAGGCAGTTGGGCAGCAATCTCATATTTTGAAATTATCAAACTCTTCAGAAATTAATAGCAAAAACGCATAAAAAGGATTTTGGTATAAACGCCTTCTGTTTTGAGAACTTAAAGCCGAAATATATTTCAGAATGTTTAATTTTTTTATTTAGTAATTTTTCTCAATTCTTAATTATTTTGTTAGATTTTCTTTGCAATTGTGTTAACATGTACCAAATTGGCTCTGAACATATTAAATTGCCTCTCTATCTACCTCTACTTCTTAAGTAAGTAGTAGAATTATTTTTTGGCACCAAGTACCAAACTTTAGGTTAATACTGCGTCATCCAACAAATCATTTCTACAAAGTCTGTGTCAAATTCACAGACAATAAAAAAATACACAACATGTAAACGAAGCAAACATAATTGCAACATTTATCTAAAGGTACGAGATCTAAGTAAAAAACTTGTTTGTTACGAAGGGCTCCATTTTATTATGCAACACTTTTTGTGCGCGTAACTCTAATCTAAATGTCAATGCGTTGCCAAATTAGAAAGCCGTGGGTAAGTATTGTACTTCTAGTTGGCCTACTAAGAAAAGCTATGCTATGGTCAAAATAGCATGAAATTCAAGGCTAAATATTACACTGCTTATTTGAAAGAAAGAAAGAAATCAACTTTATTCAACCAATGTCTCAGGCAACAATGAGTGGGGGCGAACAAAAGAATAAGACAGAAAATTAATTTAACGTAAGCGATGTAATATCGGACACAACTTCATATAATTAATCTGTCATGTGTACAATAAATAAAATAAAATAAAAATTCTAGTTTTTTCTAGGTCTTTATTCATTTTATTCAGTAAATAGGCTAGTGCTTTTTACACGTCATTGAAATTTGTGTGTGTTATGAATTTCTCATTCGCACGTAGTTTTTCAACACGCGTTAAAAAAAACGTTGTAATGGAAGAAATGAGTTTCAGGCCTCATACGCAAGAGAGATTTTTCAATTCGCTTTAAAAGAGCGTTGAAATGGAACATATTATGAATTATAGTATAGTTGTTCACACGCCGGCGCTTTTAAAACGTGGCGTTTTATTTTTGGGTCGTATGTAAAATAAACCTTATTAGAATAAAGGCAAGAATGACACCAAGCAGTCATATGAACAGACATGTTGAGACGCTTTTTTAACGCGCGTTGATTAAGCTCTCATGCGAATGAGGCCTAATCATCGATATATTAATTACCTAGATGCACAGTTGATGCTCGGAAAATGGGACGGCAAAGGAGTGCTTAAGCACTCGTTTTGCATATAGTCCGATACCGATGGAATTCTAAATTTCAAAATTCAAATTCAAGAACGCTCGATCATTTCTTTTAAAAAGCTACTTTATTACACATGCATAGGGTTATACTTGTGTTGATTTAATTAGAACTTGTGATCTTTTTCTTTGTTTTATTCTTGAGACCACTTTTTAGGAGGATATTTGCAAAGAACTGTGCATCTAGGTATATAATATATCGATGGGCCTAATGGTCATAGTCAAATCGCGTCGCATTGCATCAATCAAGTATGACAAAGCGGATCAAAATTCTGCTGTCATAAATAAAACAAAGACTATGAAAGTGACCGCGCTTTATAATGATGTAATGCAGCGACACTTTCTTATTCTCTACGTACTATGGGGTTTTTAGACACGTTCTATGAATGTAATGGCCCATAGAAATATAATGGCGATAGAATAGATAGCTGTGATTCGCAATGTTTTATTGATGGTGATAGAATTCAATTTCAAGAGCTATTTAGCTTACTGATTGTAGATTTTTGTAAGACTAATGAGTTTCTCCTCAAATTAGGAACATAAGCTCAGGCCTGTACTCCCGAAGGCTAGGCAAGGGGGGCTGGGGAATATAATAGGGAATACAATAATCAGCATCAATTTTATTACGTTGACATCATCTTGGATCCAAATCTATTAATTAACTAAGACTCAAAATAATGGCAGATTAGATTAATTCCGCGTCTTAGGTTGATATCTAGTTATATTTAGGTATATTTATGCACTATTAAGTTACTAACGACTGGTTTGCTCTAACAAAGCCCAAACATTCCGCGCAGTCATGTTGAAACTACACTCGACAAAGCTTTAGCATAATTACGAACTGGGTTCATAGACCAGTTACCACAAATAAGACGCGCGACAGAGATGAATAATAAACCTCTAAAAGCTGGTAACAATAAACAATTTCAATTCAATTGTGTAGATAGATCTCAAAGAATAGCCAATAAGAACAAAGTTAAGCCATAACACCTTAAATGAATGTAATTTACATTTTTATATTTGACTAGCTGACCCGCGCAACTTCGTCTGCGTAGGAGAGAGAGGGTTGAAAGAATGAGTCGTAGGCACCTATAATCCAATAATTCTAAAGGAGGTAATGAGATGATCTACTTCGGTCCGGTTTCGTCAGTCACCCCGTCAGTCATCCACTCAGTACCCTCGTCAGTTACCCCGTCCATCACCCCGTCAGTTACCCCGTCAGTCACCCCGTCGGTTACCCCGACAGTCACCCTGTCGTTCAAGCCGTCGGTCACCTCATCTTTCTGCTCGATTGTCACCCCGTCTGTCACCCGTCTGTCACCCAGTCTGTCACTCCGTCTGTCACCCGTGTGTCACCCGTCTGTCACCCGTCTGTCACCCTGTATGTCACTCGTCTGTCACCCAGTCTGTCACCTGTCTGTCACCCGTCTGTCACCCAGTCGGTCACCCCATGTGTCTGATCGATTGTCACCCCGTCTGTCACCCAGTCTGTCACCCAGTCTGTCACCCAGTCTGTCACCCGTCTGTCACCCGTCTGTGAACCCGTCTGTCACCCGTCTGTCACCCATCTGTCACCCGTCTGCCATACGTCTGTCACCCCGTCTGTCACCCGTCTGTCACCCGTCTGTCACCCCTTCTGTCACCCGTCTATCACCTCGTCTGTCACCCCGGCTGTCACCCGTCTGTCACCCCGCATGTCATCCGTCTGTCACCCCGTCTGTCACTCCGTCTGTGACCCCGTCGGTCACCCTGTCAGTCACCTCGTCAGTCATCTCGTCAGTCACCCCGTCCGCCACCCCATCAGTCACCCTGTCAGTCACCCCATCAATCACCTCGTCAGTCAGCCCTTAGGTCATAGTGTGATGTTATATAGCCAATAGCCATCCTCGATAAATAGACTATCCCACAAAAAAATATTTTTTCAATTCGAACCAGTAGTTTCTGAGATATCAACTTCCCCGCTTCTTAACATTTTTCATTTTTGCACCGCTCCCATTCGGGACGCCGCGCCGGGTCAGAGTGACGTTACCATCGTATAAATATTGACAAATATTGACGTCACTCAATTGTTTTGCCTTCCCGGAACCTCTCCACTAAAATTTGAACTTTATCGTATGGTATTAAAGTTCAAATTGACTTTTAAGTATTATTACGAATCGATTGTATGGGAGTATAGAAAAGTGTTGTTTTTAGACTTTTTAGGCAATTTTTAAATTTTTTCTCTCCGTAAGAACCATCCTCGTACTTCGAGGAATATTCTAAAAAAAGAATTAACGAAATCGGTGCAGCCGTTCACGCGTGATGCCGTGACAACGGAAAACGGGTTTCATTTTTATATATATAGATTTGCATTTCAATTTATAAATGAACTTAATTTGCTTGGTTTTAGAACTGGCCGTAAGTGATTTCCTTCTCATCGAGTTTAACTTGAAAGTAACCAGTAAGTTTTTTTAAAATAAAAAAGGTTAAACTGCAGTTTCATGTAGTTTTAAAATTTTAGAAAAAATTTCCGTTCCTTTCCTTAAGAAAAGCACTGAATGAATCATCAATCAATCAGCAGCAAGTGGTAGAGCCACGCTGTAGACAGTAACGTCTATAGCACGAATGGGCCGGGTCAACCGGTTAGATACCACTGCCTCACAGAAAACCGAGGTAAAGTGGCAGCTTGCTGTCGCGTTTCGTTCGGTGAATGAGATTTCGGGTGGCCCATTTCCCCACTCCCTTTCCCAGTCCCCTTCCCTCCCCTTCCATTCCCTCCTTTTAGGTTGGCAACGCACCCATGATTCTTTTTGTCTTAGGTGTCTATGGGCGGTGGAGATCACTTATCATCAGGTGACCTATCTGCTCGTTTGCCAATCTCTGCTATAAAAAAAAAAACAAATTTGTTAATGTATTTGAATAGTGTGAATTGATAGCCTTCGCAGAATAACCAGCTGTAACGCGAGAGCTTGCGTGTCCGATCATGGACCTAGGTTATCCATTTGGATCTGATTATTATAGAATCGATATATCTTGTAGTTCCTGATACCTATGGCATAAGACTCAATTGTCTTGTCTCTCAATTGTCTAAGGTTGTACGCGTAACAGGTGTTATTATTAGTGCTCATATATGACAAATATTACCATTGCTTAAACCTCATTCTGTATCATAAAATAAATAAATAACACCCAACAGTCACATACATAGGCCTAACCCACAGTAAGATACGAGTCTTGAGTCGTGGGTATCAGGAACTACGAGAGACTTGCGTTCTCAAAATTTGAAAGAGACAATAATGAAAAACTTACCAAAACATGAATGACATGCCCGCATATTAATCCAATGAGGACGGTTCCAATGCATCCAACCAGGAGACCGGCATTCCTAAACGCTAATGGCATAGCCAACACACCAGATCCAAGTGAAGCCTTCAGTAGATGGGCCAAAGCACCAAAACTCCTGGAACACAATACATAGTAATAGTTGAAACAACCTAAAAACTCAAATCGCCATGCGTCTGATTTAGTTTTTCGCAACATTGCCTATACCATCATGAAGTCAAGGAACAAAAACTTTGGAGATGGTCCCATGCAGTAAGTTCTATTGAACACAAAAATCATTAATATCGGTCTGTACTTGGCGGATGTATCGCGTAAAAAAGTATGATTAAAATCTGGAACCTCTCCCTTTCTGAATCCCCATCCCTTTTAATGGTTGGCAACGCACTCCTGATTCATGGGCGGTCGAGATCACATTGTCAAGTGTTCCATCTGCCAATATTTAAGAGGATATGAGAACAAAATAAGGATTTTCACGAGCTTGGGTGTCCTAAAGTACTAAGATTACGAAGGTAATTTTTGGAAATGTATTAATAGACCATTTAACTTAAATTCTGTCGTGAGCAAAAACATAATTACTAAAAGTTTTCTCGATAGAAAAAAAATACAAAGTTACCTCTCATCTGTTTTAGAAAAGCTTGAATCTTCCGTACGGCGAACGATATAAATTTGTAACTTGATTTAAAACGTAGACATCAATATTAATTTAATTGTGTCGAAAAAAAAATTTCACCAAGTTAAATAGTTTTATCACAATAAGGAAAAAATTGGTTTTGCACATACGCTGTGGCATTACATCATTGTTTTCTGAGACGTCTCGTGTTGATCTCAGTCGTCCAGTAACCATTGAAGGGGAGGGACGTGCTCGACATTTTCAACTCTGATATTACGTTTATTCAGCTCTTTGTGTCAAATATTAGACATTGATAGTCTAGGAGTCAATCCATTTTGAAACTCCTTGATGAATTTCGATGAAATTTAGTATGAGGATACCTTTGACCAAAAGGACACAAATTTAACAACCCTAAAGGGGTAAAAGTTTATATGGGATTCCAGAAACGGCTGAACGGATTTTTAAGAAAGTTGGTATGAGGATACTTTTCTAGTCGCCTCCTTGATCTAGTGGCAATATATATGGGCTGTGAACCGGGAGGTTGTGAGTTCGATTCCCATGTAGGGCAAAGCGAATTTTGTAATTTAATTTGGGACTTGATCCCCCAGAAGGGGTGGATGTCTGGCATAATCCCTATTTCAACCTACATATAAAGGGATGAAATAGGGATGGAAAATTTGTTTTTTGTCCTTAATTCGATTTACTTCAATATATCTGGGTCACCTCGTAGTTTTTAAGGACAGATCCAAGGTCAAAATCAAGAAAAGTGTCCGCCATTTTGTTTTTCTTTGTTTTTGGGCCGATTGACTTCAAAATCGATATCTGGGTCGCCCCGTAGTTGTTATCGACCGAACCAATGTCAAAACTGTCAGAAGTGGCCGCCATTTTGTTTTTCTTTGTTTCAGGGCCGATTGACTTCAAAAACGATATCTGGGTCGCCCCGTTGTTGCTAGCGATAAAACCGATGTCAAAACTGTCAAAAAGTGGCCGCCATTTTGTTTTTCTTTGTTTTTGGGCCGATTGACTACAAAATCGATACCAGGCCGCCCCGTGGTTTCTAATGACGGAACTGATGTCAAAACTGTCAAAAGTGGCCGCCATTTTATTTGGGCATGTCGCAGCATATTTTATACTAGCTTTTGCCCGCTGCTTCGCACGCGTATTTTGTAGGACCAACGGTAAAAACTATTAATTTTTCAATCCACCCTGTCGTTTTAGTCTAAATATTCTACAACGGGACGACTCAGATATCGATTTTAAAATAAATCTGCCCAAAAAACAAATAAAAACAAAATGGCGGCCACTTTTGACAGTTTTACATCGGTTCCGTTGTACAAAACCACGTGGCGACCCAGATATCAGTTTTGAAGTCAATCGCCCCAAAAACAAAGAAAAACAAAATGAAGGCCACTTTTGACTGTTTTGACATCAGTACGGTCGTTAGCAACTACGGGGCGACCCAGATATCGATTTTGCAGTAAATCGGCCCAAAAACAAAGAAAAACACAATGGCGGCCACTTTTGACAGTTTTGACATCGATTCCGTCGTAAGCAACCACTGGGCGGCCCAGGTATCTTTTGAAGTCAATCGGCCCAAAACAAAATGGCGGCCACTTTTGACAGTTTTGACATCGGTTCCGTCGTTAGCAACCACGGGGTGACCCAGATATCGGTTTTGAAGTAAATCGCCCCAAAACAAAGAAAAACAAAATGGCGGCCACTTTTAACTGTTTTGACATCGGTTCCGTCGTTTGGAACCACGGGGCGACCCAGATATCTATTTTGAAGTAAATCGGCCCAAAAACAAAGAAAAACAAAAAGGGCGGCCCCTTTTGACAGGTTTGATAGTGGTTCTGTCGTTCGGAACCACGGGGTGACTCAGATATCGATATTGAAGTCAATTGGCCCAAAAACAAAGAAGTACAAAATGGCGGTCACTTTTGTGACTTTTAAGAGCGGTTTCGACGTTTGGAACTACGGGGGGACTCAGATATCGATTTTAAAGTCAATCGGATCAAAGATTTAAAAAAACTAATTTCAACCCCTATTTCATCCCTTTGCTGACTACAGTATTTTGGACATGTGGCTCGCCGGGACCCCCCCCAATTTGGAGAAACTACTCTTGGTTGGAAAGGTAGAAGGGAAACGACCGCGAGGGCGTGTGCCTAGCCGTTGGTCCGATCAAATAAAACTACTCACGGGACTCTCAGTAACAACAGCAATGAGGCAGGCTAAGGACAGAAAAACCTGGAAGAAGATCATCCGAGAGATGCGACGGAAATTTCAAGGCGGACACGACCTTCAGAAATGAAGAGTGCGACCAAGAAGAAAGATTCATCCCTTTTTGCAGATAAACACATGTTTGCAAAACATCACATCCTCATACCAACTTATATCAAAATCCGTATAATCAGCGGTTTCTAATTTCCGATATAAACTTTTATCATCTATTTTTTTTAAGAAAGAAAGAAAAGCAATTCATGCCTATAGGTGTTGATTTAAAAAAATAAACCCTTGTGTCCCTTGTGTCTGTCCTCAGACCAAAGATATCCTCATACCAAATTTAAAAAAATCCATTAAGTGGATTCTAAACTCCCATACAAACTTTCATCCCTTATTTCGTCCTTTTAGGGGTTAAAAAAATGAAGTACCCCATTTGAGTCCCTACGGTCAAATGTATCCTCATACCAAATTTCATCAAAATCTTTTAAGGTTTCCGAATGCCCAACCAAACTTTCAACATGTATTTCATCCCTTTAGGGGTTAATAAAAAAAATTAAGTACCTCATTTGAGTCCCTAAAGACAAGTGTATCCTCATATAAAATTTCATCGAAATCTATTAAATTAAATTAGCTTTGATCGATCTGGGAATCGAACCCAGAACCTCTCGGTTCACAGCCCATATATGCCACTAGACCAAGGAGGCAACTGAATTAAATTGTGATTAAACAATTATTTCATCCCTATTAGGCCTGAATTCATAAAAATATCCTGTCTGCAGATTGAGATGGCTAAGATTATCCTCATACCCAAATTCATCGAAATAGGTTCATTTTGTCAAATAGACCACTTAAGAATTTTAAGATTATTCCAAAACAACATTTCTATAATAGTGGTATATGTTAAAAGTTTCAAAATTTTTGGTCAATATAATAATATTAACCCTGTAATATTACTGCTCCATTGCTGTGCACGGGTAATTAATAATTAATTATTAATTTAAACGAGTTGCAGATCGTTCAGTTATCTATTTAGGCTAGTTTATAAATGTTAACATAATATATAAGACACAACATTTTTTTTCTTTTGAGCATCTAATCTTCATAATCCAAGAGGTCATGACGCGCGTTAGCATCTTGGCTCTTAGGCTAAACTGTTTAATGTCTTTGTGCTGACAAGTTAATATGTCGCGGGCATTACCGTGCTGATGCGCGCACCGGTGTGCGCGTAGAATACGTCAAAACCAGCCCTTCACGCTTTCATATTTTATTCTCATATCGTCTTAATATAAAATACTAATTTATGACATCGATTGATATTGACGTAAATAATTTACAAATGAAACAAAGAATTGTACCTATAATATTATGTATATTGAATGAAATCAATCTACATTGATCAACCAGTATTATGGTAATATGTTTTATTCATAAATGTATGAATACTCCGAATAATCATTACCTCAACAAACAACAACATACTTATCCATTCATGTTATTTAATGTATTATTTTGTAATTGAAGGTGATTTTATTATTGAGTCTTGTTTTAAAGTTGAAAAGACTTGGTTAAATTAAAACATAGTAGTTATAAATAAAAACTTCTAGTTAGGTTGCGACTTGTGTCGTTTTTGCATCAGCCGTGAGCTTATGATGATGTCCTCTGCATCGGCCATGCACTTATCCTAAACTAATTGTATGTCAGTGTTCTTTTACGGACTCTAGTGTATTTACCTTCAATACTGTAGTCAATGCTTCGGTGGCGTGGTTTTATTTCAGTACGATTACCGTCCTGAGGTCTCGGGTTCGATCCCCGGGTCGGGCAAAGTGATATTGGATTTTTCCATACTCGAAGTCTGGAATTTTTGCCCGATATGGCGATAAGCTCGCCCCCTGTCACATCTGGGACGGAACTAAGCTCAGCGAAATGTGGGTGTTCTAGTTCGCTAGTGCGCTTATGCCTACCTCTTCGGGGATACAGGCTTGAGCTTATGTTATGTTATATTATGTTATTGTAGTCAATGCTCAATAAAAAAACATCATCGAAGTCTTTGTCATGGGATTGCCATGTCAATGTACGTTGACAATTTTATGTCATGAATAAACATTTCTTTCTTTCTTTATTTCTTTCTTTCTTTATAAGTACAGTGGTTGGGTTTGAGCATTTATGAGCCTGTCGACCCAACAGGACATGTGATCTCATATTTTATTTGATTGGTAGAGCCATGCTGTAGTTACGTCTACAGCATGAATGGGCCGGTTCGACCGTGTTGATACCTCTGTATCACAGAAAAGCGACGTAAAGTGGCAGGTTCCCATCCCAGGCATACCCCCTTTCCCAATCCCTTCCCCCTCCCCTTTAATTCCTTCGTTTTAGGTTGGTAATGCACCCATGATTATTTTTGGGTCTTGGGTGTCTATGGGCGGTGGAGATCACTTACCATCAGGTGACCTATCTGCTCTTTTGCCAATCTCTGCAAAAAAAATGTTTAGTATGACTTACGATGTACTTGACTCGGCAGGTCTGTGGTCAGCTGGCACGTAGGGATCCAAGTCTTCTCTCGATCCATTACATGTCAGTTCGATTCTGGAAACGAAAAATATTATTTATGATAAGTACGTACATCTATTTCACTTGTCCCTTTTACGGAGTTTATTCACGGACGTAAAAAAAAGAAGGACACCATCTCGCCTATAGTTAAACGGACGCCACAAAAAAGCCACGCACACAAACGCGCCTGTACAAAAGTGCTCTACGCACACACTCCATTACGTGTTGTTAGATCGAATGTGCCGAAATTCCTACTTCACTTTCAATATTCCTAGTGCTCCGTCCATCTTTTTTTACGTCCGTGAGTTTATTATACATAACGAGATCAATTTGTATTGAAGAGTCTTAAATTTGATTTTTGTCTGATTTCTTTCAAAGGCTCAAGAACTTGAAGCTGATTGAGGTTCGCAATAATTTGACTTTCTTTTTAAATCGTAACAAATGTCAATTCATTATAATCGCCAATCAGACTAAAAAAAGGTAGGGTTCAAATTCCAATTTGTGTGTGTTTTGATTTTTTTATTTGAGAATATGTGTTTACAATTGGTCTTGTGGCAGCATGTATGGACTGTAGACCGGGAGGTTTTGGGTTCGATTCCCAGGTCGGGCAAAGTAAATTTTCTAATTTAATTTGCCCGGGACTGGATCCCTCATAGAGGGTTGACGTCAGGCAGGCGGCCAGTCGTAAAAACTAAGCCAAATCCTCTTTGCAACATGCTTGAAAAAGCGTGTTGCGCCGACCCCACATTAAGGTGGGATAAGGACAGGTAGAAAGAAAAAAATGTGTTTACAATTGTGTCCTATATTTAATTATAATATTAGCCCTGTAATATTATTGTCCCACTGCTGGGCACGGGCCTCCTCTACCAATGAGAGGGGTTAGGCCTTAGTTTACCACGCTGGCCTAATGCAGGTTGGTAGACTTTACATACCTTTGAAATTCTTGTGGAGAAATTCTCGGGTATGCAGGTTTCCTCACGATGTTTTCCTTCACCGTTATAGCAAGCGATATTTCACAAAGAAAACACTTAACATAGAAAAGTCACAGGTGTATGCTCTATTTTGGGGTTGGTCTCCAACCTCCGACACTTGTCTCGGCCTTCCGTACCATTTTCAACTGAGCTATCGCTGCTTTTGTCCTATATTGTTTTTATTATATCTATTGAATGATTGTAATGTTCAGTACTCTTTATTTTAAAAGTTTTTTTTACATTTTTAAATATATTGTTATAAAAAAATACATTTAAAAATATAAAAATATTATTATGATAGCTTGCCCTTTATTACATGAAAGTTTCGGTGTAGGTCATCTCGTTCACCTCTGCTTACCCATAGTACACAACCACGATGCCAAAAAATCATGGGTACATTGCCTTAACGGATGGATCTTTGAATTGAGAAATGAACGGGGGATTTGGTCCATTCTTAATTTCTAATTAGTTCATAAATTACCTCAACCACATTTCAATTAACACTTATAACACACACAACATTCCATTTCAAACTATCCAATAAAACCACTACGTCTGTCTCGTTATACTCACAGTAAGGTAATTGATACGATTCTGGACACGGGAGGCTTATATAGGCTTTGTTACTACAAGTGAATCAATCCCCTTAAATTGCTGGGAGACGTATGTTTTTTTTTTTTATAGTAGATACTAGCAAACGAGCAGATGGGTCACCTGATGGTAAGTGATCTCCACCGCCCATAGACACCCGAGACTCAAAGAATCATGGGTGCGTTGCCAACTTAAAAGGATTTAATGGAAGGGGAGGGAAAAAGAGATTGGCAAAGGGAGGGGGAATTGGGCTACCGAATGAAACGGGATAACGTGGTGCCATTACGTCGGTTTTCTGTGAGACAGTGGTATCAAACCGGTCGAGCCGGCCCATTCGTGCTGTAGACGTAATTGTCTACAGCATGGCTCTACCACTTTAGCGAAGCGAAATTACACTTTTTCTTTATCGAATATGCTACTTGACTGAGTCTCAACAGTCATGCCTTGCTAGAAATGGTAAAACCAGGACTTTGAAAAAGGTTTTTCACACTGTAATGATCCTCTTGGAAATACAATAAGTTCTTTTGACAGCCTCCGTAGCGCAGTGGGCGAGTAGCTGGTGGAGAAGCGAAAGGTTGCGGGTTTAATTTACTTTGCCCGGGACTGGATCTTCCACAGTGGGTTTGACATCAGGCAGGCAGCCGATCGTAAACACTAAGCTCCTTACTATAGTAGGATTGCTAATTAAACGGAGTAAACTGACATTTCGAATGTTGCCAATTTTTCATGAAATTTAAATAGTGCTGCGGTAAAAAGATCAAGATTATTTAAACATTTCAATTCAGTGAACAATTTCATTCTTTCATTTTCTAAAGTCCAATCCAAAGTTGTAATTCCTACCTAATGTGTGATTAGTACTGCAGGTCTACTGAATTATAGTCATAGTAAATTATTGCATGCTAAATTAGGGCATGTATGCTGGAATTATGGTCATGGTTTATTATAAACAAAACTTACAAAAGCTATGAATGTGCGGAACGTAATTTCTCTCAAATATTTGTAATTTTCATTGTTATCATTTTGCGTATCTGTTGTGATTATTTATGCAAAATATTTACACAAACATTTAGTCGAAGGTTGATCTGAAATTTTTAAAAATACGCAATAAAATTCTAATTTCGCAAGCTAGTGCTGAGTTATTGTTTCTTTGAATGATAAAAATTGAACCCGATCAATAACTATGTTTTGAAAGTAAGCAACATTATTTTGGAAAGTGACATTTCCGTCTGTCAGTTTACTCCGTTTAATTAGCAATCGTATCTTATCTTTCTTATCTTTCTGCAACATGCTTGAAATATTGTTTAATAATAATAATATCTGTGTCGCCCCCTGGTTCTGAACGACGTAACCGGTGTAAAAATTGACAAAAGTGACCGTCATTTTATCTTTCTTTTGTTTTTGGGTCGATTGAGTTCAAATTCGATATCAGAGTCGCCCCGTAGTTCCAAACGTCGGAACCGGTGTCAGAATTGTCAAAAGTGACTGCCATTTTGTTTTTCTTTGTTTTTGGACCGATTTACTTCAAAATCGATATCTGGGTCGCTCCGTTGTAGAATATTTAGACTAAAACGACAGGGCGGATCGACAAATCAAAAGCTTTTCCTATTGGCCCTACAAAATACGCGGAGCCGCGGGCAAAAGCTAGTAATAATAATAAAATAATAAATACACCCAACAGTCACACACCTAGTCCTGACCCCACACTAGGTATACAACTACTCGCTACGGCTACTCGCCCGCTGCGCCACGGAGGCTGTCATTTCTTTTCTTTTTCTTAGTTCATTTTTGACTGCCTCCGTGGCGTGGTGGTATTTCGGCACGACTACGGTTCTGAGGTCTCGGGTTCGATCCCCGGGTCGGGCAAAGTGATATTGGATTTTCCCATATCAGCCCGGAGTCTGGAATTTGTACCCGATATGGCGATAGGCTTGCCCCCTATCACATCTGGTAAGAAACTAAGCTCGGCGAAATGTGGGTGTTCTAGTTCGCTAGTGCGCCTCTGCCTACCCCTTCGGGGATACAGGCGTGAGCTTATGTTATGTTATGTTATGTTCATATTTTAGCTGAAATTTGAGTACACCGTTAAATGATATGGTATAATATTAGGGCACATGTTTTGGTGTATAGCCTAGTATAGATTAATATTATTCGCTTGTATTTTTTTCTCTCTCATGGCTGTATTCTGTTATGTGTCTTTATTAAATAAATAAAAAGTGTGTTGCGCCGACCCCACATTAAAAGGTGGGATACGGACGGCTAGAAAGAAAGAAGATGGTAAATTGAAATAAAACTATTTTTCAGTCTGACCCGTGACAACGAAGACTGCAAAGCCTTCGAAACGTCGGGAATAATAAATATTAAAATCTAATCGTGATAGAATTCGTAAAAATAGTTTTATTTCAATGTATAATATTCGCGTAAACTTAAGAAATCAAGATGGTAAATATTTTTATGCGTGCAGTATCGCTGCAAAGTGCTTAAAGTGTCAATCGCATACTTTGACGAATCGATATTGAATTAACCCCAATCTAGTAACGAAAGACCGTGTGCGTTCGATGAAATCTTTGTTTACCATTGCATCATACAAATATACCTACGTATCTGCAATTATAATAGGTACATACACGTCGTTCACATAACACTTACGTCATTAAAATTATAAGGTAATTAAAAAGTCATCACAATAAAGTTAACAGAGATTTGTCTATGGCTGAGATCTATAGACCGAACTTCGACTAAGTCTAAGTCAAAGTCACAAACTCAGGGGGAATTGTTAAATCGAACTTTGACTTAGTCCGGGTCATTTTTTACAAGAAAAACAGACTGAGATTAAGCAAAGATTTTCTTGTAAAAAATGACTCGGACTTAGTAAAAATACTCACTGATTTCGTGACTTTGACTTAGACTTAGTCGAAGATGGTTCTATAGATCTCAGCTTATAACAGTCATAGCTCAGTTCGGAGTGATGAGGACAGATGAGATGAGTGTCGTAGGTTCGAGTCCAACTCTAAAGAGCATGCATTTGACTTGTGAATTATCGCTTGCTATAACGGTGAACAAAAAAATCGTAAATGCATACCTGAGTATTTTGTAGGAATTATTCGTTAGACCATACTTTTACTAAAGGCGAGTGTTGAGCTAAAGCCACGTCTCCTGCGGCCTGAGCAGGAAAATTTCTGACAACCGTAAATGTATTTCAGCTCGATGCGCGTTTATGAAATTTGTATGGATTATTAACCAAACGTCATTAGTGCGCAGCGAACTCGAATACATTTACATTAGTTTTTCGTGCTCGGGCTACTGCACTAAAAAATTACACAAAACATGTATTTTTTATCTATGGTCCATTGTTCTACGAGTAGGAGACAGCTAAAATCGTTGTTATGCGTATGTGTTTTGGTGTAATGTTTCGAGAAAAACTAGTGCAGTAGCCCGAGCACGAAAAACTAATGTAAATGTATTCGAGTTCGCTGCGCACTGATGACGTTTGTCTAATATTTCATACAAATTTCATAGACGCGCATCGAGTTCGAATACATTTACGGTTGTCAGAAATTTTCCTGCTAAGGCCGCAGGAGACGCGCCTTTACACTATATCATACCTAACCTAATAACGTTGTTTGTGACATGTCTCTACAGAAAACATTCATTATTGAAGACATACATGTACCTACAAGAGATTTACAATAGCATTATTCTTCTGTGAATTAGTCAATGTAACAAATTAAACATAACATAAGCTCACGCCTGTATCCCAGAAGGGGTAGGCAGAGGCGCACTAGCGAACTAGAACACCCACATTTCGCCGAGCTTAGTTCCGTCCCAGATGTGATAGGTGACGAGCCTATCGCCATATCGGGCACAAATTCCAGACTCCGGGCTGATATGGAAAAATCCAATATCAGTTTGCCTAACCCGGGGATCGAACCCGAGACCTCAGAACCGTAGTCGTACCGAAATACCACCACGCCACCGAGGCAGTACCACAACCATCGATTTTCATAATAATTAGCCTTGATCGATTCAGGCATGTATTTTGTGAACTTTGCGAATGTTGAAGAATCATTTGTCATCAATGAGACGGAATTGAATGCTTAAAATTGTTTTCATACGTCTTTGATGGTCATTCACCTATTAATAGATAAGCTTAGGTATATAGAGGTACATACAGTCATACACAATAGAGGCACCATCATCATAAGCGTAAAAAATGTCAGGTTATTCACTTTAAGACATCAATAGCTCAAATGAAACGCGTTCAGGTTTTTTCATGCAAATATTTCAAGTTTTTTTTTTAATAAATAACACCCAAAAGTCACACACATAGTCCCGACCCTACACTAAGAGACTTGCGGTCTCACAACACCCAGACCCGAAATAAATATATGTGGGCCACACAAACATTTGTCTTGGTGCGCGGATCGAACCCGCGGTCTCCCGCTTCACAGCCGGCTCTTCGCCTGCTGCGCCACGGACGCTATCAGTTGCGAGCAAGAACTGAAAAATGTGAAAATAACTGATGGTTGAACTATAGTTATTAAATTTTAGGTACGTATGTATAGCCAGTTTCTTTATTATTGAAAAAGATTCCGTCGAATTCTCAATTTTCACTTTTTTTGTCGTCAGTTAAAAATAAAAACCGGGCAAGTGCATGCTGCATATCTGACCACGCACAGTCTAGGGTTCCGAAGTCAGGGTAACTGTTACTTAAATATAATTTCATTCAACATAAGTTTATGCATATGGTCCATAAACCCATATTTATTACCTGTTTAACAACTTCATCCTAGTGACATTCAATAGAATTTGTATATTTTGCTTTTTACTGTGTTCATCTATTGTCATTTTTAAAAACCTGCTTAGCCGTGATAGTTTTCCTTTAAAATTAATTATGATTTTTCACACCTCTAAAACTAACCGTTAAGCTGGCGGACCACCTTAAAGCTTAGTATTTTGCAAGCGAAGCTCTAATCGAAAAATATTTTTCATAAATCCACAATACTTTTAACGATCTATCCAACGATACTCGAAGTCGATACGAATTCGATTGTCATAAATATTCCTGCTAGGGCCACAGATCACCAATTACATACGAACATAAATAGTACTTATTAACATAACATAAGCTCACGCCTGTATCCCCGAAGGGGTAGGCAGAGGCGCACTAACCAACTAGTACACCCACATTTCGCCGAGCTTAGTTCCGTCCCAGATGTGATGGGGGCGAGCCTATCGCCATATCGGGCACAAATTCCAAACTCCGGGCTGATATTAAAAATTCAATTTCACTTTGCCCGACCCGGCGATCGAACCCGAGACCTCAGGACAGTAGTCGTACCGTAATACAACCACGCCACCAAGGCCGGTCAGTACTTATTATAATATTATTATTATGAATCCGTAACAAAACAATGATTTCTCACTTATGTCATCGTTGCTATTTACAATTGGTATTAGTTATCACCTATTGTTTAAGAAAACAATGGCGTCTAATCAAGGGATAATCTCATCGTAAGAGTAATTGTTAGGTTTGAGATCTTTATATGTGTTATAAAAATACACATCACTGTACACGCGCATTCGTACTATTATTACAGGTCCTTTGTAGAAATGTAATGAAGCTATAATAATTTATATCTTTACCAACCAACTTAAATGGCAGAACTAACATTATAGTCCGATTGCTTATAAAAACGAGTATAATGACATTTCGAATGTGCCACTTTTTCATCAAATGTAAATAGTGCTGGGGTAAAAAGATCAAGATTTCAATTCAGTGAACCATTTTATTCTTTAATTTTCTAAAATCCAATTCAAAGTAGTATTTCCTGCCTAATATATGATTAGTACTGCATGTATACTGAATCACAGTCATAGTAAATTACAGCATGCTAAGTTATTGCACGTCTACGGGAATTTTAGTCAGGGTTCATTATAAACAAAACTTACAAAAGCTATGAATTTTTCTTAAATTATTTCGCGTATCTGTTGTTTATTACATACGTTTATTACATATTTACGCGAAATTATTTACACATACATTTATTCAAAAGGTTGAGCTGAAATTTATAAAATACGCAATAAAATTTAAACTTCGCAAGCTAGTGCGGAAGTTATTGTTTCTTTGAATGATAAAAATTGAAATAGATCAATCACTATTCATTGAGTGGTAGAGCCACGCTGTAGACAATCACGTCTAAAGCACGAATGGGCCGGCTCAACCGGTTTGATACAACTCTCTCACAGAAAACCGACGTAAAGTGGTAGTTCGCTGTCGCGTTTCAATCGGTGAGTGAGATTTCCGGTGGCCCAATTCTCCACCCCCCCTCCCTTTCCCATTCCCTATTTCCGTCCCTTTAATTCGGCAACGCACCCATGATTTTTGTGTCTTGGGTGTCTATGGGTGGTGGAGATTACTTACTATTTGCCAGTCTATGCTATAAAAAAAAATGTTTTGGGAGTAAGCAACATTATTTTGTAAAGTGACATTTCAGTCTGTCAGTATACTCCGTTTAATTAGCAATCGGACTATATTACTAATCTAGAGTTATGGTACCTAATTGATATCCAGCAAATGAGAGCTTTGTAAACGGTGACGTCTAGCTAGTCTAGCGGTTAGCAACGCACGATTCTTTGTGACTATGAGCGGTGGAGACCTCTTACCGTAAGGTCACCCAACTGTCCATATTTTAACATAGTCAAGATCTGCGGCCTGAGCAGGAAAATTTCTGACAACCGTAAATGTATTCGAACTCGATGCGCGTCTATGAAATATTAACCAAACGTCATCAGTGCGCAGCGAACTCGAATACATTTACATTTACATTAGTTTTTCGTGCTCGGGCTACTGATGATGGAGTACGAACTTAACAAACAACAATTGGCCTAGAATTTTAGTTGTTGATGAGTTATGAAACTCTTATCTAGTTAATCAATTGCCAGTTTACCTTCTAAAAAATGTAATACATAACAGAGTTGTAATAAATGTGACGTAGCTATTATTATTCAAATACAAGCTACTACGACCGTTTTAGTAAGGTCGTTTCCCGAAATCACGTGGCATCAAAGAGATTTAATATTACTAAATATAGAGGGGTTATCAAGCAAGTTTCCATAGAAAAACAGCCTCCGTGGCGCAGTGGGCGAGTGAAGAGTGAAGCGAGAGGCCACGGGTTCGATTCCCGCACCGAGACAAATGGTTGCGTGGCCCACAGATATTTGTTTCGGGTCTATGTTGTGTGACACCGAAAATCTCTCGTAGTTCCTGATACCCACGACACAAGACCACAGTCAGGACTAAGTGTGTGACTATATATGTATATATATATATTTCAAACGTCAGCAACGCTACCACTTGTTAGAATGCGAGGGCTCTTATTACAATTTACAATAATGTTTAAGAATCACGTAAGATAATGTTATTATCTAATTTTATTATATTACGCTGGCACGATCCAGCGCGCGTATGTTCCAAATACGACTTATGACCACGAGGTCACAACTTTTTAACCGACTTCAAAAAAGGAGGAGGTTAACAATTCGTCGGTTTTTTTATGTATGTTCCCCGATTACTCTAAGACGTCTGGGCCGATTCGAGGAATTTTTTTGTTGTTTATAAGGGTATACTTCCCAGGTGGTTCCATTGGCACCTAGTCAGAATCTGATTATAGGGTCCTAGAAAAATCGAAGGCAACCCTCAAATTTTGTAGGGCCCCATAGTGTGTTTTAGATATTTTCTAAAACTATTCAGGTATTTGCGTCTGGTACTCATCATCTCATGTTGCTGAGCTGATGACGGAAAATATAACTCCTTAACTATTAGGAGTTGGTGGATAATTCTTTCAATATTACAGGCTACTAAACACTAAAAAAAGATAAATAATAATTAAAGTTTCACAAAAACTGACCGACATCAAAAACGAACACTTAAAAGTAAAAAATAACATCAATTTCTTACTGTTTTTGGAGTCGGTGCTGAGGCCAAAGCAGATTAAATGAAAAGGCACAAGTTTCGCGCTGTTGTACCTTCTATAAACTGTTGAATGTCTTTGCGTGGCATCAAATACTTCTTTGAGTTTTGCAAGTGCCGTAGCGAAATAGTACATTGTCTTGTCTATTACATTACAAAGAGGTTTACCGAGATCGTGCGATTACGAACTCGTAAAGTTTACCGCGAAGATATCATTATCGTTTGGTAGATTTGTATGGTGTTTGTGGTTTTGGCAGCGTTGTATACAACAAACTTTCATTTATGTAATGATGAAAGTCACTGACAATGAATGGAGAGCACACATGTTGGGGCACGTCTAGTCTAGTCGTTGACAAAATCTAACTTGACTCGTGTAAATGCTCAGGAATATTAAACCACTGTTTATTTATTTTAAGAAGCCTTACAACTAACAATAAAATGTGATCTATTACGCAGGTCAACAGTGGTTTCGTTGCCAAGTTTGATACTCAATTCTGAATACATTTGCCTCTCTAATTTCAAATTTGAAGCGTTTTTTCAACATCAGCTCTTGTTATTGAGATATTAAGGGAAGAAATGTTTACAAATAATATGACGATTTTCATAATAGGATCTTCATTTTTGCAAAACTTATTTAAATAACTGCCTCGGTGGCCTAGTTGTATTTCGGTACGACTACCGTGCTGCGGCCTGAGCAGGAAAATTTATGACAACCGTAAATGTATTCGAACTCGATGCGCGTCTATGAAATTTGTATGAAATATTAACTAAAAGTCATCAGTGCGCAGCGAATTCGAATACATTTACATTAGTTTTTCGTGCTCGGGCTACTGAGGTCCTCGGTTCGATCCCCGGGTCGGGCAAAGTGATATTGGATTATTCCATATTAGCCCGGAGTCTGGAATTTGTGCCCGATATGGCGATAGACTCGCCCCCTATCACATCTGGGATGGAAGTAAACTCGGCGAAATGTGGGTGTACTAGTTGGCTAGTGCGCCTCTGCCTACCCCTTCGGGGATACAGGCGTGAGCCTATGTAGATTTAAGACAGAGATTTATCTAAATATTCCAAGCAGTACCGGATCTAGGTTTTTTCAAAGCGGGGGCAAGCTGTCAATCTTCCCGATTTTACCGCCCCCAAAGTAGAGCGCCCTCCAGATTTTGCTGCCTCCCAAATCCTGCCGCCAGGGACACGTGCACCCTACACTACACTCTCGCCCATAGATCCGGTACTGGTGGCAAGGCGCCCTAGGATACTAATCTTTATCAGAAACACGTGCTCAATTCTCCAGCCTGATCTGTTTGTAACGTGATTTGTATGATGAACGTTGTAAGTGACGTTAGATATTTACATAGTTAAATATTATTATCAGCATATTTTTGCGAGATAAGATAAGGTAAAAAATGTTACGTTCAAATAAATGATGTCAAAACATAAATAAAGATGAATAATGTAAGATTTATAATAAGCGATTTCACAAAGAAGTAACCATACCCAGTAAATGTTTGTGCGGCCCACAGATATTTGTTATGAGTCTGGGTGTTGTGAGACCGAAAGGCTCTCGTAGTTCCTGATTCCCACCACACAAGACTCGATCTTAGTGGGTTTGTCTGTTGTGATCTCAGGACTATGTGTGACTGTTGAGTGTTATTTATTTAGTTATTTAATTTTAAAAAATATGACAGCCTCCGTGGCGCAGTGGCGAGTCGGCTGTGAAGCGAGAGGCCGCGGATTTGATTCCCGCACAGAAAGAAATGTTTGTGAGGCCCATAGATATTTGTTTCAGATCTGGTTGTTGTGAGACTGAAAGTCTCTTGTTGTTTCTGATACCCACGATTCAGGTTATACAGGTTATACTTAGTTTGGGGTCAGGACTAGGTGTCCACCTATCCACTTTCCCCCGAAGTGGATTGGTAGCGATAAATCGTTTTCCCCGCGTAAAAAAAAATAAAAAAATTAATTGGACTAGGTGTGTGACTGTTGGGTGTATTTATAAAAAAAAAAAGATGTACATATCTCCAACAAATGTGGACCGATTCCAAATATTCTTTTGTGTTGGATACAGCTTATTTCAAGGATGATCCCAAATAAATTTGGTCACGATCGGATTTTGAATTCGATTTTATACTGCTGCTATTAGAACTCAATGCATTTTCAATTTTAATGAAACATTTAGCAATAACATTGATTGCCAAAAAAATAAGGTAGCTTTCGAGTCGTTAATTACGGGCCAGTCGCCGAAATGGCGTCGATTAAAATATCCTTGCAAAACTTGTCGGTGAAAAAGAAAGAAACGTTATCCGGTATAATTTACATACATTTTGTTGCAATATTTTTAATGCTGTGGATAAAAACGTGTATCAAGTTATTATCTTTGTGCCATTAAGTTATTAGCTAACTTTGCAGACGAAAAATAATTGCATAAAATTAGAACCTCTAAGACATTGTAATTTTATTAATGTTTGTCTTTGTATATTATTTCCAATGCCTAACTATAACTACTAACTAATAATAAGTATTTTTAATTGACTTTAATCAATAGTTATTACATTACATTCATGATTATAAAAAATATTAAAGTTCTTATCAAGGTAAGTGGTAAGTGAGTATAATAATTACTCTATTGTCTTTATTATAAAAAACATTGCCAATTAATAATTGTAATAACTTCCCCCAGAGAGGGTTGATTTGATAAGTTAAGTAAATAAAAAAAGTTCATAAACTAAAACCCGACTACTGAAGAATCACGCTCAAAAATTATGAAATAAGAACATCGAAAAGTTCGTAGGTACATAACAGCATTTGACAGCCTCCGTGGCGCAGCGGGCGAGTAGCCGGCTGTGAAGCGAGAGGCCGCGGGTTCGATTACCGCATTGAGATAAAATATGTTTGTGTGGCCCACAGATATTTGTTTCAAGTCTGGGTGTTGTGAGACCGAAAGTCTCTTATAGTCCCTGACACCCACGATACAGGTGTGTGGTGGACTAGGTGTCACCGTTTGGTGTATATATTTATTTATTTATAACAATTTCAGACAAGAATATTTTCTTGTTTCATACTTTTTAATTGTGATTTTTCAGTAGTTAGGGTTAATAACATAACATAAGCTCACGCCTGTATCCCCGAAGGGGTAGGCAGAGGCGCACTAGCGAACTAGAACACCCACATTTCGCCGAGCTTAGGTCCGTCCCAGATGTGATAGGGGGCGAGCCTATCGCCATATCGGGCACAAATTCCAGACTCCGGGCTGATATGGAAAAATCCGATATCACTTTGCCCGACCCGGGGATCGAACCCGAGACCTGAGAACCGTAGTCGTACCGAAATACCACCACGCCACCGAGGCAGTCTTAATATTAGGGTTAATATTTGAACATATTATCGATATCTTCGTTCATTATAGATACTAAAAATGCGCACACTATTGAGAACCACCTCGTTTTTCAAGTTGGTTGCTTAGGTAACTGAGATCCATGTCAAAACTAATTTGAATTTGGAACTAACGTTAATGAATTAAGTTCAGAGCTTGGATCCTGAGGTACGGATATGTGCGATGTAGGCAAGATTAATAGAACTTCCTACATTATTACTAATGTGACTACACATCCGCGTGTCTGTCTATATATAGAATAGTGTTGTCGACTTAATGTACTACGCGTCTATTCAATAATAAACCACAATCTTAACTCTGATAGCACCGATAGCACAATGGAGTGTCGAAGGTTTAAGGCCAACGCAAAAAAAAACATGTACCACTGACTTTTCTATGTTTAGTCTTTCTTTCTACCTGCCCTTATCCCACCATGATGTGGGGTCACCGCAACACACTTTTTCAAGCACGTTGCAGAAAGGATTTGGCGTAGTTTTTACGACCGGCTGCCTGCCTGACGTCAACCCCTCTCTAGGATCCAATCCCAGGAAAATAGTGTTAGAAAAATTCCGCGCTCGACCTGGGAATCGAACCCAGGACCTCCCGGTCTACAACCCATATACGCTGTCTAAACCAAGGAGGCGATCTTTTCTATGTTAAGTGTGTATTCATTATGAATTTATGAATTATCGCTTGCTATAACGTTGAAGGAAAACATCGTGACGAAATCGGGTTGGTGGAAAAAATGGCAGACGGTAAGTCAGTCAGACCAGCAAGTAAGTCATCCAATAGTAAGTGAACTCCTATGTGGGATTTTTTCGGGGTGGGCGTCGCTTGTTAAAATTATTTCATATTATTCTCTAGAGCTGTGTTTGTTGTCTTTAAGTGGTGTGGTTTAATGCATGAAACTTGAAGATGGACATTATAATCTGGAAACTTTAACCGGTGATCTTTGATGAGTTTTGCTTAATGCGTTGGCTGCTTTGTTCGATCGATTTGCCGAGTGAAAGTCATCTGTGGGGCATCGCACTGGAAGGAATTACCGCCATAATCCCAGCAGGACCTTGAGATCATCTACATCTGGGTCTCATTGACATTGTCAAAACATAATTGCTCTATTTACCTTGACATTGGCTAAATAATCGCATATGCGTGGAAGCCATTATTTAAAATAAGACGAAGAAGAATTCTCCTATGTAGAGGACAAAATAGATATAGTACTAACGTGGGTTTAAATTGTGGGTATTTTCCATCATCAATCACAGTCCTAAAATAATAATATTAGCCCTGTAATAATACTGTCGCACTGTTGAGCACGGGCCTCATCTACTGATGAGAGGGGTTAGGCCTTAGTCTACCACGCTGGCCTAATGCGGGTTGGTAGAATTTACATACCTTCGAATTTCTTGTGGAGAAATTCTCAGGTATGCAGGTTTCCTCACGATGTTTTCCTTCACCGTTATAGCAAGCGATATTTCACAATGAAAATACACGTAACAGAAAAGTCAGAGGTGTATGCTCCAGTTTGGGGTTGGTCTCGAACCTCCGACACTTGTCTCGGCAGTCCGTACCATTCCCAACTGAGCTATCGCTGCTTTATATAATATAACGTGTATATTATATAATACTAACGTAGGTTTAAATTGTAGTTAATTTTCCATCATCAATCACAGTCATATAGCATGATAATGGTACAGCCTTCACAGGGACATGCCTATGTGTATAACTATAATTATAATAGGCATGTATTACGATCCCACAATCCATGTACCCATTACCTTGATGGAATGACAGTTCAAAAGCCGTGCATTGTGGATTCTACTGTAAGGTTGAATGAGATTAAATGTTCGCAGATAAAGCGGATAGGATGATTTCATTGCATTGTATACATGTGTATTCTGACTGCCTCGGTGGCATGGTTGTATTTCGGTACGACTACCGTCCTAAGGTCTCGGGTTCGATCCCCGGGTCGGCCAAAGTAATATTGGATTTTTCCATATCAGCCCGGAGTCAGGAATTTGTGCCCGATATGGCGATAGGCTCGCCACCTGTGACATCTGGGACGGAACTAAGCTCGGCGAAATGAGGGTATTCTAGTTGGCCAGTGCACCTCTGCCTACCCCTTCGGTGATACAGGCGTGAGCTTATGTTATGTTATGTAACATATAAACACGAGATGATAATATGACTATTTTCGGTTGACCTAAAAAAAGGAGGAGGTTCTTAATTTGTCGTATTTTTTTATGTATGTTACGTGATATCGGCCAAATGTGGACCTATTTTCACAACTCTATTTGTCTTCAAGAGGTTATTCCAAGGGTGGTGACATATTAGTCATGACCAGATAAGTTTTGGAGTCGGTCCGTTAAGTTTTTAAACTTGTGATTATTTTAACCTCCAGACGCTAAAAGAGTATTATAGGTTTAACATGTGTATTTGTTTATATCTGCAGAATTGTTAAATGTGCTAGTTACGTATATACCTACATCTGCAGGAATATAAGCATGGGTTAACATGATCTACTTACTTGGAACTGTAATTGTCCATAATGGTGCTGATTTGTGGTGCTGACGGCTTTTCTTTCACCATGTTTACGATTTGTCGAAGTCCTGGTATTGTAAAGTTAAAGGATTTTTCAAGATTCTCTCACGTAAGCATCGCCTTTCTTGATTTTTCTGAAACAATATAATAATTATTTTATATATCTTTATTTTAATTGTCTTTCTTTTGACTTACCCTAATCCCACTCTATGTGGGGTATGCGCAACACTTTTAAACTTAAAGCAGAAAAGATTCGGATCAGTTTTTACAACAGGTCATCTGCCTGAAGTCAATTTTTTTATATAACAGAGACTGGCAAACGAGCAGATGGGTCACCTGATGGTAAGTGATCTCCACCGCCCATAGACACCCAAGACACCATAAGAATTATGGGTGTGTTACCAACCTAAACGGAAGAAATGGAAGGGGCGGGAAAGGAGAAAACTAATTTAGGGAATCCAAGGAAAAGGAATAATCTCAATCGAAAACAACATGAATCTTGAGAATTAAACTAAAATAGCCTAAAATGTATAGACAAATAAAAAATACTGACGAGTTGAAACTCGTTCTTTTGATATCGATAAAACTGTAAGTTTATGAGCAATAACAAAAGTCAAACTTGGAAATCTCCAAAAGGTTCTATCTAATTTAAAAACTAGCTCAAGGTACATACTTGCTACAAACAAAGCAGACAAAATTCAACCGTAATTAATTCGTGGTAAAACTAATTTCTAATTTATACTCATAGATTAGGGGGCATAGCTACATGCTAAAATGCTCAACCATTCACAAAGAATAATTTACTTGGAGAATTTCAAAACCTATAAATATTCATGACAATTTATCTAAGTGTTATAGTCAAAGCAGCACCAAATACCAACCAACATCTTTATAAATGAGCTCTTTAAAACGTATTTATGCGTAATTACTTGGGTTTGAAAGTCAAAGGACTACCATGAACAAATTTTACTAAGAAATTACCATACATTTAATGTCCTCCAAAAATTTTTAAATATACGTACTAATATTTTTCTGCTAAATAATTGATAATAAAATACGAGTTTTCAAAATTACTAACTAGGATCTCACTTTCTGCCTGGCGTTATCCCGGCTCTATTTGACAGACTGACTGACAGTTTGACGGGCTGACGGACTGAGGGACAGACATACTGACGGACTGACTGACAGTTTGACGGGCTGACGGACTGAGGGACTGACGTACTGACGGACTGACTGACAGTTTGACGGGCTGACGGACTGAGGGACTGACATAGTGACGGTCTGACTGACAGTTTGAGGGGCTGACGGACTGAGGGACAGACATACTGACGGACTGACTGACAGTTTGACGGGCTGACGGACTGAGGGACTGACGGACTGAGGGACTGACGTACTGACTATATTCTATGTGCCTACGCTTCATTCTTTTTAACCCTCTCTTTGCCTCTCTCTCTCACTCTCTTATGAGATGCATACGAAGTTGGACGGGTAAGCTAGTAGTATTATAAAGAAAAAAGTTTTCTTTATTTTTGTTTGTAATGAATAGGCTCAAAAGGTCCTTGTGGCGACGTGATGGTCAATTATAGTCTTTTTCATTCTTTGTAATTTATAATTGCATGGGAATTTCGAAGAGGGCACATCACAAAATATAAATTATCTAAAAGTATGTATATGTATATTAAGCTCTTAACATTAAAAAAAACGTAATTCTGGATTGCTAATTGACCCTAATTTGTAATTTAGAAATAAATTATACATATGTATTGTACGCTACTCTATAAAAATAACTCGTTTTTTCATTTCCTCAACTTTATAAATTTTCAGACATGTGCCCTTGTCGAAATTGGTAATTCAATTAATTCGAGTATAGATACGAGGTGTACATATTTACATAACATAACATAAGCTCACGCCTGTATCCCCGAAGAGGTAGGCAGAGGTGCATTAACGAACTAGAACACCCACATTTCGCCGAGCTTAGTTCCGTCCCAGATGTGATAGGGGGCAAGCCTATCGCCATATCGGGCGCAAATTCCAGACTCCGGGCTGATATGGAAAAATCCAATATTACTTTGCCCGACCCGGGGATCGAACCCGAGACCTCAGAACGGTAGTCATACCGAAATACAACTACGCCACCGAGGTGTACATATTTAATGTTACTGAAACATCAGAGGTCACAAGTTACTTGCACTTTTGGTCTATTCGTAGATCATTTATATAAAATTCGCGCTGTAATGCTTTATTCGTTACTGAAATATCTAGCTTTATTAATTTTAGGATGAATGTTATCTACCACCGCAGGCATTCGTTGCAATTTAATATGTTGTATTTTAAAATTAATTTGTCATTCTGTTAAACACGTCACGTTTGAATTTTATCAACTTTAACGTTAGCATTATTCTATTTTTTGTTTATTTTGAAAGTCTGAGTTTTTCTCCCGGCCTCGCTTGTTTATAAGATTTTAAAGGGCGACTTGCAGCGCTATTACTAATCTAGAGTAGGGTGGTCCACGCCCATATGGTGAAAAAAATATATTCAAATTTAAGTGTCGCCACCCCCTTGATTTGTTACACCTACCATTCCTATTATATGTGAAAAATTTCAGCCCCCTATAGTATATACAAGGGGGTGCTCATGGAATTGGAAGTTTCCAGGATTTTAGGTAAAACACGTAAATTGAGGTTTATTAATATTACAAGTATTTTAATCAAATAAGTATACAAAGTATTTAAATGTGATCAAATTTTGGTAACAAAGCTATAAATTAAAATAATATTAGTTCATTTTTTCAAAACTATGTTTGTTATGTCCTTTTTGGAAGTTTCAGTAGAGACGATTTTTCTGTTTTGTTCGACAATGTGAAGTAAAAACTGCTTTTCTTCTTCATTCTTAGTGAGTATCGTGTTATAATCTTCAAATAATTTAACACCTCCCTCAGCTGTATCATTAACAACACGCAAATTTTTTATGCAGCTTTTGCCTTAAGGGTAATCAGTATTATCATTCCAAGTCTCAGGAGGTAATTGCAAGAAAGAGTCCTTGATATCAAGAACTGAGAGAGGTTTCAACGTTCTTTGTGTTGCGAAAGCTTCTAATGTGACTTCTGGGGCAAGTTTAGCAGAATCACCTCGTACTGAACAATTACCGCAGTCAGATTTTTTTTAACATTGGCCTGTTTCTCACCATCGGTCAGCTTGTCAGAAAACAAGGCAAATGCAACTAGTTCATCTAACTAATACCATAAGTGACGCTCTAACACACTCCTAGCTGCTATACCGATTTCGGAATCAATGGCTTCGTACAATTTTAAGCTCTTCCAAAGTAGTAAGTCATTTACTGATGCATCTGCTGCCAAAGGCGCTTCGATCCAAATTTTGGTGTAGATGAGCACAAAATCTAACAAATCGAACAACTTGTTTTTCTTATCTCTTGGTAAGTTTAAATGCTTGTAAAAAAAAGAAAATTATTTCGATGTAAAAAAAACTTCTAAGCATACAGCAATTTCGCCATCCAACAAGCATAATAAATCGGACCTGGAGCGCGCCAATGTATCTTCGCAGGTGGTTTGTTCAAAACAATCATGGTAAGCTTTATTAACTCTTCGTAATCATCACGAATTTGATTCTCTCCGGATAGAGCGGTTGTGAGGCTCTCGAGAGTATTTTCAGCGAACTGTTCTGCGTTCTTATCGAGGTCAAGACAATCGTAGTGCTCCTTTGGTTATGTTTCTCAAATATCACTGAATCTTTTGAATAGTGGGATTTGAGGAGAGCTTGATAGTCTACAACACATACACATAAGCTCACGCCTGTATCCCCGAAGGGGTAGGCAGAGGCGCACTAGCCAACTAGTACACCCACATTTCGCCGAGCTTAGTTCCGTCCCAGATGTGATAGGGGGCGAGCCTATCGCCATATCGGGCACAAATTCCAGACTCCGGGCTGATATGGAAAAATTCAATATCACAAGTCTAAAAGACAGAGTAAATATTTTTGAAAGCATTATTTCAAATACGTGATGACGACAAGCAAGCCACTAAAGATCACGTCTTGTCTTTTCTTCTTAAAGAGAGCAAGCTCCCTTTTTAGCACCGGTGTTAGAAGCAGTAGTTTCATAACTCATAGATGACACATTTTATTACACTGAGTTACTTCACAGTCTAGTAAATAAGTATCAAAACTGTTTAAATTTGTCTATAAAACTCTCTAATAGTTAATTTTAATGTATATTTACTAATTTAACACACAAAAATATCTTGTAATAAAAAGTAAAAATTAAGCATTTTACACAAGAAAATCAAAAACAACATTCGATTGAGCACTCCTTTCTACTTGAGCTATCTCGCTGAAATTTTACTATGTTATTACTATGAATACATGTAACAAATTTACGGGGTGGCCAAAGGAAAAATAATAAAAAAAATTTTTTGGACCACCCTAATCTAGAGCTACAGCTTATCTTGATTTATCCTTTTGGTCACTCCTTTAAATAAAGATTTGGGTTAAATAGATATTGATCACGGAGCTGCAAGTGGCCCTAAAATCTTGACACAAATTCATATTACTACTTTATAATTACTTTATCCTATTATAAGTTTATATAGCGTTACTATGTTGTTGACATTTTGCCTTTAATTATTGGATAGAGACGACTAAGACTAAATGCTTTATTGCTAATTAAATGGTACATCTTTGAAACCTATAAACTTTAACTCTTTTAGTGCAAAAAACGGGGAGTCATGGGTATTTGGTTGAGAGTCCGAATGAAAACTGAAATCAAAATTTACTGGCTGATTTGGATTCGGTGTCGATTTTGAGTGGTAGAGCCACGTTGTAGACAGTTACGTCTACAGCAGAATGGCCGACTCGATGGGTTTCATACCACTGTCTCACAGAAAACCGACGTAAAATGGCAGCTCGCTGTCGCGTTTCGTTCGGTGAGTGAGATTTCCGGTGGCCCATTTCCCCCCTCCCTTTCCTAATCCCTTTTTCCCTCCCCTTCCATTTCCTCCTTTTAGGTTGGCAACGCACCTATGATTCTTTTTGTGTCTTGGGTGTCTATGGGCGGTGGAGATCACTTACCATCAGGCGACCCATCTGTCGTTTGCCAGTCTGCTATAAAAAAAAACAATGCTCGCTGTCGCGTTTCGTTCGGTGAGTGAGATTACCGGTGGCCCAATTCCCCCACCCTCTTATTCCCAACCCCTATTTCCCTTTTCTTAGTTTGGCAACGCACCCATGATTTTCTTGTCTTGGATGTCTATGAGCGGTGGAGATCACTTACCATCAGGCGACCTATCGTGCTCGTTTGTCAGTCTCTGCTATAAAAAAAAGTTTAATCTCTCACAGTTAGCCACGAAGCTATACAAATCGCCAATATAAATGTAACTAAAACTTATTTATTTCTATCAATACTTTATTCTGAATTCGTTCTATTTTTATAAGAAATCAATTTGGAATAAAAGAGTATTAATAGATAGATTATATTTATCCATTAACTAGTTTACAAGTTTACAAATGCATTAGTCTGCATAAAGTAGAAACTTTGTGTCGAACAAAATGTTTTTATAATTTAATTGCATTTAAATATTATAAACTAACTGTTGCTTGCGACTTCGTCCGCGTGGCAACTTATTAATAAATCTATGCCAGGAAAAAAATTATTTATTTATTTTAAATTTATATACATAAAAATGTAAAAAGGGGGACTGTATATGACTGATCATTTTTTTATAGCAGAGACTAACAAACGAGCAGATGGGTGCACCTGATGTTAAGTAATCTCCACCGCCCATAGACACCCAAGGCACAAAAATAATCCCGGGTGTGTTGCCAAGCTAAAAGGACGGTAAGGCGGTGGCGTGGTTGTATTTCGGTACGACTACTGTCCTGAGGTCTCGGGTTCGACCCGGGTCGGGCAAAGTGATATTGGATTTGTCCATATCAGCCCAGAGTCTGGAATTTGTGCCCTATATGGCGATAGGCTCGCCCCCTATCACATCTGGACGGAACTAAGTTCGGCGCAATGTCGATGTACTAGTTGGCTAGTGCGCCTCTGCCTACCCCTTCGGGGATACAGGCGTGACCTTATGTATGTTATTATTGATACCTACTTTATGAAACATCCTGGATAAGTTTATATGGCGTTACTTTGTTGCGAAGTGACATTTTGCTGAGTCGACTAAGGATAAACGCTTTATTGCGGAGACAATGTAGTCATGGCCTGCAATTGTTTGAAGACTAAACGTGTTTGAATCTAACAACAGCTATCTGTTATCAGTCGAGGTTTGAGCACTTCACCGATGTAAACAAACACAAAAGGCATTTAATCACCGCAAACACAATCACAGTACAGTTTACACTATGCACAAGTACTTGAAGGATAATAAAACAAATGCAAGATTTTTATTTGAAAATACACGTGACTTTTTATGGTAGAGAATCGGCAGTTTCTTTTAAGTGTTCAGTTTTAAAGACGATTTTAAGTTTTTGTTAAACTTTAATTATTCAAGCATTTCTTTATTTATTTATTTCTCGGAAAACCTACAGCTAAGTATAACTAAATAGGTAACAGCTTAATAAACGAATTGCCATTTAATGGTTTTCACGGATCGGTAATAGTAAATTAATTGATAGGTATACAAAAAAATATAAGTATTATGAAGATCATCACCCTGATACAAGCCTTAATGCCAAGTTATTTCAAAAAGAAAGATAGGCTAAGCAACCGTCTTGCCGTGGAAATATTTGTTGTAAATGAATCTATGTCGAACTCCTTGCAAATTTCGTTGAAACTCTTGCTTGCTCGCACTAAATAGGTATTTTGTCTGTAATAAGAGGAAACTGAGGGAACTTGAATAGGAGTATTGAATCTGGTTGATTTTTGCGGAATTCTAAACGCGACTTGACTGAGTTTTAGCAGAAAGGATTTGGTTTAGTTGTTACGACTAGCTGACTGCTTGACGTCAAACCCCCTCTGTGGGATCCAGATCCGGATAAATCAAGTTAGAAAAATTGCAACCTTAAATCTGATATTTGATTAGTTTTAGATACGTGTAAATAAGACTTTTTAGGTTATGTGTCTTGGGTATTTATGGGCGGTGTAGTTCATTTACCACCAGGTGACCCGTCTGCTCGTTTGCCAGCCTCTACTATAAAAAAAATCGTACCACGGGCCGAAAATTAGTTTTGAGAAAGGTTGATACATAAATTGCCCTCTGCAAATACCTTCAATCAAACAGATAAGACATTGAACTGGTGTTTTAGACAACTTGCAGGCGGGTATTACTAATGTAGAGTTACTAAACTCGATTTATCCTACTCAATCCTATCTTTAAATCAAGATTTGGGATAAATAACGATTTATCGCGGAGCTGCAAGAGGCCCTTAGGGCGATTAATGAATTAAATTATTAATGTGAGTTTTAAAAAGTCTATAGAACCGTCGTCCCTAATCGATGATGTCTTCAACAGCTCTTAGTGACCGTCCTGAGCCGAGGTTTGTAACCCGTTAGTGGATTGCCCTCAGCATGGTCATCTAACTTTATGGGTTCGTAACGCACCTGCGTTCACCTAACAGATCGGTGTAGCTGAACAAGCCAACTCGGTCGGGCTGCCAGCTGTAGGGCCAAAAAAAAAACCGTCTTCAAATGAGTTTACTTTTTATTTCTTCCAATTTGAGAGCCTACGTAGCGCAGTGGGCGAGCCGGCTGTGAAGCGAGAAGCCGCGAGTTCGATCCCCGTACCGTGACAAATGTTCGTACGGCCCACAGATATTTGTTTCGGGTTTGGGTGTTGTGAGACCGAAAGTCACTTGTAGTTCCTATGACACAGGACTCGTATCTTAGTGTTGGGTCAGGACCATGTATGTTGGGTGTTATTTATTATTTATTTCCATCCCTTTTCACGTATATTGCATTATTAATGAGCAATGGTAACCACTTACAATTAGGTGGGCTGTGTACATGTAAACTGAAATAAAACTATTTTTACGGATTCTATCACGATTAGGTTTTTAATTTTACCCCCGACGTCGTATATTTAATCGTGATAGAATCCGTAAAAATAGTTTTATTTCAATGTATAACATTCGCGTAAACTTAAGAAATCAATATACATGTACTGATTTCTTAAGTTACTTAAGTTACCTAAGTAACTCATATTAATTGCGAATTTACTAATATTAGGTTGAATCTTATCATGAGAGACGTCAGTAAGCTGCTTGGCTTTGGCTGCCACATAACGCTAATGCAGTCGCAATAAACTTCTTATCAAGAAATTGGTAACCTCTCTTAAAACACGTTTCACATTACGTTATCTCATTTAAGTATTTAGATTCTCCAATACTTTTCCTTCTACCTGTTCTTATCCCACCTTAATGTGAAGTCGGCGCAACACACTTTTAGAAGCATGTTGCAGAAATGATTTCGCTTAGTTTTTACGACCGGCCGCCTGCCTAACATTAACCGCTTCTAAGAGGATCCAGTCACGGGCAAATTAAATTACAAAATTTGCTTTGCCCGACCTGGAAATCGAACCCAGGACCTCCCGGTCCACAGCCCATACATCCCCATTAACAATAGTCTATTAAGAAACAAGAAAAAGATATAAAACCTAATCATTCATGACAGCCTCCGTGGCGCAACGTACGTGTAGCCGTGAAGTGAGAGGCCGCGGGTTTGATCCTCGCACCGAGACAAATATTTGTGCGGCCCACAGGTCTGGGTGTTGTGAGACCGAAAGTCTCTCTAGTAGTTCCTGATTCCCACGACACAAGACTCGATCACTGTAGGTTCAGGACTATGTGCGTGACTGTTGGGTGTTATTTATAATTTAATTGCAAGGGTCTGGTTCATGCAAGATCCTCAGAAACCGCATAAGACAATGAAGCATGGAAAAACCCTAATATAATGATTTTCCTGCACGTCACAAAAGAGATGAGTCGATACGAAAATAATATGACTTAATTCTTAACAGAATCGTGATTTAAATTTCAATGATTCAAACTATGACCATAGAGGAAATGAAGGGGTTTACGTTGCGGTTTACTGACGCGATTTGTATTGTTTGATCGTGACTTTATAACGGAACCTGTAGAATAACTTTTGACGTTCGATTCGCTTGCGACTTCGATTCGGTTTCATTTTTTTAATTAATATTCCACCTAAGAAGCAGCGATAGCTCAGTTGGGAATGGTACGGACTGCCGAGACGAGTGTCGGAGGTTCGAGACCAATCCCAAAAAGAGCACACACCTCTGACTTTTCTATGTTAAGTGTGTTTTCATTGTGAAATATCGCTTGTTACAACGGTGAAGGAAAACATCGTGAGGAAACCTGCATACCCGAGAATTTCTCCACAAGAATTTCGAAGGTATGTGAAGTCTACCAACCCGCATTAGGCCAGCGTGGTAGTCTAAGGCCTAACCCCTCTCACTAGTAGAGGAGGCCCGTGCTCAGCAGTGGGACAGTAATATTACAGGGCTAATATTATTGTTATTATTATTGCACCTAAATCGAGGTAAAAAGTGCACTAATGTCGCATTAATTTTTAGTAGCCTATGTGACGTCCCACTGCTGGGCAAAGGCTTCCCCCTACTTTCGCCACTTGCTCCGATCTTGTGCTACTTCTTGCCACTTAGGACAAAAACTGACTATGTCGTCTTTCCATCTCTTTCTTGGTCGTCCACGTCGTCGGTAGCCATCGATTGGTGTCCAGTCTGTCACTTTTTTGGCCCATCTGGTGTCATCCGAACACACGTGGCCGGCCCAGTCCCACATTAGCCTTGCGGCATTAAAAATTACCAAACGATAAGTTCTCGAATCTAATTTACTCTTGAATAAGTTGTCACTAATTGAAATTGATATAAAATTATTTATTCTATAACGTGACTCAGGTCTCTCTCAGGACTCGTAACTCAGGACTCGACGCGAATGTATGAAGAGATTGCTGAAAGTAGATGAAGCGAAAGTAGTGTGTCAGAATCGGGCGAAGTGGAATAGTCTCTGCCTACCCCTATGGGATACAGGCGTGATATTATGTATGTATGTATGTATGTGACTCAGGTTTTATGGCAATTTGCTAAAATACATTTTATCTTCATTTAATTCACTAAAACACTATTTTGTACTAATATCTTGTAAAATTTGATTCGTTTAGAATGTCCTTTTTAATATTGCATGACTTAATAAATGTAATTCATTCTTAGCAGTAAGCATTTTGTTTAGATAAACAGGTTTTTAAGATTGCAGGAAGTAAAGACTTGTACCACTTTTTATATATATTTTTCATCTACATTACAACTACGGAAAAAAAAATCTATATCGTAATCATTTTATTTTATTTAATTTTATGTACATAATTTTTGACACGTTCTGAAGAAACCACAGGAGTACGTCGGTCGCAGGTGTCTAGCGTTCCCATGGACGGCGCATAAAACGCTGGCTGGACGTTCTGCAGGAGGATATGAGAGCCAATGATCTCACTATGGAGGATGCTCAAGACCGGTGGAAGCGTTTAAGTAGGAAGGCGGACCCTGGCAGAAGTCCGGAATAACGCCAGGCAGAAAGAAATAATTTTTGACACACTTTGCAAGGCTGTTTCAGTCCAAATTATATATTTGATTTTATCGCAATTTTATGAATAAGTTAATTACATGTTATAACAAATTTGTTTGCAAATTAGTGACTTTAACGATCTATTGTGGACGACTTCCTAAGTAGAGTCCTTCGTTTCTGGGAACATTTATACTTTAACTGTTTTTTGTTTTGAAGATTTTTCTAGGCCAAGTCATGCTCTTTGGGGCAAGTCTTGTAAAGTTACGATTTGTTATCCCAGTAGCATAAAATAGACCATATTTTAAAAACTTGAGTTTTAGTATACCTAGGTTTAATTAAAGCAATAGTATAATGTGCTAATTCAGAAAAGAAAGCTAAAATAAAAATGAGACATAAAGAACATAGACATTGATGCAAAATAGAAACATTTTCTCTCGTTAAACGACTATAGCTGTTGTCGGACCAAAATTAAGCTTTTAATCTGCAATCATTACTATCGTCAAGAATCATTAAATCTGTTATTTGTAATCCAAGAGATAAAATCTCATGGCTGTATGAATAGAAATTTGAAAATTAAGAGAACTCAGTGATCATTATGATACAGAGAGGGTTTAAATTATATCAAATATATATTTCGCAATGGTTTATAATAAGGCCTTTTATTATTAAAAACATGAAATAGAAGGTTTTATTTTGAAAATTTGATGGTATTTTTATTGGTTAACGAATGCAGACGAGCTCAGCGTCCCAACCTGTGGCTCTAGTAGTAGAATAATTGCCAATCAAAATCGTATGAAGATTGCTACGCTAGTTCCTAACGTCTAAGTTCGAAGTGGCCACATTAACATGACATAAGCTCACGCCTTTATCCCCGAAGGGGTAGGCAGAGGCGCACTAGCCAACTAGTACACCCACATTTAATTTTCGCCGAGCTTAGTGCCCTCCTAGATGTGATAGGTAGCGCGCCTATCGCCATATCGGGCACAAATTCCAGACTCTGGGCTGGCCATATTAAATACTGGTTAATAAGCGCCCCCCACTGTTTATTCTAAACGGTTGGTTTTGGATAATTGAAAAAAATCAGTGGTCGTCTATATAGTGAATTTAAAAGAAAATTATCACTAATATGAATAAATGTATTGGAATGACATAAGGGTACGCCGCATATAGCGTAATCTTATGTCATTCCCATACATTAATTATATTCGACTAACGCATAAGCCACTTGTCTAAGCCCGCAGGATGTACAAGTTAACGAATAATAGACGATCAAATTAAAAAGGCAAAATTTCGTAAAACTCTATCGCATATCACTTAGATAAAGTTGTTAGTTATGTAAAACAGTTAATATATGTGAGTTTATGTAACATATGTTTAAATTATATTGAAGTAATAGTTACAATTATTTCGGAACCCTTTACTGAGCGTGCTCAGATATGCAGCATGCACTTAACCATTTTTTGAAATTATTTTAAAGTTGTTTTTTGAATTTGTAACTCTTATAACCTTTTTATTTTATTCTAGATTTTATAAATAAAAGAACAACTATTTTAAGTTAAGTTCATTGGTTCAAAGATAACAAACTATTTTTGGGTGGCTTATTCGTCATCTGACTTCATTAATTAAACACTTCCTACTGATATTTATTTATTTTTTAATATAAAAAAGAACTGAATGCTTGAAAAGGTTACTCCTGCTCACTGTATATTAAAATATTTTAAAGTCAAGGGAAATTTAATTAAAGCGTGACCTCCGAATTTAAAAATGTCATCTGCAAGAACGTGTTGCGATTTATTTTCGACAAAAGACAGTTTAACTGTCAATGACATAAAGAAGGTTTTATTGCAAGGAATACCCATAAGGAAAACATAAAATAATTTATGTGGAAGAACAGCTTCGTGGTCTCTTCCATCTCTGCTTAAACCAAAATTTGTAAATTCTTTAATTTGCCGTACCATTAGGCTGAGGAACGGTTTGTCAGCTCACGTGTTCCTCCCTCCTTCAACATTGGTTGCGGAGTATGAAGAAGCATTTATGCAGGCCGACATGAGTCTGGTGACTATCGGTTGACTATTTTTTTATTGATGGTCGTTAATATTTTTAGACTGCTAGTGCAGTATATACAAACTTAATGGACCGACTTCAAAATATATCCGATCGTGCCCAAATTTATATAGGACCAACCTTGCAATAAGCTCTATCGAACACAAAAAGTATCAAAACGACATGTTCGGTTATAACGGAATAACGCCCGAATGGTCAAAAGCTACTCAACTTTAACGGCTTCCTAAATTGATTTTCGCCATACAATTTTGACAGATAAGGCGGCCTTAAACGACATAAAGCGACCTTAAGTGTATGACCATTCGGCGGTTAGTGACATATATGTAAATTATAGAACAAGCACATATATATAAGTAGGTACCATCAACAATAATACATACATTGTTCAAAGAATATAGTGCATTCTCACAGAAAACCGACGTAAAGTGGCAGCTATTGCGTTTCGTTCGGTGAGTGAGATTTCCGGTGGTCCATTTCCCCCCTTCCTTTTCCTAATCCCTTGTCCCTTCTCCTCCATTCCCTCCTTTTAGGTGGGCAACGCACCCCTGATTCTTTTTGTGTCTTGGGTGTCTATGGGCGGTGAGGATCACTTACCATCAGGTGACCCATCTGCTGTTTGCTAGTCTCAGCTATAAAAAAAATTTCTTCAAGAAAAAGAATCTTGAGAATCGGTCCACCTTTAGCGGAGATATAAGGGAACATATTTAAAAAAATACAGACGAATTGAGGACCTTCTCTTTTTTTGAAATGGGTAGAAAATATCATCACGCGTATGTGTATTTATTTTGCCGTGCTCAGTTAAAATAATCACAAGTTTAAAATCTTAACAGCCCGACTTCAAATCCGATCGGAACCGAATTAATATGAGACCACCCTTGAAATAAGCTGTATCAAATAACAAAAGAATTTTGAAGATCGATCCGTATTTGGCGCAGATATCACGTAACATACATGAAAAAATACAGACGAATTGAGGACCTCCTCCTTAGAAATCTGTAGAAAATATATACGCTCGAGACAAAATAAGAAAACTTAAATTTTAAATACACTTTACAGTTTTTATTCACCACGCATATTATTTTCCAAGCTACCCCGGATATCGCTTGACGCAAGACGTAACACCAAACCGCGCTGTGGTTAATTTTTTTTTCAAAACAGGTTCTTGATAAAATTTATTTTTAGCGCAGCCACAAATATGATTCCGAATATGGCTTCGTGGACGACCTTCTTTTGTAAGGTTAATATCGATGCAAAACTACCATTAAGTTGCAATAAAAATATCATGCGGATCAACACGAATCTTATTATTTGCATGCAGGTAAGGATCTGTTTTGCGATTTTATATTTCCTCTTCTTTCCAATCTATTATATTATTTGACAAATGCCTCAGATGCTTGTAAGGCACATTTTGAGATAAATTCGAAAAAAAATAATTTACTCGAGAAAGGTCAAGTTAAAAGTACCCTAAACCGACGTGCATGCATGAAGAATGTAATGAGACTGAATGAGGCGAAAGAGGTGTGTAAGGATCGTAGCAAATGGAAATCCGTTGTCTCTGCCTACCCCTATGGGCGTGAGTCTATAAAAGTCTATAAAGGCGTGAGTCTATGTATGTATGTATGTATTAATTATGTATGTGTGTATGTGTGATTAATTATTCTGAAAATATTATAATTTGTATCACTTTTACTTGACAAGTAAAAGTGATATAAATTTTACTATTAAAATATTAAATTTATTAAAATATTTAATAGTAAGAGGTATAATTGACAAATTATGTCCCTTATTTATAAAAATATTTTCATGCTTATCTTTAAGAATAACTCATATTTGAATACACACTTAAATACAAATATGAATTGGGGAACACCGAGGAGTCAAACACATAAGCTCTCACCTGTATTCCTGAATGGGCAGGCAGAGGCGCACTAGCAAACTAGAACACCCACATTTCGCCGAGCTTAGTTCCGTTCCAGATGTGGTAGGGGGCGAGCCTATTATATAACCTATCGCCATATTAGGCACAAATTCCATACTCCGGGCTGATACTGGAAAATCCAATATCACTTTGCCCGACCCGGGGATCGAACCCAAGAGCCGACCCGGGGATCGAACCCAAGAGCTCATGCCGATAGTCGTATCATGCACATAATACCACCAGTAAGTACCACGCCATCGAGATAGTCAAACATACTCCTATTTAGCCCACTATCCCTCTTTCCTCTGGATTGGGAAGTTTCCGTAAAGAGTGGATTCTCCTCGTGCCAAAAAACCTGCTGACACTTGGGTCACACTTGTGACCTATTAGGGAATTACGTGGACGGAAGGTGTTTAAATTCATGGCAAACTTTCCTCAATATTTTCCCTCTACTGAATAAAAAAGACAGTTGTGTATTCGGTAAGACGCTACATGCGGGATTTTCCCCAAGAGTGTGTCAATTGATTTGTTCAGGTACGTAGGTTACGATATTGTTAAACAAAATGATCACAAGTTTAAAAACTTAAACTAATTTAGCCTCTGCTATAAAAAATAAATATTCTGTTTTTATAGCAGACACTGGCTTTTTTGTGTTCGGTAGAGCTTCTTTCAAGGGTAGTCCCATATAAATTTGGTCACGATCGGATTGGAGTCGGTCCGATAAGTTTTTAAACTTGTGATTATCATTTTATGAGGTTTTCGATGCAGTGTGTTAACAATGTCATTTTATTGCTTCAACTAGGTAGGACTGCCTCGGTGGCGCGGTGGTATTTCGGTACGACTACGGTTCTGAGGTCTCGGGTTCGATCCCCGGGTCGGGGAAAGTGATATTGGATTTTTCCATATCAGCCCGATATGGCGATAGGCTCGCCCCCTATCACATCTGGGATGGAACTAAGCTCGGCGAAATGTGGGTGTTCTAGTTCGCTAGTAGCCTCTGCCTACCCCTTCGGGGATACAGGCGTGAGCTTATGTTATGTTATGTTATGTTATGTTATGTTATGTTATGTTATGTTATGTTATGTTATGTTATGTTATGTTATGTTATGTTATGTTATGTTATGTTATGTTATGTTATGTTATGTTATGTTATGTTATGTTATGTTATGTTATGTTATGTTATGTTATGTTATGTTATGTTATGTTATGTTATGTTATGTTATGTTATGTTATGTTATGTTATGTTATGTTATGTTATGTTATGTTATGTTATGTTATGTTATGTTATGTTATGTTATGTTATGTTATGTTATGTTATGTTATGTTATGTTATGTTATGTTATGTTATGTTATGTTATGTTATGTTATGTTATGTTATGTTATGTTATGTTATGTTATGTTATGTTATGTTATGTTATGTTATGTTATGTTATGTTATGTTATGTTATGTTATGTTATGTTATGTTATGTTATGTTATGTTATGTTATGTTATGTTATGTTATGTTATGTTATGTTATGTTATGTTATGTTATGTTATGTTATGTTATGTTATGTTATGTTATGTTATGTTATGTTATGTTATGTTATGTTATGTTATGTTATGTTATGTTATGTTATGTTATGTTATGTTATGTTATGTTATGTTATGTTATGTTATGTTATGTTATGTTATGTTATGTTATGTTATGTTATGTTATGTTATGTTATGTTATGTTATGTTATGTTATGTTATGTTATGTTATGTTATGTTATGTTATGTTATGTTATGTTATGTTATGTTATGTTATGTTATGTTATGTTATGTTATGTTATGTTATGTTATGTTATGTTATGTTATGTTATGTTATGTTATGTTATGTTATGTTATGTTATGTTATGTTATGTTATGTTATGTTATGTTATGTTATGTTATGTTATGTTATGTTATGTTATGTTATGTTATGTTATGTTATGTTATGTTATGTTATGTTATGTTATGTTATGTTATGTTATGTTAACTAGGTACGGCTGTTTATGTCCATTGACCTTTAGAACAGTCAAAATAAGTCACCTTCTGTACTTTACAAACAGAACACGTAAAGATTCACACCGAAGCAGGTTACTTAAAGGAGGAAAAATTAAGAAAAAAAAACTTTTTACATGGATAGTATTACAAAGTGAGTTTGTGGTTGGATGACGTTAGCTGAGTAAGCGGTTGAACCCATACTCGATGTATTAAGTTCAGGAATCACGTGTTATTTATCCAAAGAGAGATATATATATATATATATATAAGTAACTATAGGTGGGCTATCAAGCAAGTTTCCATCCAAAAATTGATATCAAACTTAACATAACATACGCTCACGCCTGTATCCCCGAAGGGGTAGGCAGAGGCGCACTAGCGAACTAGAACACCCACATTTCGCCGAGCTTAGTTCAGTCCCAGATGTGATAGGGGGCGAGCCTATCGCCATATCAGGCACAAATTCCAGACTCCGAGCTGATATGGAAAAATCCAATATCACTTTGCCCGACCCGGGGATCGAACCCGAGACCTCAGAACCGTAGTCCTACCGAAATACCACCATGCCACCGAGGCAGTCTCAGTTCTTAAACTTCAGTAACGCAAATTTACCACTTATTACAATGCGAGGGTGCTTAGTACAATTTACACCCTAGAAAGTTCTGTAAATGTTCAATAATCACGTACGACAATGTTATTGTCTAAACATTATAACGCTGGCACACCTTGCACGCGTATGTTTCAAATACGACTAAGTGACTTATGTCCATGAGGTCACAACTTTTGGATCACAAGTTTCGCACTGTTGTCCCGTCTATCTTGTTTATCATAATATTTATTTAGTCGCCTCCTCGGTGTAGTGGTCGTGCAAATGGGCTATACAGCGAGAAGTCGTGTGTTCGATTTCCTGGTCGGGCAAATCGGTTTTTCCAATTTGATTTGCCCTGGACTAGATCTTCCAGAGTGGAGTTGACGTTAGACAGGCAGTCGATGGTAAAAACTAAGCCAAATCATTTCTGCAATATGCTTGCAAGAGTGTGCGCCGACCCACATTAAGGATAAGGGCAGGTAGAAAAAAAATCAAAATCAAAAATTCAATCTCATAAACTCATAATTGTTTATAACATTCAGTAACCTAAAATCTGTAAGAACCATATTCGGTGAGCGTATTCAGAATCCAAAAGAAGCGACAAAGACAAAAAAACGTTTTCAAATTTTTACCGATATTTTAGTTTCTGAGAAAAAATAAACACCGCATATACCTAACATATTGGGTTGATTAAAACATAACATAACATAAGCTCACGTCTGCATCCAGAAGAGGTAGGCCCAGATGTGATAGGGGGCGAGCCTATCGCCATATCGGGCACAAATTTCTAGACTCCGAGCTAGTATGGAAAAATCCAATATCACTTTGCCCGACCCGGGATCGAACCCGAGACCTTAGGACCGTAGTCGTACCGAACCGAATACAACCACGCCACCGAGGCAACAGTTGATTGAAAAATGCTTTTAAAACCTGTTTTGAGCTCAAAAAAACTCGTTCTGTATTGTATTCTCACTCATATCAACCGATATTATACTCTCGTGAGCTCGATACATATCCTTTATTGTTATTACATTCATAAAACTGTTTTTGCAACAGGCTTCGGACTATCAATTTAGATCGATACAAAATGATGTTGCTTAACAAAATATTAATATTATTAACCTTTTAAAAAAATGTATCAGCACTTTTCATATTAGAAAGGAGTATAGTCAAAATCTCAAAATCACAATCGTTTACATAACACTTGTATTGTAGTGAACGGATTTGAATCTGCATAAACTGGCCCAAGGTTTCCTTTGATTTATCTTCACTCCGTTGCTTAAGGAGGGCAGTAATTACTTATGTTTATATAACTATACGTTTACGCTTCGGTTACTGGCTGTAAGAGTCGTTATTCATAGAGAGAGCAAACGGGCAAACTAGTAACTTGATAAGAAAAAATCACCGTTGACAATCAATATTGACTGCCTCGGTGGCGTGGTTGTATTTCGCTACGACTACTGCCTCGGGTTCGATCTCCGGGTCGGGCAAAGTGATATTGGATTTTTCCATATCAGCCCGGAGTCTGGAAATTATGCCCGATATGGCGATAGGCTCGCCCTTTATCACATCTGGGACGGAAGTAAGCTCGGCGAAATGTGGTTGTACTAGTTCGCTAGTGCACCTCTGCCGACCCCTTCGGGGATACAGGGGTGAGCTTATGTTATGTTATGACATTCAATATACACTAGGAAGAGATTCTCAATTCGTCTTTATTTTTCAATAATCATTGTCTTGGAGTTAGAGTTTATTTGTATCGGGTTCGGGACCCTTATCGTCAATATTTTTTAATTACATCCAATAGTCCCACACATAGTCCTGACCCCACACTAAGATACGAGTCTTGTGTCCTGTAGCTCGAGCACGAAAAAATAATGTAAATGTAAATGTATTCGAGTTCGCTGCGCACTGATGACGTTTGGCTAATATTTCATACAAATTTCATAGACGCGCATCGAGTTCGAATACATTTACGGTTGTCAGAAATTTTCCTGCTCAGGCCGCTGAGCTTGTCTCACAACACCCCAACTCGAAACAAATATTTATGGGCTACACAAACATTTGACTAGTGCGGGGATCAAACCCGAGGCCTCTCGTTTCAAAGCCGGCTACTCGCTGGGCCTCGGAGCCTGTTAATATTTGATTAGCTTATCATCATACAGATGGAAGAAAGTGGTGTTAGCAAAGGTCAATCTCTCATAACGAGCGTCCTCGTTTACTACATAAAATATTGGGTCCCTTTACTCTTTGGGGATTACGTTAAATCGTAATTCCCGTTATTACTCATATAAGTTTTTAAGCCACTATATGTCCTAGGTAACTAGAAAATTCTGACACTAAAATGAACGTATAAAATATATTATACATACACTCGCCTGAGACTAAAGTGGTAGCGTTACTGTGTAGACAACTTATTGCATAAATGATTGTCTCGACCGGGGTGATACCAATCTCTTCCGAAAACCAACATAAAGTGGTAATAAAATATATAAATAAATACACTTAGTCGCCTCCTTGGTCTATTTGCAGCACATATCGGCTGTGGAACGGGAGGTCGGGGGTTCAATTCCCAAGTCGCGCACAGCGATTTTTTTGCCTGGGACTCCCTCAGAGGGGGTTAACGTCAGGCATGCAGCCGGTCGTAGCAGAATCCTTTCTGCAACGTGCTTGAGGAATTTTGTTGCGCCGACCCCACATTGAGATGGGTTATGGGCAGATAGAAAGAAAGAAATACACCTAAATAGCTCATTCCAGTTCTTATTATTCTATTGGTATTGTGAGTGTTTTTATATGGAGATAATTTGGCATTAGATGACCCGTTTGCACGTTTCATAAAAAAGAACGATAATGGCCTTTTTGCCCTCCATGTATTTTAGTTATAGTTGTCCCTCTGCTGGGTAATGACCTTCTTTAATATTATATTACGAGAACTATGCCACAGTCGTCCACGCTGTCCACATTAACACCACTTCTATCCTGGTTATTGTTTCCATACATCTGCGGCCTGAGCAGGAAAATTTCTGACAACCGTAAATGTATTTGAACTCGATGTGCGTCTATGAAATTTGTATGAAATATTAACCAAACGTCATCAGTGCGCAGCGAACTCGAATACATTTACATTTACATTAGTTTTTCGTGCTCGGGCTACTGCGTATTGTCAAATCCATTGCATTATAAAATAAATAATATTTAAATATAAATTATGCTTGTTTGACCTGTCATAAATGCTTTTTATACATGATCAATAAATATTTTTGATTTATTTTATCTATTAACGAAAAGGAGGTACATTGGATCCCGCCATTGCAGTTCATAATAATAGTAATATACTAGCCCTGTAATATTACTGTCCCATTGCTGGGCACGGGCCTTCTCTACCAATGAGAGGGGTTAGGCCTTAGTCTACCACTCTGGCCTATAAGGGTTGGGAGACCTTTACATACCTTCGAAATTCTTGTAAAGAATTTTCTCAGGGTACTCGCGATGTTTTTCTTCACCATTAAAGCAAGCGACAATTCACAATGAAAATACACTTAACATAGAAAATGTCAGAGGTGTATGCTCTTTTTGGGGTTGCTCTCGAACCTCCGACACTCGTCTTGGCAGTCGGTACCATTCCCAACTGAGCTATCGATGCTATACTTGCAGTTCATTATATGAATTCATTATATGAACTGCAAGAAGGCAGGAACAGATTTTGATGTTATATGAACTTCATATAAGATCAAAATCTGTCCCTGCCTTCTTATTCTTCTAGTACCTCTCCATCACTGAAGGTTAGCAGTCAGTTCTTTGAACCTCTCCTTGCCCATGGCTAGACGGAACAGCTCTTCAACCGTTTTATTCCGGTGCGCTCCCATATGTTGCGCAGTCATGACTTCCTTCTCCCTCCAACACCTCTTTTTTTCCTTTTTCTTCTTCCCTGCCTATGCTATGATGATGCTTTAATTGCTTTATTGCCTGATCACAGTAATTATAGTCACGCGAAATATATCAATAATACAAACGTAGTTACGTAAGTCACGTGTTATATGTTTTTTTTTACATTTTGGTTCCTTGACATTTAAAATTGGATATTACATTCTTTGGTAATGCCACGGTTGATATTGATCTGAATGAAGAAAAAATATGTTGAGTAACTCAATAACAAAATTCACGTTTAAGTATTTAGAAGATGGTATGTTTACTGCGGCATTATGTCACGTTAGAGGCTTACTGACCGCGAAGGGCTTTAGAAGGAATCTCAAAGCAAGGGTTGTGGCTGCATAATTTTGCGTACCACGTAACTTAGGAGCGGAATAATACCTCAGGGTTTTTGGGCTCGGAACGATTCTAAATTTACTTATGATTACAGCCTCCGTGGCGCAGCGGGCTAGTAGCCGTCTGTGAAGCCAGAGTCCGCGGGTTGGATCAATGAGACAAATATTTGTATAGCCTACAGATATTTATTTCGGGTCTGGGTGTTATGAGACCGAAAGTCTCTCGTAGTTCCTGATACCAATGACATAAGACTCGATCTTAATGTGGGGTTTGTGAGTTGTTGGGTTATGTTTGTGAGTGTTGGGTGTTATTTATTTATTTATTAACACTGCAAGTACTAGCTGCGTGATATAATTAGATGAAAATGAAACCATCTAGTGGTCGTAATGAGGCTGAAAATAGTAAGGTTCTAGGTTCAAATCCCAGGTCAGAGGACCATAATTTGATTTTACTTTTTCGGACATACTTGTCTGAAGTCTGAATTTGTGTTCACCATAATTATGGACCCTGTTGGGCACGGCAAAAATAGTAAGAGAGGGAGAAACATATAAACATACATATATATTAATATACCTCTATATTATATTTGTTTATTATTATTTAATATTATTTAACTTTTAATGGACTGATTTCTTAAGTTTACGCGAATATTATACATTGAAATAAAACTATTTAATAATAATTAAAACCTAATCGTGATAGAATCCGTAAAAATAGTTTTATTTCAATTTTAATGGACTATTATATTTCACACACACACACACATAGACACGTTCACACACGCACACACAAATACAACACACACAGACAACACACCCGCACACACGTCAAACATATTTTATTATTATTTTGATATTTATTTCAATTTTTATTTCGATAGTCTTACTCCCTTCATATAAATAAACTCACGCCTATCTCCCACTGGGGTAAGCAGAGACATTTCCCTCTCATATAAAGGATCCACAGATCTTTTTGTATTACACAAGAACTATTATCATAAAAGCCGCAGGTGCACAAAAACCTGACCCAAGTAAGCTCACAATATTAGTTCATTAATCTAAGGTCGCCTGACCTTCAACTTTATCCTTGAGGGTTCAACGAATGTTCAAGTGATAGCCTGTTACGAGTATTACGACAGCTTATACACAGTATAAAAATAAAAATCAGTTGTTACGACATCTCTGACAGTATAAAAATCGTACAGTCTGTATAAGAACAAGTACGAACAGTGGGAGCTCTAGAATGAAAACAATAGACTCGTCGCCTCCTTGGTCTAGTGGCAGTGTTATGCGCTGTGAACTGGAAGGTCCTGGGTTCGATTCCCAGGTCGGGAAAGGTGATTTTTCCTATTTGATTTATTCTACTGGATACTCCACAGGGAGGTTGACGTCAAGCAGGCATCCGGTCGTAAAACTAAGCTAAATCCTTTCTGTAACATGCTTAAAAAGTGTGTTCTCACTTTAAGGTGGGGATAAGGGCAGGTAGAAAGAAAGATACTCGTATACTGTACACAAGGTCAAAAACGATCGCATCTCTTGGCTTCATTGAAGCTGTTTTTCCGCATCACCTCGTTTGAAGTCGCCTTGTACTATAAACTAAGGTCAAACCACTGGTGCATATTACGCACCGTGATTCATCTTAATATAAGACCACACCTGCATCTCTGAAAGGGTAGGCAGAGGCGGACTAGAAAACTAGAACACCCATATTTCACCGTGCTTAGTGCCGTCCCAGATGTGATAGGGGGAGAGCCTATCGCCATTGCACAAATTCCAGACTCCGAACTGATAATGAGCAGAAAAGGCCGATATCACTTCGGCCGAACAGGGGATCGAACCCGAGACCTCAGGACGGTAGTCGTACCGAAATACAACTACGCCACCGAGGCAGTTTTCAAAGAAATTCCGCTTGATAATTGTAGTTCAACCATGATTTTGTTGCACGTATTTACGCAAGTGAGGACGTAAAATATTTGTATGGAAAACGTCAGCTCCCCACGTAACCGCTAGAGGCGTTCGGGTGTTTGTTCACCGAGACTGCCTCGGTGGCGTGGTGGTATTTCGGTACCACTACGATTCTGAGGTCTCGGGTTCGATCCCCGGGTCGGGCAAAGTGATATTGGATTTTTTCATTTCAGCCCGGAGTCTGGAATTTGTGCCCGATATGGCGATAGGCTCGCCCCCTATCACATCTGGGATGGAACTAAGCTCGGCGAAATGTGGGTGTTCTAGTTCGCTAGTGCGCCTCTGCCTACCCCTTCGGGGATATAGGCGTGGGCTTATGTTATGTTTATGTTATTTTTACGGAGTCGATAGCTAGTATTGTCAAGAAAACTCATGGTTGGCATGCTGATATCCAAAATATCTGAATAATAGTTTCTCTTTGTCATGTCAGAGAAAGTATTCGCATCCATTTCTTTGAACGGCTTTGTAATCAGTTTTCCACATATTGTAATTCACACCTTATTAGCACTAATTAGGACCCACCTGCGAAAATTTCGCCTGGCGCTAAATAGGTGTTTATTTAATTTACGCATTATGTTCATAAAATTTATACCCGCTGCGTTGTTTCTGCTTTAAGGCGAAAAGGGTTGTGTAGCGTACGTGGCACGACAACAGTCGTGAAGTCTCGGATTTGATACCTGGGTCATGGTCATATGTGCCCGATATATAGGCTCGCATATCACATCTAGGACGGAAATGAGCTCGACAATATATGTGCTAGTTTGCTAGTTCACCTCGGCCTACCCCTTCAGGAATACAGGCGTGAGCCTATGTAGAATACATTTTCAATAAAAAGACATCGTATCGCGTTTCAGTCTTGGTAAATATTATATAAGAATTCTTTCTACCTGCCCTTATCCCACCTTAATGTGGGGTCGGCGCAACACACTTTTTCAAGCATGTTGCAGAAATGATTTGGCTAAGTTTTTACGACCGGCTGCCTGCCTGACGTCAACCCCCTTTGAGGGGTCCAGTCCCGGGCAAATTAAATTAGAAAATTAGCTTGGCCCGACCTGGGAATCGAACCCGCGGCCTCCCGGTCCACAACCCATACATGCTGCCACTAGACCAAGGAAGCGACAAATATTATATAAGAATTAATTAGTAATTATTATTACCTAATAGTTATAATTGCGATATCTCGTAATCGAATGATCTCATTAATATTATAATCAAAGACATTCAACAGTGCATAGACAGGTCAACAGCGTGAAACTTGTGATCCAAAAGTTGTGACCTCGTGGTCATAACTCATTCAGTCGTATTTGAAATATAAGTGCGCAAGGTCGTGCCAGCATAAAAATGTTTAGGTATTAAAATTGTCTTACGTCATTGTCTAACATTTATAGAACATTCTAGGGTGTAAATTGTAATAAGTGCTCTTCCATTGTAAATTAAAAAAAATATGGAAACTTGCTTGATAGCCCTCTTAAATTAGTAATATTTCTCTTTGCTTAACTTCCACCGATAATTACCGGACGGAAATTTTAATAAAAATAACTAAATACGCATTAGTCGCACCTCCGTGCTCACCTTTTTGGGGAAAAGTGACGGTTATGCAAATGTAACGGAAATCTGTAACAGTTTTTATATTTTTGAATTAACCAGTTAATGTATTTAAAACTGGTTCTAACGGAAACTTGTTTTAACTTGTAACAGTTTAACATGTAAGCCAATGTCATTTTCGTATTCTATTACGTATGATTCATTGGGAAATAGAGCGTCACCAAAGACTTCTATGTATACTACTAGACTGGCTGTTCGGTACATAGAATGTGCGCACTAAGTCTCTGTTAATCACCTCAACTCACTATAGAAATCTGCTCTTTTCCTTAGCCGTGAAACGTCAAACACTCGCCGTCATGTGACACAATTTTACTTCGAAACAGCTTGTCTAGTAAATACATATAAGTCTTTGAGCGTCACATGTCACGCTACCTTATTGAAATTCGTATCGAAAAATACTCTTAATCGCATAATGTTTAAGTTTATATTTCATTAACGTTGAGGTGCGTTCCATAGCTTGTTTCAACTGTATAGAATCCAGGACCGAGGTGGCACTGCCGAAAAAATTATAATAAATAAAAAACACCCAACAGTCACACACATAGTCCTGACCCCACACTAAGATGGAATCTTGTGTCGTGGGTATCAGGAACTACGAGAGACTTTCGGTCTCACAACACCCAGACCCGGAACAAATATCTGTGGCCCACACAAATATTTGTCCCCGCACGGATCGAACCCGCGGCCTCTCGCTTCACAGCCGGCTGCTCGCCCGCTCCGCCACGGAGGCTGTCGATTACTATCCCACTCATATCATAACAATATAATAAAAAAATATATAAAATTTTCGGGAGGTTCTGGGTTTGATTTTAAATCAAAGCGATTTTTCTAATTCGATTTGCCCCGGGCAAATCTGAAACACTCGTAAAAACTATAATAACTACTACAAATAAAAACTACAAATCATTTCTGCAATTTGCTTGAAAAAATGTTGCGCCGACCTCACGTTAAGGTGGGATAAGGGCAGGTAGAAAGAAAGTATAATAATAATATAAATTCGCTACGGCTTCATTACGTACTTGTCGCTAAATTATTTTTCAATGTTTGTTTATTTCACAATTTTAGAACGATTTATAAACCAATTACTCTAAAATAAAAATATTATTATATTTTCAGTTTAAATTAATCCCAAAGTTAAAATAATTTAAACTCTAGGTACTCAAAAAAGCAATTTTATTAAACTTATTATTATTCTGCAAAGCCTTGTTTTGGTCACAGTTTGCAATCTAATTATTTATATTAACGTGTTTGCAATCTGTTATTGTATAGCATTTTTATTTATCAAATAAATTAAATTATTTCGTAAGCGAAGGTTATTTTATCCTCTACCATTTAAATGTCATTTGATACCTTTTTCACGTAATAAAGTCCGTTATTTGTTTAACAAGAATCGTGGAGGTAACTCAAAAAGCTACCATGCTCAAGTGGGACTGGACAGGACACGTCAGTCGCATGTCCGATGAGTTATCGGCCAAAACGACATCGGAATGGCTCCTAAAAAATAAAAAAATAATAAAACACGGTGTCGCAGCAGACCCAGAAGAAGATGGAGGGACGACTTGAATGTATACCTCAAGGATTGGATGTCCGTAGCCAAAGACAGAGACAAATGGAAAGCGAGTAGGGTGGCCTTTGCCCTGCAGTGGGACGTATCAGGCTAATATAATAAAATATTTATGGTAACTTCTCAGCCTGGGGAAAGAGGGTGCTTATGCTGGATTGATGCTAGTCCTCATGCAAGTGTGTACTTAGGACGGTCCCTTATCAGATGACCTAGACCAAGTTAGGCAAATGTTTATGTAACAACATGCCATTTTTGATTATTATATATTAATGAATTATTTAATGAGGTGCTCCTTTGCCAGTTTCTGCTATAAAAAAGAGTAATTTTTGGATTGCTGTCCTTTGCCTAAGTGGCGGCGTTATTGTATTGGCACGTGGTTTGACAACCACCCTGATTGTGATTTCGATTTGGTTTCATTTCATCATCACCATCATCATCAGCCATAGGACGTCCACTGCTGAACATAGGCCTCCCTCAAAGATTTCCAGATCGACCTGTTGGTTTCATTTATTGACTTAAAATTCCACTAAAATCGACTTTTAAAGTTCGCTAATGTTGCATAAGGGGCATTTCACGTCAAGTGGGCAATGAAAAAAAAGTGAGGTTCTGAAATTCGTTCATATTTTGTTATTTATGCTTCTAGAGGGTATGAACGGGTACACAAAATATTTTTTTTATAAAAGGTCTAATTGTCAAATTATGGCCTTCTAAAATATTGACGTCACCGGTATAAGGGTTTCTTTGGGAGGTATTTTGCGTATTGAAGTAATTTATAATATTCGAGAACTTGACATTTGTAATTTTTAACGTGATATTAATTCACTTTTTAACTCGATTTCGATGGAATTTTCAATAAATAAAACCGAATCGAATTCAAGTTCGAATCAAGCGCCAGGAGTCACCTCCTGAGGTCGTCTCGGTTTGGATATCGTATCGGGTAGTGATATTTGATTTCTGTTTATATTACCTTCGACAACCTTTCTGGGGTCGTCTCGGGTTCGATGCCCAGGTCGTGTAATGTGATATATTTACAGCTCAATATTACCTCTGAATCTGGAAAACGTACCGGATCATAATCTCGGTAAACCTCTTATAGGTTACAGGCGTGAGTTTATGTATTATTTCGGTTATATTATTACCCATTAATAATGCGATAAGGTCGCAGGAAGTCGCTGGATGCAGGCCGCTTCCAACAGGTCGATCTGGAAATCTTTGGGGGAGGCCTATGTTCAGCAGTGGACGTTATATGGCTGATGATGATGATGATGAATAATGCCATGTAATTAATATTCATGCTAGCTGAACTATTACAAATAAAACAGCTGTATAGCTTATTCACGTCGCCTTTTGTACTGAGATGACAATGACGCTAACTCGGCGTGAAATGTATGCTCAGACATTGATAGCATATCTAAATCCTAGACTAGGTATTATTTTGTAACCATACAATAAAGATATTTTAAATAGGTATTTAGTTAAGAGCCTTAATAGAACCTAACCTACCTTTAAGTATTAGTTTGAAGTACTTTAAAGCTATTTAACAAAAGGCAAGAGAAACATTTCGCAATTTTATTGAAATAATTTTTTTTAAGTAGAATGTAATTTCGCTTTCTTGTTTTATAATTTATTTGTTTGCTGTTTAGGTACTTATAATTTTAATAATTAATAATCCTCGTTGTGAGGAGGTTTTTCACTATGGGGTGCCTGTGGATGGGGTCCCGAGCCTCGCCATCGGAGGGAAATAATTTTGTATTTTTAAAAGTATTCTTCTTTAAGTATATGTTTAAAAAATGTATAATCAAAAGTTTAAAAACTTAACGGACCGACTTCAAATCCGATCGTAACCAAATTTATATGGGACCACCCTTGAAAGAAGCTCTATCGAACACAAAAAGAATTTTGAAAATCGGCCCATATTTGGCGGAGATATCGCATAACATACATAAAAAAATACTAGTTGAGGACTTCCTCCTTTTTGGAAGTTGGTCGAAAAATGTAAAAACGCCTTTTGAAATAAAAAGTAATCTTGAGTACACCAAGGTTAAAATATATTTTATGCAAATAGGTACACTATAAGTTAAAACAATATGTATGTATAATAAAGTAAAAACTAAAATTACTTACTTTTTAAAATATAATTGATCACAAATTCACAGCACTTCACAATATATTTTTTTTAAACCGAATTCGTTTTTCGCGTAAAATTGTTAACGTTTACTGCGCGTGCGCACGCGCGTACTACACCCGGTACATTGAGCTACGAATGCGAGCTCCATTGTTTGTTGCATTGAGATATCGAACCTTGATACTGTGTTTGACATTTCGTGAAAAGCTATACAAATAATAAATAATTACCGTGAGGAAATTCATCACGTTTAGCAGTAGCGTGGATGTGGCAAGTTTGGGTCTCTGTACGGATACCCAAACTGAAGTATTTCAGTTAAAGGGTGATCTGTAACTTAGAGTAGGGATATAGGCTGAGATCTATCTAAGTCGAAGGACCACTTGCAGCTCAGCGATATATCTCTATTTATCCCAAATCTTGATTTAATGATAGGAGTGAGCTGTATGATAATTCGAGATAAGGTGTAAATCTAGATTATAAATAGCGCAGCAAATCGCCCTTAGTCAAACAAACTAACTCAGTGATGGTTTGGAACTTTTAAATTGTACTTCGACTTAGTCCGAGTATTTTTTTACAAGAAAATCTTTGCTTAGTCTGTCAGTCTGTTTTTTTTGTAAAAATGTCTCGGACTAAGTCGAATTTCGATTTAAAAATTCCAAATCCTCACTGAGTTCGTTTCATTGACTTAGACTTAGTCATATTTCGCTTTATAGATCTCAGTCTAAGAGCATCTGAAATGCTTTTCGCCACAGATGTAACAAAAGGGTTAATAGACTCAAGATTAGGAGCTTGCCATCTCTTTATGTAGATGTGTTAATTAACGACTGCCTCGGTGGCGTGGTGGTATTTCGGTACGACTATGGTTCTGAGGTCTCGGGTTCGATCCCCGGGTCGGGCAAAGTGATATTGAATTTTTCCATATTAGCCCGGAGTCCGGAATTTGTGCCCGATATGGCGATAGGCTCGCCCCCTATCACATCTGGGACGGAACTAAGCTCGGCGAAATTTGGGTGTTCTATTTCGCTAGTTCTGCCTACCCCTTTGGGGATACAGGCATGAGCTTATGTTATGTTAATTAAAAGTGTTTAAATGGATCACACCATCAGAAACTGAATATACAGGTTTGTCAAGTGAAGATCAGAGTCTTTAGTAATAATAACTTAATGTATAAAATCCTTCATCGCCTTTTTGGCAGAGCATTTGAGTTATGGACTCAAGGTCTTGGATTCGACTCCCAAGTGTAGCAATGCTGTTCTTCTGAAACGATTTTCCCGGGTGCCAGAGAGGTGTTTGACGTCAGGAAGACTGATCGTTAAACCTAAGCCGAAACCTTTCTGCATGCTTAGGAAAGTATGTTGACCGACCTCACGTTGGAGTCGGATAAAGGCAGGTCAAAAATTTTTAAACACCATAGTACCTAATATACACATCCGTGTTTATTAATATTTTTTTTATTAACATTTATATACAAGAAGTATACAAATTGTATTATGTACAGTTTATATTATGTTTCTTTAACACATACATATATTTTTTTATACGAGAGACTGGCAAACGAGCAGATGGGTCACCTGATTGTAAGTGATCTCCACCGCCCATAGACACCCAAGACACAAAAGGAATCATGGTTAGGTTGCCAATCTAAAAGGAGGGAAATAGGGATTGGGAAGGGAAAGGGGGAATTGGGCCACAGGAAATCTCACTCACAGAACGAAACGCGACAGTGAGCTGCCACTTTAGGTTTTCTGTGAGACAATTGTATCAAACCGGTGGAGCCGGCCCATTCGTGTAGACGTAATTGTCTACAGCGTGGCTCTACCACTCAATACATTCACCTTTTTAGTGTCAACGAGTGAACATTTCTTTATGGGTAAACACTAGACACCAAAGTGCTGCAGTAATTAGTTAAGCTGTGTTATACAGCATCACATGAATGCCAAACTCTTGGCACTTATCTTAACTGTAAAAATTATGAGCGTTTTCATTATTTTTTTATCGCTACTTTTATATGCATCCTAAAAATTTTATAAATTGGAGAGATTAAGATTTCGATGTTAGTAAATTCTACTTTGTTTAGATGTTAGTAAATATTTTTTTTTACAACAGAGGCTGATAAACGAACATGTGGGTCACCTTATCTCAAATGTCTCTCTGAAGATCTCCACCCTCCATAGACACCCAAAGTACCATAAAAGTAAAAGAAAGAAAAACAAAGATAGTGCAAAGATCGCTAGTAAGCAAATGTAAAGAATCTCTTTGATTTAATAAATACAAAAAAAAAACTTTATTTGTCACAGACCCTAAGATGCAATTCAAAGATATTAAATATTTATAGCATAGTAATAGCTATCTGTGACCGCGACAGGTAGGTGATCACTCAGCATTATTATTGTAATGTGGCGACAACCACAGTACAACGCTGATTTTCAGTAGTAAAAGTCGAAAATCCCACAATTCCATTAACGTCGGAACGAGGTGTAGGATAGATCCAAAATAATAGTATTCAAGTTTTCACTGGTTTCGTCATCGATATATTATTAAGATGCACAGTTGACGGTCGGAAAATGGTGCAGTCGGACGCCGATAAATTTCAAAATTCAAATTTAAGAACACTTGAACATTTAGTTTAAAAAGCTACTTTATAACACATGCATAGGGTTATATTTGTGTTGATTTAATTACAACTTACGATCTCTTTCTTTGTTTTATTCCTGAGACCACTTTTTAGGAGGATATTTGAAAAGAACTGTGCATCTAGGGTATATTATATTGATGGGTTTCGTCGATATTCTACCACCTTTAAAAAAAGGATTGCTACAGAATATTTTATCTATATAAAAATATACAAAATAACTTGCTACAAAATTCCATTCATTTCTCAAGGTAGCAATATTTTTATATACGCTTTTTTATTTTTAGCAAGCATTTCAAAATGCCTTGTAGGTATACATAGCTTATTCAATGACGAGAATTAATTAATAATTTGTTTACTGTGATAAGATAAAATCTCAAGCAGTCATTCATCAAGTGATAAGGATTCTTGAGTAAAACGCTCCTCTTAATTCGCAATTATAACATATATTATGATGATATAAAATATTTAGGAGTATAAGTACCTATTTGTGATAGTTTAATGGATAGAAAAAGAAGCGATAGCTCAATTGGGAGTGGTACGGACTGCCGAGACGAGTGTCGGAGGTTCGAGACCAACCCCAAAAAAAGCGCATACATCTCAGACATTTCTATGTTAAGTGTATTTTCATTCTGAATTATCGCTTGTTATAACGATGAAGGAAGAAATCGTGAGGAAACCTGCATACCCGAAAATGTCTTCACAAGAATTTCAATGGTATGTGAAGTCTACCAACCCGCATTAAGCCAGCGTGGTAGACTAAAGCCTAACCCCTCTCAATAGTAGAGGAGGCCCGTGCCCAGCAGTGGACAGTAATATTACAGGGCTAATACCTACCTACTAATATTTACAGAATGTTATAGTGACAAATGTATTTTAACACTGATTTATATGGAAAGATATAACACATTTTTTATTTATTTGTTAAGAGACGTGCAAATGAACAGGGGCGAAGACATTCAAGGAGAAACTTTGATGCGCCATACCATGCAGTTGGCAAAGTATCGTTTGACACGTAGGTTAATGTTTTCGACCGACTTCCAAAAAGGAGGAGGTCCTCAATTCGTCTGTATTTTATGTATGTTACGCGATATCTCCGCCAAATGTGGACCGATTTTCAAAATTCTTTTTGGTTTCGATAGAGCGTATTTCAAGGCTAGTCCCATATAAATTCGGTCACGATCGGATTTGGAGTCGGTCCGTTAAATTTTTAAACTGGTTTATCAGTTATATACTTAATTTAATCGAATATATCTCAATTGAATTGAGGTATGTGTTTATACAGATGTTTCATAAAGTTGATTGTTAATTTTCGACCGACTTCCAAAAAGGAAGAGATGCTCAATTCGTCTGTATTTTTTTATGTATGTTACGCGATATCTCCGCCAAATGTGGACCGATTTTCAAAATTCTTTGTGTTCGATAAAGCTTATATCATGTGGTCCCATATAAATTTGTCACGATCGGTTTTCGGAATCGGATCGGAAGTACGTCCGTTAAGTATTTAAACTTGTGATTATGTTTTTTTAACTGTACCATTGGGCTTTAAACCGTTCTACCAGTATGTGGAATTGTTATTGATACCAACTTTATGAAACACCCGGTACAAAAGGAGAAACTGACTGAGATATCAACGTACAGCCAAAACTAGGAACGTGCAATTTTAAACACAGCTTCCTTTTATGATGTAGGCGAGCACTAATAAAGGATTATTGGAAATTCATCCCCTAAGACCCCCTACGACGGAGCAGAGTCTCACACGGGCGTAACCGCGGGCAAAAGGTATTATTTAGTATTATATCTTGGTCATAAATATGAAATAAGTTATTTTTTTTATAAACGATTAATTTGTTATAATTTCGGGACGGTACATATTAAAAACTTATTTACATATGAATGTATTATATATTAACATTTAACTATGCTGTAAGTTAAGTCTCATGTACATAAACAATATATAAAAACTCTAAATTATTTTTCACACAACACAAAATGTACCGAAATTTGCTAAGTTAAGATGAAGCCTTACAAGAAAATCCTCTCTTAACACTTAATAATAAATTATCTCAATTATAAGGATACGTTTCTTGAGAATAATGAATTTTTAATATCGCATGAGGCGTTTTATACACGATTAGAGGCCCAGATTTTTTGTTATATAATTTTACCAAAACATTAGGTAAACTCACGCCTTTATGCCCAAAAAGGAAGCAAAGATAAAAGAAAGAGCACGTTTCCTCGTGCCTATTTTTTTCCATCTTTCTTTCTACCTTAAAGGGGTATCCCCTTAAAGTGAGGTCGGCGCAAGACACTTTTTAAGCATGTTGCGGAATGGATTTGGCTGAGTTTTTGCGACCGGCTGTCTGCCTGACTTCAACCTCCTCTGGGGTTCCAGTCCGGAAAAATTAAATTAGAAAATTCTCTTTTCCCAACCTGGGCATCTAACCCAGGACCTCCCAGTCTACAGTCACTTGCTGACCAAAGAGACGAGCCTATTTTATGCCACAATAAACACATATTACGATTGGTCGACCCTGGAATTTGAAGCCTGGATTACTCCGTTCTAAGCCTAAGTACACTGCTACCTAATGATTTGATTTTAATTTATCTACGAATATATCAACATGATCTCCGTGATCAAACAGAAACAAAGGGAGGGTTTGTATGTTCAATATCTTGAACTTATCAGAAATAATCAGGATGTTTGCCTTCTAAAGAATGTTTACGGTGTTATCTCCTTTTGATATATTTCGTTTATAACAGAGGCCGAAAAAGAGCAAGTGACGGTTATTGATCTCTAACATAACATAAGCTCACGCCTGTATCCCCGAAGGGGTAGGCAGAGGCGTACTAGAGAACTAGAACATCCACATTTCGCCGAGCCTAGTTCGGTCCCAGATGTGATAGGGGGCGAGCCTATCGCCATATCGGGCACAAATTCCAGACTCCGGGCTGATATGGAAAAATCCAATATCACTTTGCCCGACCCGGGGATCGAACCCGAGACCTCAGAGCCGTAGTCGCACCGAAATACCACCACGCCACGGAGGCAGTCAGAAGAATTGATCTCTAATTCCCACATTTAGTATTTTTTATAGATTTAAATATAGAACTCGGTGGCGTAGTTGTATTGCGGTACGACTACCGTCCTAGGGTCTCGGGTCGATTCTCATTGGTCGTTTGCCAGTCTCTGCTTTAAAAAAATAAATGTGAAGTTACCACACTTCTGTAGACATTTTTATAACTGGAACTACTGAACCGGATTTTTAGGACTAGGAAGTTATATTGATCCGGTGACGTGATTTCTGCTTGCGAACCGGATTTTTGTTATCTCTTGCTATAAGATTTTATGGCCAGTGATCCTGGCGATTAGGCACCATAATTTTATGTTTCTTTCTAGCATGTGTTATTAGAATTCTTACATTTTATCTTAGTAATCATCTAACCAATGTTTATTGAAATTAGTTTCCTTATTTGCATTTGATCATCACCCTGCAACTATAATTATCACAGAGGTCTGAAAATGTAATCATATAATTTATTCCTCCGTGGCGCAGCGGGCGAGTATTTTCGAGAGGGCGATTCCAGCATTGAGACATATGTTTGTGTGGCCCACAGATATTTGTTTCAAGTCTGGTGTTGTGAGACTGAAAGTCTCTCATAGTCTCTGACACCTACGATACGGGTTGTAGTGGCTAGTGTGGGGTCAGGACAAGGTGTGACTGTTGGGTGTATTTATTATTTATTATTATTCATAAAATTGTTGTATTGTATTGCGTATCGTTGCGTTGCGTTGTATTGTGTTGTGTTGCGTTGCGTTGCGTTGTGTTGTATTGTATTGTACCTCTATTGTATTACGAATAAAAATATTTACGAAAGTAACTCCGTGGGATTATTTCTTTATTGCCTTTGATCAGCTTGTCAAACTGGCTGCCGCCTTGAGGCGATTGGTTCCAAATTTCCTCCTTTCTTAAAGGTCATTCAATGAATAAATAAATCCTATACTACGTTATAAATCTATCCTACCTCTATATTCCATGGTTATCTTTTTTTCGATTTAGGATTTGAATCTCAGATCTCACGCTTCTCAGCGTAAGCACGCAGCGAATAGACCAATCTGACTGTTTAAACTAGCCGTAAAACGACTTAACATTACGCAGTTGTAATAAATACTACGTGCATTAATTTGATTCCCTTTCAATGGACCTTCAACAAAGACCTTGCGTGAGTAATAGTCTACCATCCACTAGCATGATATTGTTGCTTAATAAAACTTGCTTGCATACTGATTTCTTAAGTTTACGTGAATATTATACATTGAAATAAAACTATTCTTACGGATTATATCACGATTAGGTTTTATTTATTATTCCGGACGTTTCGACGACTTTGCTTTTTTTTTTGCTTTGTTGTCTGACCCGTGACAACGAAGACTGCAAAGCCTTCGAAACGTCGGGAATAATAATTAAAACCTAATCGTGATATAATCCGTAAGAATAGTTTTATTTCAATGAAACTTGCTTGCTTAGGATTTTATTTACATACATAGCGAACTTCGACAAAGTCTAAATCTAAGAAACGAACTCAGTGAGGATTTGGAATTCTTAAATCGAATTATGATTTATTCCAAGTCATTTTTTACAAGAAAATCTTTGCTTCATCTGCAGGGTTACTGTGACCTCTTATAGCAGTATTATTATAATCGTTCTTCGTTTGTTTTGTATGGGAATCGGTGCAAGTAAAATTATAATAATGCTGCTATAAGAGATGATGGTAACCTCCCTGTCTGTCAGTCTGTTTTTCTTGTAAATAATGGCTCGGACTAAGTCGAAGTTCGATTTAAAATTCCAAATCCTCACTAAGTTCGTTTCTTTGACTCCAGACTTAGTCGAAGTTCGCTCTATAGATCTCAGCCATAGACTCACGCCTCTTTTCCATAGGGGTAGGCAGAGACAACGGATTGCCCCTTGCTGCGATCCTCATACACCTCTTTCGCCTCATTCAGTCTCAAACAATACATTTTTCATGCATGCACGTCGATTTAGGGTACTTTTTGACCGACTTCCAAATAGGAGAAGATCCTCAATTCTGTATTTTTTATGTATGTTACGCGATATCTCCACCAAATGTGGACCGATTTTCAAAATTATTTTTGTGTTCGATAGAGTATCAACTTGAGTATTCGTAAAATTTCTGATATTTCATTATATCGGGATATGGTGATAAGGAACTATACTATCGTGCGACGGAATTATGGACGGAAATAGATTACATTGCTCTGGGGGGTTTCCACCACCTCTTATAGCAGTATTATTATAGTCTTACTTAGTTCTTTTTTGTACGGGAATCGGTACAAGTAAGATTATAGTAATATTGCTATAAGTGGTGGTGGTAACCCCCCTGTTTCCTGGATCTAATGACAAAATACTTTCCTTAACGTAATTCATATTTGACTATAAAATATCCATTAAAATATAGTCTTTATAGCTGGCCGACTAATTTGTAGTCGATTGCATAAAATTATCACCTGCAGCTATTGACTATATTGTAAAACAACGCAATACTAAATTCGCGTGTATTGTAGTATAAATAATAGCTATTTATGTGTTATGAAAGAACAGGGGGGTTACCACCACCTCTTATAGCAGTATTATTATAATCTACGTTTTTTTTGGACGGGAATCGGATCAAGCAAGATTGTAATAATATTGCTATAAATGGTGGCGGTAACCCCCCAGCATCTATATTACTATGCAATGAAAAGTCAGTTTCGTAATTGTTATAATGGTTTTTGGATCTTAGGCCCAACACAGACATATTTAGTTTAATTGTGATGTTTTATAGCAGATACTGGCAGCGAGCAGATGGGTCACCTGATGGTAAGTGATCTCCACATAGACACCCAAGACACAAAGAATCATGGGTGCGTTACTAACCTAAAAGGAGGGAATGGAAGGGGGGAAAAGGGATTGGCAAGGGGGGGATAGTACAATGGGCTTTTTTATCAGTAAGGAGTTGACCTCAAGCAAGCACTAAGCAGTCGATCTTAAAAATTAAGGTAAGTCCTTTCTGCGACATGCTTGAAAAAGTGTGTTGCACCGACCCCACATTAAGGTGGGATAAGAAAAATAGACTAATTCTTCAAGCTCACGCCTGAATCCCCGAAGAGGTAGGCAAAGGCGCACTAGCGAACTAGAACACCCAGATTTCGCCGAGCTTAGTTCCATCCCATATGTGATAGGGGGCGAGCCCATCGCCATATCGGGCACGAATTCCTCACTTCACGCTGATATCACTTTGCCCAACCTGCGGATCGAACCCGAGACCCCAGGACGATAGTTGTACCGCACACGCAATAGCACTACGCCACCGAGGCAGTTACTTCTTCAAGTTATATTACATATTTTCTTTGTGAGAGAAACTGTATAAAATTCATATTTTCTTTATTAGGTCTTGTATATTTCAAATTAGCCTTTATCAAGTACTGTCATAAAGGCTATTTCTGTTAAAGTATGATGTTTCCCCTCTGTGACTTTTAATGTGTAATGTCATTTTACTCCTCTGTACCAAAGAGATTTAATATTACTAACTATAGTTAAAAGTACCCTAAACCGACGTGCATGCATGAAGAATGTAATCAGACTGAATGAGGCGAAAGAGGTGTGTAAGGATCGTAGCAAATGGAAATCCGTTGACTCTGCCTACCCCTATGGGAAAAAGGCGTGAGTCTATGTATGTATGTAACTATAGAGGGGCTATAAAACAAGTTTCCATACAAAAAAATTGATCTCAAAGTTCAATACAGCCATCAACCACTTATTACAATGCGAGGGCGATTATTACAATTAAAATCCTAGAATGTTTTGGAATGGTTAAGAATCACGTAAGATAAGTTTATTCTTTCAATATTATTACGCTGGCCGGCCTGGCGCGCGTATATTTCAAATAAACTGAGCGACTTATGACCACTAGGTCATAACTTTTTGATAAAAAAAAAAAATCAAAATATTTATTGAATCCATGAAATGTTACTACATTATTTAGATTCCTTCAAAGTTCCTCTACCACCAGTTCGGAAGGCCGTTTCGCCAGAGAAGAACGGGCAAGAAACTCTGGCGTTGCTCTTTTAAATGCCAGTTGACAATAAATGCTTATAAAGTACCATATACAAAAAAGACATATAAATTAGAGCAGCTAAATCACCAAGAAAATACATACAAATGAATTTTTGTAGTAATAATCGTGTATCAATGATTGCAACCTGTTTTGTATGAAATAAAAAATACAAATAAAAACATACAAAAAATACAATACAATGGCTCACTGAGTGACCCCACGGCCACGGTGAATTTAGTTGAGATAATTAAAAACAAGCTAGGTAGACCAGTCCACACAAGCAGCACCCGTTCACGAGTATGACGCATGTGCCAGCCATCGACCTCCTCAACTATGTTGCAGGGAAGTGATCGATCCGGCACACGACGCCGCCACAAGCACAGACCTTAAGAGAGCGTGACTACCAGGCCCGATGGCACTAAATGTAAGAAATCGCCGCAAAAAGAACACCGCCGCCACGAAAGCCACACAGCATCACTATCACAAGTTTTGTGCTGTTGTCCCGTCTCTATGCTGGTGGTAGGATATTCGTATCCGACCGGATGGCGACCACCGTACACATGGTGCTAAAACCTGCCATAGTGACCCACACTCCGCGTGTGGTTCGCGTTCCAGGATCAGCCAGTGTACTTCCGGTTCTCTCGAGGGGCTTGCGGCATGACTTGATGTTTGGTTGAGACGGGTATGGGGGGTATCCCTGTATCTGCGTCGGTCGTCCGTCTGTCTTGTCGCAAGCCTCTCGATTTGCTTCTTCGGTCTTCGGATTCGGAGTGTGAAGAAGCATAAATAGGCCGGCATGATTCTGACGACCACTGATAAACAGTGTTTGTCAGTGGTCGCTAGTTTTTTTGGACTGCACTACGCTTACCATCAGGTGCAGTGTAGTCACTTTGCCGTGCCCGGATAAAAAAAAAAAAAAAAAAAAAAAAAAAAATATATACTGTTGAATATCTTTGCTTTGTACATAAGGGAGATATTTTTTTCTCAACGTCTTTCGAATTTATCCTGACAATGTGATGACTCCTTTGGGAAAAGACATGAAGTGCCATCTCTGTTTGAGAAGGTTATATCAAAGCAAAATTTTTGTCTGTATTCACTTGGCAAGTACCTTCTAAATATGTTTTTCATCAAAAATTCTGGATGATATGAAGATAGGCTCGCCTCTTAACTGGGACGGAAGTAATCTCAGCGAAATATGGGTGTTTTAGAGCGTCTCAGCCTTCCCCTTCGAGAATACACGCGTGAGCTTATGTATGTAATTCGGGCTTATTCTGGCGAGTTTTCTGGTGGCCTAATTCCTCCTCTCTTTCCCAGTCTCTATTTCCTTCCTTTTTTGTAGGCAATACACCCATGATACATTTGTGTCTGGGGTGTCTATGGGCGGTGGAAGTCACTTACCATCAGGTGACCTACCTGTTCGTTTGCCAGTATTTGCTACAAAAAATGTATTTCGAGTGTGTAGGAAAGTGAACTGCTAGCCTTGTCATCAAAGTATTTCACGACGAAATGGCGTTGACCAATGCAAATATGTTTTTAATGTGGCTAGTTTATTGCAAGTTATAAAAATAAATGATGCATCACACTTTCGTGTTACTCAATCTGTTACGAGTTGCGAGTCGTTTACGTAACTAACGTTCGAGATAATTTTCGGATGTACAGTGCCATTCACATTTTGAAGAGTGCTCATGCATACGGCGTAAAAGTATTGTGTGCGACCAGACTAAATGCGTAACTCACTAGTTTTTATAGAACTAATGCACGATCTGACGACTACCTCGGTGGCGTGGTGGTATTTCGGTACGACTACCGTCCTGAGGTCTCGGGTTCGATCCCCGGGTCGGGCAAAGTGATTTTGGATTTTTCCATATCAGCCTGGAGTCTGGAAATTGTGCCCGATATGGCGATAGGCTCGCCCCCTATCACATCTGGGACGGAACTAAGCTCGGCGAAATGTTGGTGTATTGGCTAGTGCGCCTCAGCCTACCCCTTCGGGGATACAGGCGTGAGCTTATGTAAAAAAACTACATAAAACAATTTGTATAAATAACATAAATTCCCCGCGTAACAATATGTCGAGAAACCCTGCCGATTTACGAAGCTTTTGAACGAAAAAGGCCATGTTCAATTATTTAGCCGCATTAACATATAAAATACTTGTAGTCTGGAGAATGTAATTCCAATAGGATAACATCTTCATGAAAATTCTGCCTAATTACCATTTCAAGGGAGAACGCTGAGCTGTAATTATCTGCGACTTACCTTTGGGAAATTGAAGTTAGTCTAACATGGATAATAACTTTTGGCAGAGATATAGCGATATTAACATACCTATACATATCTTTTGGTGAACCTTTTCTTTCTACCTGCCCTTATCCCACCTTAATGTAGTGGCGCAACACACTTTTTCAAGCATGTTACAGAGAGGTTTTGGCTTACTGTTTACGACCGACCCGTCTGCCTGACGTCAAACCTCTATGAGGGATCCAGTCACGGGCAAATTAAATTAGAAAATCTGCTTTGCTCGTCTTGGGAATCGAACTCAGGACCTCCCGGTCCACACCCTATACATGCTGCCACTAGACCAAGGAGGCGACATCGTATTGTGAACCATCATTTTACAAAAACAAGGCGGTCAAAAATAATTTACTACATACATAGTCTCACGCCTGTTTCCCCAAAGGGGTAGGCAGAGGCACACTAGCGAACCAGAACACCCACATTTCGCCGAGCTTATTTCCGTCCCAGATGTGATAGGAAGCCAGTCTTTGACCATACCGTGCACAAAACTCTGGGCTCATACTAAATCGAAAAAACCCAATATCATTTTGCCGAACCCGAGACTATGTTTTGTTTTTTACGGTAATCGGTACAAGTAAGATTATAATAATACTGCTATAAGAGGTGGTGGTAACCCCCCAGGACGGTAGGCGTACCGAAATACAACTACGGCACCGAAGAAGGTCGCCGGTTCGAATTAGATCTAAAGAGCTCCGCGAAGAATGAATATGTTTAGGCTAACACCAAAATAGTATGAAAGGGTAAAGAAGAAAAAAGTAAATATTTTTCTGTAGACAACAATAAGGTTTCAGGATTGCTGTTTGTGTATGGATACTTCGAATAACTTATTGTGAAATCGTGTCTGATAGAGAAAAGATGGGCCGTTTACAAAGAGATTTAATATTTCTAACTATAGGGGCTACCAAGCAAGTTTCCATACAAAATAAAAAATGATCTGAAACGACAGTAACGCCACTTTTTACAATTCGAGGGCGCTTATTAAAAATTTACATGTTCTGTGAATTTTCAAGAATCACGTTTTTTAAAGAAATAAAAAAATATTTTTTAATTTTAATTTCAATTGAAGTTTTTCAAATTGGGCGAACAATCTATTCAGGGATCAAAATTATTTCAGCCGGTCGTAAAAACTAAGCCAAATCCTTTCTGAAACATGCTTGAAAACCTGTATTGCGCCGACCCCACATTAAGGTAACACTAAACAGTGGCACAGTTCTAAACCCACTAAAAGATTTTGGTCAATATAAGCTGATCAAACGCAAACTCACATGAATGTATGAATTACGTGTAAATCTGTAGGTCAAAAACTTAAACCAAAAATCTGGTCAAGGCCAAGGTCTTTGAAGTTTGAACGGAGCCAAATTGCACTGCGACCTTATGATATTTAACAATCAACCTTCGGGAATTCCTAAAATTTTAAATGTAAAAAATCACAAGTTTGAAATTACGGACCGATTTCAAATCCGATTGTGACCAAATTAATATGGGACCCTTGAAATAAGCTCTATCGAACACAAAGAATTTTGAAAATCGGTCCACATTTGGCGGAGATATCGCGTAACATACATAAAAAAATACAGACGAATAAAGGACCTTCTCATTTTTAGAATTTGGTCGAAAATATATTAGTTTGTGGTATTATGAGATAGATAGCTCTTCTTTCCTTCTATATACCATTATCCCACCATAATAGGGGGTCGGCGGAACACACTTTTTTAAATGATTCGGTTAAACCTACCGACTTCAAAAAAAGGAGGAGGTCCCCAAATTCGTCTGTTTTTTATGTATGTTACGCGATAACATAACATAACATAACATAAGCTCACGCCTGTATCCCCGTAGGGGTAGGCAGAGGCGCACTAGCGAACTAGAACACCCACATTTCGCCGAGCTTAGTTCCGTCCCAGATGTGATAGGGGGCGAGCCTATCACCATATCGGGCACAAATTCCAGACTCCGGGCTGATATGGAAAAATCCAATATCACTTTGCCCGACTCGGGGATCGAACCCGAGACCTCAGAACCGTAGTCGCACCGAAATACCACCACGCCACCGAGGCAGTCCACGCGATATCTCCACCAAAAGTGGACCGATTTTCAAAATTATTTTTGTGTTCTTTTTGTGGTCCAATATAAGATCACGATCAGTTTTGAAGTCGGTCTGTTAAGTTTTTAAACTTTGATTAGTTTAAGTTGTAAAAAACTGTGCCTGACGTCAATCCACATGTACGAGTTATATTCGTCTCTATAATAGAATGCTCATAATGGGGCTTACTTATAAAACAGTATAACTGACCAAATGGTACAGAATAGCCTGTCCCTTTTATTTTCAAACGATGTGACAAGGATGCCGGTGACAGCCTATACTTAGCCATTTGCTCAGCTAAACTGGTTTTATAATTAGGCCCAATATGAAGAAAGGTTTTATTAAAAAGGCGAGGAAATATTCTTATTATTTATTTCTTAAAAATACATGTTATTAAAAATATTAAAATTACGTATCACATTTAATTCTGCCATCTTACAGCTAATTTGTTGATTTAAACGTTGTACTTAATGGTATTGCTGTGATTTAACGTGTCGATGGTTCGTGGTGATTTTTAAAATAAATCAATGAATCTTTAATAAATTTTTCTGGACGTTTGTTAAGTTAAAGCTAATTTTAATAAAAAAAATATTTTATTATGTAGAAGTGCAACTGTTATTCTCGCTAGTCAACATAAATGGACTTCAAGCTGATTATATATTGACTGACTATTATACACAAATTTTGTAAATAAACAAAATATTTTGAATGACATACAAACATTAAAAATACAATCACAACTTATAAGTGTTTATGCCTCACTAATCTACAATTAATATGTTTAAAAATATTTCAACCGACCAATAAATTAGCATTCTATTATAAAAGAAATCTTAATTACTACTAAAATGGTGTCTTGACTTTTCAAAGGATTATTTTATACTACTTTCTACTTAAGGATCCATAAAGCATTAAACTTAATTAAGCCTCCGTGGCGCAGCGGGCGAGTAGCCGGCTGTGAAGCGAGAGGCCGCGGGTTCGATCCCCGCACTGAGACAAATGTTTGTATGGCCTACAGATATTTGTTTCGGGTCTGGGTGTTGTGAGACCAAAAGTCTCTCGTAGTTCCTGATACCCACGACTCAAGACTCGATCTTAGTGTGGGGTCAGGACTATGTATGTGACTGTTGGGTGTTATTTATTTATTTATTTATTATTTATAACTCCTTAGAAATCTGGGAATGAGGGACTCAACTACGCCAACTGTTGTTTTTAAAAAATCTTTTCAAGTACTTAATAAAATAATACCAAATGATTATTATTTATATCGTTTAAAGGCGCTCAAACTATTGCGGCCCGAGAAGGAATATTTTTGACAATCGAGTATATATCGAGATCGATGCGCGTCTATAAAAGTATTTCTTTCTTTCTACCTGCCCGTATCTCACCTTAAAGTGGGGTCGGCGCAACACACTTTTTCAAGCATGTTGCAGAGAGGACTTGTCTTAGTTTTTACAACCGGTTGCCTGTCTGACGTTAACCCCCTATAAGGGATCCACTCCCGGGCAAATTAAATTAGAAAATTTGCTTTGTGCGACCTGGGAATCGAACCCAAGACCTCCCGGTCCACAGCCCATACATGCTGCCACTAGACCAAGGAGGCGACTCTTAAAGTAAAGTAAGTGCGCGTCTATAAAAGTATGAAATAAATATTAAGCAAATGTCATCGAAGTCGCTACGAATTCCATAGTCAATATTCCTGGTAGAGCCGCTGATATTGGAATAGTCTAAAAATACTAAGATAAGCAGCGATAGCTCAGTTGGGAATGATACGGACTGCCGAGACAAGTGTCGGAGGTTCGAAACCAACCCCAAAATGGAGCATACACCTCTGACTTTTCTATGTTAAGTGTATTTTCATTGTGAAATATCGCTTGCTATAACGGTGAAGGAAGCCATCGTGAGGAAACCTACATACCCGAGAATTTCTTTACAGGAATTTCGAAGGTATGTGAAGTTTACCAACCCGCATTAGGCCAGCGTGGTAAACTAAGGCCTAACCCCTCTCAATAGTAGAGGAGGCCCGTGCCTAGCAAGTGGGACAGTAATATTACAGGGCTCATATTATTATTATTATTTTTAAAAATACTTATCGTTTTTTAGAGATAAATATCTTAAATAGAAAAACATTCATCCATATTCTACATTTAATCACCGACCGATAAACTAGTTTTAAAATAAGATGTTTGTCAGAATATATTTGGGTATTCACGTGATCACCTCACGTGTTATGAAACGTGGATAACGACGTCACAAGATCTTAGATTTGATTATCGGAGATTTAAAAAAGACCTAGGAATAGAGCTTGGACCAGTTTCCGTATAATATGCTATATCTCACATTATATAAGTGACGGAAGAGCCTAGAAATAGCCCTCTCCTAATAGTAAAGTAGGCTAGTAATGGCGAAGGATGATAATTTCTAAAAGTGAAGCTGATGTTAGTTTATCTTTGAATTAATATCAATTTATTAACAAACAATTTGGTAAAGCCGGAAGGAATTGTGTTGTATGAATCCTTCGTCACTGTAGGATAATATAATATGCAACAAAATATTCCTTGACTGCCTCGGTGACGTGGTGGTATTTCGGTACGACTACGGTTCTGAGGTCTCGGGTTAGATCCCGGGTCGGGCAAAGTGATATTGGATTTTTCCATATCAGCCCGGAGTCTGGAATTTGTGCCCGATATGGCGATAGGCTCGCCCCCTATCACATCTGGAACGAAACTAAGCTCGGCGAAACGTGGGTGTACTAGTTCGCTAGTGCGCCTCTGCCTACCCCTTCGGGGATACAGGCGTGAGCTTATGTTATGTTATGTGTAAAATATTCCTAATATGTCTTTAAATTCAGACTGGTAAATTCAATATTATTATATAGAAATCAGCAGCAGAGGGGGCTGAAATCACTGAATCGCATAAAACTATGTCAATTCCTATCTGCAACATTCTTAAATGCATGTATGTAGCGCTGACCCAACATTACAATAAGGCAAGAGGAAAGAAATTCAATATATCACATTGGATTCTAAATCTGCGATAGCTATTCAGGCAATAAATATCTTGTTCGAATGCTCTAGAAACGGCGTCGGTTCTATATTAGATTATGGATGAGCAAGTAGGCAATATTTTGTATTCAGATGCTACATTTATGGATAAAAACACAAAGGCATATTATAGTCTCGGAACATTATGTCATAATAAGAAACTTAGCTAATGCAGAACAACTTTCTCCGGTTGCATTTCTAACACAATTAAATCTAGAAATATTGTCGAAATAACGACTATGTCCGTCTTTATCACATTGACTCTGTCAAATTATATATAACTACGTAACTTGTTAACAATCCTACTGACCTTATGAATATTATTTTGTCCGGTGCTTTTAAAAAAACATAAAAAACGTATGAGACTTCAAACATTTTTAACTTCTTATTCATTAAATCTAATAACATAATAAAAATATATAATAGATATAAGAAAAGTTAATAAGAACTAAGTACGACACCTAGAAAAGAATTTACATGATTTGAATTATTCTCTAAAAGCTTGGCCTTTAAATATGGTCTTCAATTCTAAAATTCTCGTAAATCGATAATTAGCTAGTTACATTAAACGGGTTAGCCTTAGAATTGCTTTCAAACGATGAAGTGGAGACCACTAACATTAAAGACACTTTGTGTTATAAAAATCACAACCAAATTGCCGAGTTTATAGTCAGAAAGACTTAACAACCATAAATTCTAATAAACGCTAAGCAAAAAGTAAAGAAGACATAATTCGACTAAACAATCCAAAAGATAGAGCCCAGAATAATGAAGAAGGTCATACTTTTTCTCTTGTTTACGTCATATTTTAAACAGATTGTCAGGATTAGCTCACGGTTTTTCAGATAATCTAGTTTAAAATAGATTGTAGACAGTACTATTTTTGATTACAAGTATACAATTTTCTTTCATAATATTGCATTAATTTCTTGAATTACGGTGTAATAAACAAATCGAGATGACGACATAATGGCAAATATGTTATCTTTCAACAAAAATTCTACAGTCTGTCCTTAAAAATCTCTTACGATTGTACTGGTATTGTCATAAATATTACATAAGCCTCAAATAACCAGCGTCTCATTAAACATACTCGTGCTGTTTAAACCCATTTCTAAATATTCTACACCTCCATATTTATGAATCATGCCTTTGATTGAAGTGAAAGATCCTGCGAATAGAGCCGTGAGGGAGATAAGAGCAATGAAGATGTTCTTCCATAAGATCCAGTTGAAGCGGCCAAGTCCTCGTTCCCACTTGTGGATAGTGTTGATCACTGCTGGTGTCAAGAGGCCGAGACTTGAGAGGAAAATAGATCCGCTTAAGTTTATGAACAGTTCCAAGTCTGGGAATGCGGCTGCGATGGCAACTGAAATGAACATAAATTACGAATTGAGTGGGCTGTCTGGAGAGAACAAAAAGTGCCTTCATCAATGTTTCCAAACAATTAATCCAGAAATAAAAGCAGAGGATTTGTTAATTAATTCTTAACTAGACGGGAAAATTGACCAAATTTTCAGGACAATAAAAAATTATAATGTAGAAAATTAAGCTCCAAGTGTATATCATAAATATTTTAGATATCATTAGAAACTATTTAAATTGAATAGAACTGACATCAGAGCAGAACATTTTCTGTGAATACAACTTTGTGCTCCAAATTCAATACTTATGTTTATGCAAATAATTTAAAGCTGTAAAATGGTTTGTTCGTATACGAGGAGTGTTCTAGAATGGAAAATAATTGGATGTTTATGTCCCAAATGGTGTTTTTGTATATATTTAATTACGCCCATACTCGTCCCCTGTATCACAAAATATATCATACTAAATACCTCTAGGATCAAATCAAGATAATAATACCTGAAGCGACAACAGCACTTGTTCTGATAGTGATTTGTGAGAGGTTGTGATACCGCACGGAGATTTTGTCGCTCAGCTGTCTCCAAATCATCTCCATGGGCACATAGAATTGTAGACTGTAGGTGAAGAGGATTGCCAGAGCCATCAGAATCTTCGCGCTTTGTGAAAGCCTGTTGGGTAAATATCACAGACTGATGAACTGATTACTCCCAATCGATTTGTATGATATAAAATTAAGATGCCTCGGTGGCATGGATGTATGACTGTCGCGGTGGCGTGGTTGTATTTCGGTACGACTACCGTCCTGAGGTCTCGGGTTCGATCCCCGGGTCGGGCAAAGTGTTATTGGATTTATTCCATTTAGATTTAGTCTGGAATTTATGCCCGATATGGCGATAGGCTCGCCCCCTATCACATCTGGGACGGAACTAAGCTCGACGAAATGTGGGTGTTTTAGTTCGCTAGTGCGCCTCTGCCTACCCCTTCGGGGATACAGGCGTTAGTTTATGTTATGTGTTTTTTTAAGATTAAGATGATGGAAAAAGGTGTACCTAGGCTAAAATACAAACAAACTTACCAATCATCAGCTGGTAAATTCAACGTAACACTTCCCCGAACACTGTCTCCATATTTAATGTATCCAAAGAACCCGACTATGCCATACAACGATATCACTATCGTCATGGCGATGTTGAGGACTCCTGGACAACCGAGGAACTGCTGTGGCTTGGCCATCTCGTTCTCCACCGGCATCACCACGCCGATACCTTCCATCGCAAATATTACTGTGCTGAAAAATATTGTTAGTACAGTAAATATTTAAAGGACAATCATTATCATATCAATACCAAGATGATCCTATGGTGGTGGAATTTGCTCTTCTTCTTTAATTTGCCCTTATGTTAAAATCCAATTTCGCTAATTCGTTTAATATGAGTGTTATCATTTTGAAGATATAATTTTTTCGGCTATGGGGTAACTTTGCCATCTTAACATAAAAAGGCCAATTATATTTGAAATGTAATAAGCGACATTACAACGAACTAAATACAAGTCAATGAACTTAATAGAACCATTGTCATTGACCGGATGTCGCTTATCCCCATAACAGAAAAAATATGTATTTTTACATCAATATGATATAATTATTACACCTATTACTTCTACTTTAGCTTTCTAGATGAAACACAAACAGACTAGTTTAAACCATCTCAAAGCACGCTTGCAACTTGTAGATGTGATTTCCCATGTTGTGCATATTATAGAACATCTTGGATTTCTATGTCAGTTCACAGCATATCCAGATTCGTAATGCTGCTCAACAAGAGATGTAAGCAGAAAGTGACAAAGTGAAAATATTTTGAAATAAAACTGTTATGGAATACTTTCTTTGAACTTCAAAAAATGACCGTGACAAAAAAGCAATTTGTAGCATAGCGATGATTAGCATAATAAGTATGCTCTGTACCATTGGACGTTATATTACGTCTTGCTAAATGCAAATTAAGAAAAACAGCCTTAAGGCACTTTTCAGTTACAACAAATTATGTAAGGATTATATTTTCCAAACAATCATTGAATATACTAAAGATTTTGGCCATGGCCAAAATTATAACTTTTTACGTAGATGCTAATTATACGACCTAATGCATAATAACCTACGTAACTAATGAAATAGTTGACAACTTTAAAATGTCAATTCGCTTTAACATCACGATAGAGATTCATTACAAATTAAAAATAAATCAATGAAATATAAAAAATATCTTCGGCGCCATTTGTTACTAAAAATACTTCTTAGAAGATGCAATTTTTAAAACGGTCATCTGTCCACAAGGTTATTTTACATCAGCCGCTTTGATTGATGAACAACACCGCCTGCATACTAATTTCCAAATTAAATCAGCGCACGTACTTGAAGAATGCAGCCACAAATTGGGTCGTGACCCTGAGAAAGTGACTGATCAAGCAAAGGGGCTATGACGGCTCCTTGAGAACTAGCTTAACTTTGTGCATAAGTTTTCAACTTCTACAAATTCCATTAAAGCTGTTTGTTACATGATAGAATAAGTTGGGATAGTTGTAGCTTGCGAGTATCTTATCTTTACTGAAATAATATCAAGTAGTGCCTTCAAAGGATTTAAGCGAAAAAGCAAGTTTCGACGTCTGTCTGACGTTAACATTGCTGCAGATAAAGTATCTGGTTTCATTGATCAAGCGTTTTTGTCTTACCGTTTTTTGGAAACATTATGATGATGATGTACTGACTTGTTCAAATGTGCCCTTCGCATTTTTCTTAAGAATAAAATACAAAATTATTATCCTTACCTGATAAAAAGAGGCCATTGCGTCACACTGGCGACCATTGGCCTTTCTTTGGGGTTCGGCAGGTCATTGAAGATATAGTACATGGTGATACCGAAGCAAATCACCAGGAATACATTCGCGATGGCAGAGAAGGGCACGAGGTACTTCAGGTTTCGTATCTGGCAGATCAACACCAAAGGGACCAGAGTCAAGGCGCAGTATGCCTCAACAGATAGCTGATATTCTGGTATGTAGACGTCGAGGACCTGGAATGTGAAGTCAGAAATAGATTATGTAGCTATGATGTAAGGTCAACACTGGAAACGCTTTCCTATTGGTTTTCGATTCGCTACGAATAATAACGATAACTGTATCATTAAAGTTGGCGACTAGTAGCAAAATGCTCAAACAGTTTTCATTGATAACTGATACAACTACAAAATTGGCCGTAGCGGCGCTGTGTCGTATTGGCCCACACTCACCGGCGAATATCCTGTTGCAGGGTCGATACCCGTGCCAAGACAAATGTTTGTGTGCACGAATTTATTGCGGTGTAGTGTGCTGAGATGTGAGATCGATAGTCTCTCATAGTAACACGCGTCAAAAGACTCAAACTTTTATTTGAGTGTAGAAATGGTATTGCTATGAAGTGACTATGTGTGTGACTGTTCCCATGTATGTATGATCCTACAAGGTATTCTTGTGCAAGTTATTTTAACAAGAAAACTGATTAAGAACTTTCCCGGGCAGTAAGTTCCAACATAAATATACTAAATGACACTCAAAAATTGTCAACCGACAAAAATTTTGCTCCCGAATCACTCACCTCTTTAAAATTTTCGGCAATGAACACAATGTACACGCAAAGTGCTGCTAAGTAAGTGGCTGTCATTGCGTAATCCACGAGTGTCCTGAAAATTCAAATAATTCAAATATTTGCGGTAATGCTTGTCCCAAAGAATTTAGCGTACATTCCTAAATCAATATTAAGAGGACCTGAGACAATTTCAGCAATGTGAATCATGTTGTAATTTTGATGTCATTTCTGTTCAGTTAGGTATTGAGGCCATTCATTTATTGCGAAAGTCGATTCAGGGGGAGGGAGGGTCAACCATGTGTTATTTTTTCTTAAAAGGGGGCGGAAAGGAGCCTTTATGGATGATGAAAGTGGGTTTCACGTCAGGTAGATAAAAATGAAGCCGTATCCTTTCTGCAATAAGCTTGAGTAAATGTGTTGCGATAACCTGCTATTGCAGTGGTTTAAGTATAGATGAAAGAAGTTCTGAGTGGTAGAGCCAAGCTGTAGACAGTTACGTCTACAGCACGAATGGGCCGGCTCGAAAGGTTTGATACCACTGTCACAGAGAAAACCTAGGTAAAGTGGCAGCTCGCTGGCGCGTTTCGTTCGGTGAGTGAGATTTCCGTTGGCCCAATTCCCCCTTCCTTCTTTCCCAATTTGTATTTCCCTCCCTTTAGGTTGGCAACGCACCCATGATTGTTTTTGTGTCTTGGGTGTCTATGGGCGGTGGAGATCACTTATCATCAGGTGACCCAACAGCTCGTTTGCAAGTCTCTGCTATAAAAAAAAATCATCCTCCGGGGATTCAGTCCCAGGAATATTTAGTTAGAAAAACGTAGACCGACCAGGGATTTGAACCCAGAACTATCCACTAATGCAAGAAGGCGACGACTAGAGCTGACACTTACTTTTTGAAAAAACATGAAAAAAAAAATGCTTCATAACATATTGCAACGAAACCGCTCATTAATGTACTTTATTGACGACGAGTAAAGCGCAGTTTAGGTAATATCTAAGAGCTCGCTCTTCACAAACTTAAGCTTCCGCGTATCAGCAAATGTTAGGCAAAAAGTTCTGAGACTTCTAATACCAGTGGCATCTAAAGATGTTAAGCTAAAATCCAACAAGCGCTTCAATTTAGTATGGCACTATCCACGGATGAAACTCACTTAGCAAAGTTCGCCCACGGCCGCAATCTCTTCGGTCCGAACTGTAGTGCAGCGCCGCATGTTTCTGCGAAACCCATCGAGGGCTTTTTCGCTTCGACACACACTTCCTGAGAAGTTTTCACCTGGATGAAGTAACGAGCGAAGAAGTTATGAAATGTTTGATAGAATTTCACAGTTGTATAAATTGCGTGATTGCAAGTTTGTTTTTGTAAGATAATTCTAAACATTTTCTACTAATAAATAGGTTAATTCAAAGAGGAATAGCACCGGTTTCGGAAACGTGAGAAAACTTGAGCAATTAAGAAATCTCCACAAGAATTCTCGAATGTACCTATGTGAAGGCTGTTGCTGTACAAGATAGACCAATGAGGTGGATTAAGACTTACCCCTCTCATTAATAAAGGAGGTCCGTGCCCAGCAGTGGGACAGTAATTCGCTGATATTATTAAAACAAATGAACAAAATTAACGCCTTAATTGCCAAGTTGCAGATATCTCGTTGCTCAACACTTTTTAAAAGGCGCAAAATACAATCACGGACATTCTTTATTGTTATAACAGCCCGGTGCCCGGAATTTGTGCCCGATATGGCGATGGACTCGCTCCCTATCTTATCACATCTGGATCAGAATTGAGCGCGGCGAAATGTGGGTGTTCTTATTCCCTAATTCGCCTCTGCCTACCCCCATCAGGGATATAGACGTGTGTGTATCTATGTATGTATGTAAATACAATCATAAACATTTTCTCGCTGTACTATTATCTCTTTTTCCTGTAATAGGTTGACGATTCCACATATTTTTTCTGCTTTTTGCCAGGTTAAAGTTATTCTACTTTAAACTGTTTTATACTCACTAAAATGTATACGCAATGTGTGCAAATAAATCCAACTACAATTGTTCCTAGCGCTCCTGCCGCGAGACCGGAGTTTTTGAAGGCTGCAGGCATCGCCAGAATTCCAGATCCGAGTGAAGACTTCAGAAGATGAACCAATGAGCCGATGCTCCTGCAAGTAGTAGCAAGTATAATTTTATAATTGCCTAAGTTAGTAAACATGCGTGCGGTAGATAAGTAATTTGCCTTTGGACTTGAGCTATCTTGCTAGCTAACTTGCTATGGTAGAACGGGGCGGGACATGTCTTAGCTTCAGCACTGAGCCTCTTATAAAAATATTTACGTGTATCTCATATTTAAGAATAGTTTATCGCTTTGATTTTCAAAATAATTCATAAAGATGAGTAAATAACATGACATAACATAACATAAGCTCACGCCTGTATCCCCGAAGGGGTAGGCAGAGGCGCACTAGCGAACCAGAACACCCACATTTCGCCGAGCTTAGTTCCGTCCCAGATGTGATAGGGAGCGAGCCTATCGCCATATCGGGCACAAATTCCAGACTCCAGGCTGATATGGAAAAATCCAATATCACTTTGCCCGACCCGGGGATCGAACCCGAGACCTCAGAACTATAGTCGTACCGAAATACCACCATGCCACCGAGGCAGTTGAGTAAATGTTTGTATAAATTAGGGAAAGAGTAGCGGGATGGGAACTATCCTAACTTGAGCCCTTTGTAAAAATATATATGTGTTTCTCATATTTAAGAATAGTTTATCGCTTTCATTTTCAAACAGTTCTTAAGGATGAGTAAAGGTTTTTATAAATTAGGGACTGAATAGCGGCACCGCACGAGGTACCGCCATCCACACCGCCACGTAACGTACTAAGATAAATCTCGATTTAAATATAAGAATGAATTGTACCATAAATCAAGTTTAGGTGTAATTCTAGATTAGTAATATAGCTGCAAGTCGCCCTAAACGTGTTTTTAAAATCTAAATTTACCAAACGCCATAAAAAATGAGTTTCACGAAGAAAGTTACGAAGTAGTGAAGTATCTTTTAAAATTAAGGCAAAGGGGATAAAAAGTAAAAAGAGGTTAAAAAAATGGTGATAAGTGAACATTGCAAACAGTCTGTCGCCTCCTTGGTCTAGTGGCAGCATAAATGGGCTGTGGACTGAGAGGTCCTGGTTCGGTTCCCAGGACGGGCAAAGCAAATTTTATAATTTAATTTGCCCGGAACTGGATCTCTTAGAGGGGGTTGAAATCAGGCAGGCGCCCAGTCATAAAAACTAACTCAAATCCTTTGAAAAAGTGTGTTGCGCCGACCCCACATTAAGGTGGGATAAGGGCAGGAGTGAACATTGCAACCCTATTGTTATTACTATGTATATAAGAACTATCGTAAAACCAAAATCACACTTAATAAAAAAAATAATTTCAGTAAAAATAATTTTAGACATAAATAACGAGACTAAATTACGAGATGAACCAGAATTAACTTACGAATTGGGATGCGCCACTTTCCGATGCTCAAAAGGACTGTAGGCCTTCTCATTGATAACTTCCTTTGAGCCGAGACTCAATGTTGATTGAAATCCGGGATTTGATGCTAGATTTGCTCTGAAAATAAATGAAATGTATTAAAGATTTTTTTAGGATTATTGGATTAGTAAATATTTTCCGACGACCTGCTAAAGGTCGCAGGAAGTCGCTGGAAGCAGGCCGCTTCCAAGAGGTCGATCTGGAAATCTTTGGGGGAGGCCTATGTCCAGCAGTGGACGTCCTATGGCTGATGATGATGATGATGATGATGAAATGTTTATCTAAAAAAATCTTCATACAAGAGAGAAAGAGGAATCCTTTCCTGCCTTCTTAAAAAAAAGGAGTGCGTGTACTTTGGACACTTCTTAGGGCTGGCGCACATAAGGCAAAGCTCAGCGCAGAGCATGCCTACAAAGTTTCCTAAACTTGTGACACAATAGGCGAATTTCTATCTGAGTCTGCGCGCGGATGCGCTTTGATGCTCTTTAGGAAATTTACTTGAGTTAATTGATTTTGGATATTATTTCAATGAGGGCAATGTTGATAATAGTTTGACATCTAAAAATTTTCTGCACTGCGCTCCACCATATGTACACCGACGGATTTTGATGGGAAGTCTGACAGGGTGGGCGTCGCTTTTTAAAATTGTTTCATATTGTTCTCTAGAGCTGTGTTTGTTGTATTTAAGTGATGTGGTGTAATGCACCAGACAGTATAATGTGGAAACTATTTAACTGGTGATCGGTCGATTCGCCGAGTGAAGGTTATCTGAGGGACATCGCACTGGAAGTAATTACCGCCATAATCCCAGTAGGACCTTGAGATCATTCAAATCTGGGTCTCATGGTCATTATGAAAACATAATTGCTCTATTTACCTTGACATTGGCTAAATTATCGTATATGCGTGGAATCCATTATTTTTAAAAAACAAAAAGATGTACACCCTTACGGTAGCTACTACGTTTCCGAGACAGTCCCAACTTTTAACTCCTAAAATATGAGGCACGGGCAAAGACGCGTGTAAAAGTTAGTGCAATGATAAAAGGTTTTCGTTAAGCCATGAACTAAAACATATTCATAGTAACATATGTGTGTCAAGTGTTAATAAATCATTAATCGCGTCTCTAAGGGCTTCACAAGGAAAAACCACTTATGAGCCTCGAGATCGAGATCTTGACCATTAAGTACTTTAATACATTACTGTCATGATAACTATATAGGTTTATACTTTGGAATAAAACTATTTTTACGGATTCTATCACGATTTGGTTTTAATTTTTATGCCCGACGTTTCGTTTTATTTTATTCCAATATAATTCAAATTTAGTCCAATGAATAACATTAACATAAACCTAAAAAATCATTAGGTTTATACTTTGTAAGTAATGGTGAGATAATTTTCGGATAAATACTCAAGCGCGAGTAAATTTTTCTTCGCATGTATATGTCGTTCTACATTCGCTCTATGTAGAAACACGCGAAAACTTCCTTCTTTGTTGTTACGTTATAAGTTTAAATTATGCCTAAACTTAATTTAATGTTTGATTTAGTAAAATACTTCAAACAACATTGCAGAAAAACTATTAAGAAATGCGCAGTTAATACTCAGTAGAAACGGATGTTCGTAGATATTTACTCGCACTTGAGTATTTATCCGAAAGGAATCTCATCATTATAATTGTGAGCCAGTTCAAGTAGTAAAGATAAAAATAGTAGATACATTTATGTGTGTTAGGCATCGATATATTATTTACCTAGATGCACAGTTGACGCTCGGAAAAAGGGACAGCAAAGAAGTGCTTAAGCACTCGTATTGCCTACAGTTGGACGTCGATAGAATTCTAAATTTCAAAATTCAAATTAAAGAATGCTTGCTCATTTCGTTTAAAAACATACTTTATAACACGTGCTTAGGGTTATTTTTGTGTTGATTTAATTACAACTTGTGATCGTTTTCTTTGTTTTATTTCTGAGACCACTTTTTAGGAGGATATTTGCAAATAACTGTTTATCTAGGGTATAATATATTGATGGTGTTAGGGCCAAATATGAAAATGTTAGTCACAAATTAAAGTATTTAATAAAGACTGCCGCGGTGGCGTGGTGGTATTGCGATACGACCGTCGTCTTGAGGTTTCGGGCTAAATCCCTGGGTTGGTCAAAGAGATATTGGATTTTTCCATATCAGCCCGGAGTCTGGAATTTCTGCCCGATATGGCGACAGGCTTGCCCCCTATCACATCTTGGACAGAACTAAGCTCGGCGAAATGTGGATATAACTATCATTATCGAGAAGTACTTTACGTATAGGTACGTCTTTTGTGATGTATCAGAAAAGGCGCTTGGTCCTTCTACACCCAGACAAGGAACATAATATGCGGAAATGTGAAAATAAGGAGCTATATCAGAAATAAATGTCTTTTGATATTTAAAAGAAATGTGTTTTGAGGTTGAAAAGGTTAGTAATATTTTATTCTGGATACATCACACCTACGTTCGCATACGTGGAATAAATACTGTACAGTCAAACGCAGGAAAAGCAAAACACAAAATGCTGAATAAATTGAGAAAATGTGACGACGTGATATAAATAACAAACGGAATATTTATTTCCAAATCCTGCAGCTGTTTGTACCAATAGCTGTAATATTATTTAATATTTCTTTTATAGGCCGAGATCCGGCTGCAAGATCACTACGTTCATGATGTACTCGTATGTAGTCAAAATCTATTTTTTTACCTAAAATGTAAATGTAAATAACACCCAACAGTCACACACATTATGTATAATTATAAATGGGGTAATCTATTTTTGCCAAGGTGCCAATCAAAATTTGCCCGCGAGTATTTTTAAATTAAAGTAATATAAATAAATAAATAAATACACCCAACAGTTACACACCTAGCCCTGACCCTACACTAGGTATAACCTGTATCGGAGGTGTCAGAGACTATGAGAGACTTTAGGTCTCACAACACCCAGACTTGAAACAAATATCTGTAGGCCACACAAACATTTGCCTCAATGCGGGAATTGAACCCTTGGCCTCTCGTTTCACAGCCGGCTACTCGCCCGCTACGCCACGGAGGCTGTCGATTGCTGAAATATTATAATTATAATATATAATTATACATAAAATTTTGTTTTTGACTACACACGTACATGATGAACGTAGCCATCTTGCAGCCGGATCTCGGCCTATTATATATTTCGGACAAAAAGTACGAAGTTGGTACGGTATGTATGGAATTGTTTCTATGTTAATTGACAAATCAATAATGAACTCACGTCGAATTGAAATTGTCCAGGACAATGGTCCCTTTTTTCTCGTCGTGCCCCATCGCGGCCTTTGGTCTGAAACAAAGAATTGCTCATTTAGTATTCTTGAACTTTTTCTGCCCAAAATAAACAAGTTATTAAACATTCCGATTAACATTTTAAAAATGTTATTCTTGAGACATATTCGTAACATCAAGTTTTATAAAAAGCATTTTTAGAACACCACATACATAACATAAGCTCACGCTTGAATTCCCAAAGGGGTAGGCAGAGGCGCACTAGCGAACTAGAACACCACATTTCACAGAGCTTAGTTCCGTCGCAGAAGTGATAGGGATACCTATCGCTATATCGGGCACAAATTCCAGACTTCGGGGTGATATTGAAAAAACCCAATATTACACTGCCCGACCCGAAACCTCAGGACGATAGTCGTACCGAAATGCTGGCGAAATATTCAGCGCTTGAGTAAATAAATATAATTTAATAAGCGTAAGACCCGAAACAAATATCTGTCTGTGGGTCAGTTATTTGTTTCGGTGCGGGAATCGAACCCGCGGCCGCTCGTTCCACTGGCTAATTCGCCCGCTCTACCACAGAGGTTGTTTCTGAATAAGTATAATGCGTTTGTAAATACTCCCGCATTATAATTTTAAAGCAATTACTTTGCTCCTATAAGAGAATTACACGAGCATTTACGTATGTACCTACTTAATATGCGTTCGCATAATTATATCGGCGTTTCTGGAAAATCTAACGAGATCTATGTTACTGGAAAACAAGGCTTCGTTCACCATGACTCCATTAAAAAATATTATTGTAACAGCTACATTCCTTTAGACTTGTGCCCATAGAACACTTTATTTTCCGACTGCATATCTAAATCTTGATAATTGATCACATTTTGGTGGGACATGGGCGGGTTGGAAGAAAGATAGGGTATATTTTATTCCAAAACGTTAATTGTCCAGATGTATATCCATACTTATGTAACTAGTGGTCGTGCAGTGGTCCAAATTCGACCATAATTCATAAAAAATTGCTTTATGCAAATCTTCTCCATATATCGTTCAACCGATCGTTTTGATGAAATTCTCTGAAAAGTGGTACAATAATTTCGCTTCACGTATTTATATGCTTAATAATAAAAGTTTCTTTTTTGTATTTGTTTGAAATGAATAGGCTCAAAACCTACTGAATCGATTAGAAAAATTCTTTCACTTACGGAAAGCTATATTATTAGAGAGTAACATAAAAAAATAAAAATAAAATAAAAATAGCCTTTATTGCTGTACTTAATACTTAACAATTTAACTTTATTTATTTATTTTTTTAAGTTGACGTATGTATAAAATTTGTTTAATCTATTTAAAAAATTAAGTTATTGTATCGGCAACCGGTTCTTTTACAGCTTGTCCCTCGACGAAGGCCTCCTCTAAATCTTTCCATTATGTCCTGTCCTTTGCAATGCGTGACTATTCTGGACCAGCGATCTTTTGTCGTCTTCCCAACGTTTAGGTTGTCTACCTTTGTTCCTTTTACTATCACGTGGATACCATTCCGTAATTTGTCTCGTCCATTTCTCTTTTCTTCCCTCAACATGTGTCCTGTCCATCTCCATTATAAGCATTTGTATGTGTGTATATTTTTAGAAGTAACATAGGCAGTGTAGGAACCCTACATTTTCCGGGATTAAAACTATTAATCCCGGAAAATGTTCGGTTCCTGTGAGATATTCATGTAATAGAAGTCGCGTGCAACTACTAGTAAATTACAAACTCATTAGATACATCATTAACAATCACATCACATTGTCACAATTTATGCTGGTTGCCTCGAAGCGTGGACATACGAGTACATACCAGTTTGTGTTCTGCAATTAAGCGGCCATGAATTCCACCTGGCATGCTATATTTGAATGTTGTTTAAGGGCTAAAGAGCTCGTAAAACGTGTAAACGTGACTTAAATTAAAAATAACGGTTGTTGGAAATATGCATAAAGTTGAAGGAAAAAAATTGAATTATTCTATAAATTAGGTCTCCATGCTTTATTTTTATCCCCTTATCCCCACTTCAAATATAGGGTTGGCGTGACAGACATTTTATAGGCATGTTGCAGAAAGGATTTGGCCTTTGTTTTGACAACCGGCCGCCTATCTGACGTCAACCTTCTCTGGAATATCAAGAATCGTATAGATATACTCATATACTCTACCACTAGACCAAGGAGGTGACATACACGCTTTATTCTTTCCTTCTTTCTACCTGCTGTTATACCACGGTAATGTGGGGTCGGCACAACACACTTTTTAAAGCAAAGGTTTGCCTTTATTTTTACTACCGAGTCTGCCTGTCTGACGTCAACCCCCCTCTGGAGGAATACGCATATACACGCTTTATTATTAGATTATGTTCAGTACTCTTTATTTTTAAAGATTTTTTTTTACATTTTTAAATATATGCTATAAAAAAATACATTTAAAAATATTAAAATATTCCCTCGAATGGCGAGGCTCGGGACCCAAGCCACCGGCGGTTAGGACCCCAGAGTGAGGAATCTCCTCATAATTCGTGCCGTATCCAGTAATACTGCCTTCTGCATCTGGCTCTTGACCCAAACACCAACCGAGAGCCTCTTGATTGATTATTACGCTTTATTATTCTTTGTGATTGGCTGCTGGGAAAACGAAATAAAATCATCTCACTGGGTCATTTTACGAGAACTCTTCACAATAAATAAATAAATCACACCCAAAAACCACGCACACAGTTCTGACCCCACATTAAGATCAAGTCTTGTGTCGTGGGGATCAGGAACTTTGAGAGACTTTCGGTCTCACAACACATACACCCGAAACAAATCTGTGGGCTACCCAAACATTTGTCTCAGTGTAGGAATCAAACCCGTGGCCTCTTGTTTCATAGCGGGATACTCATCCGTTGCGCCACAGAGTCTATAGACAATAAAAAAGAAACATTTGTAAATTATAATAAATTTTAGAATTGGGTTTTTGAGAGAAAAAATTTAAAAAGCTTCTCCAAGCCTGTATTTTGGCTTGACCACGCATGAATATTCATACAGTGATATTTTCACATGTTTTTCTCGGGAAATTCCACCGCTGCGAGCTGAAAATGGGATAGACTAAAAATTATGCAGTGATTTTAACTTGATTTAACTTTTAGAGTATTTTTTTTAATGTAAGTTACGCGATATCTCCGCCAAGTGTGGAGCGATTCAAGATTCTTTTTGTATTCGATAGAGCTAATTTCAAGGATAGTCCCATCTAAATTTGGTCATGATCAGGTAAGTTTTGAAGTCGGGCCGTTAAGTTTTTAAGCTTTTTATTATTACTTCTTAGGTTTATGCGAATGTTATTCATTGAAATAAAACTATTTTTACGGATTCTATCACGATTTGGTTGTAATTTTTATGCCCGACGTTAGTTAGTTAGTCAACCCGTGACCACGAAGGCTGCAAAGCTTTCGAAACGGGCATAAAAATTAAAACCAAATCGTGATAGAATCCGTAAAAATAGTTTTACTTCAATTTTATGATTATTAGATAAACTTTGTGTTTAAAATATTTGAAGTATTATTTTGTGCAGAAGCCTGTAGCTCTATTGCCTTTTTCTACTAATCAGCCCGGAGTCTGGAATTTGTGTCCCATATGGCGGAAGGCACGCCCCCTATCACATCTGAGTGCCTAGTATGTAAAATCCGCAGTTGCGGACTTCGTTTCGGACGTTTTGCTATTCTATGTGGCTCACGTGTCCGACCGATATCGGTGCTATAAGTTTCGTTTAATACTATGATGTACACCGTTTGACAGCCCACTCTTCAGTGATTGACAATTATTTAATCCACGTGCATCTATATTAGTCTGTGCGATAGAGTATCGTTCCGATATCGTTCATCCGATAACGTTTTATAAAATAGACATCCTGGGACGGACTTGAGCTCGCCGAAATGTGTTCTAGTTATGAAGTTCGCCTCTACCTACCCAATCGTGGATACAGGCGTGAGTATATGTATTTAAGGACCACATGGTACTTTATATAACATTTTCAAAAGATTTATCCCACGGTTATGCGATAAATGCAACATTTTCTTTATAAGGTAAATCCATTCTCTTAATACCATTGTGTCAAGGCATTCAATGTGTTCATACTTACACAGTTATTATGTAACTAGGCCCTTTAGACTACATTTATCTGGTTAAATCAGCTGCTTTATGTGCAAGTAGAGGTTTATAATTTATTCATATAATGATTTCTTAGGTTCAGGTTCTCAGAAGAGGCTTCCTACAAACATGCAGGCGGTCGTGAAAACGTAGCCGAATCATACATCAATCATCAATCATACTACAACATGCTTAGACTAAGATCTATAGAACGAACCTCGACCAAGTTTGATTCAAAGAAACGAACTCAGTGGGGATTTGGTTTTTTTTTATCGAACTGCGACTTAGTCCGAGCAATTCTTACAAGAAAAACTGACTGACTGACAGACAGACTAAGCAAATAATTTGTTGTAAAAAAATAACTCGGACTTAGTCAAAGTTCGATTTAAAAATTCCAAATCTTTACTGAGTTCGTTTCTTTGACTTAGCCTTAGTTGAAGTTCGCTCTATAGATCTCAGGCCTCAGCCTTAAAGTATGCTACGCCGAACCCACATTAGGGTGGGATAAGGGCAGATGAAAAAAGATCTTTGACTACATGACTACTTACTTCACTGCTTCGTTTCACAAAACAAAACACGCAAAATATCGTCATGACACCGGATCCGAACCATCGAACTTTCGTCTCACAACCTACAACTCTCGCTTCGTCAAACAAATATGATAAAAAATAACATAACATAACATAAGCTCACGCTGTATCCCCGAAGGGGTAGGCAGAGGTGAACTAGCGAACACCTACATTTCGCCGAGCTTAGTTCCGTCCCAGATGTGATAGGGGGTGAGCCTGTCGCCATATCGGGCACAAATTCCAGACTCCCGGCTGATATGAAAAAATCCAATATCACTTTACCTGAGACCTTAGGACGGTAGTCGTACCAAAATACAACTACGCCACCGAGGCAGTCTAATATATATAGAGGTATATATGATAAAAAATATTAATAATAATTCCATACTGAAGTCGTAATATAATAATTTATTACATTAAGGGCCTCGTTCACCACCCTCGAGTAAAGTGTCAAGTAGGCTAATCGTCAGTTAAAGTCACCCGTAACTGAACGTGTGAATTTCACGACGTTCGAGTAGCATGCATCTTGTGATTAAACTGACCAGTCAGCTACTTGCCATGTCGTCTGCCAAGTAGCGCGTTTACTTGACGGTTAAAGTTTAAAGTAGGCAGTTAATTGTACATTTTATCGTAGTTAAATAAACTATAAAATCAAATTATAGTAGTCATACCTTAATAACGATGTTTAACGTTTTAAATGAACGTATTAACTGTAAAATAGCCTTTCATTTAAAAAATCAAGCAGTTTCAACAAAAATAAAATGCAATGCGGGTCACGCAAAACTCGTCCTTATTGACACACGATTTAGTACTTGTGTAACTATTTATATAGCAAAAAAGGGTCCGGTAGGTTTTTGTGTCATGTGGTGCGGACCCGCGACGAGTCACGACTGTTTTTTTGCCAAAATAAGATACTTTTGACGTAATATTGAACGAATGGGACGCAGGATTTGTGATATCATTCCCTTAACCAGTAAGTTGCTACTCAGAGCTCTAATTTTGCTTGTGAAATTAACAGAAGTTACTCGCAACTCTTACTTGGCAATTAACGCTAGTCAGAAAGTAACTAATCAACACTTTACTTGGAGTTGGTGAACGAGGCCCTAAGACTTGAGTGTCACAGAGTGTGTGTAACCAAGTGATAAACGAGGGTTCGTAATTTGATTGCTAAGGTCTGAATAATGTTGATCCGAGAATCTTTTACGTCATATTTATGAGTTCCGGACCCGAATTCCTTCTAGTTTGTGATTTTCTTCTTAATGGATCAGGGACATTGCTTTTATTCTATTAGAGATCGCTTTTTGCAACAAATCTACTTGCTGTAAAGAAATTACTTTTGTGATAGTGAGTTTCAGTAACACATAATATATATTCATACATAATATCACGCCTGTATCTTAGGGGTAGGCAGAGACTATGGATTTCCACTTCGCCCGATTCTGACACACTAATTTCGCTTCATCTATTTCATCAATTTCTGCATACATTCGCGTCGGTTAAGGGTACTTTTTATCTTTCCTTTAATTAATATATCATCAACTTGCCTAAAATAAGTGCGATGCGTTCGACCTTTACCGACTTTTCCTTCCACACTCGTCTTGTGTATCTCTTTCGTCAATCTCCTATCATCCATCCTCTCAATACGTCCGAACCATCTCAACATCTCTTTCTCTATTGTTGTCACTACATCTTCTTTCACTCCACAAATACATAATACATAAAATGTTAATAATGGACATTCGTGAATCCCAGTGGGGTTGACGTTAAGCAAACGCAGGTCGTCAAAACTAAGCCGAATCGTTTCGGTAGGGGAAAATTGTAATTTCAAAATGTATATGGAAAAAACTGGCTGCCTCGGTGACGTGGTGGTATTTCGGTACAACTACGATTCTGAGGTCTCGGGTTCGATCCCCGGGTCGGGCAAAGTGATATTGGATTTTTCCATATCAGCCCGGAGTCTGGAACTTGTGTCCGATATGGCGATAGGCTCGCCCCCTATCACATCTGGGACGGAACTAAGCTCGGCGAAACGTGGGTGTACTAGCTCGCTAGTGCGCCTCTGCCTACCCCTTCGGGGATACAGGCGTGAGCTTATGTTATGTTATATGGAAAAAATAAATATAAGAGGCCAGGTTGACGTTAAGCCTGTCAAATTTGAAGCCGAGTCTTTTCTGAAATATGTGCTCAAAGTGATCGAGCTATTGAAAAATTAGCCTTTAATGACATGACATTTGCACCACTCTGTATATGTAACAATAATAAGCCCATTTGTACGCTGTATGGGTAATATAATGCGTCAAATTTTCTAAATGGTACATAACTATCGGCTATTAAAGCCAGATATGGCTTAAATTATCGTATTGTTAGCCTACGGAAATGCATCATTCAGTTACTGTTGTACAGAAACGCAACTCATGCATTCAAAGAACGTCAAAAATGCCAGGGCGCACAGCCATGCAAAGAATAGGGAAGGAAGAAAAACATGATTGGGACAGTAAAGGTTCTGAGAGCCTCCGTCGCGCAGCGGGCGAATAGCCGGCTGTGAAGCGAGAGGCCGCGGGGTCGATTCCCGCATTGAGACAAATGTTTGTGTGGCCCACAGATATTTGTTTCAAGTCTGGGCGTTGTGAGACCGAAAGTCTCTCATAGTCTCTGACACCCACTATACACGTTATACCTAGTGTGGGGTCAGGACTAGTTGTGTGACTGTGGGTGTATTTATTTTATCCGAGCACGGAAACGTAACTACAGTACACATCCTACCACCAGTTAAAGGTATTTAGGCGGTATGAACTCATGTGAATGAGATAACTTTTACGCTACTTTCATTTTGTTTCCTTAATAAATAACACCCAACAGTCATAGTCCTAAACCCACACTAAGATCGAGTCTTGTGTCGTGGGTATCAGGAACTACGAGAGTCTTTCGGTCTCACAACACCCAGACCCGAAACAAACATCTGTAGGCCATACAAACATTTGTCTCGGGGATCGATCCCGCGGCCTCTCGCTTCACAGCCGGCTAGAAAGAAGAAAGAAAGAAATAAACTTTATTCAGCCAATGTCTCAGTGACCACCCTTGAAATAACCTCTATCGAACACAAAAAGAATTTCGAAAATCGGTCCACATATGGCGGAGATATCGCGTAACATACATAAAAAAATACAGACGAATTGAGGACCTTCTCCTTCTTGGAAGTCGGTCGAAAAATAAGCCAAAATATGTAGCACTACTCGCCCGCTGCGCTACGGAGGCTGTCGGTAGGTCGGTACGGAGGCTAACTATCTTGGTAATAAGTTCATGAAGTTCATGATGCAAAATAAAAATAACTTTTGGGAACTGCAATTACTGTTACTGTCACTTGTTTTTGTCGACTGCAAGTGACATTTACGTCAATCATATTATTTAAGTAGTCATTTGGCAATATTTATATTAATAAATAATTTGATAAATGACACCAGATAAGTGCGTGTCCGACCACGCGTAATGAAGTGTTCTGTAGTTGGATTAAAATTTGTTGTTTGTTGAAATTCTAAAGCCACGTCTCCTAACATAACACACACAGTACACCATCTACACAAAACGTGGTAATTCTACAATTTTTTGTGTATGGTCCATTGTTACATGAGTGGAGGCAATGAAAAACCTTTTTTGTGTAGGTGTTTCATGTGTTTTGTTTTTAAAAAACATATGCAGGAGACGCGCCTTTAGTTACATAATTCTCGAGGAAAATGACATACGCATGGATAGATGGGCAGGCTGATAACACATTTAAAATGTTTTTTTTTTTGTTTTTGGAAGCGGTGCTACGTATGTTTGCATCGTAATGCAAATCAAATGAAAATGCTTTGACTCCAAAGAAAGTAATAAATAATTTAGATTTTATTCTACTGCCTTGAAAGGAAGGTAATGTTGTGTTTTTATTTATTTTGTGTAAGGTACTGCTATTGAAAATCGGGCCAAAGCCGGAGATACAGAAAAACCGACGAATTGAATTCTTCCTTATCAAATAGGTTAAAAGGGTTTAGCCATTCAGCCACGGAACGCCAAAAAAGAATTGGGATTATATTCAACATTATGTCCGTACTTGTCAATGATTGCGTCGTAATATGGAAAGTTTATATCAAAAATACGTTTACCTTTTTTGCAAGGTTCAGCAAATATATATTATTTATAGGTGAAACGATGTGTGACGATATTCAAAAAGGACATGTTGAATTTGACTGTATGATGATAAAATTACAAACTATTGGTCATTTTATACAGCTATATAAGTCCTGACTGGTTAGCACTGTTTTTAAGAAATATATTGACATTGACAGCCTCTTTGATCTAGTGGAAATGTATATGGAATGTGGACCGGGAGGTCTTTGGTTCGATTCCTAGATGTGGTGTTTTTCTAATACTATTATCCCGGGAATATTATCCTCCCGAAGTGGGTTGACGTTAGACAGGCAGCTGATCGTAATAACGAAGACAAATAATTTCTGTAACATGCTTGAAAAAGTGTGTTGCGCCAACTCCACATTAAGGCGAGATAAGGGCAGGTAGAAAGAAAGATTTACATTAACAACCTCCGTGGCGCAGCGGGCGAGTATCAGACTGTGAAGCGAAAGGCCGTGGGTTCAATCCCGCGATGGAGTTTGTTTTGGTCTGGGTGTTGTGAGACCGAAAGTCTCTCGTAGTTTCTACGCACGACACAACACTCGGTCTTAACTTGGGGTTAGGATTGTGTTTGACTGTTGGATGTTATTTATTATGGGTGTTATATATTCAATGGGATTCGCCTTGGTCTAGTAGCGCCTTTGGGCTGTGGACTGCAGGTCTTGGGTTCGAGTTTCAGTTCGTGTAACACAGCTTTTCTAACCTAATTTGGAATATAGGATATAGATCCTAGATGGAGTTGACGTTGGACTGTACACTGTGACCTTCGCAATAGGGAGAGAGAGAGAGAGACCGAAGGCTTTAGGACGGCTTTAGGGCCGGTGAGTCCGACATACCTCCAAGCTCGGACATAAAGATCTGTATGGATTCCCCGGGGAAAAATGATGGGGTTGACCTCGAATAAGCAATCGGTTGTAAAAAAATTAATCCAAATCAAAGTTTTATCGTAATTCGTGACAATTATTTTGGACTAACGACGGCGAGGTCCTCAGATACAATACAGGTTGGACATTCATAGTTTTTAACCTTTTAAAAAAGGAAGACGTTATCAATTTTGTATTTTGTTTTATGTTGTGATAAAGGTTAATCCCGATATCCCTAAATAAAATATAACTTTTACTACTCAGTGATAATTTAGCTTTTTGTAGGTGAAATAATTTATAAAATCGCTCCAGCAGTTTTAAAAACACAAATATCGTATCGGTGGCGTAGTTGTATTGCGGTACGACTACCAGGTCTCGGGTTCGATCTCGGGTCCGGCAAAGTGATATTGATTTTTTCAGTATCAGCCCGGAGTCTGGAATTTGTGCCCGATATGGCGACAGGCTCGCTCCCTATAACATCTGGGACGTAGATGAGCGCGGCGAAATGTGTGTGCTGATTCGCTAGTTCGCCTCTGCCTACCCTTTCGGGGATACAAGCATTAATCTATGTATGTATAAAAATATAATTATGTTGTAGGTTAACAAAGTTGCAAATAAGAGCAGGTACTTAAGATTTTTTATTGCCTTTTGTAACGTTATGTATTTATAAACAAAAATAAGAAAAATCAATACAAGGTAAATTATAAATAACGTCGGCCATGTAGGCACCTACTTAAAAATATAAAGATTTCACGTCACTCCGTTTGGACCACAGATAAATAATAAAGCTATAATTATTTTTCGACATATTCTTGCGCAGCTTTCCCTTTACTGTACATAATACGAAACGAATGTACGAAACAAAGTATACGAAATAAAAAAAAAACCTTTAACAGTTCAAGCGTCCAAACGCTTGGAACAACTCGACGAAGTTTTTTATTTAAATCTACTTTGCGACTCGCAGTTTGCGCTCAAAGTAGTTTTAATGCATTTAGTATGTACATAGGTACATTGTACATACATACATACATATATATTATCAACCTTTTTGTTCTGTTTTTTTTTTGTTTATGCAGATGGATGATTAATCGTTACCTCTTATAGTGGCAGCGCATATGGTGTGAACTGTGAACTCAGAGGCGTTAGATCTATTTTTGTAACACAATTACATTATGAAACTATTATTTAATCTATGACATTGGTATACTATGATATTAGCAAACTGCTTCGGTGGCGTAGTGGTATTGCGTGCGCGGTACGACTATCGTCCTGAGGTCTCGGGTTCGATCCCCGGGTCGGGCAGTGATATTGGATACTCAGTATCAGCCCGGAGTCTGGTGCCCGATATGGCAACAGGCTCGCCCCCTGTCGTATTGGGACTGAAATAAGCTCGATGGAATGTGGGTGTTCTAGTTCTGCCACGCCTTTGCCTACCCCTTCATGCAGGCGTGAGCTTATATCATATTGTTAATAATTAATTTAGTGTTGCCTCATTATAGAGCAGCGCGTAAACGTGGTGTGCCGTGTAAACTGCTGTGAACCGGGAGTCCTACGTTCGAATCCCAGGTCGTTAGATTTCTTTATGTAACACGATTACATTCTGTAAATATTATTTAAGCTATGACATGAGTATATACAATATTACAGATTATTAAATACTACGTAAACAATATGTCACTTACAATATTAGCTAAGAACGTGAATGCAAAACTGCGGAAATAAACGATAAATAAACGGTAATTATCATTGCATCTTGGCAATAAATCTATGTAACTTGGAGGCCATATCTCAGAATCTATGTAGGAATTAAATGATTTTGTCGCATAATAGTTATGTAATTGTGTGAAAAGACAAAGCATTTTAAATGATTGAAATTTGTTATGCTTTTTACAAGTTCCGTTCTACAATTTACGACAGTTTAACATAAGCTCACGCCTGTAACCCCGAAGGGGTAGGCAGAGGCGCACTAGCGAACTAGAACACCCACATTTCGCCGAGCTTAGTTCCATCCCAGATGTGATAGGGGGCGAGCCTATCGCCATATCGGGCACAAATTCCAGACTCCGAGCTGATATGGAAAAATCCAATATCACTTTGCCCGACCCGGGGATCGAACCCGAGAACTCAGAACAGTAGTCGTACCGAAATACCACCACGCCACCGAGGCAGTCACGACAGTTTAATTTTCGTAAAACCTGGGAGTCAACTCCAATACGATATTTCGGCCGAAAGTTCGGACATTTCTACTACGGATTCCATCAGTCGATCGGGTTGAGCGTCATTTGTCCCGTATATATATAGCCCCTTACTTATAAAAATATTTAGGCGCTGCTTATCTTTAACCATAGATTGTCCCTTTCATTTTTCGACCGACTTCCAAAAAGGAGAAGGTCCTCAATTTGGCTGTATTTTTTATGTATGTTACGTGATATCTCCGCCGAATGTGGACCGATCTTCAAAATTCTTTTTGTGTTCGATAGAGCTTCTTTCAAGGGTAGTCCCATATTTGGTCACGATTTGATTTGAAGTCCGTTAAGTTTTTAAACTTGTGATTATTAAACAGTGACATCCTCCGTGGCGCAGCAGGCGAGTAGCCGGCTGCGAAGCGAGAGGCCGCGGGTTCGATTCCCGCATTGAGACAAATGTCTGTGTGGCCCACAGATATTTGTTTCAAGTCTGGGTGTTGTGAGACCGAAAGTCTCTCATAGTATCTGACACCCACGATACAGGTTATACCTAGTGTGGAGTCAGGACTAGGTGTGTGACTGTTGGGTGTATTTATTATTGATTTTATTTATTATAATGTAACGCAAGGAAAAAAGTGACAGGCTATTCTTAGCGAAAGGATAAGCAAACATGTTTTTGTAAGTAAGGCCCATACTGTCTACAGCATGGCTCTACTCAAATAAGGTTAAATAAAAACATAGCGAAATGTGCCTGTTGGTAAATATGTTAAAAAAAAATAAAAAAATATATAAGTTCTTAGTTTGCAGAAAAATTCACGCGTTTTATTAAGTTATGGGCCCAGTCCCACCAAAAGGTTAATGTATTGTTGTAAATTGTGCTAAAAATGAGTTCAAATCTCTTAGTAAACGTACCTAAGTTAAAAGGCCGCGTTTTATTAGTGCCAAGGCAATCAAATGCGTGGCACGGAAAGCGAACCCGGGCGTCCATAATCGGAAGCCGTCAGTCGCGTATACCGCATGACCAGTGACGTGCAGTAATTCCGGTTAGAGTGGTAGGGCATCATAGACACTAACCTCTACAGCACGAACGGGCCGGCTCGACCGTTTTGACATCACTGTCTCACAAAAAACTTAATTGACCGACTTCCAACTTCATCATCATCATCATCAGCCATAGGACGTCCACTGCTGAACATAGGCCTCCCCCAAAGATTTCCAGATCGACCTGTACCTGACTTCCAACTTACCGATCGTGAATTACCACCCTTGAAATAAGCTCTATCGAACACAAAAATAATTTTGAAAATCGGTCCATATTTGGCTGAGATATCGAGTAACATACATCAAAAAATACAGACGAATTGAGGACAATCACGCTGGTTTTTTCGACCGACGTCCACAAAAAGAGGTTTGTGGACGTCGGTCGAAAAAACCAGCGTGATTATCAATCCGCGGTTGCGTTTTGTTCGTTGAGTCAGTTTTACGGAGGCCTAATTCCGGTCCTTTTAGATTGGCAACACACCCATGATGCTTTTTGCGTCTTGGCTATGGGCGGTGGAGATAACTTACCAGAGTCACTTTTTTTCTACCTGTCCTTATCCCACCTTAATGTGGGGTGGGAGTTAACATACCTTTCCAAGCATGTTGCAGAAAGGATTTGGCTTAGTTTTTACGACCGGTTGCTCTGCTCTGGAGGATCCATTAAACAATTAAATTAGAAAATTACCTTTTCCCGACCTGGGAATCAAATTCAGGGCTTCCCGGTCCACAGCCCGTATATGCAGCCACTGGACCAAAGAAGCGACTACTGTCATGACAAAAAAATATTTTTTTTGCATCACAATTATCATCACGACCGCCGTAACGGTGTAAAATATAAGCGAGCGCTGAAATTAACAAATTTTTTGAAGGATGTCATATTTTTACAAGTAGTCAGGGTAGACAGTGTATCTTTGTCTGTATGGAGTGCACGCCACGCCGAGCCATACCGCATGACCGGCGTAATCAGTCGGCAGTCGACATATGTACCGACATGTTCCAATCGACACTTTCCAAAACCTACTTTCGTGCAATTAACTTATAAATATTTACTCAATTATAGAACACTAGCTGACCCGCGCAACTTCGTCTGCGTATGATTAAATTACTAAAATGGCTATTAAAAAATAAGGGTTGATTGTAGAAGGGTGAAAATTGAGGATTGTATGTATTTTTGTATGTTGTATCATAAAAAAATAGAAATTAAAAATTTTGTCTAAAAAATAAAAAAAAAATTTAGGGGTGGACTACCCCTAACATTTAGGGGGATGAAAAATAGATGTTGGCCGATTCTCATAGATACCGGATAAGCACAAAAAATTTCATCAAAATCGGTCAAGCCGTTTCGGAGGAGTATGGCAACGAAAACTGTGACACGAGAATTTTATATATTAGATTTATGTGAAAACCACAAGATAAAACTTTGCAAGTGAATAACTATATAGACTCACGCCTTTTCTGACAGGGGTAGGCAGAGAGAAAATTCAAAACATACATACTGAGTGTTGCAGAAAGGTAGTACCAATAAATATTCCACATACAAGAGATCGTTTAAAGCATAATGGTAAAGTTAAAAGATAATAATTAAACATAATTTTTTTGACAATTATTAGATTTTAAAATGCGACTTGCATATCGTCGCAATTAAATTGTACAAGAACGGCTGTGTGTATGCTAAAAATAATTTCCTTATATGTGTTTCGTAAATGTACAGCAGCTGTCCAAACTGGCCAGAAACAATTTTTAGTCACAAATTCAAGTTTCCATTATTCAAAAAGTATAAGCCTTACATTTTAACTTTACCTCTTAATTGCTAATCCCTTTAAGTGTAGATGTTATTGATACTACCTTTTTGCAACACCCTGTATATACTGACAAATTGAGAGCCTGCTAATTTTGAAATTGGTAAGATATGCTTAGCTGTTTTCCACATCCCACATGTAAGCCCTTCTTTCTACCTGCCCTTATCCCAGCTTAATGTGAGGTCGGCACACTTTTTCAAGTTACAGAAAGGATTTGGCTAAGTTTTTACGACCGGCTGCCTGGCTGACGTCAACCCCCTCTGAGGAATTCAGTCCCGGGCAAATTAAATTAAAAAAAATCACTTTGCCTGGTCTGGGAATCGAACCCAAGACCTCCCAATCCACAGCCCATTTATACTACCACAAGGAGGCACATGTAAGCCCTAGCATCCAATAATAATAATTCCTAACAAAAAAGTCGAATAAAACTTTTAATATGGGTCAACCTTTTTACTTCAATAAAATGTTTCAACTTGGAGATATAAAGTTTCGCATTTATTTGTCTGAGAGAATGGGTTGAAGATGGAATTATCCGAGCGTCATCCTTTGTGTACTGAGATTAAGGCAAGTCTTAACAGTTAAAAGTAAAAGGCTTGCCCTTAAAATATTTTATTGTGCTAGCATTGTAAAAGATATGAATAATCTCATTGTACATTTAAAAAGAAATTGAATTATTTATCTATAAAATTTTCCCGGCATTTTGTTAAATGTTTTATACCTACTTTTCTTAAGTACTCATTTTTAGGATTCCGTACCTCAAAAGGAAAAAACGAAACCCTTATAGGATCTCTTTGTTGTCCGTCTGTCTGTCACGACCCTTTTCTCAGGAACGCGTGGAGGTATCAAGCTGAAATACTCAGTTCTACTGTCCCTTGGAGCTGTGATAAAATCAAACTTCTAAACCCACACAATCAACAGTTACAGCCGTATATGTCGCAAATTGTCGATACTCGAAAGGGAATCAAAACCTACAGGGTACTTCCCGTGAACTCAAAATCTTGAAATTTAGTACGAAACAACGTCTTATAGCACAGATCTTTATCTGCAAAATTATATACCGACAGGTTAATACAGAACTCTCGCACTTGTATTTTTAACTCACGACTCATTATTATAAAAGGAAAATCTTTTATTTTGTCAATTTATGTATATTCTACTCAGCGTCTACCCGGAGTCTGGAATTAGTGCTCGATATAGTGATAACCTCGCCCCCTATCACAGTCCATTCAGTGGTTATTGCATCAGAGTAACAAACATCCACACATACAAACACAAACATCCTCACAAACATAAGCGTATATATATAGGTAAGTTGGATTTGATTTGCGGCCGGTTTCAATAAACGATCTCAGTTTAGAGCGCAGATAGATCGTGATTATGAACCAATCAAATCAAATCATTTGACGGAGTCATTGAAATAAAACTATTTTTACTGATTCTATCACGATTTGTTTTAATTTTTATGCCTGACGTTACGTTACGTTCACGACAAATCGTGATATAATCCGTAAAAATAGTTTTATTTCAATGTATAACATTCGCGTCAACTTAAGAAATCAGTATGACGGAGTCATGTTCAAACTGTGTTCTTATTGGCTAATTTTTGTAATCTATCTGCACTTTCGAGTTGAGATTGTTTATTGAAACCGAGCATTAATGTTCTTATTACTGCGGCCTGCAGCGAATAAAGCAGCGATAGCTCAGTAAAAGCAGCGATAGCTCAGTTGGCAACCCCAAAATGGAGCATACACTTCTAACTTTTCTATGTTTAGTGTATTTTCATTGCGAAATATCGCTTGCTATAACGGTGAAGGAAAACATCGTGAGGAAACCTGCATACCCGAGAATTTCTTCACAGAGATTTCGAAAGTATGTGAAGTCTACCAACCCGCATTAGGCCAGCTTGGTAGACTAAATCCCTCTTATTAGTAGAGGAGGCCCGTGCCCAGCAGTGGGACAGTAACATTACAGGGCTATTATTATTATATTACTGCGGCCTGAGCAGGAAAATTTCTGACAACCGTAAATGTATTCGAACCCGATGCGCGTCTATGAAATTTGTATGAAATATTAACCAAACGTCATCAGTGCGCAGCGAACTCGAATACTTTTACATTTACATTAGTTTTTCGTGCTCGGGTTACTGAACAATCTACAGCTGAATGTGACAATCTCCTTTCACACTGAATGCATTACGAGTTACGACACACAAAGTTGGCGTTGCGCGACAGGATCTATTTTGTCCTATTTTAAGGTTCATGACCCGTATTACAAAGGCAGGATCTGTGATGTTCTATTTACAGGTCTGTGCACTTCATGGTTGTATTATGGTGAACAAACAAGTCTTGGTCATATTTCTGATAGGCCTGAATACATTGAGATGTCGAATTATATTGTACGAATTTTGGCAACTAGATTGACTAATCTGGGTTGTTGAATAAAAGACTAACACCCGAATGGTCAAACGCTACTCATCTTTAACGGCTTCTTACATTGATTTTCGACATACAATTTTGACAGATAAGGCGGTCTTAAACGTTTCTTAACTTTTTCAAGCATGTTGTACAGTTGATTTGGCTTAGTTTTTACGACTGGCCGCCTACCTGACGTCAACCTCCAACCTCCTGTGAGTGATCCAGCTCCGGGCAAATCAAATTAGAAAATTTGCTTTGCCCGACCTGGGAATCGAACCCAGGACCTCCCGATCCACAGCCCATACATGCTGCCACTAGACCAAAGAGGCGACAATCTAGCAAATCTAGATGCTAATATTAGTTTCTCAGCCTAAGTACTATCACTAAACCATTGGGGTGATTAATATATTTTATTATTGTTGTCATAAATAACACAAGACTGTAGGATGCAAACACTGCATTCCTTCACATACTATATCCTTTGTTTTTATACAAGAAAACGTGAGTTTATTGCATTGTTTCCAATGATAAAGAATCTTAACCACGTGTTGCTTCATCGGCTATTTAATTTATATCCCACCAATATAATATACCCCAGATGCACAGTTCTTTGCAAATATCTTCCTAAAAAGTGGTCTTAGGAATAAAACAAAGAAAAAGATCACAAGTTCTAATTAAATCAACACAAATATAACCCTATGCACGTGTAATAAAGTAGATTTTTACACGAACTGATCAAACGTTCTTAAATTTGAATTTTGAAATTTAGAATTCTATCGGCGTCTGACTGTAGGCAAAAGGAGTGCTGAAGCACTCCTTTGCTGTCTCATTTTCCGAGCGTCAACTGTGCATCTAGGTAAATAATATATCGATGTTATATCCTTTACAATTGGTTTTGCTATTACAATTCTGACTTGGAGTGATGAGCTACATCAATTATCCACTCAATTGAATGGGCAATTTCGAAAAGGGCACATCTCAAAACATAAATTATCTACCTCTATAAATATATAATATATCTATTTATAAATATGTGTATAACATAAAAAGATGTAAATCTGGATTGCTAATTTACCCTAAATTATAACTTAGAAATAAATATGTATTGTAAAAAATTACTATTTTTATTCTGAACATTTTGAATTTTCAGACATGTGCCCCTTTTGAAATTGCCCAATAATTTCACATGCAGCAAGATCCATAATTGAATGGGAAGATACGTTGATTTATATACAGCAGCCCGAGCAGAAAAATTTCTGACAACCGTAAATGTATTCGTGCTCGATGCGCGTCTATGAAATTTGTATGAAATATTAATCAAACGTCATCAGTGCTCAGTTTACATTTGTTTTTCGTGCTTGGGCTACTGCGGCCTGAGCAGGAAAATTTCTAACAACCGTAAATGTATTCGAACTCGATGCGCGTCTATGAAATTTGTATGAAATATTAACCAAACATCATCAGTGCGCAGCGAACTCGAATACATTTACATTAGTTTTTCGTGCTCGGGCTACTGATCTCTATTACATGTTCTGTAACTTCATGGTTAAATTCGCGATTTATTCACTGAGTTGAATAGATTTCGTAGTAATTATACTGTTCTCGTTCACCTCCATTATTGACCAATGTGAGATCGGTGCATTTTTAAATAATGCATAAATAATTGGCTTTAGTTTTCACAACCCCGCCCGGCAAAAGCATCTTAACGTCAGTCGAAATCACATCATCAAAAAAGTAGTTGATGTGTGGTGTGACTTTGAGAGATAGGGTAAGACATATGGTGTGGTGAGAGAGCGGTGTGGATTGAAAGAGGAAATAATAACGAGGATTGAGAAAGGAATGTTGCGGTGGTTTGGGCATGTAGAAAGGATGAATGAAAGGAGGTTGACAAAGCAAATATATATGGCAAGTGTGAACGGTAGAGTTGGAAGGGGAAGACCTCATCGAACATTCTCTGACCAAGTCAGAGATTTACTCGAGAAAAGTAAAAGTACCCTAAACCGACGCGACGTGCATGCATGAAGAATGTAATGAGGCTGAATGAGGCGAAAGAGGTGTGTAAGGATTGTAGCGAGTGGAAATCCGTTGTCTCTGCCTACCCCTATGGGAAAAAGGCGTGAGTCTATGTATGTATGTACTTTAATGTTTAAAGAGTCTGCAACTGTACTGTTAAAGAGAATTGCTTCAAGCTAAGCTAAATCGATTTTCTAATATAGCGAAACAACTTACATTGTTATTGTTGCAAATTAATTTCCTACGATGTTGCCACATCTTGGAACAATTATGGTTACAAAGATCTTGATTCCTTTTCATTCGTAATTTCCTAGTGCCGTTTACCTTTTACTATAATTAACTACTGCATTTCGTACTAACAGCGTTATTTCGTAATTCTCAATCAATGTTTCATCTTGAAATTCTTCTTTTTTTAGGGTTCCATAGTACAAAAGGAAAAAACGGAACCCTTATAGGATCACTTTTTTGCCCGTCTGTCTGTCTGTCAAAACCCTTTTTCTCAGGAACGCGTGGAGGTATCAAGCCGATATTCAAAGACTCAGGTCAACTGTCCCTTGGAGCTGTAAAAACATCGAACTTCTAAGCCAACGCAATCAAAAGATGCAGTTGTTTATGCCGCAAATTTTCGACATTCGCAAATCAAACAAATCAAAACCTACAAGGTACTTCCCGTGAAGACAGAATCTTGAAATTTGGTACGTAACAACGTCTTATAGCACACATAAAGGAAAAATTGCAGAATTCATTATATACCTACGGGTTTGTACAGAACCCTCAGTGCGCGAGTCCGACTTGCACTTGGCCAGTTTTTTCTTTCAACGTGCTCTTTTTCCACTTCAATGTGGGTTCTATGCAACACATTGTTTCAAGTACGTTGCAGAAAATATTTTTCTTTCTGGCTGGCGTTTCCCGGCCTTCGGCCAGGGTCCGCCTTTCTACTTAAACGCTTCCACTTCGCCCGGTCTTGTACTCGTGTGGTTTCTTCAGAACGTGAAGAAAATAAATCGTTTTATTGCGACCGACTTCTTGCCAGACGTCAACACCTCCCGTGGGGCTTCGCGCGACATGGGAATCGAACCGAGAACCTCTCGGTTCATAGCTCATAATATGCGCTGCCACTAGACCGAGGAGGTGACCGGGTAAGAACGGAATCAACTAAATGCTTTTGCGATTAATATTAGTAACTATTTTTGGGTGGTAGAGCCACGTTGTACAGTGCCGTCTATAGCACGAATGGAACGTCTCGACCGATTAGATACCACTGTCTCACAGAAACATTCATACATACATAGACTCACGCCTGTTTCCCATAGGGGTTAGCACAGACGGATTTCCAATTGTTACTTCTTACAGAAAACCGACGTAAATTGGCAGCTTGCTGTAGCGTTTTGTTCGGTCCGGTTCGAAATTTCTATTTTTCTCCTTTTAAATTGGCAACGCACCCTTGATTCTTTTTGTGTCTTGGGTGTATGTGAGCGGTGGAGATAACTTACCATCAGGTGACCCACCCGCTCGTTTGCCAGTCTCTTCTATAAAAAAAACTCACTTAATACGTAACAGTAACAGCCGAATACTCATACACTTAAGGTCGCCTTATGTCGTTTAAGGCCGACTTATCTGTCAAAATTGAATAGGGAAAATCAATGTAAGCTAGCTGTTGCCCACTACTTAGTTTGCGTGGTAATTCTTTAACATATGAATCCCACGGAATCCATCTTTTTTTCGGGGATGGCCGATGTGTTATTTCTAAGTCCTGTAGCCCGAGCACGAAAAACTAATGTAAATGTAAACTCGCTGCGCACTGATGACATTTGATTAATATTTTATACAAATTTCATAGACGCGCATCGAGCACGAATACATTTACGGTTGTCAGAAATGTTCCTGCTTGGGCTGCTGACTATAATCTCCTTATGCACAAACACCCCGATCCGTTCAGCATTTACCATTATTGAGGAATGAACATCCATTCAAACTTTCGCATCTATAATATTAGCAGCGATTATTGTATAAATTTATGAATAATTTGTGCCCGATATGGCAATAGGCTCGCCCCCTATCACATCTGGGACGATACTAAGCTCGGCGAAATGTGGGTGTTCTAGTTCGCTAGCGCGCCTGTGCCTACCCCTTCGGGGATACAGGCGTGAGCTTATGTTATGTTATGAATAATTCATCTGCATTTTAATGTTGAAAACCTTTTTAACATAACGGAAAAGATAAAGAGTTTATGAATCTTTAACTCTGCTTAATTAAGATGATTAAAAATTAAATCTTTCGACGAAAATGAACAAGGAAATACATCACCGATGTAAACGAGTTTAATAACTTCGAATTAAGTTGATATTATTAAAGTGATTTAATGGAACAGAACGGACAGCTTTTCATTAAATTTTCAACCGAATTTGAAAGGATTTCTTTCTACCTGCCCTTATCCTACTTTAGGGAAAAGGATTAGGGTTAGTTTTAACGCCACCTGCCTGTCCAGATTCCAGGGAGCCCAGATTTGGAGTCCCCGGCAAACAGTGTTACGAAAACAACCCGCCCGACCTGGGAATTGAAACTAGGACTGCCCAGTTCACAGGCTATAATACGCCACTAAACTAAGGAGGCGATAAAATGTATTACTAGACCAAATAGTAGCTATGTTAGCTTAATAGTGGATAAGTACATAGATTTAGTACACACCACACAATTTTCTAAATGTCAGTGATTTATATTCAACGCAGTGACTTATCACGATTCTACTTATCCATGTGACGAATAATGATCTCACTGTTCAGGGCTATTAGTGCCTTACCCTCTTATTCATTATAACTTGTAGAGTGTAATGAGACCGCAATAGTACGTTTCAAAAAAAATGTATTCATAATCGTTCAATAGCGTTAACGTTCCAACGTTCGATAGTGAAAACATGGCCGATTCCGATCAGCTGTTTAAAGTTTTATGTTCTTTCTTAATGACATTAATTTTGTTAAAGTCCCTGGACTAACTTGGGGGGTCCTAATGGAGTCCTAACCCCATCTAAGATTGATATATATTTTTTATTGATTGTTTCCAGCCAAGGCTTCCTATTTGTTTCAAAGTATGCCAGAGATAAAAATAATATTTTTTCTGTAACCTGCAACGTTGTATTCGATAAACATATTTCAGTTCTTTATTAGCTAAAGTAGGCAAAAGTAGGGTTATTTATGCTTTCGATAAGACCATGATTTCATTATGAATAAGGGGGTTTGTTTTTAACTTATATTACTGTATTTATACAGGGTGTTTCATAAAGTTGGTATCAATAATAACTACACCTAAAGAGAGAGTTGCTAGCAATCTAGCGGTAAAGTTTAAAACTTCGTAAAACTTATAGTTTTTGAGTAATGAAAACTTGAAATTGTGACGAAAACATCTTGTCTGGCTTATTGGGTCAGCTGCAGTAGATTTTCAAACCATCTATGGGGTCATTAATTATATTTAGCTTACACAAAGCCATTTCTATAGTAATTGCGACGATTTAAAAGTCGCAATCCGATTTTAAAATCCTCATGCTTAATAATTGATAAAAAATTAAGTTCAATTTTTATTTTTTAACTTTACCAATACGCTTTAAATCTTTTTTTTAATTCTCCCTGTATGTGGAATTGTTATTGGTACCAACTTTATGAAACACCTGGTATAGGAGCATAAGGCGCATACTGAGTGGTAGAGCCACGCCGTAGACAGTAACGTCTACAGCACAATTGGGCCGGCTTGACCGGTTTGGTACCACTATCTCACAGAAAACCGATGTAAAGTGGCAGCTTGCTGTCGCGTTTCGTTCGGTGAGTGAGATTTCAGGTGGCCCATTTCCCCCCTCCCTTGCCCAATCTCTTTTCCCTTCCCTTCCATTTCCTCCTTTTAGGTCGGCAACGCACCCATTTTTTGTGTCTTGGGTGTCTATGGGCAGTGGAGATCACTTACCATCAGGTGACCCATCTGCTCATTTACCAGTCTCTGCTATAAAAAAAATTTACTTATACAAATATTTACGCGCCTCTTATCTTTGAGAATAGTTTTTCCCTTTCATTTTCAAAGTTGTGAGCTGTTGTTTGTGAGTTGAGGTAACAAACAAGGTAGGAGAGTAATATGAAAATTAATGTTATTAAACGGAATATTACAACATGTGTAAATTATGATGAAATATTCAAATAAATATTTTCACAACTGTATCATACAAGGTTAAGAATTCATAGTTGTTACTTTGCAATCGTTGAGAACATATAACTTGGGATTCCAATAATATGTTGATGTTTCATAATGTACAAGAGTTTGAAAGAGTGTAAAAGTCCTCCTTGGTCTAGTGGCAGGATATATGGACTGTGAACCGGGAGATCGTAGGTTCGATTCCCAGGTCGGGCAAAACGAATTTTCTAATTTAATTTGCCCGGGACTGGATCCCCCAGAGGGGGTTGACGTCAGGCAGGCAGTCGGTCGTAAAAACTTAACCAAATCCCTTCTGCCACATGCTTAAAAAAGTGTGTTGCGTCGACCCCACATTAAGGTGGGATAAGGGCAGGTAGAAAGAACGAATACAGTGTAATGTACACAAATTCCTTATATTGAAAGAAATTGCCAATTACACGTTTGGACTGATCTTGAAGAATACATACATACATAAAATTCCAGACTCCGGGCATCTGCATGGAAAAATCCAATATCACTTTGCCCGACCCGGGAATTGAACCCGAGACCTCAGGCCGGCAGTCGTATCGAAATACAACCACGCCACCGACGCAGTATTTTGTAAGTAATCATAAGTATATAGTTTTTTTTTGTGGGAAAAATATAATTCATAATAATACATGGTTGCTTCGTCCGTGACTTGAGTACGTATTTATTTTTGTAAAAGTAAATATCATTAAATCGGCTCATAAATATCATCATTCAAGAGCAAAATAAACATAACCGGAGTTTTTATATCACTTGTAAATAAAACGGTTTGCTCTTAAAAATGTACTCGAACGATGTTCCGTTTGAAACTGCAAACGTACTTGACTACAAAATTGTATTTGTAATTTTAATTCTATAGCCAATGATGTGGAAAAATTTTGTATTAAAAAAATACTTTTTGAAATATTGTCATGAATATAAATGCCATTGTATAGATATTAATTTATGTACGTTAGCGAATAATTATTATTTTACATCAACATGTGTGTATAAGAACTGTTCTTTCTACCTGCCCTTATCCCACCTTAATGTGGGGTCGGCGCAACACACTTTTTCAAGCATGTTGCAGAAAGGATTTGTCTTAGTTTTTACGACCGCCTGCCTGCCTGACGTCAACCCTCTCTAGGCAAATTAAATTACAAAATTAGCTTTGCCCGCCCTAGGAATCGAACTCACGGCCTCCCGGTTCACAGCCCATATATGCTGGCACTAGACCAAGGAGGCAAAAATAGTTAAAACCATGTATGCTTCTGGGATGTGGGATCGGCGCAACAGACTTTTTAAGCATGTTGCAGAAAGGTTTCAGATTAGTTTTTACGACCAGCCGTTTGCCTGACGTTAAGGAAAATATTCCGTTTATATTACACGCGCATTGTTTAGGCATAAGGGTTCCGGGTTTTGTGAGTTATGGCTTCAACATAAAATGTACATCAGGTATAATCCTCTAGTACAGGGAAACCCTGTCTTAGAGGTCAGGTATTAAACGTGCTAGGACTTTGAATGACATCTGACGTGTTCATTATTAGATTAACGTTTTCCTGCCTCGGTAACGTAATGGTATTAAACTAAAGTTCCCTTGGACGGTCCAAAAAGCGCTGGCTGGACGTTCTGGAGGAAGATATGAGAACCAATGGCCTCACCATGGAGGATGTTCAGGACCGGGCGAAGTGGAGGCATTTTAGTAGGAAGGCGGACCCTGGCAGAAGACCGGGATGACGCCAGACAGAAAGAAAAGGTGACGTAGTGGAATTGCTTTCGCAGTACAACTACCGTCTTGATGTTTCTGGTTAGATCTCTAAGTTGGACAAACTCATATTGGATTTTATATTTCAGAATCAGCTCAGAGTTTGAAATTTTATGCCCAATAGATTTGAGTGGTAGAGCCACGCTGTAGATAGTAACGTCTACAGCACGAATGGGCCGGCTCGACCGGTATGGTACCACTATAGAACGACGAAAGTGGCAGACCGCTGTTGCGTTTCATTTGGTGAGTGAGATTTCCAATTGCCGAATTCACCCCTCACTTTCCTAATCTCTTCCTCTCATTTTCGGTTGACAACGCACCCATGATACATTTGTGTTTTTGATGTCTATGGACGGTGGAGATCATTTATTTATTTATTTTTATTTATTTACACTTTATATACACGATAGTATAAAGGCGGACTTAATGCTAAAATCATTCTCTGCCAGTCAACCTTAGGGTGATGCAGAAATGTACATGGCAGGTGTAAAAATAATGAAGGGTAAAGGGAACACAAAAAAATAATATAGTCAGACATGAAATATGTTCTTAGCAGCCTAAATAAAAACTGATTACTTAAATAAATACATAAAGAAGAATAAAATACAAATAAATACATGAATTAAATATATAGATATTAGATATAATTATAATCAATATATGTTATACATACTAGGATAATATAATACATATTAATTATAATACATAGAATACGAATTACTGTGAAGATGACTCCGCCAATTCATTGAACAGTAACTGCCGAACCTTAATTTTAAATGCTAACCGAGTTGTGGACGACCTGATTTCGAGGGGGAGTGCGTTCCAGAGAAGTACAGACTGAATAGGGAAGGAAGAGTGAATGAAGTCGGAACTATGAGCAAGACACTTTAGAAGGAGATTGTTAGACGAGCGAAGATTCCTGCTATGACCATCACAGAGAAATTCAAAGTAAGGAGATAAATAAGAGGGAGGAGAAGGTGACGTTAAAAATGCGAAAAGAGTGGTAAGTGCACGCAGCGAACGACGCTGCCGTATTGGCAGCCATTGCAATTGCGAGCGAAAAGAGGAAATGTGGTCATATTTACGAAGGTTGAATATAAATCGAATGCAGTTATTTAGAATACGGTCGAGTTTGTTAAGTTGATCTGCATTCAGATCAAAATAGCACACATCACCATAGTCGACAATAGGGAGGATAAGGGCCTGCACAAGCATTGTCTTGGTTTTGCAAGGGAGGAAATTCTTCAGGCGATAAAGAGAGCGAAGGGTACCAGTGACTCTCTGACTGACAGAGGTTAACTGGGATCGCCAGCTCAGAGTGGAATCTATGTGGAGCCCAAGGTTCTTGACGCTGGGGCACCAAGGGATGATAGAGTTATTAAAAATGACAGCAGGAATATTTGAGATGTCCAGTCTGCTCATCATCCTTGAGCTTCCTATAATAATGGCCTGACATTTGATGGGGTTTACGATTAGACCAAAATTGTCAGACCAAGTTTTAATAAGTGCCAAATCGCCATTTACCCTGTCTACAGCCTCGGCCACACAGTCAACGCCAGTCTGAGCATAAATCTGCAAGTCATCGGCATACAGATGATACGAACACTGAAGGTTTTGAGTGATGAGATTTATGAAAATAGAAAACAGCAATGGTGAGAGTATGCCGCCTTGAGGGACTCCAGAGTCGATATTGCACCAGTTCGAAGATTTACCATCAAGGCGCACCGACTGCTGGCGCCCCTGAAGATAAGAAGAGAACCATTCCAGTGCCTCGGGAGAGACCGAAAGATGGGAGAGGATAGAGAGAAGGATATCGTGACTGACGGTATTAAAGGCGTTTGAGAAGTCAACCAAAGCCAATACCGTGACTTTGGTATTCTCCATACCCGCCCTAATATCGCCAGTCACTTTAAGGAGAGCGGACACGGTGCTGTGGCCAGGCCTAAAGCCAGACTGCAGTGGGCACAACAAGTTATGTAGGTGCACAAAACTAGTCAGCTGCTTATGAGCACAGGCCTCCAACACCTTTGAAAGGAAAGGGAGGATAGATATGGGACGAAAGTGGTTTACAAGTGAAGGATTAGAGATTTTGGGGAGAGGAGTAACAAAGGCTTTCCGCCATAAAGACGGAAAAGTGCCAGTATGAAGGGAAGCATTTATTATTTGTGTAATGGCTGGGAGAATATGGTCCAGGATTGGAATTACCATGCGACGGCTAATGTTATCGCAGCCGGTCGCATTGGATTTGAAGGAGAGGATCACTTTTTTGATCTCGCCCGGGGAGACTGGAGAAAATTGAAATGGATCTATCGTTATAGACGGAGTTACCATGGACTTACCATGGAGTTCTTGGATAGTTTACCGAAACTCGTTAGTTTCGGTAAACTATCCAAGAACTCCATGGTAAGACTCCTGGTTTGGTGATCTATCAAAGTAGCAGTTGAGAAATGACGATTAATATCGTCCAAACCAACAGTCGTCCCATGGAGGGTCAGATTTTTCTCCTTACCAATACCTAGAGTTCCAAGGAATTTCCAGATACTGGCAGGAGAAGATGAGGAGATATTACTAAGGATATGGCGGCGCTTAGCATTTCGAACCATCTGGTTGCAACGATTCCTTGCAGACTTAAAAAGACACCAGTTTTCCTCTGTCCGATCTCTCTTGTATTTTCGAAAAGCCCGGTCCCTTCGTCTCATCGCCATCCGAACCCCTCGTGTCATCCACGGTGCTGGAAGACGCTTCAGCTTTATTTTCCTAATAGGAGCGTGAATGTCATAAAGTGCGAGGATACTAGCATTAAGAATATTAACTTTTTCGTCAACAGTGACAGCAGCTGACATGTTATCCCAGTTTAGTTTTGCAGCATCCTCGCAAAGCTTATCCACATCCATTCGACCGAAACAACGAATGTCCAGGACCTTGGGGCGGGATTTGGAAGGTCTGAGGGTATAGGAAATATAGATAAGGTCGTGAAGGGAGAAACCGGGAGCAGGATGCTGGCCATGTGAGGAGATCAAGGAAGGAGAGGAAGTAATGATGAGGTCAAGCCAAGTGTCATGGCCATTGGCATTGTGATGAGTGGCGAGCAGTGGCAAGACATGAAGGCTAGCAGATTCAAGGAGATCGAGGAGCTTTCGGGGACGGGAGGAGTGGCAAGCAAGGAGATCGGTATTGAAATCGCCCATGATGATGTGATGTGCGTATTCTGATCCCAAGGATTCCAGAACTGTTTCCAGGCTGGAGAAATAGTCAAGAGACGGGGGACAGTAGACTACGCCAAGTAAGCTTTTCACTCCCCTGACCCAAACCTCAAGGAAAAGATACTCCGCGGAGAGCGGGCAAAGAGGAGATGAAGACGCAACAACTGAGTATTTATAGCCACTACGCAAGTAGATAGCAACTCCACCCCCTCTCCTGTCGATTCGGTCATTCCTAATCAGAATAAAGCCGGGGAGAGGGTATAGGGCTGAAGAGAGATGAGGTTTGAGCCAACTCTCGGAAATCAGGACGCCATGAACGTCAGCATTCGCGAAAGTTTCCAACAAATCGCTGTAGTGACTTGGTACGCTTTGTGCATTAATATAGCACACATTGAAGGTGTTAACTGCTGACTGATTAAATGATTGGCGTACCAAGTCACCAAGCCCGTCGGTCACGGAGCAGAAGCTGTCATCACTGGATGAAGTGGCGGATTCATTCGCGGAGTAAAAAGAGTCATCGTCATAATGCAACATAGATAGTTATAGTATAAAACAAAATATATAATATAATTATAAAATAAATAAATACGCAAGAATAAAAATAAAAAAAAGGTACGTGCTGTCAGTAGTGCACTACAATCACTGCACCACCCGCCAGCCGATCTACTACACACATAGAAACATAGTCCTATCAACCCGACCCAAAGCAAGTATGCGGTTAAAGAACGAAACTTAAGATGACTTGGCTGTATGGGCTAAAACCCTAGCCTCCAATAAAAAAAAACACTTATCTTACCTTACGTCAGGTTGACAGTTCGAAAACACAAAATATGTCCAAACATGTTATTACTTGACTGCCTCGGTGGCCTGGTGGTATTTCGGTACGACTACCGTCCTGAGGTCTCGGGTTCGATCCCCGGGTCGGGCAAAGTGATATTGGATTTTTCCATATCAGCCCGGAGTCTGGAAATTGTGCCCGATATGGCGATAGGCTCGCCCCCTATCACATCTGGGACAGAACTAAGCTCGGCGAAATGTGGGTGTACTAGTTCGCTAGTGCGCCTCTGCCTACCCCTTCGGGGATACAGGCGTGAGCTTATGTTATGTTGTTTTTTATGTTATTACTTGGGGGTATCATAGTAAAATATATGCTAAATTATTTCAGATTGAACAAACAACAGAAACAAGTGATGAAAACAATCGCAAAAATCAAAATAGATAAAGTGGCACCTAAATAATAAGTAGGTAGTGAATTAAATATCAAAACTTTTAAAAGTATAAACATAATATAAAGTTCTTAACTATATAAATTATTTTACTTTTTACGCGTCTTCGTGTTTTGACCCGAGTTTGCTGCTGGACCACCGCCGCTCTCGGCCTTGGATGAGGAAGGGTCCGCTGATTTTGGGTGCTTCGCAGCCAGGGAACTCAGCTCGTCGACAGAGAAGATCTTGTGACGAGTACCATCAGGGGCTTTTACTATTACGATGCCGTCCTGTGACCAAACTGCTCGCATTCCAAAATGCAGCCGAGCTTTGGCAAAAACCAGTTGTCGAGGTCTAGTTAGGAATTCTTTAACAGATGTCGACGATCCTTTTAGCTTCGATTTGGCCCTCCACACCACAGAACGGTGTTCAACTTGCGAGAACCACGTCAGGATTGGACGATGGTGGTCCTCACTGGGTGTCCCAATCCGATGGCATGAAGATATATTAGCCGCTGTGATGTTCTTCAGAGCCAACACATTGTTGATAGTACCCAGGACTGTGGATGTACAGTTTTCATTTGGAGTCTCAGGAACACCTAGGAATACCAGTGCCTTCCTTCGATGTCTTGTCTCGATGACATCCACCATGTGTTCACATTCTGTAATCTGCCGCCTCAATAGCCGAAGCATCTCAAACATGATTTCCCGGAAAGTCCTGAACTCTTCAGCGACCCTGGCCACTGTATCTTTTCCCGGGCCACCCGACTGCAGCTTTGCTTCAAGCTCCATCATCCTGTGGTTGAAGCATTCTTCCAGCTTATTTTGAGTGCTTTGAATGCTAGCAAGTTGAGCCATAGTGAACAGAACTTTTGTGATGTTTTAAAAGTGAGAATGTGCGAGTACTTAGCTGGCAGGTGGTGTATATATGATGAAAAACTTACATATAGGGTGGAAAATGTAAGCAATACTTTTTTACACTACTGTTTATGCAAATCACTAGACGAAATATATATAACTAGAGTATTTCTAATTATTTTAAATAAATTGATCAGCTGATTTGCAAATAGGTATGTACGTTTTCACACCTACCCGCAAAAAAAAAAATTTACCGTCAGGTGACCTGCTCGTTTGCCAGTCACTGCTATAAAAAAGCTGTTTGTTACATTTTGAGGGTTGTCAGTGGCTAAGTTTTGATTTTTACTAAGAAAAAATGTCAATAAGAGGGCGTTGGATATGGGATAAGAGCCTCCGATCATTTTTGATGCGCAATCACGTAATTGTCACGGTATAAAAAGTAGGGTTCCAAGAAAAACGATCCACGCGAGCAATCGCTAGTAAAAACCGTCCTTGGTAAAAACAAAACTACATCAAAAGTGTTTTAACATAACATAAGCTCACGCCTATATCCCCGAAGGGGTAGGCAGAGGTGCACTAGCGAACTAGAACAGCCACATTTCGCCGAACTTAGTTCCGTCCCAGATGTGATAGGGGGCGAGCCTATCGCCATATCGGGCACAAATTCCAGACTCCGGGCTGATATGGAAAAATCCAATATCACTTTGCCCGACCCGGGGATCGAACCCGAGACCTCAGGACTGTAGTCATACCGAAATACAACCATGCCATCGAGGCAGTCAAAAGTGTTTTTGAATAAGCTTTATTAACTGGGATAATAATTCTAATTACGAATTCGATCTTAATGAACAGTTAAATGCTGTAAACTGCAGAATTTTATGAATAAACGACGTAGGGGCCATTTAAGTATAACGTAAGCACTACAGGGCGCGGGAGGTATTTGCTTTGCTTATTTTTGATGACATAGGAAATGGGGGGTCGGGAATCGGGATAGTGATTACGTCAGCATTATTTTTTTTTGTTTTTTTTTTCTTTATGGCAATTGAAATACATTATGCCAATGTCAAGTTAGGGAAATTGTTTTCCTACATCTAAGTCTTCGCAAGTGCAATGAAGTCGGATGTGTTCGATTTCAAGGCCCTGCTGGAGTTTTGGCGTCAATTCCTTCCAGTTTGATGTTTTTTAGACGATTTTCTCGCAGCGGAGGAATCGAACATGTTCGACCCATTATTGGATTTTATTTTAATAAGAAACCAGAATATATCGAATAATGTATCTACCAATGTTTACGTAAGCATGGGAGGGGGGTTAAGAGCTTTGCTTATTTTTGATGACTAGGAGGAGGGAGGGGTTAAGAATTGTCAAAAATCTGCTTACGTAATACTTGAATCGTACAGCACATAAATGAATGATGATAATTTTTGTAGTTGTGTATTTTTTGCTTGGTGCCTGACCAAGTTGCTGGTTGTTGGATCCAGGGAGGAAGATGGGAGGGGAATGTAAATGTATGTATTTAATGTGTGTATGTGTATATATGCACATGTGTACACATGTGGGTGTGTGCACATACACATGACAGTGTTTTTTTTATATTTTTAATTCTATTTTTTTCCCTCTGTGTAATTTAATAGACCTAAGTACCTAATTATGTAACAGCTAAAACGCAATAAATGACATTTTCTTTTCTTTTCTTTTCTTTCTTTCTTTTCTTGAACGGCCTTTTAGGTATATTTAGAATAATTCAAATTAAAATCTTATCTAGGGGCACTTTTACACATAAATTAATTTACCGGTAATTAAAAAAACCATATCTAGATAAACAAATAATTACTATAAAGATTTCTATACAGACTTACATGCGACATTTGGAATCGCAACAATTTTTATTCGGGTAGTGCATGACATTTACATCAATATAAAACCGGAACAATGATTGGATAGAGCTAGACTACGATTGACTGATGACGATCAATATTAAAAATATATAAAAGTAAATGACTGACTGAAAGTGAAGACTGCCTCGGTGGCGTGGTGGTATTTCGGTACCTCTACGGTTCTGAGGTCTCGGGTGCGATCCCCGGGTCGGGCCAAGTGATATTGGATTTTTCCATATCAGCCCGGAGTCTGGAATTTGTGCCCGATATGGTGATAGGCTCGCCCCCTATCACATCTGGGACGGAACTAAGCTCGGCGAAATGTGGGTGTTCTAGTTTGGTAGTCCGCCTATGGCTACCCCTTCGGGGATACAGGCGTGAGCTTATGTTATGTTATGTTAGAGGTATAAAAGTAAATTTGAAAAATTTATGTTATTTTTTATCTTTGATGCTAGTTTTAGGTTTTTGCTATGAAGTATCATTAGATAAACAATTAAATTAAAAAAAAAAACCTTAAACAATTTGGAAACATCTTTTGTTTACGTATTACTCAACATTAATTACCAAAGTGGTTAGAATAGAAGTAAACTTTCTGATTGCACAACAGGTAAATTTTGTAACCATGAAGAAAGAAACACAGTTAAAGATAAAACATCTATAGTTAGTAATTCTCTTTTGTGATTTAGCTAGGTTTTGTACAAATATCAAACAGTTTGCAAAATTATGTAACGTGGACAAGTTTATTTGAGTCATTGAACATTTTTTGCGCTTCGCGGTAAGTAAACTAACCTTTGGAATTGTTAATAAGATTTACAAACCATTTTTGGACATAATGCAGTTGAGTGATTTAACTTCTAAATTGTTATATAGTTTTACTCTTATTTTACTTGGAAAATCAGATGTATTCAAACAAGATAAATATATATAATATTTATTGTTTGTTTAGACCATTCTAGAATTTTGCAAGTGATTTGATATAGCGGTTGACATCTGTTAGCTAAAGTCCTGGTGGAGCCACTTCGTGTATCCAAAGGGTGAGTCACCGACTTGGGTGAGCTCTGGGCGGATCATGCTCTCCAACTTACGCGGCGCGATCTAGGAGGTAGATCTCCTTGGTCGCGGACTCTTTGGTGTATGCCTTAATGATTATTACTAGCATGCGCCAAGTCTCATTCATATTTGAATTTAGTTACGCTTTTCTATGACATTCCATTCTAAACTTCATTACTTATTACATACATTTTTCACACGACATGTCAACATAATTAATTTCTTTAATAATACACTTAATTCACGTTATTCTCTGCAAATCGCTATTGACGCTTCATTGGAGCCCCTTGGCCGTGGACGTCTCAAGTTCCTGTACTCAAAACCTCATCGCTTTATGGAGCGCTAACCGGCGCATCGCCCGTGTGTCATTTTGAGGCTGTAATTGAGGAGCTTCGAGAGGATCAGGGAGGTGTATGCCTGGATCTGTGCTGCGAGGTTGGTGAGTCTTGTTATTTATCCCGCCCAGACCGATACCTTTGTCGGTTCTCACCTTGAGGAGTACGGGGTGGTTTGGGTGATCGGGCCCCTTGGCCCACATTAAATACTGGTAGGGCTATTTACACGCTTTACCAGTCCTGTGCACGTTTATTTTTGTCTAAAAATATTAGTTTAAGTAAAAAATACTATAAATTAGATTTTGGTGCTGACAAATAAACAATGGGTAAAGTAACTTCAATTATAATAAGATTTCGGGTCCACAGCACATATACGATGCAATTACATGCTGTGAGAAAGAAGAATCTCAGACATTACAAAATAAATTATACCGTTGTAAAACACCTATTGATCTTGACAGAAAAGATTAATAGGTTTCAGTAATATTTAACAGAAGTAAGTAAATTTTAATTTAAGACAGAAATTTCGGTCTGGTATTTGATCCATCTTCCTTATCTAAAAACAAAGTTTCTTTTGATAACAAGATAATTACTGATGATTAAGATTTCTGAAACTCGGCGACACAGATTTAGAATAAACAAATCGTGAAAAGTGTTATCAGATGAACTACTCATCTCATTAATGATAATTCTAATTCATACCATTCATTCATGAGATCAAGTTTATAGGAGACAATAAAAACTAATAAAAATGAATTATATTAATATATTTAGATGATATTTATGCACCCAAAATCCAAGTTTATTCATTTTACAATAGTTTAATATTGCTAATCAGAAAATATTTACATCATGTTCCATTAGGACTAACAGATAGCGCAAAGAACAATATTTTGGTAAAAATGTTAGTTAAAAGGTATTGGCAGCATACGGTCGATATGCAAAATTATAATCTGGTATGTAATTTTAAAAAGGAAACGATGAACCAAATAATATTTTAGATGATAGGAGCCGAGCAGGAAAATTTCTGACCATCGTAAATTATTCCATATACCATCTATTCGATCTCGATGCGCATCTATGAAATATTAACCAAATGTCATCAGTGCAGCGAGCTTGAATACATTTACGATTGTGAGAATTTTTCCTGCTTGGGCCGCTAAAAAATATAAAAGAAACTTAGCCATTTACCTAAATAGTATTAGGTATACTTGAATGACGAACGTCATGAAATATCTAATGGATCTGCTACATGCTATGCCATACAGGAAAATAGGTAGCTTGACGTAAATAGACACGTGAGTGTAATAGCTTAAGGTTTTCCTGCTGATGTATCGCGAAGGAATCTACGTATTAAGACGCTCAGTCTAAGCCCTCGGGACGTTTAAAAGGAAAGGGATTTGGTTGAACTGTCGCATCTTGGTAAAACCCAATCCGGATTACACTCAAGCCAGTTCCCGTTAAATGTGTTTAATCGACTTGAAGATTTTATCGCTCTGCCTAGAGTTGGAATTAAAGTAAGTCGGCTTATAAACTGCCGCATAATATTACTTAGGTGCGAAGTGTTTTATCAACAAACAAGTTTGTATTACCAATGCTTCAGGTTTGTACAGAAGCCTAGACGTGCCAAGATAAAAACTTCGCATACAAAACACTGTTTCATTACTGTAATAGATGATCGAACAAAAAATGTGTGGAACACTAACAAAATTTGAATTCTTTACCCTTAGATAGTCAAATTATTTAAAGTTAATATTAGTTATTATTATTATTATTAGTTTATTATTTAGTTTTCAGGTTTTATAAACCCATACTCTAATCTTGTTTTTTAACAGACTTCAAAAACGAGGAGGTTCTTAATGAAATAGGAGCAAGCGAAAGGTATTTTATGTATGTTCAATGATAACTCCAAGATGGGTGGAATGATTTGGATGATTCTTTTGTTCGCAAGAGTATTATTCGGAGTTCATCTCATTTACATCTGGAAAAACTATAAATGAAATAAAGTTTATTAAAACTTAAAAATTGACTTCACATACATACTCGTACATACATATATATAAGCTCACGCCTGTATCTCCTAAGCCTATCGCCATATCGGGCGCACATTCCAGACTCCGAGCTGGTACTGAAAAATCTAATATCACTGACCGACCCGGAGATCGAACCCGAGATCTCAGCGGGCTTAGACAAGTGCTTATCCGCTAGTCGAATAGAATAATAAATGTATGGGAATGACATAAGAGTACGCTATATGCGGCGGATAAGCAGATAAGCCACTTGTCTAATCCCGCAGGACGGATACCGAAATACAACTACACCACCGAGGCAGTCCCAGGTCAGTCAGGTTAAAACTGACTTCAAGAATTAAAAAATAATTAGTATTTTATCTATTAGAAGTCGGTGCCGCGATTGATACAGACAAATGAAAAAGCAATCTGAGATTCTAGCTGCCCGCTATTACGTGTACCTTTATATTTGCTCGTCATCAATCAATCGCCTCTCCCATCGGACACAGAGCACGTAACTCAACCGGACATGGCGCATGATAACATCATGCAAGTTCGCATATCTATTGCAAGGTAACGGTGCTGCGAGTTTGGGACAGTTATGACATACAGTGATATGACGTCATTATGCAGTTTGATTGAACGTCTAGCATGCCACCGCATACGGCGGAATGATATTTGGGATACGTTATTGATACGTTCTAGCAGCATTAATAACAAATACGTCGTTGGATTTGGATGGTTTTCGACCGATATGAAAGAGGAGAAGATTCTCAATTAGTCTGTATTTTCGACCAACTTCCACAAAAGGAGGAGGTCCTCAATTCGTGTGTATTTTTTTTATGTATGTTACGCGATATCTCCGCCAAATGTGGACCGATTTTCAAATTTTTTTTTTATTCGATAGAGTTTATTTCAAGCGTGATGAGTGATCCCATTTAAATTTGGTCACGATCGGAAAAGTTTTGAAGTCAGTCCATAAATGTTTCAATATGTTATCCGATATCTCTGCCACATGTGGAACGATTTTCAAGTTTTTTGCGAGTAGCGAGTAGCCGGCTGTGAAGCAAGAGGCCGCAGGTTCGATTCCTGCACCGAAACAAATGTTTGTGTGGCGCACAATGTTTGTGTCGGGTCTGGGTGTTGTGAGACGGAAGTCTCTCGGAGTTCTTGATAGCCACGACATAAGACTCGGTCTTAGCTGAGATCTATAGTGCTTCGACTAAGTCTGAATCAAAGAAACGAACTCAGTGAGGATTTGAAATTTTTAAATCGAACTTCGACTTAGAACCATTTTTTACAACAAAATGGACTGACAGACAGACTAAGCAAAGATTTTCTTGTAAAAAATGTCTCGGATTAAGTCAAATTTCGATTTAAAGATTCCAAATACTCACTGAGTACCTTTCTTTTACTTAGGCTTAGTCGAAATTCACTCTACAGACGTCAGCCTTAGTATGGGTTCAGGTCTCAGGACTATGTGTGTGATTGTTGGGTGTCATTTATTTGTTATTAAACGTCCCGAGTGGGTTATTGTATTATTCTTTGGAAAATATTTAAAGTCTTAACATTTCCATCAAAAAATTAAAAATAGTATCAACTACCGTGTTAGAATGTCAATCACCTCTGATAAGTATTAGATAATAAATATTTATGTTAATAATAATCGTTTAACTATTATTAATAAAGACGTAATATCCAAGGCGACTAGAATTCTTTGTATGCATATTTTGCATATATTCTTTTTAAGTTTTACAACCTGTTGGGAATAAAATGAGTAGATTATATAATAATATTGTTATTGATAAATTGGGTTTTATACAATATTACGTCCGGATTTAGTCTTGTTCTTGTTTGTGCGGAATATTCATTGCCGTATTTTAAAAGGTGTCTCATATTTTCAAAGGTGTCTCATATTTTAAAGGAATGACTCCGGTGGCTTAGTGGTATTTTTCAGTATCAACCCGGATTCTGGAATTTGTGCCCGATATGGCGATAGGCGCGCCTCCTATCACATCTGATCTGGGTGGATTGGTCATGGTGGTTGTTCTAGTACGCTAATGCGCTTCTAATTACCTCTTCTTCTCTTCTCTCTGGAGACGGCTAAGGTCAGAGACCACACTGCCAAGTCACTTTTGTCATCTGAAGAATCATGTGAATGTTATTTATATTTAAGCTTTTTTATCCATATTCTATTGTTTTTTGGATTTGAGCGGAAATAAATTTATTTTCTTTCTTTCTTCTTTCTTCGGGGATTCAGGCGTGAGCTTATGTCGATGTTCATTTTAAAAGATTTGTAGAAGGAACGAAAAGCGAAGCACCACGTGGCACAGTGATGATCAACGGTTATCGTTGCTAATTGATTACCGGTACAATATCTATTCCGCCTTATGATTAAGCGTAGAAAGTCAGACTGGAGGTCCTGGGTTCAATCCCTTGCGTCATATAATCGTTCATTTTAGGGCCATAGCCTGTCTACAACTTAAAAAAATAATTGGAATAAAACTATTTTTTTGCCCGGGTTAGACTGACCCGTGACCACGAAGGCTGCAAAGCTTTCGAAACGTCGGGCATAAAAATAATAAAAATTAAAACCAAATCGTGATAGAATCCGTAAATATAGTTTTATTCCAATGAATAACATTCGCGTAAACCTAAGAAATCATTAAAAAAACAATTATTTTTTGTATCAAGACCATCGATATAATAATATACCTAGATGCACAGTTCCATACAAATATCATTGTAAACAGTGTCCTCGACAGACAAAACAAATAAACATCACAAATTTAATTAAATTAACACAAATATGACCTTATAGACGCGGCATAAAGTAGCTTTTTAAATTGCATGTTCAAACGTTCTTATATTCGAAATTTTTGAATTTCCAATAGTTTTTGAATTTGACAATAATTTGACATTATTAAAGAAACATTCTAGTCACTTGGACAAAGATTGAATGGAGTCGAATAGTTCTTGTATTTATTTGTGAGAAATTTTGACCACGTGGCGTACAATGTAGATGAGAATGGCGATATCTGTATAATAATTTTACTTACATTAAGAGATAGATAGAGTATAAATGTTTAGAAGATAACAAAGCTTATTAGTTATGAATATGAAATAAGCACTGTTTTGCCTTAACGTGATTCATAAATAAATAACATCCAACAGTCACATACATAGTCCTGGCCCCATACTAAGATCGTCCTTTGCTCTTTAGATTCTTAATAATTTCTTTTAGACTATCATTCGTTTTCTTAATCTTTTGTTCTGCCTTTTTAAGTTTCGCACTAAATTAGATTTAAGTTTAAATTTTTGGTTGCGTTCTTTCAAATTAACTGTAAAAAATAACGTCTTAGGTGTGTTAAAGATTGATGAAAATTCTGATGGTATTGGTGATCCTTCATTATTTATTGGTTCAATTGCTGGTTCCTGGAAATGAATATGTTTCCAATAAATGATGACGCCACAATTACTGTTGTAGTAATTATGCCTAACGACCGGTTCCAATAAATGATCTCAATCCTAGAATCAAAGATAAAAATGAAAAATTAAAAAATGAAAAATCGCGAGAATGAACCATTAAAATTATTATTTGACAGCGGAATCAAATATTTTTCAGCTATTACACTTGTACTGCACCCTGCCTCATTTAAATTTGTAGTTACGACAATCTAAAATAAAGTCAATAAATGTGGCAATATTTATTTATTTATTTATTTATAGGTACACCAACAGCATACATATTGTTAAATTAAATAGTAAACATTAGTTAAGGACAATGTAGCTGATGACAATTTATCACCTTTATTTTTGGTACAGCATTCTTTTTAATTTTCCTAATCCATTTTTCTGTATAATATCCATCGGAACCGGCAAAATGGTCTGAACAAACCACACTTGAGTAATTGGGTTTAAAATTTTCTTCTCTCCTTTCTTCGGAAATAATTTTACGCCATTTATCTCTTACTATTTCATTTCATGGAAATCTGTAATTAATAAATAAAATTAATAAAAAAAAACATAAATTTAAAATAAATATAATATATTTACAAAAAAAAACGACTCCATGTATTTCATTGTTCCAAATCATGATTTCAAAAGGGACAAAATATTGTATTAACTGAATTCGTTAAATTAATTATTTATATACGTTTAATACTTAATTTAACATGATTAAGGTTTTAAGAATCAAGTAAGGGAATTATACTTACTTAAAATATGAAATCCCATGTGTTTTGCGCTTTGTAAGAGTGTTATTTTTGCACTCTTACAAAGCGCATTTAGGCATCTTCACAGGCGAACGGTCGGCGCCCGACTGACAGCAACAAGTGCTTACTTACATTTTAAGCACTCGTTGGCTGTCCCACTTTCTGAGCGTCAACTGTGCAGCTAGGTATATTATTATATCGATGATCAAGACTGATGATGAACAAATGAAAGTTTGTGAATGTGTATGTTTTTTACCTTGTCACGATCAATCGATTGGACCAATTTTGATGAAATTTGGTATGGTGATAGCTGACATCCTGCATTAACATAAAGTCTGATTTTTATATCGGATTTTTTAAAAAATAAATTTCCACGCGAACGCAGTCGCGGGCAACAACTACTTAAAGATAAATAATAAAAGCAGTATGTATTTCATGGTTGTTCGAGTAATACCGTTTAACCTAGATTTACTTGCTAACTACAGTGCTGTGTGACAAATCAGTGATATATTGGCTATTATTTTATAATTTTAATTGTTGGATGTGACCTTAATTTCCAACGTAGTAACTTAATCATTGCTGGTGGTAGGATATTCGTTACCGCCCGGATGGCGACCACCGTACACATAGTTAAAACCTGCCATAATGACCCACGCTCCTTATGTGGTTCATGTTCTGGGATCAGCCAGCGTGAAGGTTCTCTCGAGGGGTTTGCGACATGACATGATGGTAGGTTAGGGCGGGTATGGGTACACATCCCTTGTGTGACGTTTGGAGAAACCACCGTAGTAACCCCCTTTTTTTCGCGGGGAAATGTGTTTTACCACTGCCGCCGAGCCCGGGGGGTGGACGCGGTGGGTAACCACGGTAACTCCTGCCTGTCGTAAGAGGCGACTAATAGTGGCCTTTTCAGATCGCGGGAGCGCAGTGGGGAGCTGTGTGCCCCTTTTAGTACTATTGTACTTACGGACGGCAGCACGGACGGTCGGCCTCATGCTGCCGTAGACGCCAAGGGCGTCCTTCGGCAGCGGGGGCTTCTGAGCAGAGACGGATCGCAAGGCAGCACCGCGCAGAGGCGGTTCTGGTAGCAATCCGAGTTTATCTCCAGATACCCCGGGGCCGCCCCACTCAAATCATCCCACCGATAAACCCATTGTTTGTTAGTATTCGCTGTTGTTTTGGACTGCACTGCGCTTACCATTAGACGCACCCTTGGAATACACTCTATCGAATGCAAAAATAATATTGAAAATCGATCTACATTTGGCGGAGATATCGGGAAACATACATATTTTGAGTTTTTTTAGACGAATTGAGGACCTTTTCCTTTTTGGAAGTCGGTCGACAAAAACACGCGGTATTGTGTATATGTACTTTTCAAACCTGCCCTTATACTTAATGTGGGGTCCGCGCAATACCCTTTTACAAGCATATTCCGGAAAATATTCGGCTTTAGTTTTTACGATAGGCTACACTCCTCGCCTCCTTGGTCTAGTGGCAGCATATATAGGTCCTGGGTTCGTATCCCAGGTCGGGCAAAGCAATTCTCATTCAATTTGCCCGGGACTGGATCCCTCGGAGGGGGTTGACGTCAGGCAGACAGCTGGTCATATAAAACTAAGCCAAATCTATTTTGAAAAATAGAAAAGTAAATTGCGCCGACCCCACATTAAGATGGCATAAGGGCAGACAGAAATAAAGATAGGCTACACTGCTTAGCGTCAGTTCCATTTGAGGGATTCACTCGCGGGTAAATGCGTTACAAAAATTCTTTGACCCGCTTTGAGATTGAACCTAAGACCTCCCCTGTCCACAACCCATATAGCCACTACACCAAGAATGATAAATACTAATAGGTAATATTGAACAATACTAATAAACATGATTAGATTAATCGGTTATTGGCTTACAGCATAATATATTATCTATAAATATTTGTTCCGTATTCTCGAATACGATCGAAGTCTAGATTTTAATATGAAACAAAGCCTTACAGAAGCATCAGTAGTATTATACTTGGTAATCATGATGATTATATTCATGTGTTGAGTCGTAGAGCCACGCTGTAGACAGTAACGTCTACAGCACGAAAGGGCTGGCTCGACCGGTTTGATACCACTGTCTCACAGAAAACCAACGTAAAGTGGCAGCTCGCTGTCGCGTTTTGTTCGGTGAGTAAGATTTCCGGTGACCCAATTCCCCCTCCTTTTTCTGATCCCAATCTCCTATTTCCCTCCTATTAGGTTAGCAACGCACTCATGATTTTTTGTCTTGGGTCTCTATGGGGGATGGATCACTTACCATGAGGTGACCCATCTGCTCGTTTGCCAGCCTCTACTACAAAAATAAGTTTCGAAAATTCACAAAAAAATTGTTGCTATTGCTGATGTTCTTTTCATTACCTTAAAATACCGTTGTACATTATTAAATTGCTCTCAAAATTTACAGGCCCGTTAATCGGTTTAATTTTCTCAAGAATTTCGAAAATGTTAAGCAGCGCCTGTACTTATCGGTCAACAACGGCAGTAAACACAAATATCGTATAACATTCCTTCTGGCCTGATTTCATAAGTGTTTGAGTATACTTAAATGCGAAGGTATTCAATAATATGTATCATAACATAAGCTCACGCCAGTATCTCCGAGGGAGTAGGCATAGGAGCACCAGCGAACTAGAACACATGTCGCCGAACTTAGTTCCGTCCCAGATGTTATAGGGGGTGAGCCTATCGTCATATTGGGCACAAATTCCAGACTCTGGGCTGTAGTTTGAGTCTATGTTTTATTCATCATTGCTAGCAACCTGCCTGTTTGTCTAATATTATTGAACCAGAAAGACTACCGTCTGCAATTATGCAAGAATAGCAATTTATATTAAAATGCGTTGTTGTTTATTAGGCTAATAAACAATATTACCATAACTTAATTATGTTATTGCATCCTGAATAATAACCATAAAATATGTTGAACATAATCAACTTATTTTAACAAGTATAATATGCAATCATCATTTATGATAAGTTATTATATTAAATTCTCAAAACTTCTTTAAAATTTATAGCCCGAAAATTAAAAAAAAACACATGTTGATGAATCTTATGCAGAAATCTTTTAGGTTGCATTTTCATCATCATCACTTGATGTCGATGATCATAAAAATTCAAATTTTTGATACATTTCAACGAGTATTAGCATTTGTAAATCATTAAAACTCTCGACTATTCTAAGTGGCAGAACTTAACTGCAGCATGAATAGACCGGATTTTTCCGCTGTTTCACAGAAAATCGACACGATGACGTGAAGTGACAGCTTAGGTACTGTTGCGTTACGTATTTTGAGTAGCATTTCCGCATGTCCGGACCCGATTCCTTAACGTTCCACGATAAGTAGCACCTTGTACTGCATTGCCAATATTTACGGCTTTGACTCTAGGGACCCTTAAAGACGCGTACAATTTCGGTGGGGGATTGTAAATGCATACATAAGCTTGAAGGGCAACAAAGGCACTAGCGAACTAGAACAGCCACATTTTGCTGAGCTTAGTTCCGTACCAGATGTCAGAGTGGGCGAGCCTACCGCCATACCGGATACAAATTCTAGATCCCAATATCACTTTGCCCGATCCGGGGATCGAATCCATCGTACCGAAATACAACTAGGCAACCAAGGCAGTGCATACTGATTTCTTAAGTTTACGCGAATGTTATACATTGAAATAAAACTATTTTAACGGATTCTTACACGATTTGTTTTAATTTGTATGCCTGACGTTTTAAAGGCTTTGCAGTCTTCGTGCTCACGGATCGGGTCCGAAATCGTGATAGAATCCGTAAAATAGTTTTATTTCAACGAGGCAGTACAATTTATGTATTTAAAAATATCTCCCTGTTATGCTTTCTGCAACAATTAGAAAAAAACTAATAACGGAAACAGAAAGTCAAACGCTGCTAAAAACAATTAATATGTCATTAAGAGGTGTTATTATTGCTCAATCAATTTATTTAGCAAAAGGTTCTTCACCGCAGACGTCTCTTGGACATCCTAATCATACGTCTGACGTTCACATCCTCGGACCATGACGTCGCTTCAAATGACTCAAAACCAATTCATTTACCTCTTGTCGGAAACAATTGGACCTTGGTTGAAATGTCACTAGATATCGTGTTGGAGGTCACAGCATATTGGTCTATCTTTATTTACTTTTACCAATTAGGGAATGGCCTACATTTTAAGTATCGGAGATTCCGGCGGAATAAAGAACCTTGAAAAGAATATGAGGAAGGAAAAGACTATTTCCTCTGAGATTGAATCTATTATTAAAGTCTAAACATTTCGAGAAGAGAAACTAAACTGATGGAATAATCCCTATCAAGAAGAAACATTGCCTCGAAAAGGACAGAAAGCTAATAAGGCTGTTATTGCAGAAGGCAATGATTTTGACCGTCAAAAAACAAAACAAACAAATCATGGTACATATGTACATTTAGTGAATGGATGTTTGAAAAGATTGTCGTCACGACATCTCGCTCATCCTACGAAGTTTTTTATGAGACAGAGACAGTTTTGTGGCGTTTGTTTTTTTTGTCATAGTAAAATATATTCTATGCGTACCTCCGCGTGGAAGGTGCAATGTTTATGCCGAATTCCTCATCTATCCTAAGATAACATCCAAGTGTGCTATCCGGACTAAAACTAATTTACTAACACTGCAATACCGACTAACAGAATCTTAATAGCTTTAATCAGTGCATTAGTGAAGATCCTAAGGGATTGAGAGTAAACAATGGATTGCCGTCGAAACCGCTCCTGCTTATTGTCTTTCGATCCGTCTCTATGATGGCTTCGGTACGGATTTTCCAATACGCATAATAGGTACGCACTTAAATGGTTCTTTAATATATTTAACCATTGTGGTATGATCATACAGTATTGTTTTAGCTTGGTAAGAGGTTTCAAGTGACCTCGAAGTCACACCATTCAAAACGGTTGAGTCATTGAAGGTAAATTTAACAATCACGATATGGCATTCAGTAATTTCCTTGTAAATTCGTCATGTAAATCATCGTCATTAGCATAGATCCATTCATGTATTCAATACGGATGCAAACAGGAACTTATTATGTATTAATAGGTTGTATTTTTTCTTCGGAGTCTGAAGAAGTATAAATAGGCATTAGGCTGGCATGATTCTGGTTCATCGATAAACCTCTTGTTTTTCGATGGGTTTTTTGACTGCACTGCGTTCACCATCATGTGTATATATATAAACTCATGCATGTATCCCCCAAGGGGTAGGCAAAGGCGCACTTCCTAACTAGAACACCCACATTTCGCTGAGTTTAGTTTCGTGATCTATCACACATCCTATCACAGTTTCGGGCACAAATTTCAGACTCCGGGCTGATATTGACAAAAACAATATCATTACCCGACCCGGAGATGGAACCCGAGAACTCAGGAGGGTAGTCGTAGGTACTGATATTCCACCGTGCCACCGTGACAGTCAGGCATCAGGTGTAGTATAGTCACTTTGCCATGCTCGAAAAAAAGAGTACTTTTGGCCATTCTTTTGGCAATTGGTGACGTGAAAGTACTATTAACTCACATAGTACGCTCCACAATATGACATTAATGTCAGGGAAGACACGAGCCAACACTAGTAGGGAATAATTTATGATCAAGTGAAGTTACAAGAATCGAACATTTTTTACGTAAATCTTCGGATAATGTATTCTGCGCACGCTTTACATTTGAGGAATTTTGATGTAAACAAAAAATACTGTTTTGCTTTATTTACGTTGTGCCGATATTAACGTTTGAATGCAATACATGACCAATGAATACTAAAAGAGCCATGCTGTAGATTTGGTTATAATAGCTTAGGAGCCGAAGATGCTAAATATGGATTCGCTGGAGCTTCGTGGAGACTCTTTAGATTATGAATATTAGATGCTAAAAAGTGATGAGTGCAGTGCATTTCCAGTCACGGCTTTGTTATTCAAAATGCGGGTGGTGCTACTACTGAACATAGGTTGTATGACTCATGAGTCGTGTTGTTTGCTCGTTTGGTCATACGATTCCAATAGAAAATCTTCTTGTCCAAACCTGTTTTGTATTTTGGTCGCAGAATTTCCTTATAGTTATACAAAAAGTCTTTCAAAAGAAATGAGTCTTTCACTTACGAAATAACGCATTACGTGCAGGAAACCATAATGAGAAAACTATAATAAACATGAATCAAATAGTCAGTTTTCAGGAAATCCTGGTTGTACTTTGAAAAATCATTGGAAGAAGTAATGCAAAGGCATTAAAAGAAAGGGACAGGTTACGCGTTTAATAAAGTGACTTTGTTCTTTCCACCTGCCTTTATACCGCTACAAGTGGCGTCGGCGAAACACTCTTATTCAAGCATATGCAGATAGATTTGGCTTTGTTTTTACGACGGTCTGTTTGCCTGACGTTTTTGGGGGACGTCATAACTATATGAGTGTAGAATGTTATTTATTTATTCAACTTTTATTTTTCAAAAATCAATTTACATTTGCCTACCATTTTTCAATCTAAAATCTTTTCGATGTGCTTGTCATAGTCACTTAGCCATATAATCAACCTACATTAGACGCTGGTTTTAATACGGCGTCATTGCCCGCCATACACCATTATGTAACCTGGAAATTTATTGGCAATTCTTATCCATGATCTACACCAACACAAAATCTATTAAATATGATATATATTAATACTTGAAGCGAAAACTTTGTACGCCTTTTTTAAGAGTATTGCGCGAACGGACCTGAAAGACACAGTTAAAGTTTATAAGGAGAAGAAGTACATAACAGTTATTATTATATAAAATGCATTGGAGGTACATTAAATAAAATAATAATGGTCGAATTTCCAAAAACCGGACGACCACTAGTACCAGTAATAACATAATCAGAATCTACAGGAAGACCCTTGAATCCACAACTAAATAGATAAAGAATATTGATTGAATTGAAGTTTCTTTCACCCCTTTTGGAAGCCCAAATTTTTGAGATACTTGTGACTTTCTTCCATTACATGTCGATGGACAGAATGATAATGATATGCAAGATGAAGTGTCGGTAAGTAGAGAGGTGTGTAAACGCCGTCCGTCATCATCTTATTGAAGATGTCTAATACAGGCAGTAAGACTCATCAATTCCTTATTGAACAAACAATTATTTTAACAATGTAAGGAAGGAAAACGTCGTTTCCAGGTGACGAAATAACGCGTGATTAATGGACCTTTTCTACCATTCAGCATCGTGAATCAGTAGTGAATCTCTCCCCACACAGATCAGCAGTTATCTGCAGTTCTTATGATACTTGCTTATAGTGTTTTGCATTGGGAAGCCTTCAGCTTTATTTATTGTTAGAGTGTGTAAGATCGCTCTCGTAGTTTAATTTTCTTCCACCTACCCCTATCCCACTCCAATAGGCATCGCTGCAACAAACATCTTCAAGAATTTTTCAGAAATGATTGGGCTTAGTTTTTAACACCAACCATTTTTCTGACTTTAATCTCATATAAGGATACCAGTTTCAGGAAAATTGTATCAGGTACCTAAACACGCGTTGCCTTACCTGGGATCCGTACCTAGAACCTCACTCAGCCCTAATACGCTGCAGTTAGCCCAATGAGGTGATTATTATAGAATTTACGCAAACAGACCGCAGCTCGTGGAAAATAGAACAAACAACACAAAAATGTCTTAAGCAAGTTGCATTACATTTTATACATTATTACTGCATGCATAACTGAGAACCGCTAAGTGCTTTCATCAGTGCAGATAATAAACGTAGATATTTAAATCAAAAACTCGGTTAAATCTGGTCGCCTCCTTGGTCTAGTAGCAGCATGGGCTGTGGACCGGGAGATCCTGGGTTCGATTCCCAAGTCGGATAAATAATAATAATAAATAACACCCAACAATCAAACACATAGTCCTGACCCCACACTAAGATCGAGTCTGGTGTCGTGAGTATCAGGATATACGAGAGACTTTCGGTCTCACAACATATCTGTGGGCCACACAAATATTTGTCTCGGTGCGGGGATCGAACCCGCGGCCTCTCGCTTAACAGCCGGCTACTCGCCCCGCTGTGCCACGGAGGCTGTCAAATCATGCTTTCTACTTGAATTCACCAGGGACTAGATCCCTCAGAGGGAGTTGACGTCAGGCAAGCAGCCGGTCGTAAAACGTAAGCCAAATCCTCTCTGCAACATGCTTGAAAAAGTGTGTTACGCTGACCCCGCATTAAGCGATAAGGGCAGGTAGAAAAAAAAAGTTAATTAATACTTGGCCCGTTTCAATCGATTAGTATCGCATTTTATACTAACATTCTTTGTTTGGTTAATTAAATCAGTAAAGTTTACTATTTTATGACATTCTTAGAATTTTGCGGCGACAAATCTGGAAAGTGAAGGTCACTCAACTACGGATTGGGCTATACTTGAAATATTTGTGAAGATGAAATCCGAGGAGAGATCTGACGGAAAACAAAATATAGCCGACAGTCTGATAATCTAGTCGCCTCCTTGGTCTAGTGGCAACATATATGAGCTGTGGAACGGGAGGTCATGGGGTCGATTCCCAGGTCGGGCATAGCGAATTTTCTAATTTAAGTTGCCCGGAACTGGATTCCCCGAGGGGGTTGACGTCAGGCAGGTCATAAAAAAAAATGCCAAATCCTTTCGCAACATGCTTGAAAATGTGTGTTGTGCCGACCCTACATTATATGGGATTAGGGCAGGTAGAAAAAAAGAGAGAAAAATAATGTAGTACCCTAAATTGGCAGCAGGGTGGTAACATATTGTCTTCGCATTTATCAAGGTCAGTGTGGACCGACATCGTGCTGGACTGATCACCAAAGCTTGCGAGAGCTGGATGAAAAAAGCGGATGAATGTCACGGATTGTTGGTGTAAGGGAAAACAATTGTCCGTTATGGCTGTCCCATATAAAACACTTAGTTAATAAAGAAAAAGATACCCGTGTAATATTACTTTCCCATTGGTTAGGTTATGCTCCAAATTGCTAGCTCACTAGTTACTGCGGATGAGTAGACTTCACGCACCTTCGAAATTCTAATGAGTTCTCAGGTATGTTATATGTTTTTCTTCATGGTTAAATAAAGCGATAAATTGTGATAAATGTATGTTCTTGCAGTTGAATCTGTGATATTCTCAACAGGCCAAATCACTTCCAGCTGAGCCATCGCTAATAAATATTTTTTTTGAAATGACGCCCCATACGAGGTTTTCATACAAATCGCCTTAGTCTGGTGACAGGGTAGATTGGTCTAGTGGCAGCATATATCGGCTGGAGAACCAAGAGGACCTGAATTCGATTTCCAGGTTGGGTGGAGTTTTTTCTATGTATATGCCCGGAACTGTATCTGCCATAGGGGAGTCAGGCAGCCAGCCAGCCAGTCGTAAAAACTTAACCTAATCCTTACAGCAACATGCTTAAAAAACTGTGTTGCGCCAACCCCACATTGAGATGGGATACGGGCGATGGGATACGGGCAGATGGAAAAACTGGATTTTTATACAGAACAGTCGAGCAGTAGACTGATACGGGTTGTCGACGGATCGTAGCAGTGGCGAAGAGTGCAAAAATCAAAAGGGATAATACAATGATGATATAGATAACACTTATTAGCTTACAATCTGGCAAAGGGAAGCCGATAGGAATCGAGTTGTATGGACCTTTCGCCACTGCCGTAGTATAGCATTGGTATAATTAGTTTTGTCTGGTACATAACCTCGACCTGGTTGGTGAGCAATCGTGCAGAATACTAACGTAACAATACATTCACACGCCGGATGCATGAAGAAACTACAGAAGCACATTGGTCGGCAATGTCTGTCATATTACTAACGGGAGAACGGACTTGACTCTAGATAGACGGACTGCATTTCAACTGCACTCCGAAATCAAATTTGAAATTAGAATGCAGTTCGAATGCAGTTGGTCCAACTGTATTTGAACTGCACGACGAACATGCACACTGATTACGGTCAGGGTGCAATTCCAACGACTGCACGCTGACTGCTCGGTCAACGTCAACGAAATCAATCAAAAAGTGAAAATAAGGAGGAGCTGGATTTTTTTTCTGTTCCCTCCATAGCAAAGCGGGAGACAAATTATGGAACTAAGGAGGCATTAACTTCGTCCATAAAGACATTTACAACTACAGGGTAACCACCACCTCTTATAGCAGTATTATTATAATAGTTCTTCGTTTGTTTTGTATGGGAATCGGTACAAGTAAGATCATAATAATACTGCTATAAGAGGTGCTAAATTATATTTGATTATCTAGTACTGAACAGAAATAAATAATGTGAACAGCATGTGAGGTGACCGATTGCTAAGAGATTACAAAAAGCATTTTAATTTTTTTTTCCTAGCGATGTCTATAAACTTGTTGCTGATACTTGCGGTGTACCGCGTAATTCGATTTAAAAACCGCTTTACGATATCCGAGAACTCCAAGAAGTCATTAATGACTGTGAGTGAGAAGTCATTAAAATATTATATTTAATATAAAATACATTAGCATATTACAGCCAAAGTTTTAATTACGTTTTAATTGTTTAGTTTGAAATTAATTCAATGTGTTTTGGCACAAAACAGATAGGTGTTTCGTTCATTTTCATTGTATTATCGTATTTTATGCTAATTAATGGAACATTCTTTAGTTTTAATGTCTTAATGTTTTAAATACAAAGATTATGTTCTACTAACTATTTCTCACGACGCCGGCTACGGGATAAAAATATTTTCTCGGGAACCTCTTATAAAGGGATATCGTACCTTTGTAATACTGAAAAAATTGCCAAATTCGGTTCATCAGTTGTGACAAACTAACAAATACCGCTTTATCATTTATGAGTGGTAGAGCAACGCTGTAGACACTTACGTCTACGGCACGAATGGGCAGGAATGACCGGTTTGATAACACTATCTCACAAAAAACCGATGAAAAGGGGCAGATTGCTGTAGCGTTTCGTTCGGTGAGTGAGATTTCCGGTAGTCCAATTCCCATTCTTCCCCAATCCCTATTTCCTTTTAGATTGACACCGCACCCATGATTTTCTTGTCTTGGGTGTCTATGGGCGGTGGAGATATCTTACCAGCAGGTGACCAATTTGGTCGTTTGCCAGTCTCTGCTATAAAAAATATATTTAAAATCATCTTAGTTCTGCAGGGTTACCACAAACTCTTATAGCAGCATTATTATAATCGTTCTTCGTTTGTTTTGTATGGGAATCGGTACAAGTAAGAAGATAATAATACTGCTAAGAGGTGGTGGTAACCCCCCTGCTGAGATTATTGTACAATTTTTGTTGAGAAGTAATTGTCGCGAGAACTGTGTAATTTAAAATATCAACAATGGCATGTTGATATGAACGCATATAATTAGGCACCATTACATGCCCTTGAGTAAGTAGGTAAAGTCTACTCAGTGTAGAACGCAGACATCGATGTAAATGTAGAATATATATTCTTTATTCCTCGCATCGCTAGTAATTGGGGACACATAACATAACATAAGCTCACGCCTGTATCCCCGAAGGGGTAGGCAGAGGCGCACTAGCGAACTAGAACACCCACATTTCGACGAGCTTAATTCCGTCCCAGATGTGATAGGGGACGAGCCTAACACCATATCGGGCACAAATTCCAGACTCCGGGCTTATATGGAAAAATCCAATATCACTTTGCCCGACCCGGGCATCGAACCCGAGACCTCAGAACCGTAGTCGTACCAAAATACTACCACGCCACCGAGGCAGCCATGGTAAGCCATGTAACATTAACGAAAACGTATAAATAGTTGATAGTAATTTCTTTCTTATTATCATCTTTTTTATTTGCCAACTATCCACGTAATATGTGTCGTAAATATTTATCACAAGAAATCGGTTTATCGATGTTTGTTACTGATCACTTGGTAGTAGATCTTTGAGAACATAAGATAAAAAAATTAAAAACTTAACGGACCGACTTCAAAACTTATGCGATCGTGACCAAATTTATAAGGAACCACCCTTGGAATAAGGTCTATCGAACACAAAAATAATTTTTAAAATCGGTCCACATTTGGCCGAGATATCGAGTAACATCAATAAAAAAACAGACAAACTTATCTTCTTTTGAAATCGGGCGAAAAATTGAAAATTATTAAAAAAAAATTGTTATTGTGATTTTGACAGCTGTATATTGTTGATATTTAAAATTTAACCATGCAAAAACTATTTAACTCGTTTAACCTACACAGTAAACCGTGAAGCGACCATTGTTTACAAACAACAATACAAATAGTCTCGCATATAAAAAAGCAGTAAGACAACATCACCGACTCACCTAAAAAATCCTTTAACTGATAATCGCTCGCACTACCGTCACATCACTTGCGTAACGCCACTTTAACAACAAGCACGTACTGTTCATACAACGACTTTAACAACACTGCATCGGCTTGCGACATTGCGTTAGCGCAGGACCTCGATGCTGGCTAGTCTAACTAGGCCTCTGGGTGCATATGTACTTCCCCTTCATGGTTACTAACTGCAGTGGAACGCGAGGGTGGGGAGTTCAATGTAAACTGGCAGTTTTTGCGCACCTCGTGAAATGATTATTGACTCATTATCCACCAGTGGTTGAAAAGCTGCATGCGAATCTGATGCAGTTCAACGACTTGTGAAGGGAAAGGGGAATCACGTTGGCGGTTTTATTCTTTTTTAGGTGTCGGACCTTGACCGGTTTATTTCATTTACTTACGTTAATCGAGCAAAGGACAGAAAAAAGAAGTAAAATATTGTGAGTACAAACGCAGGTACAAAAATTGCAATAAAAACATCTATGCTTACTCAGTATACAAATTAAAATTCTTTATTTTGAACCTTATTTTTAAAAACACAAAAACAAAATTGAGAGATAACAGCTGTAGTAGTTAAAAACTGTGTCACAGCCTATTATCGCCCACCCTCCGGGAACATAAGGATACGTAAACACAGAAAGAGAAATACAAAAAAAAGGAAAGATTAATGGTGAATGATTAATGAAATTAGCATAATTTCCGAAAACTAATGATTAAATTTGTCTTTAATGACCATTACTATTATCTTGTATACCTCATATTTACAAAATTGCAGGACAATTCGTATTTGTTTTGATAATGATAGCAAATTTTTTTACATAACATAAGCTCACGCCTGTATCCCCGAAGGGGTAGGCAGAGGGGCACTAGACACCTAGAACACCTGCATTTCCCCGAGCGTAGTTCCGTCCCAGATGTGATAGGGGCGAGCCTATCGCCATAGAACCTATCGCCATATCGGGCACAAATTCTTGACTCCGGGCTGATATGGAAAAATCCATTATCACTTTGCCCGACCCGGGGATCGAACCCGAGACCTCAGGACGATAGTCGTATCGAAATACCCCCACGCCAACGAGGCAGTCGATAATAAGTCCTTATAAAAACTAAATACTTTGTAATAATATGTACATTCTAATTGAAACCAATGCACATAATAAGTTGTACCAGTTAGGTAATAAAGTAATAAGTTTTATTTAAGTTAATAGGCTGCATCGGTGGCAGCATATGGGCTTTGAACCGGGATGTCGTGGGTTCGATTGCCAGGTCTTGCAAAGCGAATTTTCTAATTTAGACTGCCCGGGACTGGATCCCTTAGAGGGGGTTGACTTGAAGCGGGCACTTGAAGCGGGCAGCCGGTCGTAAAAATTTTGCCAAATCCCTTCTGCAACATGCTTGAAAAAGTGTGTTGCGCCGACCCCACATTAAGGTGGGATAAAGGCAGGTAGAAAGAAAGAAAAGGCTGCCTCTGTGGCATAGTTGTATTGTATGACTACCGTATTGAGGTTTTAGGTACGATCCCCGTGTCGGGTAAAACAATATTTTTCTACTCAATGTCAGGCTGGAGTCTGGAATTTCGATGCGGCAATAGGTTGATCCTTGTCTTTTTGCCTGGAGTTATGCCAAGCTAATGCCAGGGTCCGTCTTCCTACTTAAACGCTTCCACTACGGTCTCGAGAATCCTCCGCGATGAGACCACTGGCTCTCATATTTTTCTCCAAAATGTTCACGCTTTTGGGCTTTAGTTTACTTAAAACATGACCATACATGGCTCTACCCTTATGCGATGGAAATAATTTTGGCGATAAATGGGTGGCAACATTAGGACACTGCAGCAAAACCTAATCCTTCTCTCTAGTTTAAACAGTTTATAGACATAACTGATATTAATCATCATCTTCATCAGCCACAGGACGTCTACTGCTGGACATAGGCCTCCCCCGAAGATTTCCAGGTCGACCTGTTGGAAGCGGCCTGCATCCAGCAACTTCCTGCGACCTTTATCAAGTCGTCGGTCCACCTAGCAGGTGGACGCCCAACGCTGCGCTTGCCGGTACGTGGTCTCCACTCATGAACTTCTGCCCCATCGGCTATCGCCTACCCACTGCCAATTCAGCTTGCTAATCCGCTGGGCTGTATCAGTGATTTTTGTTCTATTCCCGGGTCGGTCAAAGTGATATCGGAGTCTAGAATTTGTGCCCGGATAGGCCCGCCCCCTATCACATCTGGGACGGAACTAAGCTCGACGAAATATGGGTGTTCTAGTTCACCAGTGCACCTCTGCCTACCCCTTCAGGGATAAAGGCGTGAGCTTATATGTTATTTCAATATACTCCAATTAAAATATTACATTATTACACCTTCCAAATGTTTGCTATGAATTAGGAATAATACCAACGCTAGTCAAATGTTGCACGCACCGCCCTAGTGTTATTACATTAGCATAATCTAAACAGGATTAATAGCCAATGTGGTAAACAAAAATAGATATGGCAATTAGCTATAGAGATTTGGGGTAGGGCAGATCCAATCGGGCAATTGTCTGTGAGCTTTAAATTTCGGAAAAAAGTGCAATACTGGGTGCATCGTTTACGCTCAAAATTAGAATAAAGTCGTAAGACGGAAATAGTTGCAAAAAGTACTACTGTGACTTGAGCAGGAATATTTTTGAATATCGAATTCGTATCGAGCTCGCTGGGGACTGATGACATTTGGTTAATATGTCATACACATTTCAAAGGCGCGCATTGAGATTGAATACATTTAAGATTGTCAGAATTTTTGCTGATCCACCTGCTCGTTTGCCAGTAATTGGTATAAAAAAGTTAAACTTACTTACTGATGTGTGTGTTTATGAGTGGTAGAGTCATGCCGTAGACGGTAACGTCTACAGCACGAATGGGCCGGCTCGACCGGTTTGATACCACTGTCTCACAGAAAACCGACGTAAAGTGGCAGCTTGCTGTCACGTTTCGTTCGGTGAGTAAGATTTCCGATGACCCATTTCTCCCCTCCCTTTCCCTCCCCTTCCGTTTTCTCCTTTTAGGTTGGCAACGCACCCATGATTCTTTATGTCTTGTGTATCTATGGGTGGTGGAGATCACTTACGATCAGATGATCCATCTGCTCGTTTGTCAGTCTCTGCTATAAAAAAAATGTTCCACTTATTTGATGGCCTCTCATTTAATACTTAAACTATTTAAGACAAGTACTTGTAAAATAATTGCCTTGGGTAAATTTTGTTAGTAAATTACTGATATTATAAGTAATTTATCTTCGTTAGCATTTTTTTACGAAATCAAAAATTCGCTTATTTATTTGTAGTCTTGGATAAACTACATTTTGGATGGTATACCCAGAGAAGTATGTCGGGCTGGCGACCAGTAGAATCTAAGCCAGATTATGTCTGTATGCTTAGAAAAGTGAGTTTCCACGATTGCTAGATATCGCATATATAAAGAAAAAGACAAGACAGTATAGGTACAGCCCAATTGAGTTAAAGTGATGGGTTCGATCATTTATTGGCCACTGTAACAAGGACTAGTTTATGCACGCGCCTACGCTCGCGTGAGAGTCTGTCCGCCAAACTTCCATTTTCACACTTAGGGCATGAATTTCCGAAAATCCTTTTTTAGTGCTCGCTACGTCATAAAAAGAAGCCGTGTGTAAAATGATCCTAGTTCTTACAATTTCAGCTGTACGCTGATACAGTCAGTCAGTTTTTCCTTTTATATATACAGAAAAACTTCGTGAAGTTATAGCTCGCCGGTGCGTTTCGATCTGTGTGTCCTCTGTGCCAATTCCCTTCCCCCTTCCATAACATAACATAACATAAGCTCACGCCTGTATCCCCGAAGGGGTAGGCAGAGGCGCACTAGCGAACTAGTACACCCACGTTTCGCCGAGCTCAGTTCCGTCCCAGATGTGATAGGGGGCGAGCCTATCGCCATATCGGGTACAAATTCCAGACTCCGGGCTGATATGGAAAAATCCAATATCACTTTGCCCGACCCGGGGATCGAACCCGAGACCTCAGAACCGTAGTCGTACCGAAATACCACCACGCCACCGAGGCAGTCATCAGTCAATTCATATTTCCCTTAAAGTGGTTTTCTTTGGTATCGTGACTGTGTATGAGCTATGGGCAATCCACCTACTCGGTTGCTTATTTAAAGAAAAAACTGTTTTTCCGACGTTGTTTGTTTGTTTGTTGTGTGGGCGCCATTATCCACACCCAGCTCCATAAAAAGTGGGCCATTGTGCGTGACGTAAAGCCAGCTATAATCTAGTATAAGTCTAGGCAGCCTAGCTCCGACCAAAAGCGCAGGATCTTCCTGGGGTCTCCACAGGTTTCTCGAAGCGACCTCGGTGTGTTGAGGATAGACCTATCCAAACCACCTGTTTGGTTGCTTATTTTCGCAAAAAAGGTGTTTTCTGACGTATTAATACTTCTTTTTCAGTTACTTCAATTCATTATGTTACAGTAAGTAACATACAAGTGTCGTATATTTAACGTTCACCAACCACTATATACCAAATACGATGCACAAATTATGCCAATAAAATGCAAATATATTTAATGAGCATTATTTTGCATCGTATTTAAAGCTGCAAAATAAAATTATAAATAATTTATGTTAAAATAAACTCTTTACCGCCGAATGTTCATACACTTAAGGTCGCCTCATGTCGTTTAAGGCCGCCTTATCTGTCAAAATTGTATGGCGAAAATCAATGTAAGCAGCCTTTAAAGTTGAGTAGCGTTTGACCATTTGGGCGTTAGTCGTATAAAAATTTACGATATCGGTATTTCCTAAAATACAGCAAACAAAACATCACTTATAGGAGTGGATTGCGCATGTGGACCGATTTTCAAAATTCTTATTGTGTTCGATAGAGCTTATTCCATTTGAATTTGGTCACGATCAGATTTATAAATAAAAATCTTTATTGATCACGTAGGCATGTAAAAAAGCACTTATGAAAAGTCAACAGAAGCAAATTTTGAATTAAGATTAATATAATTTACATTATCTCGCTATAAATTTGAAGACAGGCAGGCAAGTATGAAGTCGTTTGAAGTCGGTCCGTTAAGTTTTTAAACTTGTGATTATTGTTTCTATAAATGTAACTTAACTATGAAATTTCTTGCACGTTTCTCGCTGGCGACTATAACGTAAAATATTTGTATGAACCATTACAACCCCATATAACCGGTAGAGGTGCCTTACACATATTTTACATAGTTTCTAGCGAGATAATTAGAAAACTTACAAGTGATCTAGATCGAAGTTTATTATATCGTATCTACATATTAATACGTGACGCAAAATCTTTGTACCCTTTTTTTAAGAGAATTTTGCGAATGGATAGACTTGAATTTAGACATGGTTAAAGTTTATATGAAGAAGTACATAAAACTATATTTTTTATGAATTATGGTCGAATTTTGACCACTGAGCGACCACAAGTATCAATAAAAACGTTGTGTGAAATAACGATAGATTTACTCGCCGCGGTCCGACATGAATGAGTTATAAAAATTATAAGAAAAACCGATATGTAAATTCCAAACCCCACGGTAATTCAGTTTTAATTTTATCATCAACCGTAGGATGTCCACTCCTCAACATTGCCATCATCAGTCACAGGACGTCCACTGCTAAACATAAGCCTCAAAAAATTTCCAGGTTGACCTTTTAACTTGAGCGGTCTTGAAAATGAGCGCAACACACTTTCATGGCCGCCTGCCTGACGTTAACCCCCTTTGGGAATTCCAGGCCCGGACAAATTACAATCTGTCTATACTGCCATGCATTCCTATTCCATACCATTCTTTTTGGTGGAGATGGGATGATGTCTTCAATCTTACTTAGCGATAAGCCTCTTGAGAAAGGTACAAGACAACCCGGCAAACGTTATGCCGCGTCGTGTCTTTAATTACAATACTAGCAAAGCGCCACGTGGGTAGGGTTGCCAAGCGCTGTTGAGGTTGCCAAACGCGGTTGAGGTTGCCAGGCGCGGTTAGGATTTTAATAATCGAGTTCGTTCTATGTGTTTAGTCTGTCGGGTTTTGGTTTGAGTCGGCATTAGAAATCTACGCGTTCCGCCAACCTACGGATGCTAAATTTTTGCGATAAATTGGTAAATAAATAATTTTCGAGTGCGGTTTTTTTAATTTTAGGACTGGCAACTCTATCAGCGAGGCACCTTCATCGTTGCATTCGCGATTGTTTTCAGATTTATGGGTTGCGCACTTATAATAGGATTTCGTGAGATTTAAATCTGCGTAATAATTAAAAAGATACAGTCTGTGGAAAATGTCGGAAAAACTCACAATATCTGTATTTGAATAATAAGTGTTCATTGTTTAATTTAATTAAACTCACAATTAATTATTACTGATTCTATGTATGTATGTGTTTATGTATGTTTAGCATGTAAGCAGCGATAGCTCAGTAAGGAGCGATAGCTCAGTAAGCAGCGATAGGTTAATAAGCAGCGATAGCTCAGTTGGCAATGGTACGGACTGCCGAGACAAGTATCGGAGGTTCGAGACCAACCCCAAAATGGAGCATACACCTCTGACTTTTCTATGTTAAGTGTATTTTTATTGTGAAATATCGCTTGCTATAACGGTGAAGAAAAACATCGTGAGGAAACCTGCATACCCGAGAATTTCTTTACAGGAATTTCGAATGTATGTTAAGTTTACCAACCCGCATTAGGCCAGCGTGGTAAACTAAGGCCTAACCCCTCTCATTAGTAGAGGAGGCCCGTGCCCAGCAACGTGTGTGAATGTGAATGTATTACAGGACTAATATTATTATATTATGTGTTTATATATATTTTGTTTATATATATCTTGATCTACCTAAACCGGGAATACCTTAAAAGAGCGAAAATTATGTCATCAATTATTATTTGATTTTCTCAAACATCTTTATAGTTTCTATTATTATAGCGTTCTTTAAGTTGCCCTATCCATTAGAAGGGTATTATTCGGTCCAAGTTAGTAGTAGTTTTCCATTCCACATTTAGATTATGCAATAAGCCATGTTCTAGCATCTATTCGGAATGTTGTTCTTCGAGAAGTTTTGGAGTTATCACATTGAAACACAAATCAATGACACTTCTTTTTATACTTTGTAATAATATGCATTAAGAAAATTATAGATTCGGGAAAATTGCATAGCATTGTTGATAACATTGTTAAATAGCACATATTAAACATAGAATTATTTGAAACGGGATGACGATAAAACCTTTTTTTTTTTATACACCCAACAGTCACACACCTAGTCCTGACCCCAAACTAGGTCTAACCTGTATCGTGGGTGTCAGACACTATGAGAGACTTTCGGTCTCACAACACCCAGACTTGAAACAAATATCTGTGGGCCACACAAACATCTGTCTCAATGCGGGAATCGAACCCGCGGCCTCTCGACTCACAGCCGTCTATTCGCCCGCTGCGCCACGGAGGCTGTCAAAGTCCTAACGTTCTTTGATATTTAACGCACATCTAGATCATTATCACCATAAATACATGGTAGAATTTATCTCAATATTAGGCGGGATACGTCGCCTCCTTGATCTAGTGGCAGTATGGGCTGTAGATTGGGAGGTCCTGGGTTCGTTTCCCAGGTCGAGCAAAGCTAATTTTCTAATTTAATTTACCCGGAACTGAATCACTCAGAGCGGATTGACGTCAGGCAGGCAGACCGTCTTAAAAGTACGCCAAATCCTTTCTGCAACATGCTTGAAAAACTGTGTTGCGCCGACCCCATATGAAGGTGGGATAAGGGCAGGTAGAAAGAAAAAAGTAGGCAGGATATATCACCCAAACCGATGAAGTACCGTGCATAATTATGTTAATGCATAATAAATAGGCGCCTACCTCATATGCACGGCAATGATTTTGCAGCCGAAAATAGAATAGATTTCCCATTCATTTCCCAAATGGAACAATACTTGGTATTTCTATGTTTGTTAACAATGTTTGGAAAGCTCATATTATGCTTTCTTTCGTTCTGCTTTCATCCTACTTTAACATAAGGTCGCCGAACACTTATCAAAACACGTTGCAGGAAGAATTTGGCTAAGTTTTTAACCGACTTCAAAATCAAGAGATAATTAATCTGTATTATTATACTGAGATATTCATCTGTATTATATATACGCGATATCTACGTGAAAAATGTGGATGGATTTTCAAAATTCTTTTCGTATCCAACAGAGCTTGTTTCGAGGGTGGTCCTATAAAATATGTCAATATATATATGTGGTCACGATCGGATAAATTTTAAAGTCGGCATAATTTGATGATATAACGTGTATATTATAGTTTTTAATAAGTTATTTGCTTCCTTGGTCTAGCGGGTGTTTTTCTAATATGATTTGAGAGTGAATTGCCTAGAGAAGGGTTGACGTCAGGCGAGGAATCAGTCGTAAAAACTATTCAAAATTAATTTTGGCAACAAGCTAGAAGAAGTGCATTGCATCTACCCTTAGTTGAGGTTGGACAAAAACGGGTAGAAGGAACATATATTTTTTTCTATTTATTTATTTCTATAGAGTTAAATTCATACAGAATTTAGGACCGTCATTGTGATCCGAACTATGTACAATAATTATTACTATAGTTTCAATTACGTAAACAAGAAACTAAATAAACAGAAAATTACTTTTAAACACAAATGCAACTTAAAATATAACTCTACATACCAACTTTTTCAACCCTCTATGCAAAATTTCAGCTTACTAAATCCGAGAGCTTGGTCGGCAGGTTTACCACAACCTCTTATAGCAGTATTATTATAACCGTTCTTCGTTTGTTTTGTATGGGAATCGGTACAAATAAGATGATAATAATACTGCTATAAGAGGTTGTGGTAACCTCCTGCATTTAGATGAGTCGATGAGTAAATCAAGACTTTTCTTATTGTGTAATATACAAATTTGAAATTAAAATTGGTGAAACTGTTTATATAAATAATAATTCAGCCCGTTAGCTCGTTGACCTTTTAAATCATACTTCTAATAATTATGTCTGGTCGGAGGTTATCGGTTCAAGGGAATATTAAGTAATATTTAACAGTCGATTGAGAAACGTTATTTGGTTTTCAGACTCGGTGTTGCAAGATTTAAAGTCTCGGAATTCCTAAGTTCCTTAAGTGGTAGAGGCACGCTGTAGACAGTTACGTCTACAGCACGAATGGGCCGGTTCACTTAATAATGAAAAATGAAAACGATGATGATGATGTTCATCATCAAAGAATTTAAAAAATGAATTTTGGATGTGTCTATCTTATTCTGAATGCCCGTGCACGCCTGAACATCAAATAACTAGCCGATATTTTGCTTCGCCTTTATCATTAAATTATGTTCCCGGGATGCCTATGTCACTCAGAGTCAGGGTATATTATCATCAGCCACAGGGCGTCCAATGAACATAAGTCTCCCCCAAAGATTTCCAGACCGACCTGTTGGAACGGCCTGCACCCAACGACTTTCTGCAACCTTTAAAATATGAGTTTTCTTAGAATAAAAGAATTTTCGTCGCCGATTTAATACTATTTATGGAAATAACTAATACGACGTGGGTGATGTTATGCTTGATTTTCCACAAATTTTATTTACAAATCTTCTATTTTGCGCTAATTGATTCTCAGGATGAAGCATTTTCAGTTTCGTGGTATTTTGATTGTTATTTGGGAAAAATCAATTCTCTACTAATCGGACTCCATTAAAAACGTAACACAATAACGATAACTTTATTTATAATACTCTTGCTTATGTATATAACTATATGTGATGGCGACTCGTTTCGTGTGGAAATTTATTTTTCCAGATAAGGAAGAAGAAAGAAATAACTTTATTTGACCATCTCTACAAAGCACAAGTACACATAATTAAACCAATATTGTATTGCTATATATGACGTAGGACGTCCACTTACAAGGTGGACCGACGACCTAATAAAGGTCGCAGGAAGTCGCTGGATGCAGGCCGCTTCCAACAGGTCGATCTGGAAATCTTTGGGGGAGGCCTATGTTCAGCAGTGGACGTCCTATGACTGATGATGATGATGTTATATGTACTTGTGTTATTTTAAGCTAATATACTCTTACTACAATAAAATTATAGTAATTAAATGAAGGATGAACGGGATATGCCCAATTAATCATTATTGTGCCCTTTCAATGGACAAAAAGCTCACGGGCTCAGCATTCGTCAAGTAAAAATTTCCACCTGACACTGATTTTCTGCCAGGGACTAATTAATGAGTGAAGATAAAAAGTAGCCTATGCCATTATTCTGATGTATAATCTATGTGATGTTTCATCAAAATTCATTATCGTAGTATTTGCGTAAAAGATTAACATCCATCCATACTCACAAATTTTTCGCGTTTATAATCAAAACAAATCAAATTATTTATTGAATCCATAAAATGTTAAACGTCATTTAGATTCCGTCAAATTTTACCGCCTATTCGGAAGGCTGTTTCGCCAGAGAAGAACGGGCAAGAAACTCTGACGTTTTCTTTTTAACATCAATTTACAGTCAGTTACAGTACAGCACCAGATACTAAAAGGCCTTAAATCAGAGCCATAATTATAATAATAAATTTTATCAGATATAAGACGAAGTAACATACAAAATATACTGAGCGAATCCCATAGCCACGGCAACTTGAGCTGAAATAAACAAGCAAGACAGTCCAGGCAGACCAGTCTCCACAAGCAGCGCCCGTTCACGAGTATGACGCATGTGCCAACCATCGACCTCCTCAACCATGTTGCAGGGAAGTGATCGACCCGGCACATGACGCTGCCACAAGCATAGATTTTAATGAGCATGACTAGACCTAGACCGATCGCAATTGGCAAATAAAGTACGCCACACTACAACATAACATAACATAAGCTCACGCCTAAAAATGGTAAACTGGTAAAATATGGTAAAATGGGGGTACAGTGACAAGGACCCGATGTGTGACTGCGGGGAAGCCCCACAAACTATGTCGCATATGTTGTTATGTCCGCAGTGCCCTAGCTCCTGCACTGCTGATGACCTTGCTGCGGCTACTCCTGCTGGAGTGGCAGTTCCTGAGTAATAATAATAATAATAATATTAGCCCTGTAATATTACTGTCCCACTGCTGGGCACGGGCCTCCTCTACTGATGAGAGGGTTAGGCCTTAGTCTACCACGCTGGCCTAATGCGGGTTGGTAGACTTCACATACCTTCGAAATCCTTGTGAAGAAATTCTCGGGTATGCAGGTTTCCTCACGATGTTTTCCTTCACCGTTATAGCAAGCGAAATTTCACAATGAAAATACACTTAACATAGAAAAGTCAGAGGTGTATGCTCCATGTTGGAGTTGGTTTCGAACCTCCGACAATCGTCTCGGCAGTCCGTACCATTTCCAACTGAGCTATCGCTGCTTTTAGTTCCTGAGTATTGGGCCAAAATAGTATGGTTTCAAAAACGAAATGGAACTCGACGAAGAAGAAAAAGAATAAGCTCACGCCTGTATTTCGCCGAGCTTAGTTCAGTCTCAGATGTGATAGGGGGCGAGCCTATCGCCATATCGGGCACAAATTCCAGACTCCGGGATGATATGGAAAAATCCAATATCACTTTGCCCGACGCGGGGATCGAACCAGAGGCCTCAGAACCGTAGTCGTACCGAAATACCCCCACGCCACCGAGGCAGTCCAGACTACAATATTAGATTAGAGCCACACAATATTAGAGCCACACAATATTAGAGCCACACAATATTAGAGCCACACTACAATATTAGATTAAATTGGCAGATGGTGCGCTTTTCGCATGTAATTGCAAATTTCGTTTGAAATATATATACGTACAAAGCGACATGTCAAAAACTGAGGTTTTCTGGAGAACGAAATGAAGTTTATTTATAAATTTAAGAATTATCATACTTGTTATGTTGTTCGATTAGTATTTAAAGTAGAATTATGAGAATACAAAATAATTAAAAAAATATATTTATAGTTGAGCGTATGGACAATCTAAATCTCGGACAATGTATTAAAAAAATATGACTTTTTGACTTGTCTTTATATACGTAGGGACCGTCGATATACTAAATCAAAGCCTCGATAGTTGGAATGCTGATGATTTTCCAATAAACGGCTTGATGTGCAAACCGCAGTCATTACCGTTAGCTACCATTTACTGCCAAGTAGTAACTAGTGGAAATATGTTCAATTTTCAGCTGCAATAATTATATTTTTTGATACATTGGTCCGAAGTAAGCTCGAGGCTAGTTCATGTATATGGCATCCTTACGAGAGCACATACGCTCTAATCTTGGAGAAGGTGCAAAAGGCTTTCCTCCGTTTCTTATATAAACGTGTATATGGATATTACCCTTATATGTATCCTACAAAGTTTCTCCTTGGTTGCCTCGGATACCACAGTCTAGAAGTGAGAAGAACCAAAGACCAGATATTAACCATGTGTAAGATCCTTTATGGTAAAATAGATTGTCCAGAACTTCACAACGAGCTATGTCGTCTATTTGTACCCGACAACTACCTCCGTAATAGAAGACACAGATTTTTCTCTATACCGTCATGCCGAACTGTTGCCCGTGCTAATTCTCCTATACCGCGATCTCTAGGTGCACTGAATACGTTGTTAACTGAGAATCCCGAATACGACTTGTTTGTTGATGAATGGAAAGTTACTTTAAAAAAATGTTTAGAATATTGTGAAATGAATGCATGACGAATAATAATGTAAATGATATAATATTTAAATTTATTTCAAATAATTGTATTGTATGTATTTTCAATTTTGTAATATTGTATTATTGGTGTAATTGGCCTATATCGGTCGTTCCAATAAAATAAATAAATAAATAAATATTTGTGCAATGTTTGGAAAAAATGAGTGGGAATATTAGAAATAAATGTAATATTTTGCTTTACTTTGGATGATATTAAAGTTTAATAAACACTTTAAAAATAATACAAGTCAGTAGATATTAATTTTTCATTCTATTTGGATTTGGTACCACCCACGGTCGAATGAAATCAAATGAAAATGCATGCATCAGTTTTTAAGGTTGTGTTAAATAATTATTTTGTTATTTAGTTTTATACACATTTTAATCTTAACTAAATTTAAAAGGGATCATCTTTAAATAACACAACTTCAAACGAAAACGGGGTAATCCATATCTACCTACGCATGTCGAATTTAGGGGTAAAAACTAAAAAATATGTACAGACGAAATGCGAGCCTATTTTTAAAGTATGTTTAAAATAGGACAATGTCAAATAAATATCATGCAAAAGTGAATGGTAGGTTAGGTTATAGGGCGCCCCACGCGATCCTATAAATAAGTGATCTCTTGGGTAAAGCGTAAGATCGGAGTACCCTCAACCGCCGGAAATGTATAAAACGATACATGAGGGTGGAAGAGGCAAAGGGGATGTGTCCGAATCGTACCTTGTCCCGGGATGGACGGCGGCACGGGTGGTCGACCTCGTGCTCGTGGTCGACGCTAAGGGCGTCCTCTGGTGGCGGGGGTTTATAAGCCCCCCCACAATTGGAGACGGGCCGCATGGCACCGCGCAGGGGCGATTTCGGCTGGAGCCTGAGCTTCTCGCCTAGGAAAACCAGGGGCCATCCCTAAAGCGCCGAAGAGAACCACCGCGGGGTTTTAGTCGGTATTGCCGTTGTAGGGTGTACATAGTGTTAGGGATTCGATCCAGTGTCGCCCGGATGTTTTGCATCTCCCCGGGCATAATGGCGCTGGGCCGTAAGGCCGGCAACTCCGACCTAACCGTGACTTCGCCCCCTAGCCGTTGTGGCAGTGTTAGCTAGAACACTTCCCCGCGATAACAAAAAAATTATCGTACCTTGTGGCGCTCAACATTCTTTGCCTACCCCCATGGGATGCAGGCGTGAGTATGTATGTATGTATGTGTGTATGTAAATAAATAGCTGTGAGAACAAACATATTAATAGAAACAAAGGAAATATAATGCTAAGTGACAGAGTTCTAGGAACTAGTTTCAATGTCAAACGACAGTGTTCGTGAAAAATAATACCTAGATCTTAAATTTTAATAACGCTACAATATTAAATAATTCATCTGACCTCAAAATGTATTCATGAAATAAAAGTGAATAACTCTCGCACGGACGTAAAAAAAAGATGGACGGAGCCCTAGGAACATTGAAAATGAAGCAGGGTTTTCGGCCCATTCGATATCGACACATAATGGCGTGTGTGTGCATAGGGCACTTTTGTACAGGCGCGTTTGTGTGCGCGACATCTCTATGGCGTCCGTTTAACATAGTTAAACGGACGCCATCGTTCGACGCATCTCGCCTATAGAGGCGAGATGCTGTCCTTCTTTTTATACGTCCTCACGAACGTATTGCATCATGGGTATTTTCTGTGGTATTTCTGAATAGACTTTTGACAATGATATCAATTATTATCTATATTTTTAAATTCGATCGGATGCAATTAAATATTAGTCGGGTAAGTTAACAACTTAACTAGGTAACTTGTGCATATGCCAAATATCTGAACGCCCCTAACGGTTACCTGAGGAATTGACGATTTTTTTTTTATTCAGGGTCTTTTACCCAATGGTATGTCAGTCCCATCGTACCCTTAACATTAATACTCTCAATAATGAAGTTATTTGACGACATATACAAATTATTTAACGTGAAATATAAAAAATATCATGAACGAGCTAAAGGCTACGCGATAGCTCTCTCCCCATGAATACGTTACAAACACTTCAATTATAATTATTACATGGTACAACTATAGGTAACTGTGTCAGTAAAACAGTGGGTATATTAAATCACGCTACCATGCGTTTTTCTGTTCGCTTATATAATATCAAACACGCAATGAAGAAATATTTTGCAAATCATTTTACGTAAATCCGCGTGTACTTCTTAATTAACTTTTCAAAGTTTAATGCTGATTGTACACGTGTGTGTGCGGATCGCGTGGTCATTTCCGTACACCTTAACCCACCGAATTGTAGGGTCGTGAACCGGGAGGCCCTGTGTTCGATTCCTAGGTCAGGTAGGTGTATTTTCTAAAACGGTTTGCGACTGCATACCCCAGTAGAAGCATCCTTTGACGTTTCATCGTCATCACGTCGGTACACATTTGGTCATAAAAATAAAGCCAAATCCAGTCTGCAGCATACTTGAAAAGGTAAAGACAAATTGAAGTTTTATAGTTAACAAATTACAGTTAAATGCGAATAAAAAAATTCATTAATATATTTTTACTTCACTGTAAAGGATTGTTTGACTGCCTCGGTGGCGTGGTGGTATTTCGGTACGACTACGGTTCTGAGGTCTCGGGTTCGATCCCCGGGTCGGACAAAGTGATATTGGATTTTTCTATATCAGCCCGGAGTCTGGAATTTGTGCCCGATATGGCGATAGGCTCGCCCCCTATCACATCTGGGACGGAACTAAGCTCGGCGAAATGTGGGTGTTCTAGTTCGCTAGTGCGCCTCTGCCTACCCCTTCGGGGATACAGGCGTGAGCTTATGTTATGTGTAAAGGATTGTGAAAATAATATTTTTACTCAGAAATGATAAAAAGTATTTCATAAAGAACATGATGTTTAATTCAAAACACAGCTTTTAAAAATAAATGAAGATTTATACCAAAATTCTTCTATTAAAAATATGGTTGAGAGCAACTTATCGAGCTTCTTGGCTTTCGACAATGGCCTTTATGAAACTAATGTCCTACTTAAAATAACCTTTGTATTATTATAGCATCTATTTCTATTCTTCTCAGTAGTCTGCTGAATTTGTATCAGGTCTTATGAATATAAAAATTAATATCGGCGAACAACGAACAAAGCCAAGTGTTTTAACCTTTTTTTTCTTTTAAGGTGAACTATTGTCTCGGTGGCGTAGTAGTATTACGATACCGTTCTGAGATCTCGGGTTCGGTCCCCGGGTCGGGTAAAGTGATATTGATTTTTTCAGTATCAGCCTGGAGTCTGGAATTTATGCTCGGATGGCGATAGGCTTGCGATAGCGAAATGTGAGTGTTCTAGTTCTCTAGTTTGCCTTTGTTCGTATTCAGGTATGAAACAATAATAAAAAAAATCATTATATAAAAAAATAATAATACAATAAAAAATACTTGTACGACAAGTCGAGAATGGATTTATTATTTTTGGAAAATTGATCGAATTTTCCATTGCACATATTGATTCATCATCATCATCATCATCAGCCATATGACGTCTACTGCTGAACATAGGCCTCCCCCAAAGATTTCGAGATCGACCTATTGGAAGCGGCCTGCATCCAGCGACTTCCTGCGACCTTTATCAACATATTGATTAATAACAAGTAAAATGTATTTAGAAATGGATCAATCATTTCGAAAAATATTTTAATATTATTACATGGAAATCTTTGGGGAAGGCCTATGTCCAGTGATGATGAATGAACGAATGATGAATTATTACAATTTCATGTAACAGCAATTGCACTTTCCAACATAACTAAATGCAAAGCAAATTGAGTAAACGTTTGAATAAACTTAACACCTCCAAGCAAAGTAAAAGTAAATAATGTAAGTGCTAAAACTTCAGTTTTCACTTTTCAATGGAAACATCTCATCACATCTCATCTCATGGATCATCATTGTCTTCATAATAAACATAGTCGCTTCTCTGTCTTTAGTCTGTGTCTTAGTCCTGACCTAGACTAAGATCGTGTCTTGTGTCGTGGGTATCAGGAACTACGAGAGACTTTCGGTCTTACAACACCCAGACCCGAAACAAATATCTGTAGGCCATACAAACATTTGTCTCGGTGCGGGGATCGAACCCGCGGCCTCACGCTTCACGCTTTTGATAGTCTTCCCTCTTCGGGTTCGGAGAGTGAAGAACCATAAATAAGCCGACATGAGTCTATTGGCCCACTTTTTAGAAATTTTTTTGGACTCCATTACACGCTTACCATCAGGTGTAGTGTAGTCACTTTGCCGTGCTCGGATAAAAAAAAATGGTTTATAATCTCGGGGTTACATTTTTTTTTCAATTTAACTTGAGGTTAGGACTAACTGAACGTTAGTAATAGTGGTGCAAGTCACTGTAATTTTATTACCAGTACAACAGCTGTCTGTTAATTATCAATCTCTCCTTTATCTTAAGATCAACTCGCTCCGTAGAAATTAGAACTACGAGTATATCTTGCAGAAAATATATTTTGGTATTTAATAGTAGCGACACAATTCGTAGCGCCACGCCGCGTTTCCAATTAGCATAACCTAACAATTACTCTGCGTAGTTCAAAGGTGTTATAATTGGTAATTTTAATAGAGTATACGAAGGCAAAGCAATATTTGTAATTTGAATAGAGTTTTTGAAGGTGCAATAGTGTTGTTAATATTAATGTGGGATGTACTTAAAAAGCTTATTCTTGATAATGCCGAAATACAATTACGCTACCGAGGTAATTTATTACGATTAATACAGTTTAATATAATGTTACGGTAAATGGTTTGTGTCTAACACAATATCTTTCTTTCTACCTGCCCTAATCCCACCTTAATGTGGGGTCGGCGCAACACACTTTTATGTAGCAGAAAGTATTTCGCTTAGTTTTTACGATCGGCTGCCTGCCTGATGTCAACCCCTTTTAAGGGATCCAGTTCCGGGCAAATTAAATCAGAATATTGGCTTTGCACGACCTAGGATTCGAATCCAGGACCTCCCGGTCTACAGCCCATATATACTACCACTAGACCAAGGACGCGACATATCTGTTTCTAATATATCACATCGAATTATTTTTTGTAAAATTTGGCAATCTTTAAAAAATTCAATGCTCAGTTTCAGATTTAATGTAGTCGATGACCTCTTGCAACCTAAAACCTTTCTTGAGTCAACGGACGGTAATCACCGTTTCTAATATAAAAGAGATTATACTTTTTTCTCGAAAATCTGTAATCTTGCATCCATTCATTGAAGTGAATGTGTAATCCCCAAAATATGACATGAAACGTTGCTGATAACCCTTATAATATATCACTCCAGCTTTTAATAGGCACACGTGTGTCATGGTAGTGTCGTGGATTTTGGACTGGGAGACCGGTGGTACTAGGGGGAGTGTCCGACAGCGCTGCAGTACTTCGAGCCCTCGACAGAAAAACCATTCAGTCTGGGCTCATGATAGAGTGCCACCGAGCACTGAAGGTGATAGGTTCTAAGAACCCAAGTCACTTAACAATGGATAAAGGGGCACAGTGGCTCTCTTGGCAACGACGCAGCGGTCGAGCTGGCTAGAAGTGGGTCGGACAAACCGATAATCGGACCTGGTCCAACATTACAGCTACCCTTCAACTTCATGGCACCCCCAAAGAACATCAAAACATCATGCTGATGAGCAGTTGCCAACACTATTGGGACGCTGTGCCACAACCGGATTTTCGTTTAACCAAACGCTTACTGTCTTTAGATATGCTATCTCTAAGCATAATCGTAGGTACCATAAACTGGACATTTCCCACTTAAGACTGCCTCGGTGGCGTGGTTGTATTTCGGTATGACTACCGTCCTGAGGTCTCTGGTCGGGCAAAGTGATATTGGATTTTTCCATATCAGCCCGGAGTCTGGAATTTGTGCCCGATATGGTGATAGGCTCGCCCCCTATCACATCTGGGACGGAAATAAGCTCGGCGAAATGTGGGTGTTCTAGTTCGCTAGTGCACCTCTGTCTACCCCTTCGGGGATACAGGCGTGAGCTTATGTTATGTTTATGTTCCCACTTAACAAACATTTATATGTTCTGTAAGTATGACCGCCCTCTATGGAGGGGATGCCTATCGGCCGACGAAACAGCTGCCCCCGTCATCTTGGAATGCGAAGGCGTTACTGCACAACGGGCTAAAATCCTCAACACACCGAGGTCGCTTCGAGAAGTCTGTGGACACTCAAGAAAGGTCCTGCGTTTCTGGTCGGAGCTAGGCTGGCTAAACTCCTAGCTGGCATTGCGGCACAATGGTCCACTTGTTATGAGGTTGGGTGCGGAAAATCGAGCCCACACAAATGGGAGGACGGACGGTTCAAATCCCATGTTTTTTCGTACAGTTTGCCCGGGATTTGTAGAGGAATCTCTTATGCAACATGTTTGAAACAATCTGTTGCGCCGACCCCACAATGAAGTACATCGTAGTCTTAGTAATCATTCAATTTATGTCCAAGTTAATTGGTAAGTTTATGTAATAATATCATAACTTCATATGCAATGCGGATGGATTAGATATGTATCTCTGATTGCTTTGACGGATAGATTGATTTTTTTCACCGCTTCACGATAGGCGGGGCCTTGACGCCTTCCGCATTTGTAACTCTAGCTCATTCATCAATACTGTAGTGTTTTTATTACGACATTTAAGATTCTGTTTGTTGTTTTTTTTCTCAATGTATTATAAAAACTGTGATTGTGATATGAGTTTTATTGTCGATGTTTAACGATTGTATGTCAGTGGTGAAGAGAATAAATTTAAAAAAGGAAGCCAATGGCTAATTTATCTTGTTTATTTTGGACTACACTGCGCTTACCATCAAATGTAGTTTCACTCATGAGTGTGTATATTGATACAGGGTGTTTCATTTAGTTGGTATCTGTAATAACTACACTTAAAGAGGGGGTGGCAAGCAATCTTGCGGTAAAGTATAAAATTTCTTAAGGCTTAGTGTTTGAATATTGGAAATTTGAATATTGGAGATTTTTTGTGGTTCATTGGGTCAGCTGCAGTACATTTTCAAACCACCTAGGGGGGTAATTCATTAATTTTAGCATACACAAAGCCGTTCCTATGCTAATTGTACGATTTACAGGTCGCATTCCGATTTAAAAGTGTCTACATATCATGGAATGTTGGTATATTAATGATTATTTTAAGAATGTAAAATTAGTAGTGACATACATGTGGCTTTGTAAATGAAACGTAGAATTGTATTTTAATACACGTGTACAAAGTGTTGAATGTTATTTTATGAATGAGATTAAATATTGCACTAATGATGTTTGTGTAATAACTTGCTAAGTTTATTCCATTGTGTTTATTTTCTTCGCTTTGTGTCCGTGGATACTTGCCTCCTTAGTGGTGACAATTGATGATGAAAAAAATAAGCCCGGAGTTTCTTTCTGCTTTTCTTCTTCGGGTCGTCATCCGTAGGTAGCTAGAGAAAGGCTGGTAGGTAAGCTAGGATAGGGCCTCACGCACCAATCCCAACTGCTTCCAGTATTTCCAGTCAATCTCCTGCCACCATTCCTGCCGTATGCCATTCCCATATAATCTATTCCTATCTCCCCTTATCACCCTATCTTAGCCATCCCATCGTTATTATGTCCATACTTGCCTGCCTGTCGTCAAATTCAAATATATAATGTAAATTATATTAATCCTAAATTTAAAAATTTACTTGTGTTGATTTGTCATAAGTGCTTTTTTACATGCCTACGTGATCAATAAAAAAAATTATTTTTTTTATTTTATTTTTGTTTTATTTAGTCTAGTGGCAGCATATATACCGGGAAGAAGAAGAAGCTTTCTTATGTCATTCCCATAAATTTATTCTATTCACTTGTCTAAGCACGCAGATCTCTATTCTCTATTCTCAGGTCGGCAACGCGGTTTTTACTAATTCGATATACTCGGGGCTGGATCTTCCAGACGGTGTTGATGTCAGGCAGGAAGCTGGTCTTAAAACCTAAGCCAAAGTGTTTCTGCAACATGCTTGGAAAAGTGTATTGCGCCTCTCAGTCCACAGCCCATATAAAGAAGGAAGGAAGAAGGCAACGAAAGAACTATCTCACAATATTAATAAATGAAATAAATGTTACTTAACATCTTCAGTTTGTTAGTTCCAGTTAGTTTTTCTTGGTGGATAGAAACGTAATTATGCATTTGACTGCATGCGTTTGTAAAGGTTTAAGTGGAGAATACACTGTCCGGTGCGCGGACCGTGAAGTGTAACCCATTGTGCGGCGCGGAGCGTGATACGACCGTGACACGATTTCTAGATGAAAAACACTAGAGACTGTGTTTATGTTGATAGACGCAGCGGGTAATTTTATTCTTCTTTCTACCTGCCCATATCCCACCTTAATGTGGGTTAATAGATTTAGCTTAGTTTTTACAACCGGCTGTATTATTATTATCAAACTGATTTTATAAAGGCGAAAGTTTGTGTGTGCTGGGTTGTTACTTCTTCACGCTCTAACCGCTGGACCAATTTTGATGAAATTTGGTTTGGAAGCTGACACCCTGCATAACTGCTACTTTTTATCTCGGAAAATAAATTTCCACGCTAACGGAGTCACGAGAAATTGCAAGTAAATAAATAGAGATATATAATCGTATTTTGTGGCGTATTTCAACTAACTTCATAAGAAGGAGGTGTTTAATTTGTCTCTATATTTTTATATGTTTACCATCGATATAATAATATACCTATATCGATGATGTTTACCGATAACTCTAAGATGCGCGGACCCATTCGAATGTTTCTGTTTTGACTGAGAGTTCATAGTTGGTCTATAAAGACCATTTTGACAAGCTACGAAATAACAAAAAATAAAAACCTTAAAAGCCGACTGAAAGTCAAATTTTATTTGATCTGACTGATCAGCTCCTAAGGATGTAACAAACTATTTTGAGTTTAGAAGTTCTTTTAATTTTCTTGTTTAGCTGAAAGTTTTGATTACCGATATCATGCTTGAAAAAGTGTGTAGTGCTGACCCCACATTAATGTGGGATAAGAGCAGGTAGGAAGAAAATTAGTACCTATAAAAACTGTAGAATAAATGAGAGTTACAACGTTTACGAAAGTTTTAAATTACAATATTCTCAAACCGCTGTAGTACGTCGCGTCGCTTATGCGTGTGGTGTAGCCGTAATTGTTTAACACCGTGTAGGTACGATTGTCATACCGTTGAGAACCATCATGGCGGGAACATACGTAAATAACTTTTAGTGGATGATGTCAACATAACTTATGATGAATCTGCGCTGGTTGGTTGGCTTTGGAACGCGGTCCCGCGGGTAGGATTCCCGCACCGCGCTGTAAATGCCCCTAATCGATGACGTCTTCAACATCTCTCTCTCAGTGGCCGTCCTGAGCCGAGGTTCGTAACCCGTTAGTGGGTTGCCCTCAGCATGGTCACCTAACTTTATGGGTTCGCAACGCAACTGTGTTCACCCACTAGACCGGTGTAGCTGTGTAAGCCGACTCGATCGGGCTGCCAGCTGTATGGCCAAAAAAAAAACTGCAAATGTTTGTGTGATCCACAAATATTCCAAATCCTCACTGAGTTCGTTTCTTTGACTCAGACCTAATTGAAGTTCACTCTATAGATCTCAGCCTAAATCTATATAAAATACCAATTAATGTTTTTAATTGACAAGATATAAAAATCTTATAATCAATGTAATATAAAAATCTTATAATAATGTAATATACTGTTCGACCGACTTCCAAAAAGCAAAAGGTCCTCAATACGTCTGTATTTTCGACCAACTTCCAAAAAGGAGAACGTTGTGAATACGTCTGTATTTTTTATGTATGTTACTCGATATCTCCGCCAAGTGTGGACCGATTTTCAAAATTATTTTTGTGTTCGACAGAGCTTATTTCAAGGGTGGTCCCATTTAAATTTGGTCACGCTATTTGAAGTCGGTCTGTTAGGTTTTTAAATGTGTGATTATTGTGATAATGAAATATTTTTTCTGTCATTTTTGACCGATTTAAAGATACTGATTTCTTAAGTTTACGCGAATGTTATACATTGAAATAAAACTATTTTTACGGATTCTATCACGATTAGGTTTTTAATTTTTATTCCCGACGTTTCGAAGGCTTTGCACTTGCAGTCTTCGTTGTCACGGGTCAGACTGAGGTGTCATTTGTCCAAAAAAGGTTAGTGTTACAATATCTACCTTCATTTTTAAATTATACAAAATTAAAACAAAAGGTTAATTATTTGTGTTCCGATCTACGCAGTACGAGCTCACTGTGTCTTGAGGTCTTATGAAACGTCGGGAATAGAAATTAAAACCCTAATCGTGATAGAATCCGTAAAAATAGTTTTATATCGATTTAAAGATAATTAGGAGATGTTCAATTCGTTTGTATTTTTATGTACTTATGTTACGCGATATCGCCGCTAAGTATAGAGCGATTTTCAAGATTATTTTTGTGTTCGATAAAGCTTATTCCAAGGGTGATCCCATATAAATCTGCGGCCTGAGCAGGAAAATTTCTGACAACCGTAAATGTATTCGAACTCGATGCGCGTCTATGAAATTTGTAAGAAATATTAACCAAACGTCATCAGTGCGCAGCGAACTCGAATACATTTACAATTTACATTTACATTAGTTTTTCGTGCTCAGGCTACTGGTCACGATCGGATAATTATTGAAGTGGGTCCGTTAATTTTTTTTAAATAATAACATTTTTTTCGACTAACTTCCAAAAAGGAGAAAGCCTTCAAATTGTCTGTATTTTTTTATGTATATTACCCGATATCTCCGCCAAATGTGGACCGATTTTCAAAATTATTTTTGTGTTCGATAGAGTTTGTTCCAAGGGTGGTCCCATATAAATTTGGTCACGATCGGATAAGTTTTGAAGTAGGTCTATTGTTTTTTTATTCTTTTAAAATTAATTAATATTTTAACATTATACAAATTTTCAATAGATCGTTTTTAACAAAGTGTTTGAGGTATACTCTATTGAATTATAAAATTGCCTCTTGATTAAAAATAAGCAAAGAGTTGTTTATTTACGTGATGGATCAATTGCTATTAAATTTCAAAAGGCACTTAATATAAGATCAATCGAGAAGGTATTTTATCGGCCTTTGTTTTTAAATTGGTACAGACATAATATCACGCTTATATTATATAGGGGTAGGAACTTGGTGGAAATTGGATATTTTTATAGCAGCGATGAGATGAGTCACCTGGTGGTAAGTGTCCCACAGAAAACCGACGCAAAGGGGCAGCTCCCTGACGTGGTCGTTCGGGGAGTGAGATTTCCGGTGGCCCATTTCCCCCCCTTCCTTTCCCAATCCCTTTTTTCCTCCCCTTCCATTTCCTCCTTTTAGGTTGGCAATGAACCCATGATTCCTTTTGTGTCTTGGATGTTTATGGTAGAGATCACTTACCATCAGGTGACCTATCTGCTCGTGTGCCAGTCTCTGCTAATAAAAAAAAGTGATCTCCACCGCCCATAGACACAACAAGAATCACGGGTGCGTTGCCAACCTAAGAGGAAGAAAAAAGGAATTGGGAAAGGGCGGGGGTAATTGGGCTACTGGAAATCTCACTCACCGAACGAACCGCGTCAGGGAACTGCCACTTTGCGTCGGTTTTCTGTGAGACATTGGTATCAAACCGTTCAAGCCGTAACTGTAAACTGGATTTTTCCATATTAGCCCGGAGTCTGGAATTTGTGCCCGATATGGCAATAGGCTCGCCCCCTATCACATCTGGGACGGAACTAAGCTCGGCGAAACGTGGGTGTGCTAGTTCGCTAGTGCGCCTCTGCCTACCCCTTCGGGGATACAGGCGTGAGCTTATGTTATGTTATGTTGCTTTCGATTCATATTTTATAGACCTTTTCATACAATCTAGTTTATCGAACGTGTTCCTGACCTGTCTTTCGTTTAATAAAGTAAGAATCACAAAATAAAATAAATAATAATAAATAAATAACACCCAACAGTCACACCACATAGTCCTGACCCCACACTAAGATCGAGTCTTGTGTCGTGGAAATCAGGAACTACGAGCCACTTTCGGTCTCATAACACCCAGACCCGAAACAAATATCTGTGGACCGCACAAATATTTGTCTCAATGCGGGGATCGAACCCGCGGCCTCCCGTTTTATAGCCGGCTGCTCGCCGGCTGCACCACGGAGGCTGTCAAGATTTGAATTTGAAAATAAAATAAACACAGATATTTAACAATTTTTAATTCTCTCAGTGAACAAACAAAATTGAACACCCCAATCTAATTGGGTGAACCTTGCATATTTTAATGCAAAATGGACGTCAACGAACATATTTTGTCACCTTACCACTAAAGCAATCACATTACTGTACACAATAATAATAAATATTGAATTAATTAAATTACAAATTGATATTTTCATGTCGCATTAATCAAATTACGAATTATTATATTATTTTAATGTCGCATAAATTAAACTACAGTACGAAGCACCAGTTTATACATACGGGACGATGATTTCACGATTAGATAAACTAAGGTATTAAACAAAATTTTTATATAAAGGCAACCATCAGCAAAATAATACCCAATGTTTAGAAAATCATTATCTGTCATGTAGAATGTAGATCATCAATATCACATATTTTGTTCCCAGTTGTATTGCGGGACTGATATTTTCAGAGCCCAAATTCACCGATCCGCTTCCCAAACCTCCTTTCTATAAGATTAGTAACTCATGATGCATAGTCGATGGACACTTATGATAAAGATTGTCAGCTTTCGCCATAAAAATACTATGCCACGTCGCGTTATGTTCATATACAAGAGTTTTCATACTTATGCAAAATATTAGTTGTATACAAAATATAACCTTGCGTAATAGTTTGTATATAATATTATCAATATGGACGTTTTAGTTTATTTATTTGATTGGTCAAACACTTTTAATGTGCTTTAAATTTACTGTTATATTAATTCATATTATGATAATTTTTAAAGTTCAAGATAATTTAGTTTAATAAATCTATGCAATATTTTGCGACGATTAAATTTAATTAAATAATATTGCAGTGCAAAAAGCAATTAATTAAACAATTTTACATACATCCAAGTATTTTTCCAGCATTCTCTATTGTTGTTGTTAAAAATAATACATAAACATAGTTATAGTATTTGAACATTTAATGGCGCAGTAAAATATGAACATTTTCGGGCGCAATTATAATAAGTTGTGCGCCCAAATATAGTTGTTTATTTAATTTTTTTATCTATCTCATTGCATTGTTTTATTATTGTTTCAATTCTTTCTATTTTCATGACATAATTTATGCATTTACCGAAGACGCGCGGTCTCCAGCTTTCAAACTTAATTTTGCTCCTTGTTTCTAAAGATATAAACAACTATGCTACGAAATACTACTGGTTATGTAGTATATTATTTTCACCTGCCCTTATCCCAACACATCCCTAGCACGGAGCATAAAGATATCATAACCCGCGCGTCTTTGTCAAATTCATAAACTATACATAACAGTTTTCTAAAATACAAAATAAAATATTATACATCATCTTAATATTGTTTACTTCAAATTGATCAAGGGCGGAAAAGTAAACTCCGCACAATTCCATCACTAATTAAAGTAAACAAAGCTAATTTTGTATCAAGATTCGGATCAAAGGATCTCAATTTAATCATCAATTATTTACCATATTTGTAAAGAAAAATACAAATATATTTTTGTAAATATTCACTTAAAGTATTTAAATAATATAACATTTTATAGCCGGCGTATTTCTTTTCTATCATTATTGTGGATATTATTTAAAATACAATAAAGATAATAATTAATAAAATTTTAAAGTACAAAAACACATCAAATGTCATATTTCTTTTAAAATATAACAACATTATACTTTATTGCATTATAATATATTAACAATCAGGCTATCACAATGAATTAAAGCTTAAATGATAATTGCGACACTGAATTTATATGACGCATGATTTTACTTAAGCACCGCATTGGCTGATTTTTTAACAATAATATTTTTTATACAATTACAATAAACAGTAAAATTATTTTTGTTAAAAAAACACCCTTTTACATATTATAATTTGACTAACTTATCTATGAGCATCTTAACCCTAAAATTTTACGTAAACTAATATATTTTTTAATTTCTATCCACATTTCTAAACACAGTATTTCTTAATATTATTATTATAGAGTTATTAAAATGCCTTGATCTATAGTTATTTTACTTTATATTAGATAATATCTAATATTGTCGATAAAATAAATGCTTCAAACATAATTATTGTTTATATTTATGATATGTTTTAATTGTGCAATGTTTTATGTATATACAATATTTCTTTTATTTATTTTCTTTTCATTATAAAATAATTTATTATATTGTTTTTTTTTTAAATATAAAATAATAAATTTATCTTGTGTTTTTAAATTACTCCATTTCAATAATACTTATAAATTAAAATATTTTTAAACGTAGTTTGATCTGTTTATTATTGTACATTCATTGTTATTATTATTTTGTCAGTAGTATTTTGGGCTACTTGTACTAAAATGTAGTAAGCCAATCTTTTGGCTAATATTGAAAGTACTTTACATACGCAATATTATAGACGTATAGGTTTATTTTTTAAGCAGAACATTTATAATATAATAATGCCCAGAAAATTGATTTTATATAGGTTTATACGTAGATTTTTGTCACTAACAACGACCCTTTACTTTTAGACAAAGACTTCTATGTATTACTAGACAAGCTGTTTCCGTTAATTGACCGCATCTCACTATAGAGATCAGTAGCCCGAGCACGAAAAACTAATGTAAATGTAAATGTATTCGAGTTCGCTTCGCACTGATGGCGTTTGGTTAATATTTCATACAAATTTCACAGAAGCGCATCGAGTTCGCATACATTTACGGTTGTCAGAAATTTTCCTGCTCAGGCTGCTGCTCTTTTCCTTAGCAGTCAAACGTTAAACACTCCCCGGAATTCGACACAATTTTACTTCTAAACAGCTTGTCTAGTAGTATACATAGAAGTCTTTGCTTTTAGATGATCACATAACGCGTACCGCTGCTGTCTCGTCGCGTTACCCAAATTAAATTCCGTCGTTTTTTTATATCTACTTTAATAACGCGATCATGTCCATGTGTGTACTCTTTTGAACTGTATGCATAGAGAATCAAGTCCAGGGTATGAGACAAGTATAGATACATAATCCGATGAAAAATGTTGTCCAGCGTTTTTTTTAACGCAGTATATTCGTCTTAAAACACATTTTTGTTTATAATTCCATTAAGGCGCTTTGTTTCATCATTGGTTCACAAATACTTCAAGATTTTTTAGGACATGATAATACATTTTTGTACCATTTTGTGCCGTAGGACATAATCTATATTAATAATATTTATTGTTGGTATTACCTATCTTTCTTTCTACCTGCCCTTATCCCACCTTAATAAGAGGTCGGCGCAACACACTTTTTCAAGCATATTGCAAAAAGGATTTGGCTTAGTTTTCACGACCGGCTGCCTGCCTGACCTCAACCCCCTCTGAGGGATATTGGTATTACCTGTAATTATTACATTTGGTTACACTTCATACAAATATGAGCGTGCATTGCTATTCGAATTCCATTACCAAAATAGTTCACGCTCAACCCTTTGATATTTACTGTCAAATCATTAAACTAAGCCATATTTGGTGATAACAAAAAAACCTGTTGGTTATGAAGACGCTTTGGTCTTCAGCAGCAGAACTGGCCAGTACATGGTGACAAATAGGAGAAACAGAGCGGGGAACACCACACGCGAAAGCTTGTCTATTTCCCTCCACAAAACTCGCTCTTGACCGGTGTCAGCGTCTACCCAAGCAACCTAGAAATTAAACCATGATAAAAAATATAAATAAATAAATAACACCCAACAGTCACACATAGTTCTGATCCCACACTAAGATCGAGTCTTGTGTCGTGGGAATCAGGAACTACGAGAGACTTTCGGTCTCACAACACCCAGACCATAAACAAGTATTGGTGGGCAGCAGCGAAATGTGGGTGTTCTAGTCTGCTAGTTCACCTCTGCCTACCCCTTCGGGAATACAGGCGTGAGCTTATGTGGGTGTTCTAGTTCGCTCGTGCGCCTCTGCCTACCCATTCTGAGATACAGGCGTGAGCTTATGTTAGCTATTACTGTTCCACTGGCCTTGTACCCCTTCTAATAATGAGCAGTTAGGCCTAATCCATAACGTGGATCTAGTGCGAAGATGCGGTCTCTCAATTCTGCCACTCTATTTTTAAACTTACTGCACAAAAATAAGCATGAAAATTACTTTATACATCAGACAGGTGGTAGAGCCACGCTGTAGACAGTAACGTCTATAGCACGAATGGACCGGCTTAACAGGTTAGATACCACTGCCTCACAGAAAACCGACGTAAAGTGGCAGCTTGCTGTCGCGTTTCGTTCGGTGAGTGAGATTTCCGGTGGCCCATTTTCCCACTCCCTTTCCCAATCCCCTTCCCTCCCCTTCCATTCCCTCCTTTTAGGTTGGCAACGCACCCATGATACTTTTTGTGTCTTTGGTGTCTATGGGCGGTGGAGGTCACTTACCATCAGGTGACCCATCTGCTCGTTTGCCAATCTCTGCTATAAAAAAAAAGACAAGTTTACCTGTAATATGCTTTGACGTCTTTCGACGCCTACCACATGAGGAGTTGTTGCAGAAGGAGCTGGATGTACTGCAGGTGTGGTCGGTGGGGGGGAAGTAGGGGAAGTAAGATCCACCTTCCGACATCGAACCCCACTATTATCCCAAGCGGCGATGGTCCCACACGACCCCTTGTCGCCGTTCAAACGCTGCAAGAACCGACGTATCTTTGTTTCAATGATCTACGTTCGGAGTTTTAATAAAAGGATTGATTGAATATGAGGGATTTTGATAATAAATGTGAGTCAACATTTCAAATATCAGCACTAGGAAGACCTCTCTACACATTAATCAGGGGCTTAGAATCAGGGGATTACGTTTCACGTTTGCTTTAACTTGAAAGTTTTTCATAAAAAAAAATTATCCAGCGTAATAAAGAGACGACCATGTAACTTGCTTAAAGCTGAGTGTAGCAATACCATTCGATCTTTCAAATATGAACTAAGGAATGGTAAGTTTCATTCGCCTTCTCCCGTGCGGCGTCGATAAGTACACCAGAAATAAAACAATTTTTACGGATTTTATCACGATTTTTATTTTTATGTCTGATGTTTCGAAGGCTTTGCAGTCTTCGTGGTCACGTGATGGACTGACTGGCTGGTCAGTCCAACCCGTCAGTCAAACCACGAAATTTAAAACAATGTATAATATTCGCGTAAACTTAAGAAATTAGTTAGTACACCAGAATTTCTAGAAATAAATATTCCAAAGGAGATATGACGTAAAAATGAAAATAATTACCACTGGAATAATCCTGGGCATAGACTCCTGCATCTTACTCTTGTTCATCTGATACTGCTTGTCGAGTACCTTCACCACGACGAACTCTCCGAGGGCGGCGAATACGAACATCATGCAACCCGCCATCCAGAGATCCAGGGCCTGGTAGCAAAATGATTACCATGCAAGACTTTTTAAACAGCCAACTATCGAGTAAGGCTTGGTCATGTTTCTCTAGAAGTATACATTCGATATTCATTTTATTAAGACTTATGTCTTTTAAAACATCTCCGGCTTCATATCATTAAGACTCGATAATGTTATTGGGAAGGGTTCTGCAAGATTCTGTGTTATTATTCCTAATTTCGAGCCGGAAATATTAGTTGAGCAATTTAGTTGAGCATTGAGTTGGAGTGGCATGTACAATTATTAAAGACTGAATAAACTTATTAGATTAGAAGTTATTTTTTGTTATTTTACAAATGATAATTGATTTAAGTTGAATTGATAGTAATTAAAAATCTATACCTAAGTAACTATATCTGCTATGAGCTATGACACGCAAAGATAAAATCAATTTAATCAGACTTGTCTTACTTTGACATAAGCGACCGGTGGTATATCGGCTCTTAATCCTGTGAACATGGTGACCAGAGTCAACATGCAGGTGACAAGCAAGGTAACTCTCCCAGGAATGGCGTCCAGGTCGAGCCAAAAGCTGAACCAGGACAGCATGACGACCAGGGAGGACGGAGCGAAGGTCTGAATGAGGTGGTGGCCGATCTGACGCTCAAATCTGAAGTACACTACCAGTCTTGAATAGTTACCTGAAAATAAAAGCCAGATTTAATACAAGGACAGCTTTAAAAAAAATAAACTTGGTAAAACTACAAGCAGCTGGGTAAATATAAACTAAAATATATAATGACAGACTTTTTAGAAATCCTGATGGTTTTGAAAAGCTGGTGATCAGGTCAGATCAGGATTAGGAGAGTTGGTCAGATCGATGGGAAAATACCACGTGGTCGTTAACTTATCCGTTGCTTAGACCTAATAAAGACGCTTACTAGTCAGCCAATACCTAAAGCTATTAAGACCGCCGAAGATAGAACCACGTGTTGTATATTCGTTAAGAAACTAGGGCTTACGGATTCCTCTTAGATTTGGATGAAATTTGACACACAATGGCCTCGAATAGGATATAATATGATTGAAGAGACGAGTGCATGAAAGCATTATGGATTAAGAGAAATACACATAAATAAAACATCTCATGAGAATAGATGAAGGATTTATTATTAACGTAAATTTGATCACCTTCATCCAATGATCTCTCCAATTATTTTAGGTACGTTACCATATGATATTAAAGTGGGTGATGCCATGAACAAAAACCAAGGTCTCATGGCTGCGAAAAGTGAAGTTTAATGAAAGGCCTTGAAGTCTTACCTAACTTAGATTAGATGCGAAGACATCACAAATATAATTTACATTTCGGAATCCTTTAATTTAATGAGATCGTGTCATGTTCAAATACCGCAAAGACATCTAATTTAGTAAGTAGTAGAATTTGATGTTATGAAAGAAAGGTCCGGACCCTTTGCTAGTGATTCGACAAGTTGGGATTTATCGATAAAAGGACGCAAGGCCAAAAAATTTTACTCGAAGTTACGCAAAGTAATGAAACAAAGTATTCATCAAATAAAGTAGTTATCCTTTGTTTGGATAATTAGAAAGACCGTGTAACTACTTTATTTATTTTTGTTGAAATACTAGTAAAGGTGCGGATTGCGAATTAAATGCAAATTAGGGATAAGTATGGCCGATGTGCTCGAAACATTCACATCTCCTATACTTTACACAAGTTAAATAGAGGATATAGACAATGTCCACTGCTGTACCAAGTGTTTCTAGTTAAATATACAACGAAACAGTAGCAGCGATAGCTCAGTTGGGAATGGTACCAACTGCCGAGACAAGTGTCGGAGGTTCGAGACCAACCCCAAAATGGAGCATACGCCTCTGACTTTTCTATGTTAAGTGTATTTTCATTGTGAAATATCGCTTGCTATAACGGTGGAGGAAAACATCGTGAGGAAACCTGCATACCTGAGAAATACTTCACAGAAATTTCGAAGGTATGAGAAGTCTACCAACCCGCATTAGGCCAGCGTGGTAGACTAAGGCCTTACCCCCCTCATTAGTAGAGGAGGCTCGTGCGCAGCAGTGGGACAGTAATATTACAGGACTAATATTATATACAACAAAACGTCATAGCATTTTTAAAGTACAATATCAAAGTTACTATCATTTGCAACGAAATTTATGAACCAATAGCCTCGCGCCGTTCTTTAACAATGTTGTAAAGTGGAGCGAATATGGCAACTTTTAAGTTATCGTTCAAGACTTTGAATAAAGAATACTTTATTTTCACTTAACAAAGGTTGGTTTAATTTACACTGTACATAGTAAACAGCGAGAAGAATGAGAATAAATTTGCAAAGCTGCGAACGGGAAGTTTTGTTCTTTTTGTTTATGGCACTACTCGGCAAGTTAAATGAAACAAAAAAAAAGTGTAGACTTACCTACTGCATATTTAAAAAGTTCCAAAATAAAAGTATAATAACCACAATATCTTTATTCTAGTACTAGCTTTTGACCGCGGCTTCGCACGCGTATTTTGTAGGGCCAACGGTAAAAACTTTTGATTTGTCGATCCACCCTGTCGTTTTAGTCTAAATATTCTACAACGGGGCGACTCAGATATCGATTTTGAAATCAATCAGCCCAAAAACAAAGAAACACAAAATGGCAGTCATTTTTGACAGTTTTGACATCGGTTCCGTCGTTTGGAACCACGGGACGTCTCAGATATCGATTTTGAAGTCAATCAGCCCATAAACAAAAAAAAACAAAATGGCGGTCACTTTTTAAGATTTCGACCCCGGATCACTAAACGACTTTAAAATGGAATATAATTCGTAAAAAATTCGATGTGACTCAGAAAATATGGTAACGCCATCTATTGATAAATTTGAAAATCACTTTCAGGCTTCATAAAAAAATCAATCGCACACATAATACAAAAATATCTATATCTCACGATAAAGTTGACCAATTTGAATAAAACAAAGCCTAAATGTTATTCCAAGATGTGGTCTACGATTTCCTATCCAGTTCCGTAAAATTACTTTGGTGGTTTTCATTTGATACGTGGTCAAACATACAGACAGACAGACAGACAAAAATTCTAAAAATGATAAAAATGTGTTCTATTACTATTTCTAAACTCCCCCAATTAGTTTTTTTTGTAAATCTAAACATTCTATTTATTTATTTATTTAACTTTTTACACATTATGATGTAAAGGCGGACTTAATGCCAAAGGCATTCTCTACCAGTCAACCCAGGGTGGTGCAGAGATAAATTATAGGTAGGCGTGTAACATATACGAAAAAAAAAATTGAGAACAGGACTAGACACAATAATATACATAAATAAATTTAAATTCTTACATAATAGTTAAAATATATAAATAAAATAATACATAGATGATATAGGGGTCAAGTAAGACGGAGGTGTAGGAGATTTAAGAATAGAAAATAGAGTAGTAAGTGTGCGGAGGCTGCGGCGCTGACGGATAGGTAGCCATTTCAGTTCAGAACGGAACCGAGATACGTGGTCATATTTACGAAGATTTAAAATGAATCGAATGCAGTTATTCAGAAGTCGGTCAAGTTTGTTGAGAAGATCTGCATTCAGGTCGAGATAGCACACATCACCATAGTCGATTATAGGAAGTATTAAGGTTTGCACAAGCATCATCTTGGTTTTGGTAGGAAGGAAGTTCTTCAAGCGATAGAGAGCACGAAGGATACTGGTAACCCTCTGGCAGACGGAATTCACCTGTGCTTGCCAGTGTAGGTTGGAGTCAATATACAGGCCCAGATCTTTAACTGTAGAACTGAGTGAGATGAGTGAGCCATCAAAAACGATGGGTGCCAGTGTCTCTAATTTTAATTTTGCCATAATTCTTTGGCTGCCCAAGATAATTGCTTGACACTTGGTAGGATTTACTGCTAACCCAAAGTTTTTACACCAGGTCCGAATCCTCTCCAAGTCCTTATTTATGTCTTTGATGGCTACAGACACACAATCAGCATTTTCTTGTGCGTAAAGTTGCAAGTCATCGGCATACAGATGATGCGCACACTGAAGTTCTTGAGTAATGAGATTAATAAAAATAGAGAATAATAACGGAGAGAGAATGCCGCCTTGAGGTACGCCATAGTCGATATTACGCCAACTCGATGAAGACTCATCGAGACGCACCAACTGCTGACGCCCTCGAAGGTACGATGAAAACCATTCCAATGCTTCAGAAGAGACCATTGAGTGGGAGAGGATAGAGAGCAGGATGTCGTGACTGACGGTGTTGAAGGCATTCGAGAAGTCCACCAGAGCCAATATAGTGACACTGGTATCCTCCATGCCCGCCTTCACATCGCCAGTCACTTTTAGGAGGGCGGAAGTAGTGCTATGACCAGGTCTGAAGCCTGATTGCAGAGGACTTAGCAAGTTATTAAGGTGCACAAAACTAGATAGTTGTTTATGCGCACAGGCTTCGAGCACCTTGGACAGGAAAGGAAGAATTGAAATTGGCCGAAAATGGGTGACGAGAGATGGATTAGGAATTTTCGGGAGGAATAACGTGAGCCTTCCGCCATAAGGACGGGGAGACATTAATAATGTGGGAAATTGCAGGGAATAGGTAGTCAAGGATTGTGATGATCATGTGGCGGCTGATTTGATCGCAGCCCATGGCATTAGATTTTAGGGAGAGGATTATCTTTTTGATCTCATGTGTCGCAACTGGAGAAAACCGATAAGGATCGATATTGGGACGGGAAAGACGAGATAAATAATTCAGGGTACGACATTTGGTTTGGATGTCCATAGGAATGGTAGAAGAGAAATGAATGTTGATTTCATCCAAACCAAATGTCCCCTGAAAGTCTATCTTCTGTTTGCCAACACCAAGAGTCCGAAGGAACTTCTAGATGTTAGCCGGGGAAGAAGAAGATATATTGCTGAGTATGTGACGGCGCTTAGCGTTGCGAATCACCTGATTACACCGATTTCTTGCAACTTTGTAATAGTTCCAGTTTTCCTTCGTACGATCCTTTCTGAATTTGCGAAAGGCTCTATCCCGACGTCTTATCGCCATCCGAACTCCCCTCGTCAGCCAAGGCGCAGGAGGACGCTTCAATTTAATTTTCTTGAGAGGTGCATGAACGTCGTAGAGCTTACTGACTGTTGTGTTGAAAATGTGGACTTTGTCGTCAACTGTAGTGGCACTTATTAGTGGCTCCTATTTCAACTCTGCGGCTTCCTCAGACAACTTTTCGGGGTCCATGCGACCAAAACAACGCCTGTGCAAAACCTTGGGTAAAGATTTGGGGGGTTTTAGGCTGTAAGAGAGGAAAATAAGGTCATGGTGGGAAAAAACAGGTGCAGGGTACTGACCATGAATAGAAACGAAGGAAGGAGCGGAGGTGAGGATAAGGTCTAACCAAGTATCGTGTCCATCGCTGTTGTGATGCGTAGCTTGCAACGGGAGAAGATGGAAGCTGTTAGACCCAATTATGTCCAAGAGTTTACGAGAGCGAGGAGAAGACTGGATAAGGAGATCGGTATTGAAATCTCCCATGATGACCATCCCTCCCATTCTACAGACGCGCGATATTTACATTCTTATTATATGTATTGATGATGATGATGTTTGATTAATTCATCATCTCGCCTCTTTGGTCTAGTGGCAGCATATATGGGTTGTGGACTGGGAGGTAAAGCGTTCGATTCCCAGGTCGGCAAAGCGAATTTTCTAATCTAATTTGCCCGGGACTGGATCTCCAGAGGGGGTTAGGTTAGACGTCAGGCAGGCAGCCGGTCGTAAAACCTTAGCCAAATCCTTTCTGCAACATGCTTGAAAAAATATGTTGCGCCGACCCCACATTAAGGTGGGATAGGGCAGGTAGAAAGAATTCATCATCATCAACTGCAGGACGTAGGTACTAGGTATACAGCTGAATATAGGCCTCCAACAAATAAAACATGTAGATACTCCACAAATTATTTTATCTGGATATCGCCAAAGCATACAGTCTTTTGCCGGCAACCGCAGCGTTGGACACAACTAAAAAATGGACAGACGTCCTGAGAAAGATCGCAGGAAATCGCTTCTAACAGGTCGATCTGGATTTTTTTGGGGAGTGCTATATTTCACAGTGGATTTCCTGTAGCTGATTATGGTACAGTCTTCTAGTAAAGTACTGGCATTATAAACACACATACACACACAAGCAGCTTATCTAATTTATTTGTGGCATTATTAATCGATCCCCAAAAATAGGTTCTTAATTCTTCTGTATTTTCGAACGATTTCCAAAAAGTAGGTGGTCCTCAATTCGACTGATTTTTTTTAACGCGATATCTCCGTAGACCAATTTTAAAAATTATTTTTGTGTTCGATAGAACTTATTTCAAGGATGGTCCCATATAAACTTGGTCACGATCGGATTTGAAGTCGGTTGGTTAAGTTTTTAAACTTGTGGTTATTTAATGTATGTTGACGACAACTCTGAAATGCATCGGTCAATTTGGATGTTATTTTGTTTGAAGGATACTTGTTCAGAGTTCACGTTCGATAAATTGCTTGTTTCGAGAATCATGAATTGGGTACCATCACTAAACGGACACTAGTAAAGGGCCGTTAAATGAAGTGCGTGTAAAATAGAGCCTGCGGACCTCTGGGCACGATAACAGGATTACTGCAGACAAGTTAAACCACAAAAATACAGGCAAATGTAAAGCAAAGTTTTAGTAAAACGATCGGATTTCGCTTGTCATGTTAAGGGGTTTACAATTTTGTGCTCTTTAAATCATGAATTGATCGCTTTTGTGACTGAGTAGAAAGATGTTTGTTATACGCCTAAAACTTAGTCATATCGCAGTAGAGGTACATTCAAATAAAAAACAGGATGTTTTTGAAAAAAAATACAAAAATCTGCATAATTATATCTATTATTATCATATAATACGCAATTTCCCTACGCATTACCGGCCTAAATTAGTTAAACCTGACGCTTCAATGTCATTACATTACAGGCAGTAAAATTCGTCGAATTTGCGTAAAAATCCTGAAATATTCAAATTAAAATTACGCTCACATTATGCTAAAGATAACGCTCATTAAGACACCTGTCCCACAGCCGACGAACAAACAATTAGCTATCGACTGAGTTATCGCTCTAAAAACGAATACTTAGATGAAGATGTCGTGTTTTTAAACATAAACACATAAGCTCACGTCTGTATCCCCGAAGGGGTAGGCAGAGGCGCACTAGCGAACTAGAACATCCACATTTCGCCGAGCTTAGTTCCGTCCCAGATGTGATAGGGGGCGAGCCTATCGCCATGTCGGGCACAAATTCCAGACTCCGGGCTGATATGGAAAAATCCAATATCACTTTGCCCGACCCGGGGATCGAACCCGAGACCTCAGAACCGTAGTCGTACCGAAATACCACCACGCCACCGAGGCAGTCCGAGGCAGAGTATTGTTTTTAAATAATAATAATAAATGAACAGTCACACACTTAGTCCTGACCCCACACTAGGTATAACCTGTATCGTGCCCATGATTCTTTTTGTGTCTTGGGTGTCTATGGGCGGTGGAGATTACTTACCATCAGGTGCCCCATCTGCTCGTTTGCCAAACTTTGCTATAAAAAAATACTCGTATGTCTGGGCCGCTCCATAAAGTGACCTGAGGAATTGCTCGTCGCACTCGCAAACTCGCTTATAGCTAGCGGCAAAATTAGCTACACTCGCGTCTCGTTGGTCGCCAACTCGCTAATAGTTGGCAGTGAGACTTAATGTGACTGAATTCTAAGAATAGATAAAATTATTTACCTAAATGTTTACGCCAATTTAAATAGCGTTTCTGTTGGGAAAAACGTTTAACCAAATTAAGTAACGCTTTAGAGTGAATCTGCTTGATTATGCTAATGTTATTTATCTATGGTTTCATTCATAAAGGTGCTTTGAATAAATGATCTAAACATGAACTTCGTTGAATAAATAATTAAAAGCTGTAACTTAATTGGAATACAAGCTGATGAATTTTAAAGCTGAGCCTTTTTATCGTGTGACTAACGTATTTGAGAATCAAATACTTTTAGTTTTATTAAGTAAAAACTAACAAATAAAATGTACAATGTAGGGTTCGTGCAACACACTTTTTGAAGCATTGTTGCAGAAACGGATTAGGCTTTCTTTTCAACCCCTCACTAGAGGATCTAATCCCGGGCAAATGTTCATAAAAACATCCATCCGACTTGGGAATCGAACCCAAGACATGCCATTCACAAATCACAGCACATACCCGCTACCACACCAAAAAGGCAACTCATTAAGTAGTACATGACTGCCTCCGTGGCGTGGTGGTATTTCGGTACCTACGACTACGGTTCTGAGGTCTCGGGTTCGATCCCCGGGTCGGGCAAAGTGATATATGTTATGTTTTAAGTAGTACATCTTGATTATTACTACGACTATTTCCTAATTTTAAAACCTCAACATTTCGAGAACTGAGTAAGCCGCACAACGAATTCCCGTATTAAAAATCATGGACGTAAAGAAAAAGATGGACGGAGCGCTAGGAACATTGAAAGTGAAGCAGAGTTTTCGGCTCATTCGATCTGTCGACACGTAATGGCGCGTGTGTGCATAGGGCACTTTGTTGTGTGCGTGGCTACTCTGTGGCGTCCGTTTAACTATAAGCGAGATGGTGTCCTTCTTTTTCTTTACGTCCATGTTAAAAATATAATCTTGAGTCTGAACCACATACTAATATGGCGTCCTTTTACAAAACACTCCAGACCAGGTCTTTAATATCTTTAGAAGATTATTTCGAAGAATATTAGAATTTAAGACTTAATTAAAGGGTTTTGCGTTTACAGACTGCCTCAACAAATATTAATTTAAATTCTGACATGCCTTTTAATGTAGGCAAATAAAATAAAACCAAGGATAATAAAATCAAAGTAAAGCCATGCTTAATATGCTTTAGAATTTCATATTTAGTATGAATAGGTTGCAGGAAGTCGCTGGATGCAGGCCGCTTCCAACAGGTCGATCTGGAAATCTTTGGGGGAGGCCTATGTTCAGCAGTGGACGTGGACGTCCTATGGCTGATGATGATGATGATGATGATGAATGAGTCGTTTCTAATATATATCTTTCTTTCTTTCTACCTGCTCTCATCCCACCTTAATATGGAATCGGCACAATATACTTTTTCAAGCATGTCGTAAAATGGATTTGGCTTCGTTTTTACGACCGGCTACCTCCCTAACGTCAACCCCCACCTAGGGGATCCAGTCGCGGAAAAATAATGTTAGAAAAACTCCACCGACCTGGGAACCGAACCTAAGACCTCCCAGTCTACACTGCCATTAGACCAAAGAGGCGACTGATGATGATGATGATGCATGTAAACCATATGTAATGCATACCACCTTTGTCGATCATGAATCCGTTGGTCTCCTCCAAGCGCAGCGGTTCGCCGATGTTGTACTGGAGCAGCTTCAGTTCAGGGTTGATGGTGACGCCGGCCTCGCCCCATCGGAATCTTACTTTCTGATTACTATATGAGACTGAAAACACAAAAAGATTAAGTAATATAATAGGCCGAGATCCGGCTGCAAGATCACTATATAGATACTATCATCATGAATGTAGTCAAAATCTCATTTTTATGGATAATTAATATTATATTTTGTGGATAAATTAATTGTAATATTATTTTAATTTTTATGGATATTATTTTTATTAAGAATACTCGTGGGTAAATTTTGGTTGGCACCTTGGCAAAATAGATTCCCCATATATGTATAATTAAACATAAAAATTAGATTTGACTACATACATACGTAGTGATCTTGCAGCCAGATCTCGGTCTCTGGTGCCTCGGTGGCGTGGTTGTATTTCCGTGCGACTACGGTCTAAGGTCTCGGGTTTGATACTCGAGCAAAGTGATATTTGGTTTACTATTTCTAATAAGCCTGAGGTCTGGAATTTGTGCCCGATATCTCGCTCGCTCGATAGGCTCGCCTCCCTCATCTGGGACGGAAATAAGTCCGGCGAAACAGGATATACAGGCATGAGCTTATGTATTTTAAATATTTCGAATATAAAATAAGGTTGCCGGCCCCCTGCTTTATATAGTGAAGCCCAATCATAGTCGAATCGAGTGTCAAAAGTTACCCTACAGCTTTTAACGCTGTGTAGCGTGCCAAAGAAAAGTGCATATACTCGAAAAAATCTCCTATTTTCGGGACAGTCGAGTAAAAGCTTAAGTCGTTATGATCTGGAAGTCTGTTTGAAGTTTAATAATTTATGGAAAATATTATAAAGTAGACTCACAACTCTCAATATAAATAGGGCAGGATTGTATGTCCATAGGGTAAAGTTGGAATTCCATCTGGCAGGCGATGATGGCGTGCATCCTGGCTGAGTACCTCACTGTCTGGTTTCTGTACAGCGTCACTGAAGAGAACTTGTGTGTGAGCTCCGCTATCTCTGTAACAAATAAGAAAGAATGTCATGAACACAGACTTTTTCCAAAAATTTCCATATCGACCTGTTGAACATGGTGATGACTCCTGGGGGGTTACTACCACCTCTTATAGCAGTATTATTATCATCTTACTTGTACCGATTCCCATACAAAACAAACGAAGAACGATTATAATAATACTGCTATAAGAGGTGGTGGTAACCCTGCTGACGCTCGATTCGAAATTGAATTCGATTCGGTTTCATTTATTGACTTAGAATTCCACCGAAATCGAGTTAAAAAGTGCATTAATGTGACGTTAAAAATTATCAAATGACAAGTTCTCGAATATTATGCAACATTAGCACACTTTAAAAGTCGATTTCGGTGGAATTTTAAGTCAATAAATGAAACCAAATCGAAATCACAATCGCATCGAGCGTCAGAAGTCACCCCCCAGATCTGATAAAGCAAGAAATGCTTTCAGGAGGACAAGAAAAAACATATATTGATATTGTATAAGAAAGCCGCGACATCTCCTAGGTCTGACAGAATACATATATGGGCTATGAACCGGGAGGTCCTGTAGCCCGAGCACGAAAAACTAATGTAAATGTAAATGTATTCGAGTTCGCTGCGCACTGATGACGTTTGGTTAATATTTCATACAAATTTCATAGACGCGCATCGAGCTGAAATACATTTACGGTTGTCAGAATTTTTCCTGCTCAGGCCGCTGGTTTCGATTGTCGATGTCCGCCATGGTCGGCAGCCGGAGGTCATGGCGAGCGGCGGTCTCCTTCTGCGAGCGCGTCATCTCAATATAATATAATATAACCTTTCACTCAATATAATATAACCTAATTAAATACATCATTTTTTATTTCATTTCTTAATTATAATATTCAGTTATTGCATTTCGTCCGTTCATGTTTTTGTATGGAAGGTGTTTATGGGTAGCAAAGATCACTTACTATGTGCTGATCTGCCAACAAAAGAATTTAACAGTTTTCAACATTACTGAATGTAAAAAAATATGATAGAAGAATATCACTTGGGACAAAAATAATTTAAAAACTCGCAAAATTATTTGAATTCCATTCATCGTTTCAGAAAGTTTTAATATTTGATATTATAAAGGTGATATTATTCATGGAGCGTTAAAACTATTTTTTGCCAAAGTTTCAGTAGGTACTGAAAATGAAATAGTAAAAGAAACTTTAACAATTTAGTTTAAATTCAAATAATCTATATTATTATCTAATAATGATAATTAATTTATATTACTTTTTATAACAGTGACTTTACAAAGTTTTTGATTAACGTTATCATTTAGTTTCAGTTTCTTTCTACCTGCCTTTATTCCACCTTGTGTGGGGATCGGCGCAACACACTTTTTCAAGCACGTTGCAGAAAGGATTTAGCTTAGTTTTTACGACAGGCCGCCTGCCTGACGTCAACCCTCTCTGAAGGATCCAGTACCGGGCAAATTAAATTAGAAAATTTCCGTTGCTCGACCTGAGAATCCAACCCAGGACCTCCCGGTCCACAGCCCATACATACTGCCACTAGACTAAGGAGGCGACTATTACTATTATTTAATTTCAGTTATATTTAGTCCCGTTCTTTCGAAAGCTTTACAGGCTTCGTGATCAAGGGTCGAACTGCGTCGAGACTAAAAATAAAAATAAATAAAACACAAATTGCAATAGAATCCGTAAAAACTACTTTTATTTCAATGTATAACATTCGCGTAAACTTAAGAAATATATACATACATACACACTCACGCCTGTATCCCATGGGGGAAGGCAGAGACTATTGAGCATCACAAGCTACGATCCTGATACACCTCTTTTGCCTCTTCTACACTCATGCATGTTTTCATACATTTCCGCCGGTTGAGGGTACTCTACTATCTTTTTAGATGAAATATTTCAAAGCAATGCAGTACGAAACCCTAAAAATTAGTGGTTGCAGAGCCTACTCAAAAACTAAAATAAATACGTGACGAGAATAATAAAAAGAGCATAAAATGCGTTTTCATACTAGAACCACGCCTTTGATATTATCACAGTACTTTTAGAAAATTCTAGAATTATAATAGTAGTTTATTTAATGAAAAAAATGGCTTCATAAATTGTAGTCTTTGGGCAGTCTATGAAAAATAAATTTGATTTATATTAAAAGTAGCACTTGCAAAAATGTAATACAGAATCTTATTTTTTGTCCCAAGACACACAAAAATGTCTCAGGTACTGTCATAATATCGCATAGTTGAATATATTGCAAATTACGTGAGAATTTTTCTCAAGAATTTAGGGAGTATGTTACAATAAAGCCTTATTGTAACACGAGGCGCTCAAATTGTTATACGTCGTTTTTCTTTGTATTAAAAAACATATTAAAGCCTAAACAGAACCCATAATAAAATAATATTAATCCTGTAATATTACAGTGTCACTGCTGGGCACAGGCCTCGTCGACTAATGAGAGGGGTTACGCCTTAGTCTACCACGCTGGCCCAATGCGGGTTGGTAGACTTTACATACCTTCGAAATTCTTGTGGAGAAATTCTTAGGTATGCAGGTTTCCTCGCGATGTTTTCCTTCACCGTTATAGCAAGCCATAATAGGGAACTTGCGTGTAATTTTTTTATTGGTTCATTGTAAAGAACTACGTCTCAAACAAACACACCAGAAACAAAAACATAAAAATATGCACAAATCATTTAATTATCGCAAGTCTAAATATGACTTACAAAACCCCGCGCTAAAAAAGGACATGACGTCACAGCGTAAAAGTTGCTTTTTGTTGACATCTCAGTTGACACTGACGGCTAGGTACATTGTCTGGAATGACGTTTGAACCGCTATAATTGCCTATCGTTTAAAATTTCCCCATGCCGAACAAAAATTTCCCCAAAAATGTTGAAGCTATTTCATTAAATAACGAAGTAAAAATAAGTTGCACCCTGAATTCTTGAGCGGAGAGGTGGGAAAGTTACATGAAGAAAATAATTTGGAAAGAGGAGGACCTCCGAAATCTCATTCATCAAGCACCATACTAAACATAACAACAGTTTTCCGCAAAATTGGGAAAAATACCCCAACGTGGAAACACTGCCTAATGCAACGACGTCACTTGGGTTTTGTAATAACGTTCCATTACACGTAATTTCTAATTAAGATATTTTGTAAATAATATCAATTATTTTATACTACAAATTTCATCATAGCACATTTCAAGGTTTTGTTTATTGATTTATCAACACAATTTCTCGTTATAATTTTCGTGCAAGTTCCCCATTCACAATGAAAACACACTTAACATAGAAAAGTCAGAGATGTATGCTCCATTTTGGGGTTGGTCTCGAACCTCCGATAATCGTCTCGGCAGTTCGTACCATTCCCAACTGAGCTATCGCTACTCTTATTTCTTATGAGCAGATTATTTATTTCTTTCTACTTGCCCTTATCCCACCTTGATATGGGGTCGGCGCAACACACTTTTTTAATAATGTTGCAGAAAGGACTTGCTTTAGTTTTTACGACTGGCCGCTAGCTTATCGTCAACCCCTTCTGAGGGGTCCAGTCCCGGGCAAATTAAATTAGAAAATTCGCTATGCCCGACCTGAAAATCGAACCCAGGACCTCCCGATTCATAGAGCACATGAGCAGACATGTTTAATAATAATAAGGTGGAGGTTAGCCGTTGGGAGAAATTGTTGAAAGTTATGATAAAATATAATATAAGTAAAATATAAGTTTTCTGTGAGACAGTGGTATCTAACCGGTCGAGCCGGCCCATTCGTGCTATAGACGTTACTGTCTACAGCGTGGCTCTACCACCTGAAAGAATTTTTGAAACTTCACAATTTGAGAACATTTTATGGTATTGCTTTATTTGTTACTTTTGTCTTCGGCTTTGAACTGTTATTTACTATTTTGCCAGTAAAGTCGAAGTTAAAGATATTGCTTTTACTTAATTACTTTTGTTGTCTGTTCGTCTAGGACTAAAGTTTCCCATTGTTTTAAATATTGGAAATACGATACTAACAGGTGTATCTGTACAATAACATCACCCAATTTCGAACAGATATTTGTTTCAAGTCTGGGTGTTGTGAGACCGAAAGTCTCTCATAGTCTCTGACACCCACGATACGGGTTATACCTAGTGTGGGGTCAGGACTAAGTGTGTGACTGTTGGGTGTATTTATTTTATTTATTTAACTTGAGAGATGTTTTCGAGACGCATGGAAAATCCTATTAGGGTTGTCAACAAAATTGCGAGCACTTCTCTCCAATAACCTAATTTTCGTTGGTTTTCAAATGACATCAAACCTATTACTGGTTTTGAAGAAATATTGAGCCTGATTTTTAACACAATTTCACATTGGAATATTTCTGCCGCATCGCATTTTGTTCGAAACAGCCTTTTGAAATCTTCCTCGTGTGTTATTTTATTTGACTGATGCGATATATAACTCTCTTTAAAAGGAGGACGATCTCAATTAGCTTGTATTTTTAATATTATGTGATATATCCGGTAAATGTAAATGAGTTTAAGCTATCGATCAAAATCTGATGAAGCAGTACATAAGAATCTCCTTAAGAAACAATAGCATAGCAGTCCGGATTATTATCTATCCCTGTGCCAAATTTCATTTAAATCTGCTTTGCCGTGGCCCGTGATTAAGGGCGACTTGCAGCGCTATTACTAATCTAGAGTTATACCTTATCGCGATTTATCCTACAGCTCACTCCTATAGATTTGAGATAAACAGAAAATCGCGGTGCTGCAAATGGCCCTTAGTAAGAAACATCCATCCAACGAAACTTTCGCATTTATAATATTGGTATAGAATAGATAAAAACTCAGATAAGAGATTACAGAAAATATTTGGCACCTATTGATATAAAACTGACAGAGTTTGGGACTTTTATGATATTATATGTAACCAAATGGTGAAAACACATTAAAATCAAACTATGAAAGGTTGTTTACTACGACGCTTGTTCATACAGCGTTTATTTCTTTACCGAAAAGTAAATAAAATAAAATAGGTACATGGGTTCTCGAAATCACCAAAGCCTAGCTTTGAATTTGTAACGAGATCAAGAAAACATGTTTTAAATGTAGGATTTCTCAGAATTTTAATTATTCTCATTTTCGTAGAAACCTAAATTATCATTTAAAATAAAAAGTAACGAGGTCTGTGTAATGAAAACGTTTCGCCATATCCTATTAAATCTACAAACCTAGACAGTAATACTTAATTCTGAAATAAAACAAGCTGGTTGGAAGCTTGCACAAACCTGGGATCAAATTATACATCTTATTAAATCGGAACCCAAAAGACCAGCTGCCAGAACTCAAGACACCGTGAGCTCGTACTGCATAAATCGGAACACAAATAATTAACCTTTTTGATTTTGTATAATTTTTTAATTATGGTAGATATTGTAACTCTAACCTTTTTGGACAAATGACACCTCAGTCTGACCCGTGACAACGAAGACTGCAAAGCCTTCGAAACGTCGGGAATAATAATTAAAACCTAATCGTGATAGAATCCGTAAGAATAGTTTTATTTCAATGTATAATATTCACGTAAACTTAAGAAATCAGTATGTAATACTTAATTCTTCCAAAATTGTGTTTCAAAATGAGATTTAAGCTATAATTTGTATAATTATAATCTATGGTCATATCAAATTACTTATTATAGAGGTAGTTATAGTGTAACTGAACCATACCTGACCGTAAATCTGGGTGAATACACACTTTTTTTGTAATGAGATTATAACACGTGGATTGATCAATACCACATAACATAAGTTCACGCCTGTATCCCCAAAGAAGTAGACAAAGGCGCACTAGCAAACTAAAACACCCACATTTCGTTTCGTTTTAGATGTGGTAGAGGACGAGCCTATTGCCATATCGGGCACAAATTCCAGCCTCCGGGCTCATATTGAATAGAAAATCAATATTGAAAACCAGAGGCCTCATCTCTCTTTCAGGAGTATTATTAGTACATATAGTAGTTCATTCAGGAGTCGCCTCTTTGGTCTAGTGACAGCATATATGGGCTATGGACCGGGAGATCCTGGATTGGATTCCCAGGTCGGATAAAGCAAATTTTCTAAACGTCAGGCAGACAGCTGGTCATAAAAACTAAGCAAAATCCTTTCTGCAACATCCACTCCTAATAGGGTCGGCACAACACTCTTTCATAAAAGTTGCAGAATGTAAAACTAGAGTGAAAAAGTGGCTTTGAAACAAACTTATGGAGATATTGAAAATATTCTCCTGTCAGCAATGTGAATAACATACACACAAACACTCACACACAGAAACACATGATTGTAAAAAATAATAATGAAAACGTTTTAAATGTAGTCTTAAAGTGTAAAAGTATATGTAATTACATTAAACTGTAGGCACATTTAAACAATAATTTTTAACTAACCTCACGCGCCAGGTCTAAATATTAAGACATTTTGTTAATGAATATTATTATTATAGTCTAACTTCTAAACTATTAACATTATATAATAAAATAAACTTACGTTACAACACCCATGTCCTTGGAACACAGGCTCATAAAGACATAAGAATAATGTACTGCTAATTGGCAATTTAAGTTCCCTCATCATTAACGCAGAACGTAACTAATATGTGGAGTTCAAAGTAAACCGAACCATTCCATCTGTTTATTGTGATGTAAAAGTTCTAACTACTAATATATCGACCCCAAAAGGAGGAGGCAATTGGAAAATGTGAACTGATTTTGAACAACATTTGAATAAGTTGTACGAAGTAACTAAGGAGAAACAACACAGAAGGCACGACTGAGCTTTGAAGGCACTTTTAAACTTTTAAGTATTATATTATACTGTTTTAGAAGTGAATACTATGCTTTTTAAAACTGATGAAACGGCGAACTCAAAACAGCTCATTTTAAGCGAGGAAGATTTTGATAAAGATCTCTTTGATTACATTGATGATATATTCAATAACTGGATATTTTCGGAATCTATGGTTTATCAAAATATTTAAAGTTATATAAAGTTTATAAATCTGTTCGAGGAAATCGCATAACAGTGACTTAATAGTAAGGTAACACAAGATTTGTAAAGCATCAAAAGTAGCAGATGATTCAGTGCTTGAAGCTCATCAACTGCTTGAACGCACAATCTTTGCATATATAACTAATATAAATCTTATTAGCGATTCGTGAATGTGGGCTCAAGCCTTATTTTATGTAAAAGTGCTAACATTTATTAAGGAGCATTTTTAAGTTACCAGAAGATCGTTGTTGATATTGCAAAACTGCTCCTAAAACGAAAAAGTTTCTATTGTAATCAAAGCATTCAAATATTGTTTCGGTAAACTTTGAGTATGGTCCTTTTAGTTTGCAATTACTAAGTCATTCAAAGAAGAAAAACATGTTTGAAAACAAATTTTAGAGGGTTGTGAATACAAATATGTCAACATCACTGGTAACTTTTTTCTATCTGCCCTTATCCCACTCTAGTGTCGAGCCAGCTCAACACACCTTCCAATTATGTTTCAGAAAGTATTCGGTTTACTTTTTTACGACGGCAGCCTGCCTGACGTCAACCCTCACTGCGGGAATACTGGTAAAATAGCTACATATCTATTTTATAGTACAGTTACTAACATAATAAACGTCACAACAACACCTAGTTTAAACAGCAATAACAATATTACGTCAGATGTGGTTTGTTTATCAAAATTAGATATGTCAGCCTTCACATGGGTTGCTTGAAATATAATTTGGGAATAACAATTAGAAAGTTTTGACAGAATATTTGGAATATTCGGCGTAAGGAAGCGTACGTTGAATAATTACGAACATTTCAGAATTTATTATCGTCGCTTGGTAGGTTCGGATAGACGAACGTATTTAGTCTCTCTGTTTTGAGAAGCTAATCTTTCATCGTGGTAATTATATGAGTATCACAGGGTATTATGGCTGATGAAGGTTATTATCGTCAACATAACTAATAGTACATCCACTGCTAAACACATACCACACCCAAAGATTTCTAGACCGGCCTGTTGGAAGCGGCCTACTTCTAACGAGTTCTTGTATAATATAGAAATTGATAAAGCTTGCTGAAGTGTATTTGCAAAACTGCTATTTAAAATTCACTAACTCGCTTTCATTGTCTGGTGGAAATAACCTTTATAAGTTTAAGCAATAACACCCCCTATTAATACACAATCTTAATTACCTATTTTTTTATCCTTTTCTGTTCTGACTTCTTTTACAATATTTGTCTAGCTATTTAACAAATCATAAAATGTCTTGCAATCCATAGGCACATAATCAATTACTAATCTGTCCTAATTACAAATAAATTCATTACGAAAGACTAAAGCTTATTCCAAAATTTAAAGACCTTAATCTCGGCATCTACAATACTACGTAATTCGCCCCTATTAAGATAATGGAAATAACAGATTCCATTAAATTATTAATTAAATATAATATGCTATAAACAATAGACCTGTTATTAATTATAATGACGAAATAACTAGTAAAGGCAATAACGTCATCAATGAATTTAACGGACATGTACACAATGTTGGGTAAATCGGTCCCTGTAAATGGTCTTTGCAAAGTACCATATAAGTTACCTAGTCCTTCTGTTGCGTAACATGATGCACGTGTAGTGAATTAATTACGGCACGCTGAGCCTGTAGTTATTAGTCATAGTTAGAGAAGATTCGAGATTGTTTGGAGCAAAATTAGTGTAACCAAGATCCATTAGTTTAGTATAGAGTCACTCAAAGGAATTGAGATTGGAGCATAATTGGTGTAGCCAAGATCCATTACTTGAGTGCACAGCCAGTCAAAGAAATTATTTGAGATTTGAAGGGAATAATAAAACTAAGTATGTGTATTTCTATACCCTAAAACGGGATGAATAGAAAGGAGACTATTAATCAGATATAACATAGTTGGACATATCACATAAGTGATTTATCAAAATTATAAAAAATAAGTAAAGTTACATACATGCATGTATGAAAATTAGAATGTAAATGTATGTGTGATATCCAAAAATGGATTGCAGACTGCACATTTTTTGTGATTGTTAACAGTTAAACCAGTTTATGCGGTTAAAAAAAACAAGTTGATTCTATTTTCCCATGTACCACATTTTACTTTATTATTGTTACTGAATCATTAGCAATTAAAGTTGCACAGATTTGTTAAAAATTTCTATTCAATATTTGGAAAGTTTAAATTGACTGAACAAATCCGAATATCGTCAAGGGTAAATAAAATATTGAAGTCGTGAGATAATTTGGTTACTGTAAGTTTCCATAAGTAGCTATTGTTATTCGTATTTTATTTAATCAACATAGTTGTTTGTTTAAGCACTAAGCTATTGAAGCAACAAAGTTTTAACTGTGTTTGTAAATTGTTTTATGAACCTTTTGATTTGTCTAGATAAGCGATAATGTTTAAGATATTAGGAATAATGTGTTTTGAAATACATTATTATTTGTTCTTGCTTATCTCACAGTAAATTCTGTAACCCAGGATCAATAATGATAGGCATTTATCGACACCAAGCTCTTAGCAGGGAATTATCGCAAATGTAATACATAACGAGGAGAGAGGACGATGTTACTGAGTGTAACATTAGTATAGATGGTGAAAGAGTGGAACAAGTGGATGAGTTTGTGTATCTGGGAAGTATGTTAACGAGAGATGGAAAATGTGATGCGGATATTGAAAGGAGAGTGATGGCTGGTAATAAAGTGAACGGTGCCTTGCACTCCATAGTGGGTAGCCAGGCAGTGTCGCAAAAGGCGCGAATGGCTGTCCACAATGGAGTGCTGATACCGACGCTTACATATGGAAGTGAGTGCTGGGTCTGGCAGAAGAAACATGAAAGTCGAGTGAATGCGGTGGAAATGCGTTCCCTGCGAAGTATGTGTGGAGTCACCCTTGCCGATCGTATGAGGAATAGCAAGATAAGGGATTGTTGTAAGTTGAAGAATTATGTGGTGACTAGGATTGAGAAAGGGATGCTGAGGTGGTTTGGACATGTTGAAAGGATGAATGAAAGGCGACTTACGAAAGGTATTTATCGTGCTAAAGTGAATGGTAGGGCCAGAAGAGGGCGCCCGACACGATCCTATATGGATCAAATAAGCGATATCCTTCGTAAAGGGCAAGTTCGGAGTACCCTCAACCGGCGGAAATGTATGAAACGATGCATGAATGTGGATGAGGCAAAAGAGGTGTGTCAGGATCGTAGCTTGTGGCGCTCAATTGTCTCTGCCTACCCCTATGGGATTCAGGCGTGAGTGTGTATGTATGTATGTATGTAATACATAACGAAAACGAAACGACGTTTACCGAATAGAAAAATAGGGTGGAGCTGGAATATAAGTTTTCTGCTTCCCCCGGTAGCAAAGCTGTACCATATAAGCCATCTTTTTTTTCTACCTGCCCTTATTTCACCTTCGTGTGGGCTCGGCGCAACATACTTTTTCAAGCATGTTGCAGAAAGAATTTAGCTAAGTTTTTACGACCGGCTGCCTGCCTGACGTCAGCCCCCGCTGAAGGATCCAGTCCCGGGCAAATTAAATTAGGAATTTCGCTTTGCCCGACCTAGGAATCGAACGCACGACTTGCTACTAGACCAAGGAGGCGACAAATGTAAATTAATGGGTCCCGTCATGCGAGCTGTTATAATTGATTTAATTTCAGTAATAGGTGTAACAAAACGATAAAAAGCAACGAGCTTTATTTCATCAGGAGTTTCATTTACATTACCAATTTATTTGCTTCCTCTCTGAGCTCTGCTTATTCTTAAAATATTAACTAGAACGGGAAAATAATGGCGGAATCAACGAAATATTGATACGGAATCGCAGAAATGAATTTAATATTAAATAATCTTCGTATTTTTATTCCAAGATACGGCTGTGAAATATCTTTATCTAATAAAGTTTCATTAATTATTCTGCTAAAGAAATATGGTAGTTCACAAATGATATAGAGAATATTAAAATGATTTGTAATTATTTCATCAGGAACTTCAAAACTTCACGTACTTTGTTTTACTTTTTGATTATGATATGTACGTTTAGTAATTATACCATACGCATTAACTTTTACTTGGACATTTTAAGTAAACCATGCTATTACAGCCCTAAGTGCCCTATCTCGTCAGGCCTTAGTTGGAGTTTGACTCTCTATTGTACGATTTGACTAAAGTTACACTTACGGTACAGATTAATTTTAATTATTTAACTACCTACCCATATTATTTTATTTCTCATACATCCTTTCTCACATTAGTTAGGACTACACATAAAACTTAATTTCAAATTATCTTTACTTTGCACTTAATATGAATTATAGGTTAACTGTTTTGGAGCCGCCTGATCAACTGATATCCAAAACACGGTATTTGATAATTAAAATACACCCAACAGTCACGGATATAGTCGTGACTCCAAACTAGATTTAACCTGATTCGTTGGTATCAATGAGGGAAATGAGGCTATGAGGGAATTACGATCCCAAAACAATCAAAGCCTAAAATAATATTTTTGGATCGCGCACAATTTTTGGGTTGGGAATCAAACTCGCATCTTTTCACATCACAATCGGGTACTCGCTCATTATGCCAACGTGCTACAATATCATTCATTACTTTCTATTCATATCCCAATTCATCATCATTATCATCATCAGACATAGGACGTCCACTGCTGAACATAGGCCTCTCCCAAAGATATCCAGATCGATATCCCAATTACATTAATACAATTTCTCCCTTAATATATTTAAGGAAGTAAATAAAAGTCACTCACCTGTAACTTTCGAGTTCAAGAAGTAAGGATCTGGATGCCAGAGGTTGTCGAAGAACTCTGGTGGGAGTGTGACGTGGTCATCGCCTTCCTCGAAGATATCATCAGGTAGCTGCAAGCGGCTCTCACTCCAAGTTTGTCTTATGAACATGTCCACTCTAAAAATATAGTGTTGAATATTAAGATATTTTAATAGCAGAGAGCAACAAAGGCAGGGGAATTACCTAATGATGTGATCTCTAACGCGTATAGACACCTACAATACTAAAATTTTGTACTTTGGACTATCAAAAAATTACACTCAACGGACGAAATGTGGAGTTGCGTTTCATTCGAACTGCTAATACATATTATGCGAGACATTAGTACAGAACCTTAAGCCCATTCTTCCACAGAAATGGTTGTTTAAAGCGTGGCTCTACTGCTCGAGGAAAGAAAAAAAATTAGGTAGGAGAAAAATATCTTGATTACGCCTCAAAAGTACCGTGGAGATAATTTTAGAGACCGCATGTGTGGAATTGAACAAACAAAATCATAATATCTGATAATGATCATTGAATTACTAAGTTTTTAACAATTTGGCTAAAATATATAAGTTCGTTAAAGATCAATTTATATGATAGTAATTTTTATTACTGTTGTTTTCGTTTTGAATGTAAATGAAGCTTGTTAGACCTTGTTTGCGTTGTGTTTTGAGTCGAAAAGCAATTCCAAAGGGAAAGTAGGAATATTTGCATTTGTTTGGCAACTAACAGATAAGTTAATGATAAGAGTATTCATTCCAATATTATCTTCACATAATAATTGGGCACAAATTCCAGACTCCGGGCTGATATGGAAAAATCCAATATCACTTTGCCCGACCCGGGGATCGAACCCGAGACCTCAGAACCGTAGTCGTACCGAAATACCACCACGCCACGGAGGCAGTCAAAAATTTGTCTCAATGCGGGAATCGAACCCGCGGCCTCTCGCTTCACAACCGGCTACTCGCCCACTGCGCCACGGAAGCTGTCAAGTAAGTAAGGACATCTTCTATTTTTACAATATTTATAAAAATGTGCAGTGTGGTTCCTAATTCCTGGATGTTGGTAAAGTTTATGGATTTTTTTTTTTTTTTTTTTATTTTATTATTTCGGAAAACATACAGCTATTATATTACAGTTTGTTACAAAAGTGTGATTTTAACAAAAGCCAATAACAGTTTTCACAACGAATTACATAACAAAAAGTGAAGATAGTTACAAAAAATATGTTACAAGTAAAATGAGATTAAATTAATGTTAATAGTGCTAAACAAAGTTTATTTATAACAGTTGTATAAAGCTATTATTATATCATACCAGAAGATACAACAGCTAGAAATTTACATTAAGCATGCTTTACAGGTTTCTTTAAATCTATTTAATTTACTATTGAATATATCTATATGACAATAACGATTATTGTGTGTGGTGCAGGCTCTTACAAGGAATCGATTCATAGAATAGTTAGTTTTGCATAACGGAACGTAGAAAACAGCATTAGACCGGGCACTTAATCTAGGATAATTGAAATTAATGCAACTTAAAAGCATAATCAGCATTAATCCACAGAGTACTTTATACGAGTATATACTGATACGTTAGTCGTATAACTTATCAGACGAGCTGCTTGATTACAATAGAAACATCTAAATGCAAATTATGTGAATTATTCACAAACACGTAGTTAGTAATTTCCAAACTCCAACAAAAATATGTATTTTTTTATTTTTGAAGTGAAAACTTCTTTAGCATCGTTGTGATTTGAAAGTCGATGAAACGAAAAAGCGTCAGTAAAAAGAGACAGACACATAAATTCATAAGTTTTAACGTGGGAGAAAATGAGATAGGTAGTATTTGTGCGCGCATGTGTAGTACTAAGCTTGGGAAAAGGCATCACACAACCGTGGTGTTTTGTATACGTGTACGTATTATACGTTTGTAGAGTCTTTTCATCATTTTTGTTATGAAATCTATGTAATATATATGAATAAAATGTAAAATAATTATCAAACTTTGTATCACAATGATCATTACTAAAACCTACAATTATCCTCTTCCAGAAATTTTATATTCGTTTCATTATCTCGAAGCCAACATTTTTTAAGGTTTCACTTCTACCACGTGTGAATAACACACATTTTTTTTTTATTATTCATCATCATCATCATCATCAGCCTATACTCGTCCATTGCTGGACATAGGCCTCTCCTAATGCACACCATTGAGCTCGGTCTTTAGCTCTTTGCATCCAGTTTTTGCCCGCCGCTTTCCGCAGGTCGTCACTCCACTCCACTTTTTATTATTATTATTATGTTATCCAAGTAAAGTATGAAAGAATTTGCCTGCAAGCTAACAAGAGTTTATAACCAAAATTCTTTTCATACTTAATTTCTTACTTTACGAGTGCGACCTTTACGATCGTAAAGAATATTTCACAAGTTTTTATAGTACATTTCATTGAAGGTATTTTGGTTCGGAAGCGATTTCTTAACATTGCGACATCGTCATTTTTACTTTATGAAAATTCTTATTGTTGGGTTCACTTAGGCCCGTTTTTCGAAGGGTAATTTTTCGAAGAGGGATGCCAAAATTGAAATATCTGTCAAATCTTGATGACAGCTACATTTTTTTTCTTTTATAACAGAGACTGGCAAACGTGCAGATGGGTCAAATGGATGGTGGAGACCACTTACCATTTGACCGTCCTGCAGTGCTGTTTCGTGTCCTGGGTGACCCCAGGACACGAAAATTATGGGTGCGTTACCATCATAAAAGGAGGGAAACAGAGATTGGGAAAGGGAGGAGGGAAATTGGGCCACCGGAAATCTCAGTCACCGAACGAAACGCAACAGCGAGCTGCCACTACGTCGGTGTCTGTGAGACAGTGGTATCAAATCGGGCGAGCCGGCCCATTCGTGCTGTAGACGTAACTGTCTACAGCGTGGTTCTACCACTCAAGGGCCCAATTTTCATCTTTATCTTCCTCATTGAAATAAAACTAGTTTATAAGTTCGACTAAGGTTTATATGGATTTTATCGCGAATTATTGTTTTTAGTCCTGACGTTTGGAAAGCTTTACAGCCTTCAGTCATGGGTTGTAGTTCAAGGCTGCAAATATTATAGATAGAATCCATATCAACTAGTTTTACTTCGATGTATACTATTCGCGTAAACTTAGGAAATCTTTATTTGTCTCTTTTCATCCTTTGTTACCTAAAATCCATGTCTTCAACGTTGATGGAGTTGACATCCACCACATAAATGCTGAATTCAACTATCACCGGCTGACCTTTACGAGCTGGGGGCCGCATTTCTGAAAAAATAACCGTCATTATCGTACGCCTTCTTTCCACCTGTCCTTTATCATCATCATCATCATAAACATCATCTTCAGCCATAAGACTTCCACTAATGAACATAGGTCTGCCATCAACTCGCTCAAAATGCGGGGTCAGTGCAACATACTTTTTAAATATTGCAGAAAGAATTCGGCTAAGTTTTTCGGCTGTTTGTGTGACGTCATGCAGGACGGACGCCATGGGAGAAGACTTGGGAATCGGGTTCCGTGCAAATTATGTTACCTAAATTTTTTCATTATTACGAGAACTGTAGGAACCTTTAACCTTCCTCCATATTTTCCTACTAACCTTGTACATGTAACCACTGCTGGGAAAAAGCCTTCTTTTCGATCGACTTCCAAAAAGGAGTAGGTCCTCAATTCGTCTGTATTTTTTAATGTATGCTACGCGATATCTCCGCCAAATGTGGACCGATTTTCAAAATTATTTTTGAATGCGATAGAACTTATTTCAAGGGCGGTACCATATAAATTTGGTCATGATCGAATTTGAAGTCGGTCTGTTAAGTTTTTAAACTTGTAAATATAACAGTTGCCCATAGCCATAAAAATTGTTTTCAAAAATCTATTTAAAATTGCGGCTGCAGTAAAAGATTGTTTTGCAATTGTAAACATCAACAGCGTTTGTGTGCAAAGCGCCTTATGTTTTTAAGCTGCGAACAGCTTGCTAGTCTAACCGCCGAATGTTCATACACTTAAGGTCGCCTTATGTCGTTTAAGGCCGCCTTATCTGTCAAAATTGTATGGCGAAAATCAATGTAAGAAGCCGTTTAAGTTGAGTAGTGTTTGACCATTCGGGCGCGAGTCACTTAAATTAACTTATTGACCGAAGTCTGCGACGCCCTTGAAACTTGCTGGTCTCCAGGGTCGCGACCCACACTTTGAGAATGGTTCTAGACAAAATAAACTTCAGTAATAAACTTATAAAGTCTAACCTAACCTTGTTCATCTAAAGCCGCGTCTCCTGCACTAAAATATTATACAAAACTCCTAAACATATGGTATTTTGACAGCCTCCGTGGCGCAGTGGGCGAGTAGCCGGCTGTGAAGCGAGAGGCCGCGGGTTCGATTCCTGCATTGAGACAAATGTTTGTGTGGCCCACAGATATTTGTTTCAAGTCTGGGTGTTGTGAGACCGAAAGTCTCTCATAGTCTCTGACACCCACGATACAGGTTATACCTAGTGTGGGGTCAGGACTAGGTGTGTGACTGTTGGGTGTATTTATTTATTATTATTTATTTTAATAATTTTATATCTATGGTCCATTGGTACATGGGCAGGAGACAATGAAAAGCCTTATTTTATGTAGGTGTTACAGAAGACGCGGTTAAAAGTTTCCATTACCCAATTAATTTTACATAACGGGGACTATAACTGGATTAATTATATTTTGTCAGCCATCGTTAGGAACAAAATATCCAGTTGGAGATTAAACGACACGCTTTCCAGATTTAATCTAAATTTGGCACGGCAGCGCTGGTAATTTAGTAAAGAATGTTTTCATGCATATATTTAAAATATACTGCCTCGGTGGCATGGTTGTATTTCGGTACGACTACCTTCCTGAGGTTTCGGGATCTACCTCGGGTCAGGCAAAGTGATAATGGTTTTTCCATATCAGGCTTGAGTCTAGAATGTGTCCGATATGGCGATAGGCTCGCCCCCTATCATATCTGGGACGGAACTAAGATCGGCGAAATGTGGATGTAATAGTTCGGTAGTTCGCCTCTGCCTACCCCTTCGGGAGCTTATCGCCATATCGGGCACAAATTCCAGATTCTGGGCTGATATAGAAAAATCCAATATCACTTTGCCCGACCCGGGAATCGAACCCGAGACCTCAGGACGGTAGTCGTACCGAAATACAACCACGCCACCGAGGGAGTCATGAATCGTCATGTCATGAATTTAAAGTCGGTTTTAAGTTTTTAACTTGTGATTATGGAAATCCATTCTTTGACATAAAGCTACACGGTAACTTTTCTGTGCTGTTATCCTGGGACAAGATTTTAATCACGGGAATTGAATGGAGCCAAGAGCAACAGTAAGTATTAAAAACTATTTCAAAAGATGTTTTTAATAATTTCTGTTATGTGAGTCTGGAATTTGTGCCCGATATGGCGATAGGCTCGCCCCCTATCACATTTGGGACGGAACTAAGCTCGGCGAAATGTGGGTGTTCTAGTTCGCTAGTGCGCCTGTGCCTACCCCTTCGGGGATACAGGCGTGAGCATATGTTATGTTATGTTTAAACCGACCTAACCGTATCGTGTTATGAGAATCCAAAGTTATTTTACAAAGTTTTATTGGTATTTAATATATTCCTTGTGTTATGATTTACGATCTCTCCGGGGAAATTTGGGATCTATAAAGTTTGGTTTGTTTCATTATAAATTTTGTTACCACAAAAATCTTTTAAATCTTTAAATACTTGCATTTTTATGGCTTTGCATGTATTCGAACTTATAGAACTACTTAAACTCTTGATTTTTTGTTTTGATTTGGATTTCCACAGTATTATTACATATTCTATGGATTCGCACCTAAATGGTAGAGACCCACCACTTTTTTGAGTGGTAGAACCACGGTGTAGACAGTTACATCTACAGCATGAATGGGACGGCTCGACCGGTTTGATACCACTGTCTCGCAAAACCAACGTAAAGCGGCAGCTCGCTGTTACGTTTTGTTTCGGTGAGTGCGATTCCCAGTGGTCCAATTACCTCCCTCCCTTTTCCATTCCCTATTTCCCTCCTTTTAGGTTGGCAACCCATGATCCTTTTTGTGTCTTGGGTGTCTTTGGACGGTGGAGATCAATTACCATCAGGTGCCATCTGAACCATATGCTCGTTTCGTTTTAAAAAAAATTGTGCCTGACTGCCGCGGAAAGACGATGATGTTTTTAATTTGAATATTTGTTAAGTGAACATCTCGTTGTATTGCGTAAGTGGTACAATTACCGTCCTGAGGTCTTGGTTTCGATCCCCGGGTCGACCGAAATGATGTTAGGTTTTTTCAAATTAGTGTTATTCCGGGGTCTTGAGTTTGTGCCCGATAAAGCGATAGCGTCACGTATGTCCAATGGCAGCGTATATGGTCCGTGAACCGGGTTGTCCGAGGTTCCATTCCCAAGTAGGGTGAGGTGTTGTTCTAACACTATTTGCCCGGAACTGGATCCTCCATACGGGGCTGACGTCATACAGGCAGACGGTCATAAAAATTAAGCCAAATGATTCCTGCTTGAAAAAGTGTATTGCGCCGACCTCATATTGACGTGGTATACGTATACGAGCATAGGTGTTCTGAGCTTTCTCATATTTTGTAGCCTAAATGGCCTAGCTTTTTCTTATCTCTACGAAAAAACAAAATGGCCTAAACCCCTAGGTAGTAAACATAACTGTTATAATCTCAAATACCATTATTCACAAAAACCCTATTATCTTAGCTCTGAAGTTAAACAAATTGATGCTATTTCACGATAGAGGTTCTAGCATTTTTATTGCACAGAATTCTTTGGTGACATGTTGACGTTTAATTTAGGCGATGTTTTTTTTTTAAATTCAATGCTGTTTTAAGATTTTTTAATAGGATTTTCTCAATACACCTACATGAGTATCTACTTACTGATATTATATATGCGAAAGCAACTGTGCTCTACAAAACCTGATGGGATGAAATTGAAATGATATTTCAAGAGCTTATAAAATGTGCAATTTATCAATAAATCACGATATAAAGAGAGAGAGGTCACAAAAAACCTTTCACGCAAGTCAAAACCTAGTATTTAGCTAGTATTAGTAGTTTATTGTACATGGAGGTTACCTTGTTGTAGATTGGCTGCTATAATTTAATGTAAATTATTTGTTTTCTTATTTTGGTTGTATATTAATATCTGACTGTGAACTGGTTATTATTCTCAAAAAGAGCAACGTCAGAGTTTCTTGCCCGTTTTTCTCTGGCGAACCAGCTTTCTGAACTGGCGGTAGAGTAAACATTTTAGACGGAATCTAAACAATGTGTGACATTTTATGGATTCAATAAACGATTTGATTTGATTTGATTGTTATATATTTTTTTTTGAGTTAGCAATCATCTCTTGAAACACTCAAATTATTCTGTTCTTTAAAAGAAAAGAAAGAAAGAAACTTCTTTATAAGAAACTTCAATATCTAAGAGTACTGCAGACCATTTTTCACTGTGATAGAAGTGAGTGAAAGGTATATTTATAGCAGTGCTATGAAAAATATTTTCCTAAAAATCCTTTTTGTAGGTACTAAAACCGCTTTCACTCCGCGCCACTTTAGTCTGGACCTTATTACGCCGGCCTGACTAAAACCACGCCTCGTTCACCCAATATTACTCGAGGGAAATCGAGAAATATCATCAGAAAAAATATTCCAAATCCGATCATCCCGAGCCCAAATATTACAAGTAACAAAAACCAAAGATATTTCCGGCATCTGTCTGTTTTGAAAAGTATGCCGCGATTTTCCCACGCTCGGTATCAACAATTACATCTTCCGACATTATTTCAGAAGATTTATCAAAGCTTTTCTGAATATTGTGAGTATTTCAAAGGATCAAAGAAGCATTAACAATGAAAACATACCTACGGTTTGATTTCCTGATTTCTTAAATGTTGTACATTGAAATAAATAGCTTTTACTGATTCTGTCGCGATTTGTTATTATTTTCTTCCTAGATGTTTTGAGAGGTTTACAGCCTTTATGGCAAAGACTTTCGAGAGTACATTTACGGGACAACAGCGTGAAACTTGTAATCCAAAAGTTGTGGTCATAAGTCACTCAGTTGTTTTTGAAACATACATTATCGCTTCCAGTATTTTCTTAAGACATCCAACATACGATGTCTGTATTCAACTACGTAGAATGTAGATAAATATAGTTACGACGTTGGTCTCACGTTAATTCAGAGTGAATTGATGTCGCCATGGAACTCACCTCAGAGATACAATGTTTTTGCTGCTTAGGATTAAAATATTGATTGCTGTATGTCATCAAAAGTCGTTGATAAACTAACTTTAGAATTATTTAACCTATTGCAAAAAATGAGTTTTTCTTCCTAATTACGCATTCCAAATATGACATTAATATCTCCTTTTGGTTAAGTCATGAATTTATTAAATATTTTTTGGCTCTCCTGTAATTTTTTTTCGAAATAATACAGGTATGCTTTGGACCGTCGATATAATCATATTGGGGCCTTACATATAAAAACATTTTCGCTTATCTTTTCGCTAAGAATAGCCTGTCACTTTTTGCCTTGCGTTACATTGTTTAAAAATGAAAGGGACAACCTATGGTTAAAGATAAGCAGCGCTTAAATACTTTTATAAGTAAGGGGCATTACCTTTTACATAGTTCTCAGGGAGTACTACACGTGGCTTGAGCGTGTGATTCCTTTTCGACACCACGTCACTACATAACCTGCAAAGTAAACAAATTAGGTTAGTCAAGAATATTAATTCATCGTCATCATCATCATTAGCCATAGGACTGCTGAACATAGGCATCTAAAGATTTCCAGATCGACCTGTTGGAAGCGGCCTGCAGTAGATAGCCGATGGGGCAGAAAAGTTCTCAAGTGGAGACCACGTACCGGCAAGCGCAGCGTATGATATTAATTAAAACAAATTAATTAAAGCTACCCAATTTTTTATGGAATCCTCGGGTCTTGAATAGGCTTGATTCGTAAAATCATGTTAATGTACGAGTAGGTACGTAGCATCCTTTTTAAAGTATAGGCAGAGGTCAGCTGGAGAACTAGAGCACTTTTTTGTAGCAAGGACTGGCAAACGAGGAGGTATGACACCTGCGGCCTGAGCAGGAAAATTTCTGACAACCGTAAATGTATTCGAACTCGATGCGCGTCTATGAAATTTGTATGAAATATTAACCAAACGTCATCAGTGCGCAGCGAACTCAAATACATTCACATTTATATTGGTTTTTCGTGCTCGGGCTACTGATGGTAAGTTATCTCCACATAGGTACCCGAGACGCAGAAAGCATCCGACCCTACATTAAGGTGGGATAAGGGCAGGTAAGAAGAAAGATCCTCTGGACCCTCGCTTCATTCTATTCTACTTGAACATGTTTCGACACATATCGCTTGGTACCAATTCATTTTTGGGTAAAGAGACAAAATACTTTTTAACTTAAGCGCCGCTTTGAATTTTTTTCTAAGACCTTAAATCAGGTCATGGTCGAACCATGTAAAATTTTATAACATTAAAGTAATTATTAAAACCTTTAACATATCAGTACAATAGATGGTTTGTTTCTTATAAATACATGTTCATTTAAATTACCATTGGCCTTATTTCCTTCATTTCTCGGCCTTGCAGCTGTCAAAGCCCGAAATGTACTAAAATATACCAACAGAAATTCCTACCTAAATAGCAGAATAATTGCATTAACCTATTTTAAACTTTATTACAATGGTATGAAGGAAATATTTGATTCCGTGCAGGCATGAATGACGTCAACGAAAAGTGTAATAAAACCAAACTAGCATTGTTAAGGCTGGATACCAAATTTGCATGTCTTTAACCTGTTAAAAGTTAGCCTAAAATTAGCTTTGCGGCTCTGAATAGCTTACAAGTAACACTACACTCTATAGGCACATTTATAGTTTAAAATTAAATCACGTTACATATTATTTTTAACCAAATTCAAGAAAGGAAAAGGTTCTCAATTCGTCGGGATATATATATTTTATGTATGTTTACTGATAACTTTGAGACGTGTGGATTTGAGTGATTCTTTTTTCGATTGATAGAGAGAGATTCAAGACTGTATCCGTGAAGGGATAGGCAGAGACGTACTAGTGAACTAGAACACCCCATCTCGCCAAGCGGAGCGGTTTCCATCCCCGATGAGATAGGGGGCGAGCCTATCGCTTACGGGCGCAAATTCCAGAATGCCGGCTACTTCATCTTCTTCTTGTTCTCGTTGCCAACTAGTAGAAAAATTCAAGTCGGTGTCAGAGCCAAAAGAAATGAATAGGCACTGAATCCAAAGGAGTAGGAAATAATTCATTGAAATCAGTTTTTTAAGTTTTATTAAAATTATCCTAGGGAAAATAGACACTTGACAATCGGCAAGAGACAAACAGCAAATGTATTTCCACAATTATTTCTTCTTCGCACAGATTCTATGGCAGCAATGCGCTGGTCAAGAGTCACAGTCACAATACTTATAGGCAAAAGTTTGAGTGTGTTTGTTACTTCTTCACGCTCAATCGGCTGGACCAATTTTTATGAAATTTGGTACGGAGGTAGCTGACTCCTCGGATTAACACATAGGCATTTTTATCCCGGAAAATAAATTTCCTTCGACTGCGTCGGTGCCGTGGTTGTACTTCGGTACAACTACCGTCCTGAGGTCTCTGCTTCGATCCCCGGGTCGGGCAAAGTGATATCGGATTTTTCCATATCAGCCCGGAGTCTGGAATTTGGCCCCGATATGGCGATAGGTTCGCCCCCCATCACATCTGGGACGGAACTAAGCTTGGCGAAATGTGTTTGTTTCAGTTCGCTAATGCCCCTCTGCCTACCCCTTCGGGGATACAGGCGTGAGCTTATGTGTTTTGAAGTATTATTAAACCTTAATATCCGAGTAAAAACATACAATTGACAATCGGCAAAATATAAACAGCAAATGTCGTATTTCCGACGTAATGAATTTCCGTCGTTAAATAATTGTTTCTTCTATGGCAGAAATGCGCTAAGCAACAATTAGTAATTAAACTATTTTTACGGATTATATCACGATTTGGTTTTAATTTTTATGCCCGACGTTTCGAAAGCTTTGCAGCCTTCGTGACTAAGATGTCATTTGTCAAATCAAATCGTGATATAATCCGTAAAAATAGTTTAATTTCAATGAATAACATTCACGTAAACCTAAGAAATCATTAAACAATTAGTAGGTTATAAAATTCGCGACAAGTCAAAAAACATACGTTACATGGAATCTAATGCACACCTTACACAATCCTTCCACAATGTCGCCGTGGGGAAATCAACGATATTAGTGGGTGTACATCGTCCGAAGGCATGCAAATACAAATATGACGTATGAAGCTTTACCGGGCCAAGGTAACCCCATCGATTCAAACATGGCGTGCATTCTATATTTAGTATGGGTATTTAGTTGTGTATTGATTGCATTGTCTAATGGGGTGCATTGTGTCATGGTTGTGGGTTAAATGCATACAAAGGCCTGTATCCCAGAAGGGGTAAGCAGAGGCGAACTCGAAAAACTAGAACACCCAGATTTCGCGAAGCTCATTTTCGTCTCAGATGTGATAGATGGCGAGTCTATCGTCATATCGGGCACAAATTCCAGACTCCGGACTGATACAGAATGTCTTATATGTATGTGCCTGGAATTTGAGGAACTTACGACTGAGTACTTATAAGGGATTACCTTATAGTAAACTAATAATCTTCAAAAATAACTTTAACCAAAATAAACAAGTTAAGAACCTCCGTCTTTTTAAGTCGTTTCAAAAGACGGAAGCAATCTCTCTGACGTCAATGGTTTACTAGGAAAAGCAAATATCATTTGTTATATAGACATTTTTATACGAAGTCAACGGTTTACTAGGAAATGCAAATATAATTTGTTATAGAAATTTTCATACAAATGCTAGTTAACAAATACATCACGTGTAAGTTGTTACTCATTGTTGAAATACTTAAGTTTACGTTCCTTCTTACTATGGAAATATTCGTGACATTGAAATTAATGTATCGTAAAATGCCTTATAAAGTAAATGACACATGATTTAAAAATTTGTTAAGGATGTTTTACTAGTGTAAAACCGGTACACCATAGTTGGTGTACACTCGGTTTCTAAAAAGATGATCATCTTCACAGAATTTTGATTTTGGCAACGCTAACAAAACGATTATTAGACAACACTACTTAGAGGTATAGCAAATCAATGTTGACATGTTTTACTTTCCTTGAACAGTCGAAAGAATTTTTCAGTCGAAGAAGATAGCCTCCGTGGCGCAGCGGGCGAGTAGCCGGCTGTGAAACGTGGGGTTGCGGGTTCGATTCCCGCACCGAGACAAATGTCTGTGTGGCCCACAGATATTTGTTTCGGGTCTGGGTGTTGTTAGACCGAAAGTCTCGTAGTTTCTGATATCCACGATACAGGTTACACCTAGCGAGGGGTCAGGACTATGTGTGTGACTGTTGGGTATGTTTATGTTATTTAATATTATGCAACTATCCGTATGTAGTTAAGGGTTTCCGTCATATTTTAAAACAAGATAATAAACACGAGTTTCAGTATTTAAAGAGAAATTACTGCACACGGGACAACGCATTCTGGTTGCACGAATTTTCCGGACGCCTCGCTCCTATTTTTCGGCTACCCGATCGTAATCCCTATGGGGCTACTTATTAACAGTTTAACTGAGCAAATGGTAAAGAATAGCCTGTCCCTTTTATTTTCAAACGATGTGACACAAGGAAAAAAGTGACAGCATATTCTTAGCCATTTGCTCAGCTAAACTGCTTTTATAAGTAAGCCGCTATATCGCCAGGCTGACTTAAGTCGTTTATAGAGCGCACTGAGACTTTGACTTAGCTCAAACTTATTTAAATAAATAAATACACCCAACAGTAACACACCTAGTCCTGACCCCATACTAGGAATAACCTGTATCGTGGGTGTCAGAAACTATGAGAGACTTTCCGGTCTCACAACACCCAGACTTGAAACAAATATCTGTGGGCCACACAAACATTTGTCTCGATGTGGGAATTGAACCCGCGGCTTCTCGCTTCACAGTCATATTGAACGAATATTTCTTTTTTTATAGCAGAGACCGACAAACGCGCAGGATCACCTGACGGTAAGTGATCTCCACCGCCCATAGACACCCAACACAAAAAGAATCAAGGATGCGTTGCCAACCTAAAAGAAGGGGATTTGGAAAAGGGAGGGGAAATTGGGTCACCGTAATCTCATTCACCGAACGAAACGCAACAGCGAACTGCCACTTTTCTGTGAGACAGTGGTATTAAACCGATCAATCCGGTTAATTCGTGCTGTAGACATGACTGTCTACAGCGTGGCTCTACTGTATCTCCCATTCAACTTCACCAAAATTAACACACACATAAGCTCACGCCTGTATTCCCGAAGGGGTAGGCAGAGACGCACTAGCGAACTAGAGCACCCACATTTCGCCAAGCTTAGTTCCGTCCCAGATGTGATAGGGGGCGAGCCTATCGCCATATCGGGCACAAATTCCAGACTCCGAGCTGATATGGAAAAATCCAATATCACTTTTCCCGACCCGGGGATCGAACCCGAGACCTCAGAACCGTAGTCGTACCGAAATACCACCACGCCACCGAGGCAGTCAACCACCAAAATTAATGGTGGACAACGGAAGTAGATAAAGATTTTTAAAATAAATATTGAAATATACGTACGATTAGTTTAAGCTAAGTCAAAGCACAGTCTAGAAGCGCTCTATAAATATAAATCTTAAAATCAGCTGACTCACTAGCTAGCCAGCTGTTTAGAAAGCCCAGATTGCCAAGATTCAGTAGATACAGCTGATTTATTGTCCAAGCTCACTGATCTTAGCTTGATTTGTGGTAGGAAATCACACCGTTACCGCTCGGAAGCCTATCTACCATCTGACCTTGACCTTCGTATGCCAGTTAAACCAGTGACAGTGTGAAATGTACGGGACTACCGCGGTGGTCATTGCAATACGTTAAATCGTTAATCAAAGTGAGGGTGGGGCCTTGGTACGAAAATAGGCACAATAGCCTGGTCACTGTATCGCGTCCTTGGTCTGGTGGCAGCATATATGGGCTGTAGACCAGAGGTCTTGGGTTCGTTTTCCAGGTCGGGCGAATTTTCTAATTTAATTTGCCCGGGACTGGATCTCCAGAGGGGATTAACGTCAGGCAGGCAACCGTACAAACTTATCCAAATACTTTCTGTAACATGCTTGAAAAAGTGAGTTGCGACGACCCTAGATTAAGGTGGGATAAGGGCAGGTAGGAAGCGTTTAAGAGGACGGACCCTGGCAAAAGGCTGGGATAACGCCAGGCAGAAAGAAAGAAGGGCAGGTAGAAAGAAAGAAAGAAATAAATTATTTTTAGCATACATAAAGCATTCCGATTTTAAAATCCCCATGATATTAAATATAGAGGTAATTGATATAAAAAAACAATTTTTATTTTTTTTACTTTACCATTAAGCTTTACATCGTTCTCCCTGTAGGTAGAATTGTTATTGGTACCAACTTTATGAAACGCCGGTATATCTAATAGAAACAATAGAAATAATAAAAACCGGTATATATCATTGAAGACGCGTAACTGGCACACTTCACTCTCTTGTCCCCGAAGCATAGGCAGAGATGATCTAGAGAACTGGATTTCGGCGAGCTGATTCGGGTCACTGAGATTTTTTTTTAATTACAATTATCTGAATTAAATTTGGATTGCCCGGCCTGGAATTGAAACTAGGACCTCTGGATTCGCAAGTACGCTGGCACTAGACCAACAAAGCGTTAGGAAGATTTTGTTACGATCCATAAGTTTCACGTTCTGGGGGGTTACCACCACCTCTTATAGCAATATTATTATAATCTTGCTTGTTCCGATTCCCGTACAAAAAAAACCTAGTACACAGAAGTTTACTAAACTTTAATGAAATCTATTGTAAAACCACGGTGTTGCCAAGTAATTCATTAGCTTCATAGTATTTATGTTCTGGCAGATAACCATTATTGGCCCGAATGTCTTCAAATGACAAGATTGATGGCTGTTCCGCGATGCCTTGAACTTAGGCTAGCTTACACTTAAGGCCAATTGGTTGGCGCACGCCACCTATATTGCAGATGAGTTATTTTTGGCGCAGTGTGATATGGATCACAAAAGACTTGGTTACTTCATGGTGAATAATGGATATAAAACTTTGCCTGATTTAGTCTACCTAAAGGTATCATTATTGGGGGGAGGTAAAGGTCCCAGGAAGTCGCTGGATGCAGGCCGCTTCCAACAGGTCGATCTGGAAATCTTTGGGGGGCCTATGTTCAGCAGTGGACGTCCTATGACTGATGATGATGATGATGATGATGAAAGGTATCGCTGCAAGTTTCCGATATTCAATACCAGTGCATGCTGCATATCATATGATCAGATCATGCATAGGACAGGGGTCCGAAGTTTTTTTTTCTATAGCAAACATTGGCAAACGAGCAGATGGGTCACCTGATGGTAAGTGATCTCCACCGCCCATAGTCATCCAAGATACAAAAAGAATTATAGGTACGTTTAGGTGGGTGCGGGCACTTCTCTCTAATAAAAAATAGTACTTTTAAGCTTAATATTTCCCAAAGTAATTTTTTTATCGAAGAATTGTTATAGCAAACCCTCGATGTTTTTGAACGATCTATTCAACGATACCCTACACTATGAGTATAATCGAGAAAAATATTTCATCCCCCATTTTACGTGTGGGGAGATACAGAGAGATAGATTTTATGATTTTATTTTACAATTTTGTGGGTGTGATTGATATGTATACCCTTACCAAATTATAGCTTTCTAGTACTAAAAGTCTATGAGGTAATCCGCTGTCAGACAGGCAGACGGACATGACAAAACTATAAGGGTTCCATTTTTGCCATTTGGCTTCGGAACCCAAAAAAAATGACATTAATGAATAGTGCTGGTGGCTCGGTCACCGGTGGCCGAGACATTATGTAACATATACATCTGCCGCCTCCAACGGGTTTACTAGTAACAAGTACATACGTTGCAAGCTGGAATAGTATTAAACATTTATGTTACTAAAAAAAAAAGAATTCCTTACTACATATTATTTACCGCTCCCTTGGCCGTGAATGTATTGAGTGTCAGACACCGCCACACCGGATAGGCGGGACCTAGACTGGGTGTTGTCTTAACGACGGCCGCGACCTTCACTGATAAGAGCGTGATAAGAAACACGCACGCGAAGCCAAGAAAACCTTTCAAACAATTGGAGACTTAAGAGTAACTTAGAAACTTTATTATGTTCTTTTTAGTTGGCTTATCTTGGAAAGTTAGGCAGTATTAATTTTCTAAATGGTAGAGACACGCAATATTCGTTATCATATCAAAATAAGTCCACTCGATTATGTTGGCAATCAGGCACTGGAGTGCATCCCCGGAAAAAAATCAAGACAACATGGACATGTGTGGTGCAACGCGACACGAAGGAATGTAATATTTCCGACGACGATGTCATGGATGGAGAAATGGAGGGAGAGCGTGAGGAAGACTGACCCCACCAAGAATGGAATGAATAGCCGAGAAGAGAGATAGAGTAGAGACAGGAATTGTAGACTATTTTGTAGGCGGGATGTAGACGCACTATTTGTACCTAATCCTCCCTCTTTACAGGAATGTATTCGGTATTACCTCTATATACACAATTATATGCTATTGCCTCGGTGGCGTAGTGTATTGCGTGCGCGGTACGACTACCGTCCTGAAGTCTTGGATTCGAACCCCAGGGCGGGCAAAGTGACGTTGAGTTTTTTACTCAGTGTCAGCCCAGAGTCCGGAATTTATGCCCAATAGGGAGATAGTCTCGCCCCATACCACATTTGGTACAAAAATGTGGGTGTTTTTATTTGATAGTTTGCCTGTGCCTACCATTGTCTGAAGCACATTTTTTTAAATTACAGTGCAAAATGATTTGGCTTCAGTTTTTAATTACAACCAGCTGCCAACTAACGACAACCCCTTTGGGGGTCCAGTCCTTGTTTGCAACCAATATACGTTAGACTAAGGAAGCCAGTATAAACGTACAAATCTACAAACAATATATATATTATATATATATATATATATATATATATATATATATATATATATATATATATATATATATATATATATATATATATATATATATATATATATATATATATATATATATATATATATATATATATATATATATATATATATATATATAACCTCACGCCTGTATCCCCGAAGGGGTAGGCAGAGGTGCACTGGCCAACTAGTACACCCACATTTCGCCGAGCTTAGTACATTCATGATACTAAAATAGTCAGTCAATATGGACATACCATATCAAGAAAAATAGTGTTGTTGGCCATGTGCGGGGAACCATGGTTGAGGTCAGGGTCTGGACACGAGATGTATCCGTAGGGGGACATTCCAATGCCGCAGGTTAATCTGGAACAAAGAATTTTGGATTAGAACCTTTGGAGCTCTGCGGGCTTAGCCAAGAAGTGACTTATGCGCTAGTCGAATAGAATAGTCGAATAGAATTTCGAATAGAATAGTCGAATAGAATGTCGAATAGAATAGTCGAATGGAATAGTCGAATAGAATAGTCGAATAGAATAGTCGAATAGAATAGTCGAATAGAATGTCGAATAGAATAGTCGAATAGAATAGTCGAATAGATAGTCGAATAGAATAGTCGAATAGAATAGTCGAATAGATAGTCGAATAGAATAGTCGAATAGAATAGTCGAATAGAATAGTCGAATAGAATAGTCGAATAGAATAGTCGAATAGAATGTCGAATAGAATAGTCGAATAGAATAGTCGAATAGATAGTCGAATAGAATAGTCGAATAGAATAGTCGAATAGAATAGTCGAATAGATAGTCGAATAGAATAGTCGAATAGAATAGTCGAATAGATAGTCGAATAGAATAGTCGAATAGAATAGTCGAATAGAATAGTCGAATAGAATGTCGAATAGAATAGTCGAATAGAATAGTCGAATAGAATAGTCGAATAGATAGTCGAATAGAATAGTCGAATAGAATGTCGAATAGAATAGTCGAATAGAATAGTCGAATAGAATAGTCGAGTAGAATAGTCGAATAGATAGTCGAATGGAATAGTCGAATAGAATAGTCGAATAGAATAGTCGAATAGAATAGTCGAATAGATAGTCGAATGGAATAGTCGAATAGAATAGTCGAATAGAATAGTCGAATAGAATAGTCGAATAGAATAGTCGAATAGAATAGTCGAATAGAATAAATGTGATAATAAATGTGAATGACATAAGAGTACGCCGCGCTTAGCGGAGAGGAGAGTGAAGAGGAAAGAAGACCGTCCTTTGTTTACTTAGCTTTTGTTTTCATTGTACCTTGTAATGTTTATGTGGTGTACAATAAATAATTAAAATAAAAATAAATAAAGAAGCTCTCAGGGACATCCGACAGAACAGGTGGATGATCATTGACCTGCAGCCTGAGCAGGAAAATTTCTGACAACCGTAAATGTATTCATGCTCGATGCGCGTCTATGAAATTTGTATGAAATATTAATCAAATGTCATCAGTGCGCAGCGAGTTTACATTTACATTAGTTTTTCGTGCTCGGGCTACAGTTATAGGCACTGAAAGAATGATATTGTATACATTTTTAGCGATTCTCTTACAATTTAAATGGACTCATTATTATGATTTTATGAATCTAGTATAATTTATGTACAAAAAGTTCTAATGGCAGCTTATATGGGCTGTGAACCAGGAAGTATTAAGTTCGATTCCCAGGTCAAGCAACGCGATTTAAATAATTTTATTCGCCCGGGATTGGATCCGCCAGAAGCGGATTGACGACAGGAAGGCGGCCGGTCGTAAAAACTAAACGAAATCCATTCTGCAACATGCTTGAAAAAGTGTGTTGTGCCGACCCCACATTAAGGTGGGATAATGGCAAGGGATAAAGAAGAAGCATACAAAAGTAATTATATTTGCTCGGACAGTACATATCACTGACGCCGAAACCTTATAATTTAGTAATAAAAGGTATCGATTTGCGATCGATGGTAAGTCGAGGAAATGGCCGACCCACTGACCAGCCATCATCTATTCACTACCTTGAGTATGTCTACACTTTGTATACCGATTGGTATATGTAACATATTCCAAGAGGTATTTTTTTATTTTTAATAAATAACACCGAACAGTCACACACCTAGTCCTGACCTCACTCTAGGTATAACCTGTATCGTGGGTATCAGGAACTACGAGAGACTTTCGGTCTCACAACACCCAGACCCGAAACAAATATCTGTGGGCCACACAAACATTTGTCTCGGTGCGAGGATCGAAGCCGCGGCCACTCGCTTCACAGCCGGCTACTCGCCCACTGTGCCACGGAGGCTGTCAATTGACCTCCAAGAATCAAATTTAATTACAAGTTACATAGATAAGATAGTCGCCTCCTTGGTCTAGTGACAATATATATCGGCTACGGGTGCTGGGTTCGATTCCCAGGTTATAAAGGGATTTATCTTATTTGATTTGCCCGGGACTGGAACTACTAGATGGTCAAGCAGGCAGCCAGTCGTAAAAACTAACCCAAATGTATATCAAACCACGTAAATGACGAAGTAACACACGTATACAAAATTTAGAGTGAATTTATAGAAGCATCCTCAATTATTCTCGTGCTGACCACAGCGTCGGTGTCATAACTTCTCGCGCGTTATTCAATTTGTACATGTCTATGCAAACGGTTGACCTTCAGCTATTATATCTTTCTACTAGCCCTTATCCCACCTTAATGTGGGGTTTGCGCAACGTACTTTTTCAAGCATTGCAGAAATGATTTGGCTAAGATTTTACGGCCGCATGCCTGACGAACGTCAACCTCCCATAAGGGATCCAGTCCCGAGCAAATTAAATTAGAAAATTTGATTTGCCCGACCTGGGAATCGAACCCACGACCTTACATTGAAATAAAACTATTCTTACGGATTCTATCACGATTAGGTTTTAATTATTATTCCCGACGTTTCGAAGGCTTTGCAGTCTTCGTTGTCACGGGTCAGACTGAGGTGTCATTTGTCCAAAAAAGGTTAGAGTTACAATATCTACCATCATTAAAAAATTATACAAAATCAAAAAGGTTAATTATTTGTGTTCCGATTTATGCAGTACGAGCTCACGGTGTCTTGAGTTCTGGCAGCTGGTCTTTTGGGTTCCGATTTAATAAGATGTATAATTGGATCCCAGGTTTGTGCAAGCTTCCAACCATCTTCTCTATTGAAATTAGGATGTTTTTTAATTTCAATAGCCTCACGTATCATCCTAGGGAGGAATCGGTGTTCTTTGGCGAGGATTTGTGGTTTATCAAATCTAAGATAATGTTTGGAACCTTCCTCTGAATGTTCAGCAACTGCAGACTTCGTAGAGCGTCGGTGTTTTACGTCAGCTATGTGTTCTTTTACGCGGGTCCCTATATTCCGTTTTGTTTGTCCGATGTAAGAGAGACCACAGTCGCAATCAATTTTATACACGCCTGGGTCTTGCAGAGGTATGTGACACTTGACAGATGGTAAAAATTGACTAATCTTCTTGGGCGGCTTGAAGTAAGTTTTGATAGAAGCGCGCCTCAGGATATAGCCAATCTGGCTGTAGACATTTATGCTGCCACTAGACTAAGGAGGCGCATGATCGAACCATGTCTGGATTAATGATTACTACTGCAGCCCGAGCAGGAACATTTCTGCCAATCGTAAATGTATTCGAGCTCGCTGCGCACTAATGACATTTGGTTACTATTTCATAGACGCGCATCAAGTTCGAATACATTTACGATTGTCAAAAATTTTAAGTGTATTTTCATTGTGAAATATCGCTTGCTATAACGGTGAAAGAAAACATCGCGAGGAAACCTGGACCCCGAGAATTTCTCCACAGGACTTTCGAAGGTATGTGAAGTCTACCAACCCGCATTAGGCCAACGTGGTTGACTAAGGCCTAACCCCTCTCATTAGTAGAGGAGGCCCGTGCCCAGCAGTGGGATAGTAATATTACAGGGCTAATATTATTATTATTATTTATATGACGAATTTTCTGAGGCTGATGAGCACAGTGCAGTGCCGCTCAGTCCTTTTATTAAAAGTACGGGAGGCGTTCCTATGTTGATGGTTTGTCGTATCGTTTACTATCAGACGAGTAGTCAAGGATTGCAAGTCAATACAAAAAAAAAAAATTTCAACGCTATTTGGTTATCCTGGAATGTATTCCAACATTGGTACATTGTAATGTACTATGAAAATCCTGTGATGAAGAATCGATTGCAAAGCTGGATTTAAAAGCATTACTGCCTCTGAGGTATGATCATCAGAATTAATGAGATCATCGTGACAAACAAAGTTAAATCTTACACCGTGTACTTAGAACTCATTTCAAATAGATTTAATAGTGCAAGTATCGTCTGACAACGAACGGTTCATGCTGATCTAATGAGAGATTTTGTCATATAGATTGAAATAAAGTACTGGAAGCAAATTGGCGTCTAGGTTGCATAATTTATCGCGACGAATGAATGTGTTACGACTACCTCGGTGGCGTGGTAGTATTTCGGTGCGACTACGGTTCTGAGGTCTCGGGTTCGATCCCCCGGGTAAGGCAAAGTGATATTGGATTTTTCCATATCAACCCGGAGTCTGGAATTTGTGCCCGATATGGAGATAGGCTCGCCCCCTATCACATCTGGGACGGAACTAAGCTCGGCGAAATGTGGGTGTTCTAGTTCGCTAGTGCGCCTCTGCCTACCCCTACGGGGATACAGGCGTGAGCTTATGTTATTATGTTATGTTATGAATGTGTTATTGAATGGATTATATGTAATTACAGAACTCAACACTTATCTATACATATATGTAAATAAAATTGGAGTGTCTGTTTGTAATATTGAAATAACCGTATTTTACTACATGTATATGAATATGAATATAAAATGAATATAAAAGCAGCGATAGCTCAGTTGGGAATGGTATGGACTGCCGAGACAAGTGTCGGAGGTTCGAAACCAACCCCAAAATGGAGCATACACCTCTGACTTTTCTATGTTAAGTGTATTTTCATTGTGAAATATCGCTTGCTATAACGGTGAAGGAAAACATCGTGAGGAAACCTGCATACCCGAGAATTTCTTCACAGGAATTTCGAAGGTATGTGAAGTCTGCCAACCCGCATTAGGCCAGCGTGGTAGACTAAGGCCTAACCCCTCTCATTAGTAGAGAAGGCCCGTGCCCAGCAGTGGGACAGTAATATTACAGGGCTAATATTATTATATGAATATATATATGGTATATACACCAAAATAACATTTTTAACAATTTTAGTCTGTCTGTCTGTTTGTTCCGGCTAATCTCTGATATGGCTGGACTGATTTTGACGGGACTTATTGGCGTAATAATTAAACACACACATACACGCACGCACACGCACACGCACAAGAGAGAGACAGATAGGACATTCCCTCTTCGAAAGAGACAGTAATCACTTAGGGCGACTTGCTTTTACTATTCTAGAACACCTTATCTCAATTTATCCTACAGATCACACCTATCTTTAAATCAAGATTTGGGATAAATAGAGATTTACCATGGAGCTGCAAATGACCCTTAATAGTCAAAACGAATTATCGTTGACACGATTTTTTTAGAGTATCGAATGCAACATTCTCAAAATACACACAAGAACTTTAAAAGTCACACAATACAGACAACCTCCGTGGCGCAGTGGGCGAGTTGCCGGTTGTGAAGCGAGAGGCCGCGAGTTCGATTCCCGCACTGAGACAAATATCTGTGTGGCCCACAGATATTTGTTTCAAGTCTGGTTGTTATGAGGCCGAAAGTCTCTCATAGTTTCGGATACCCACAATACAGGTTATACCTAGTGTGGGGTCAGGACTAGGGATGATCGATATTCATCGATGTTTAATAAACATCGATATTGTACTAGAAAACATCGATGTTTTGACATCGATGTTTTGATTTCGATAACATCGACATATCGATGTTATGAGCATAAAATATCGAAATGTCAAAATATCCTTTTTAGGGTCATCTAGCGTTGTATGTACTAGCTAGGGACTAGATTGCTATCAAGTTCAACTATTTAACGCTAGATGATGCTGATCAACGTAATTAATGTAAGCCGTACGAATAGTTATTTCTTTGCATTTCCTAAGGGATAAAAAAAAACTGTCAACTTCAACGCACAGACCAACGCCCGGTTCCAATAAACGATCTCAGTTCGAATGTGCATATAGATTACAAAAATTAGCCAATAAGAACACAGTTTGAACATGATTCCTCAAATGACTTGATTTGATTATTTCATAATCGCGATTTATCGGCACTCTACACTAACATCGTTAATTGAAACCGGCCGTAAAAGGAAAATACCTAACAAAGTTATTTTTTTTATAGAGTGTGCCTAAAAATACTTGGAATGTAAATTTTTATCTTGTATTATAACAGTAAACTACAAATAAACAATAAGAAAAAAATAAATAGAATAGACAATTTTACTTGCTACCGAAACATCGATGTTTTAGACATATCGATGTTTTGCTATCGATGTTTATCGTACATCGATACTTTTGAACCGATGTTAACATCGATGTCAACATCGATGTTTTTCTAATATCGATCATCCCTAGTCAGGACTAGGTGTGTGACTGTTGGGTGTATTTATTTATTTAATGACTGCCTCGGTGGCGTGGTGGTATTTCGGTACGACTACGGTTCTGAGGTCTCGGGTTCGATCCCTGGGTCGGGCAAAGTGATATTGGATTTTTCCATATCAGCCCGGAGTCTGGAATTTGTGCCCGATATGGTGATAGGCTCGCCCCCTATCACATCTGGGACGGAACTAAGCTCAGCAAAATGTGGGTGTTCTAGTTCGCTAGTGCACCTCTGCCTACCCCTTCGGGGATACAGGCGTGAGCTTATGTGTATGTGTTATTTATTTAATATTTTCAATTCCAACACTAATATTAAACAACGTCAGGCATTCTAGAATTTCATCGCGTGTATCGCACATATAAACCTCGTGTATAACAGACTTGGATGACAATCATAACTGTATTGCGTGATCTCGACTAGGTACAAATTAAATTTGAATAAGTGAATTGTCTTGTATGAAACCGATTCTGGCTTTACTACCTTGCATGCTACCAACAAGGACGTCGGAACATGAAACATTGTGGTTAAATTTTAATGAGGAATTATGACAGTTAATTAAAATGATTTCCAAAGTTTTTGATGGTGTTAGCTAACTATGGCCTTTCATCGTTTGAGGTCTTCAAAGGTCAAATTATTATGGCTGTTTATAGTTAAAGCCTTGAAATAATACTGTCAGTTACTAGCCTCCTCTACTAATGAGAGGGGTTGTTCTTAATCCACCAAGCTGGACGGGTTGATGGGAATTCAAATACATATTTTAAATTCGTCTAAAGTGATATCAGTCTTGGGGTGATATTTGAACCTGTAGCACTGGTTTTGACAGTCTACTCTCGACTGAACTATTTCTGCTTTTGACAGATGTTTGATTGAGTTCGATTACACGATTTTCCCCAAGTAAATAGTTTTCTACAAGTAATTTCCAATTCGATGTTACTTCATGAATATCCTATGTTCTCAGAAGAAAATTCTTTATAAAATACTCATGATTTTCCTTACATCATATATTTCAATTTCTTCTACGAATAAATAAACAGTTATATATTTTTATTTCATTTATGTATATCGATAAAGTCTCTGTGAGGTTTTCAAAAACTAATTATATAAGCTGGTTCCCGCAACTTCGTTCGCTTGGAAATTTATTATCAAATCCATCTCTCCAGCACCGTAAATTTTTCCATGATAAAAAATTGCGTGACTGCCTCGGTGGCGTGGTCGAATTCAGTACGACTACGGTTCTGAGGTCTCGGGTTCGATCCCCGGGTCGGGCAAAGTGATGTTGGATTTTTCCATATCACCCCGGAGTCTGGAATTTGTGCCCGATATGGCGATAGGCCCGCCCCCTATCACATCTGGGACGGAACTAAGCTCGGCGAAATGTGGGTGTTCTAGTTCGCTAGTGCGCCTCTGCCTACCCCTTCCGGGATACAGGTGTGAGCTTATGTTATGTTATGTAAAAAACTGCGTGTTTTTATAGTAGAGGTATAATCTGTATTAACTGTAAAGCTGACACAGAATCCCTTATTAACTAGATGCTATATTTAAATTACGATAAATTTTCAGTTGTTCATAATTGGTGAACTTTAAAATTGACAGATTGATTGATTGACGAGGATACTTTAATCCCAGAATTTTCAAACGAAATTGGCATCTTTCACTTAGTTCCACTTAGTTTGAGACTTAGTTTAAATGACTTTTACGACCCGAACTGACTGCCAATTATTTGTTTTAAGGTTGATTTTTCAATAGCTAGTTAATTCTAACGTTAACATCTGTCAACGTAACAATTATTCCTTAAAATAAAGTTGTATGGCTATTTAAAACATAACATAAGCTCACGCCTGTATACCCGAAGGTGTAGGCAGAGGCGCACTAACAAACTAGAACACCCACATTTCGCCGAGCTTAATTCCGTCCCAGATGTGATAGAGGGCGAGCCTATCGCCATATCGGGCACAAATTCCAGACTCAGGGGTAATATGGAAAAATCCAATATCACTTTGCCCGACCCGGGGATCGAACCCGAGACCTCAGAACCGTAGTCGTACCGAAATACCACAACGCCACCGAGGCAGTCGTTGTTGTAAAAACAGTTCTCATAGTATAATAATAATATAATAAATAGAATATATTCGTTTTTTTAGCTAAGACTCGCAAACGAACAGGTGGGTCACCTGATGGCAACCGCCCATAAACATCCAAGACACAAAAAAATCAAGGGTGTGTTGCCAACCTAAAAGGAGGGGAATAGGGATTGGGAAAGGGAGGGGAGAATTGGGCTACTAGGACTCTCACTCACCGAACGAAACGCACAACGAGTTGCCACTTTACATCGGTTTTTTGTGAGACAATGGTCACACCGATCGAGCCGGCCAATTCGTGCTATGTACATATATACATACATACATAATTACATACATATATAGACTAGAGCGCGAGCCTACCGCCATTTATATTTTGGATACCATCATCATCAGCCACAGGACGTCCACTGCTGGACATATGCCTCCTCCAAAGATAAGATTTTTGGATTTATGATACAAAATAAAGAATCTTGAAAAAATACATAAAAAATACAGACAAATTAAGGACCTTCTCCTCTTTTGAAGTCGGTCGAAATATATTTCAATTTAAATAAGTGTTTATAAGGATTTTGTATAATTTCAATTTAAAGTGAACACCAGTATCATGTATAATACATCCAACTAAAATCCGGCGCAGCTCATTTTTCACTACCCTCAAGGAGAGCCGGCACTCGTAGACATCTGTAAATCATCAGTTCCCCTTGAGACCACTTTACGTCTGATTTGGTGCTTATCCTTCCCGGATGAAGTGGCGAGTTGTAACTGGACGAGTAATTGCTCGTTCCTATGTCTGTGAGAAATGTCAACGACAAACTGTACATTGGTGATGTAATGACGAGTACCGAGGACGATGCTCGCATAATGTATGTTGGAAATTTGAATGATATGATGTCATTATAATACATAATATAAGCTCACACCTGTATTACCTATCTCTTTTGTGCCTGTATCCCCGAGGTAGGAAAAGGCGAACTAGCAAACTAGAAACCCCATATTTCGCGGAGCTTAGTTCCGTTCCAGATAAGGGGTGAGCCTATAGCCACATCGGGCACAAATTCCATTCGCGTTGATATTGAAAAATCCAATATCACTTTGTCCTATCCGGGGATAGAACCCGAGACCTCAGAACTGTAGTCGCATCACTCACGCAAGTCAACTACGCTACGAAAGATGAATTCATAAATACATTATTTTGTCTTATACAGCCTCGAATACTCAATGTTTTTTGATGAGTTCAAGCTATGAAATGCTCACTCATAAGAATATACTGAAATATTTAAATATTTCAATATAAATGGTCGGGACGTATGCGATCATGCAAATTAAGATCCTTGAACGAAAACATACGAAATTACAATATTTAAATGAAAGGAACACAAGAATTCCCCAATTTTCTTGACTTTGAAGTAAAGATTATAGCGAAGGTTACAATTGTTTTCTCTTCTTATGAATATTTATAAAACACCTTGATACAATTTCTCGACTTCTGGGCTAGTGACAGCGAATATAGGTCAACCCAACCAGGCGGCGCCGGGTTTGAATCCTGGGAACACGGTTTTAAAACGCAATTTTGTCGAGATAAATCTTCATCATGGTTTAGAATTATTTTGCGCTCTGCATTGGAGTGATTTTGAAGGTTATTTTTGTTTTCGATGTTAAATAAATAAAAATAATGAGACCTGTAATATTACTGTCCCACTGCTGGACCTCCTCTACTAATGAGAGGGGTTAGGCCTTAGTCTACCACGCTGGCCTAATACGGGTTGGTAGACTTCACGTAACTTCGAAATTCCTATGAAGAAGTTCTCGGATATGTAGGTTTCCTCACGATGTTTTCCTTTACCGTTATAGCAAGCGATATTTCACAATGAAAATACACTTAACATAAAAAAGTCAGAGGCTGGACGTTCTGGAAGAGGATATGAGAGCCAATGGCCTCACTATGGAGGATGCTCAAGACCGGGTGAAGTGGAAGCGTTTAAGTAGGAAGGCGGACCCTGGCAGAAGGCCGGGATAACGCCAGGTAGAAAGAATAGAAAATTCAGAGGTGTATGCTCCATTTTGGAGTTGGTCTCGAACCTCCGACACTTGTCTCGGCAGTCCGTACCATTCCCAACTGAGCTGTTACTCCATATAAATTTATCAAGATATCATAAACTTTGAACTCGGTTTAAGTTTGGCTTGGTGACGTGGTGATATTGTGTTCGCGGTATGACTATCGTCCTGAGGTCTCGGGTTCGACCCCGTATCGTGAAAAGTAATATTTGATTTTGTAGTATCAGCTCGAAGTCTGGAATTTTGGCCCGATATGGTGAAAGGCTCGCCCCCTATCATATCTAGGACGGAAATGAGCCCGGGGAAATGTGAGTGTTCTAGTTCGCTAATTCGCCTCCACTTACCCATTCGGGAACACAGGCGTGGGCCGTCAACCGACTTCAAAAAAGGAGAAGTTCCTTAATTCGTCGGAATTTTTGGGTATGTTACGCGATATCTCCGCCAAATGTGGATTGGATTTAACCCAATTTATTCAGAAACCAAACCTCTTATCCTTGATCTGAATATTTGTAATAGGATTACAAAAGTTTCCTTTGAATCGTCCACAACAGACGCCACGGTGGAATTGATTTCAGCTCTTTCTTAAAATAACTTTTGGAACTCCATTGTGAGTTACATTTGTATAATGTACTAGGTTTGATTTTACGTATTGAAATCTAATGAAAATATCTCTTTTTGGGCACTTTGGTCCATTTGTAAATCACTTAAAAGTCAACGTTTTTTTTTGGTTATGTCTAGTCATATAAAAGAACTAAATCGTTATTAGGTTTTACGTACGGATGAAATCATTTGAACATAAGTTCACGCCTGTATCCCCGCAGGGCTAGGCAAAGGTGCACTAGCGAACTAGAAGACCCACATTTCGCCGAGCTTAGTTCCATCCCAGATGTGATACGGGGCAAGCCTATCGCACTATCGGGCACAAATTCCAGATTCCGACTGATATGGAAAAAAACAATATTATCCTACTTTTATGTGGGATTAGGTATGTATAAAGATTTTGTGTGAATGGCAGTTTATGCGAAATATTTATGAATTAAAAATATCATTAAGTATTGAAGACGAAAATGATTTTTTTATTGCAAAGACTGGCAAACGAGCAGATAGGTCACCTGATAGTAAGTGATCTCCATCGCCCATAGACACCCAAGACATGTAAATCATGAGTGCGTTGCCAACCTAAAAGGAGGGAAATAGGGATTGGGAAAGGGAGGGGGGAATTGGGCCACCGAAATTCTCACTCACCAAACGAAACGCGACAGCAAGCGGCAGCTGGCAGCAGCAAAACCGACGTAAAGTGGCATTTTTACCGATTGAGCCGGCCCATTCGTGCTGTAGACGTAACTGTCTACAGCGTGGCTCTACCACTCAAGTATACTTAATAATATAATAATAATAATAATAGCCCTGTAATATTATTGTCCCACTGCTGGGCACGGGCCTCCTCTACTAATGAGAGGGGTTAGGCCTTAGTCTACCACGCTGGCCTAATGCGGGTTGGTAGACTTCACATACCTTCGCAATTCCTGTGAAGAAATTCTCGGATATGCAGGTTTCCTTCACCGTTATAGCTAGCGATATTTCACAATGAAAATACACTTAATATAGGAAAGTCAGAGGTGTATGCTCCATTTTGAGGTTGGTCTCGAACCTCCGACACTTGTCTCGGCAGTCCGTACCATTCCCAATTGAGCTATCGCTGCTTCTTTTCTTCAAGTATAATTATATTAATATAATTCGAATAGAAAATAAATAGACCTTGATTAGTTTACTGCGAATCCCATTAAAATAATATATTTAATTAATAATTAAGTGCTCACGATATCAGGCTCTATTAATTCAAGTACTTCAAACAACTCATATTTCATAGAACTTTAATTGTTATGTGTACCAATGTATGTTTTATACAAGGTGACCTTTACCTAGTCACAAAATAACCGAACTTTAATTAAAAATTATTTGAGTGGTAGAACCACGCTGCAATGTCTACAGCACGAATAGGCTCGACCGGTTTGATACCACTGTCTCACAGAAAACCGACGTAAAGTGGCAGCTCGCTGTTGTGTTTCGATCGGTGAGTGAGATTACCGGTGGCCCAATTCCCGCCCTCCTTTTTCCAATCCCTATTCACTTCCTTTTCGGTTGGCAACGCGCCCATGATTATTTGTGTCTAGGATGTCTATGGACGGTGGAGATCACTAACCATCAGGTGATCCACCTGCTCGTTTGCCAATTACTGCTATAAACAAAATTATTTTTATAGCCTTTCTTTGTTTCTAGCTGCCCTTATCAATCTTAATTTGGGGTCTGCAAAACACACGTTTTCAAGGATGTTGCAGAAAGAATTTGGCTTAGTTTATACGACCGGCTGCCTACCTGACGTGAGGGTCACGTCACTGAGGAGTCCAGCCCCAATTCAATTACAAAATTTGCTCTGAAAACATTTATTTAATTATTCTTCTTTACATTAATTTATTAAGCTCTTGTTCACTTTATAGGGAGCACATAAATGGAAGCGAATATTGTAATTATATCAATTATAAACCCCTAAAACAATAGTAGTCCTTGAATATGAAACACGTCAGAACCTTCATATAAAACCATTTATTTCTTTAGCTAATCCAGTAGTTTTAAATGGTAATAATATTTGGGTTGTTAACACAACACGAAATGTGAGTGTTCTAGTTCGCCAGTGCACCTCTGCCTACCCCTTCGGGGATACAGGCGTGAGCTTACGTATGTAGTAGAAAACAAAGGCGCTTCCCGCTGTCCGACTGTCTGTATGCTTAGATCTTTAAAACTACGCAACGGATTCTGATGCGTTTTTTTAATAGAGTGATGCAAGATGAAGGTATGTATAATACATGCACGAATTTATCCCCTAAACGGATGTAATGGGGGATGAGTTTTTGTCAAGACTCACGCGGGCGTAGCCGCGGGCAAAATCTTTAATATATATATTTTTTTTATCCGGGCACGGCAAAGTGACTACACTGCTCCTGATGGTAAGAAAGAAAGAAAGAAAGAAAGAAATTTTATTTGTCCATATACAAGGCACAAGTACAATTTATTCGAGCTAAATATACTGTTAAGCGTAGTGCAGTCCAAAAAAACTAGCGATCACTGACAAACACTGTGTTTATCAGTGGTCGTCAGAATCATGCCAATATGCTTTTTCACACTCCGAATCCGAAGAGGGAAGAAGCAAATCGAGGGGCTTGCGAAAAGACAGGCGGATGACCGATACTGATACAGGGATACCCCCATACACGTCTCAACCAACTATCAAGTCATGCCGCAAGCCCCTCGAGAGAAAATAATCTCTTTGTAACATACCAGCAAAATAATACCGGTTCGAGAACCCGCATCCTCAACACATCACTGACACGAGCCACAAGTTATCACTAAATTGTTTACTAGGGCCGGCTACATGGGCGTCCGCGGTGGTTTAACTGAAAAGTCGTTGCAGACCGCGTGTTGCGTGCTCGGCCCGGCACCAAACACCCACCCGCCGCCTAGACAGTTGCGACCAACTTTTTCTTAGGAAATCATGTGAATCATACAATCGTCATTTTAACTTTCGAATTTATGTTTAAACAATGTGATTCATTTGTTGTTATTACTGTTGCTATGGTTACCGTGGATGTCTAGTAGACCAGTCACCGATCAGTTTAATTTACTACTTATTCTAGTTGTGATGACTCACGAATCATAAAATCTTTATCGTGTAATATTTTATTTTATTGTAACATTTTATAGTTTAAGATTCTTGTTTTTACTGTTTCGGAATTATGGTGTTCAATAAAGAGTTATCTATTTTAAAATAACGTTCTCTCCTTTCTTTCCTTTCTTTCCTTTATTTTTTTTCTTTCTTTTTATCTCTATTCCACCTTGAGAGATCGGCGCAGCCCACTCCTTCAAGATGTTACAGATATTATTCGGCAAAATGTTTACAACCGACTGCCAGTCTGTCCTCAACACCGGTGGTATCCAGTCCAGAGAAAATCGTGTGAGAAAAACAATATGGTGTAGTACCTTAAAACTACAAGAATTAAATAATTTAATTTATCATAAATATAAATTGAAATACTGTTAAACATACTCTGAGAACGAAATGAACACATGTTTATAATAATAATGTGGTTTGTACATGAAGAATTAAATCAACAACATTATTTAAATATACGAGAAAAGCTATAAAATAATGAACATAAAATATTGTTTGGTATTCAATATTCAATTTAAACCCAAGGTGGTTTAAATACAAATAGAGCTTTCCCGGAAATTAAGTCTTGTTTAAAAGGCCAACGATAAAGTTTCACAAAACTATAACAGCGTACCTGACGTGTCCTGATTATTTCATATAGCAGTACGTAGACCGCATTCTAATGAATTAGCTGAAAGGGTTTAATAAATGTGGTATTTTTAAAAGGTTAGTGTATTGAACAAAACCAACCTTATTAGTTGTTACTTCAGCTACTAGTGTTCTAATACCATATCGTAATGTAGAAATTAATGTAACTATTATTTAAGACACATAATTCCGGGAGGTCCTGGGTTCGATTCCCAGGTCAGGTGGGTGTATTTATAACACGATTTTCCCGAGACTGGATTCTCCAGAGGAGGGTTGATGTCAGGTAGGCAATGTCGTAACCAATCCGAATCGTTTCTGTAACATGCTTGAAACAGTGTGTTGCGCCGACCTCACATTGAGGTGGAATAAGGGTACAAAAAAAAAATATATTTAAGGCACATAACTCAACATATATTTGGTTTGGTAAAAACTTAGAACCTGATTAAAAACTTATGAGATTTTTTTTTTATTTGGCAATGATAAGATCATTAAACAAATCAAGATAAAAGTCAAAAGGAAAGGAAGAAGAAAGTGCGTCAGAGGGTTTTTTTCTTCTAGTAATTAGTATCCGATTGTTCGGCTTAGATTTTTTACCCACAATAAGCGTGGATCGAGATTTGAATAAGTAAAAAACAATAATTTTTTTGTTATCAAAAGACATATTTTCAGTTGCCTCAGTGGTGTAGTGGTATTGCGTGAGCGGTACGGCTATCGCCCTGAGGTCTCGGGTTCGATCCCCGGGTCGGGCAAAGTGATATGGGATTTTCCGTATCGGCCTGGAGACTGGAATTTGTGTTCGATATGTCGATAGGCTCACCGCCTATCACATCTGGGATGGAACTAAGCTCGGCGGAATTTGAGTGTTCTATTTCTCTAGTTCACTTCTGCCTACCCCTTCGGGGATACAGGCGTGAGCTTATGTTATGTTATATTTTCAGATGTAGGAAACATTAATTAATTCCAAAAATGGACACGGGAAAGTCATTAATAACAGTAATATCCTGCACTCATGAACAATAATAGGTGCCGATGCCGATGGCGCTGTCAGTTATCTTCTCTGAAAAGATCTTGTTCATTTGTAAGATGTTATTAAAATAAACACAAAAATATAATCGTTTTACATAGTCCCGTAAAACAAAATCGCAATTTGGTTTAACTTTCGAAGCATTAACGCCTAAAATATGCCAAATAGTTGACGACCGCTGGCTATACCGAACGTCGGTTAGTAATATAACATTCGACTGCGGCACCGCGACGCGACGGCGACGTCGCGGCCACGTTACGTTCCCGGACGTGCATACGACATTGACCACAAACCTTGACAGATTGAATAGGACTAATCCGCTTGATTGTTCTGTAAGTCGAGTTTATGATCTAGATTGTTGTTAAGGTAGACTTAGTGCGACTGGCAGCTTATAACTAATCTAGAGTTAAACCCATCCTCGATTTCACCTACAATTGAGATTAGAGATAAATCGGGATTTATTTAAGAGCTCCAAGTCTTCCTTAAATACATATTGATTGGTGATTAATTGTAGAGCTACAATGTTATTTACTTTAAAAAAACTTCAGAATTGGTTTGACATGTCTTGTTTTCCCAAATTCACGCTCCTTCATCCATCCCCTTTATATGCCCAAATTATCTCAATAATTCTTCCTTAGTCTTCACTTTCACACACAGTCTCTTTTTTCTCTGTCCTTATCCGACTTAAAACGGAATTGGTGCAAACTATTACAAGCATGTTTCAGATTTGGCTTATTTTTTACGGCGATCTGCCTGACAACCTTCTCTGAGGGATCGAATCCAAAAATTGCTTTACCCGACTTAGGATATGAACCCAGGACTCTCCGGTCTATAGCCTATACGCTGCCACTCAAACTGCCGATCAAAGGCGACACTCGGTATTAATAACTTTTTTTTAATAACAAAGTCTGGCAAACAAGCAAATGGGTCATCTGATGGTTAGTGATCTCCACCACCCATAGACACCCAAGACACAAAAATTGTGGGTGCGTTTCGAACCTAAAAGGAGGGAAATAGGGATTGGCAAACGAAACGCGACAGCAAGCAACCACTTTACATCGGTTTTCTGTGAGACAATGGTATCAAATCGGTCGAGCCGGCCCATTCGTGCTGAAGACGTTACTTTCGACAGCGTGGCTCTACCGCTTAAAAGACTACATTCTTTTATTCTTTTTTAAGCCACATCACTTTATTTCTTACTGTCTTTTACAATCCCAGTAGGTAGTGTCTCACATGTATTCATCCCCTATCCGACAACAAAAGATACCCTCTTTTTACCCCTTCATTTTACCCATAAGACACCAATTACAAATAAGTGGATCATAAAATATATCATTTTAATCTCGTTAAAACAACATAAAACTAAAATGAATTGAATGAATTATTTTATCACAAAGATTGAAATTGCAGATTTATATCAACCAAAATGTATTGAAACCAAATATGGTTTTTTCAAATAATAATTTGAAAAATAAATTAGATGTAAATTGTATGTGGACACTCACCCCATAATAATAGATTGATGTTGATCGAAACAGACATTACTGTCTACAGCGTGGCTCTACCATAACCTACAGGTTATACACGATACATTTTGAGAATCAGAAACTATGAGATACTTTCGGTCTCACAACACTCAGACCCGAAAACAAATATATGTGGGTCAAACAATTGTCTCGGGCGGAAATCGAACCCCGGGCTTCATGCTTTACAGCCGGCTATGCCACGGAGGCTGTCAATAATAGATAGAATATTATTTTAAGTTTAAAACTTAAAAATGTAAAGAAAACATGTGTTCATAAAACATGTTATTCTTAAAGCAACAGTTTAATGTTATTTAAAATTATGACATATAAGTTAAGATTAAGTATCTCTTCAACCGTAGTAATTTCAAGTTAAATATAGAAACAAAGTTTTAAATTAATCTTATTTACAATTTTACAAAAAAATCTATTAACGAATAATGTATTATCCATCATCTTAAACAGCTTAATAAACTAGAACATTAATTTCATAAGTTTTTTGTGAAATTGTTCTTCGAATTGCTCTTAGCAAAACTTGTTCGTAACAATATATAAACATTGCAACACCACCGTATCTCCTGTAAGCCAGGATCAACAGTGGCACGCATTTTATCACACCGAGCAATGAAGCTCGGCGAGTCTCAGAGAGTAACCAAGTAGTGGACGTCCTATGGCTGATGATGATGAAGCAGGTAGGAATCGAGTTACGAACCTTCGCCACTACCAACCACCACCCCTTGCATCAGTAAAAGATAATCACCACTCCATATATTTACCTTTTTAATTCAACGAACTCCTCCAAATATCGATTTATGAGTGAAACACATTAGTTATTTGTTAACTCGCTATGAACGACCTTTCCCTCAGTGGCTGTATACACGACACGTCACAGTGTAACATTAAACAGAAAGGTGACTTCGAACGAACTCCGAATTTGTAGGCCATTCTGAGATCTGTAGCCCGAGCACGAAAAACTAATGTAAATGTAAATGTATTCGAGTTCGCTGCTCACTGATGACGTTTGGTTAATATTTCATACAAATTTCATAGACGCGCATCGAGTTCGAATACATTTACGGTTGTCAGAAATTTTCCTGCTCAGGCCGCTGTAGTTCGATCCGCGGACAAAGTGGTATTGAGTTATTCTATTCAAAATAATTTGTCTGGAATACCAGATATGACGATAGAAATTTCAAAAAATCTACTAAGCATTATGTTCTGTCTATAACGGTTTAGACTTTTTTTATCCTGTGTTACTCTGTCGGGGTGAGATGAGTCGCTATTTAGTGTAATGTCACTGGTGGGTTTTTCCGGCAAGGAGACTGGACTTCGCTATTTGATACGGTACTGCGTTCCTAGAACAATTTAAATCACACTAATACTATAAAGGCGAACGTTTGTGAGTGTGTGTTTGTATGTTTGTTACTCTTTCATGCAGTTACTGCTGGATGTTATATAGATGCATCAAAATAACATATACATAGTCAACTTTTTGTCCTAGAAAAATCATTCCAGAAAATAAATTTCCACGCTAACGAAGACGCGGGCAACAGCTAGTGTTTTAATAATTTGAAAGTTAACCGAATACAAAACGAGATTACCCAATATTTAACCAATCCTACTAGTTCCACTTCCTACTAATATTATAAACTTGAAGTTGATGTGTGTGTATGTTTGTTACTCTTTTACGCAAAAACTACTGGATGGATTGTGGTAAAACTTTATAGCTATATGGATTATACATTAGAATAACATAGAAAACAAAGACTACTTTTATATAAAAATAAAATAAATTTCCAAGTGAACGGAATCACGGGCAACAGCTAGTGTTAAATAAACATATAATTTCAGACCGAAATTAGTTGAAATTGAATAAACTTACATGAAATTCAGGAGTTCATATAATTTGTAGTTCATAATCTGATCTCAGTTTAACAGATTAAATACTGAATTTGAAGCTCATATTTTCGGTTGGGGATACAATTCACTTTACTCAAATTTAATTTAGACTTCGGAGAATAGAGTTCAAAATGTAAGATTTTAGTTAGATATTCAGAAGGTTAAAACGTTATTTTTCATTTATCCGTGATAAGGTTCATAATTTACTCATTACACACTTTGATCTGTTATTCTAAGATTGTCTTGTATTGAATTAATTTCGTAAATTTTAATCAATGTAAATTGAGCAAAATATATAAAATCGCAATAAAATCAAATATAGATACTAGAATTACTGAAGTTAAACACAATTCTAGAACAAATAGCGCACATTACTTTAAAAGCTTCTTATAAATGAATGAGTTTGCAAACGAACGGACTGACTACTGTAATGGGGAACTTGCACGAAAATTATAACGAGAAATTGTGTTGATAAATTAATAAACAAAACCTTGAAATGTGCTATGATGAAATTTGTAGTATAAAATAATTGATATTTTACAAAATATCTTAACTAGAAATTACGTGTAATGGAACGTTATTGCAAAACCCAAGTGACGTCGTTGCATTTGGCAGTGTTTCCAGGTTGGGGTATTTCTCCCAATTTTGCGGAAAACTGTTGTTATGTTTAGTATGGTGCTTGATGAATGAGATTTCGGGGGTCCTCCTCTTTCCAAATTATTTTCTTAATCTAACTTTCCCACCTCTCCGCACCAGATTCAAGAGTGCAACTTATTTTTACTTCGTTAGTTAATGAAATAACTTTAACATTTTTGGGGAAATTTTTGTTCGGCATGGGGAAATTTTATACGATAGGCAATTATAGCGGTTCAAACGTCATTCCAGACAAGGTCACTAGACGTCAGTGTCAACTGAGATGTCGACAAAAAGCAATTTTTAAGCTGTGACGTCACGTCCTTTTTTAGCGCGGGGTTTTGTAAGTCATATTTAGACTTGCGATAATTAAATGATTTGTGCATATTTTTATGTTTTTGTTTCTGGTGTGTTTATTTGAGACATAGTTCTTTACAATGAACCAATAAAAAATTACACGCAAGTTCCCTATTGTTGAATCGAGAGCTGGTTTATCAATTATATGAACAAATAGCATTGGATCTTTTAATTGTACTGAAGAATTAACATACTGAAGAAGGTGTGTATTCCTTCTAAAAGATCAAAGAAGGCTGAAAAATAAGAAGAAAGATTATGAAATTGTTAATGACACGAAAAATTATTTTGGTTCTATGTAGTTTTTGATATTCAAACTCATTTAAAACTGTTGAAAAGATGCCGGTTCAGTGGCAGCTTCATTGTGTTGATAACTGAGTATGTGGTCCTTGGTCCACATCCCAGTTGTGGGAATAGCAATTACTGACTTTCTAATTAGACGTGATTTGCCTGGGTTTGAAATTGCCCGTTATGGTGAAAGGCTGTCACATGATAGAAAATCAGGGGGTTACCACCACCCTTTATAGTAGTATTTTATAATTTTACTTGTACCGATTTCCATACTAAACAAACGAAGAAAGATTATAATAATACTGCTATTAAAGAGGTGGTGGTAACCCTGCTGTTCGGCAAAACGATGACGCTCTAATCCACCTCAGACTACCCTCCGAGGTACAGAAATATTATGTGAATATTGGATACAATTCCACTGTGTGTCGCTGTGACCTTGGGGTGGCGACGATCGATACCACCATCCTACCATCAAACGGTTACCCTTACAGTCATAATAATGAGTGGGGACGTCCCTTTGTAATATAATAATATCAGCTCTGTAATATTACTGTCGCACTGGGTACATGCCTCTTCTACCGATAGGAGAGATCAGATAGTCTACTACGCTGGGCTAATGGTCATTGGTAGACTCAAATACCCTCGAAATTCTTGTGGGGAAATTATCAGGTGCAGTTTTTCTCACGATATTTTCATCACCTTCATAATACTACTTAATATAGAAGAGTCAGCGATGCTTGTTTTTTGGGGTTGGTCTCAAACCTCCGACGCTGGTCTCGGCAGTCCATATCACTTCCAACTGAGCTATCGCAGGTTATTTTAAATTAATGTTTTTAATACTAATTAAGAGGATTAATCCAAATATTGAAGCTTTCAATTTTATCCGTTTAGAAATTTGTCGTTAAAATATTGGGTTATAAAAGTAAACAAGCACGGTAGAGGGCGAATACCCTTTAGGGTAAAACACCCAACAAATGTTTGTACGAGTATATATACAGCCGTTTTCGCACGCAAATTAGTCACGATGAAGTTAAGAAAAATATTTTGTTTACTCAAAACATGAAATAATGAAAACACAACAAATTTCTCTTAATTTACAACCTTTTGAGCTGATGCTGATATACTTTGCTGGTGGTGCTCCGTATCCGCCCGTTGGCGACCACGGTGCACATGGTGTTAAAATATGCCATAGTGACCCACACTCCTTGTGTGGTTCGCGTTCCAGGATCAGCCAATGTAGTGTAGTTATCTCTAGAGGTTTGTGATATGACTTACGGCCGGTCTCAAAAAACGATCTCAGTTTAGAGTACAGATAGATCGCGATTATGAACCAATCGAATCAAGTCATTTGACGGAGTCATGTTCAAACTGTGTTCTTATTAGCTAACATGGCCTGACATGATGACCATCGATTAATCATTATTTGTCGATGGTTGCTGTTTTTTTTAACTATTGTGTGTGGTGTAGTCACTTCGCAGTGCCTGACTAACCCCGAAACGTGCCAGGCCGTGCCACTATGCAATTTAGGCGTTTCACTTTGTTTACCATTGAAATGAGTACATAAACTATCCTCATTCAATCAGCGATACGTGCTGTTGGATTCATTGAGCTGTTCCGTGGACATATGACATAAATATTATTATGATAAGGTTTTAGAGTGGTAGAGACACGCTGTAGACGTCTACAGTAGCGGTCCGGCTACAGGTCCGGCTCGACCAGATTGATACCACTGTCTCACATAAAACCGATGTTATGTGACAGCCTCCGTGGCGCAGTAGGCGAGTACCGACTGTGAAGCGAGAGGCCGCGGGTTCGATAGAAGTAGGAAGGTGTACCCTAGCATGAGGTCGGGATGACGCCAGACAGAAAGAATATTGTTATACCATACTAATTCAACGCAAACACACATGGACACATATGGAGTTTAAATGCAAAAAAAAACTTTAAACTGCAAATTGGCAGTTAGTTGACACAATTCTCTGAACGCTCCAATAAAATACGTCTTGCGCGTAATTTTCCATTTTACTTGAATGATGGTTCATTTAGCATTACAGGCTGTATAATATGTACCTAATGTACTTTTTAAAGAAACATGTGCTTGTGGCTCCGCTCTCTTTGTCTATACTATATTTGCGAATTTAGAGAATTGCGATCAAACATTGTTAGGCGCTAAAGTATACCCCCGGATTAAATTTTTTTCGGACTCTTAGTCACTGCGAGCTTATTTCAGCCCCATCCATGTAAATATATTATGCTCATCTATACTAATATTACCATAATATAACATAAGCTCACGCCTGTATCACCGAAGGGGTAGGCAGACTAGCGAACTAGAATACCCACATTTCGTCGAGCTTAGTTCCGTCCCAGATGTGACTCAGGAGGGTAGTCGTACCAGTCAGTGTACACTAATATTATAAATGAAAAAAATTTAGATGCGTGGATGATTCTTACGCTATTATCCCAACACTACTTAACGGATCTGGATGTTCGGTACAGGCGGGTTACCACCACGTCTTATAGCAGTATTATTGTAATCTTCCTTTTACCAAGATACTATTATAAGATGTGGTACTCCACAGATAGAATATCGTTTGGAACAGCATAATACTACTTTTTATTTCGGAAAATTATACGGTTTCTGTCGGATATTTGTCTGCCTCAGTGCCTTGTTTCTATTAACTGCCTCAGTGGCGTGGTTGTATTTCGGTATGACTACCGTCCTGATGTCTCGGGTTCGATCCCCGGGTCGGGCAAAATGATATTGGATTTCTCCATTTTATATGGCATAGGCTCCATAGGCTCGCCTCCTATCACAACTGCGACGGAACTAAGCTCGGCGAAATGTGGGTGTACTAGTTGGCTAGTGCGCCTCTGCGTACCCTTTCGGGGATACAGGCGTGAGCTTATGTTATTTTTGTTGGATATTTGTAAATAAACCACGCGAACGAAGTCGCCCAAAACAGCTAGTAGTAAATTGCCAATTAAGCCATTGTGTCCTTCCTAGTTCTTACGTCACGATAGTAAACACAGATTGTTTAATTGTAAATCAAGCGCTAATCGCTTAACAATGCAACGTCCCTGAACTTGGTTCGAAGCGCTGTAATTTGTTTAGGATGTACGGACAGGAAGCGTTAGATTGACCACGTTTGTCATTCAAAAGGCGTTCGCTTGTACACGGGCGACGCGTGTCGTCAGGTCAAAGATTATTAAGCCGCTTTGCAGACGATTCTGTCGCCTTGGTCAAGTGGCATTGAATATGGGCCATTGACCAGAAGTTTCCAGAGTCCGAATTTAAAATCCGGTAAATCCGACGTAAACTGGCAGTTTGCTGCTGTGTTTCGTTCGGTGAGAGAGATTCTCTTTCCCAATCCCTTTTCCCCTCCGTTTAGGTCGGAAACGAACCATGATTCTTTTTTTGTCTTGTGTGTTTAAGGGCGGTGGGGATTACTTACCATCAGGTGACTCATCAGCTCGTTTGCCAGACTCCGCTATAAAAAAATGTGGTATAAGAATTTTTTCTAACATGATTTGCCGGGAATTGGTTTTAATGTTAGGCACTGAATAATGAATATGTAGTTAAAAGCTACCCAGATCCTTTCCGCAACATGCTTCAAGTGTATTGTACTGATCCCAATTTGAGTGGGATGAGCCCTAGTAGAAATAAAAATCAGAACACAAACTTTGTTTTTTTTTATCCGAGCGCGGCAAAGTGACTGCACTACCTACCTACCTGATTGTAAAGGCAGTGCAGTCCAAAAAATGACCAGAATCATGCCCGCAAAATGTTCATGAAATTCATGAATTTCATGTTTGCATTAATTATTTAATTTCATGAATTGAATCATGTTGCTGCAATCATAAACTCATCTAAAGATTTTCTTTACAGGTGCCAGTTGAAGCATCAAAAAGTCATACGCTTAGTTCAGAATTGCCAGTCCACAAACTTGGGGGCCATCTGTAAGATAGAATGTTTCATTGCTCTAATGGCTGTTGCCCAAGTCTTAATGGTGGAAGTTTTTAACAAACAAAACTTGTTTGACTAGGGATCACAGTTCGAAGAATATTTTGTTAGTTCTAAGTGTTACCTAAATTGATTTTATGAAAAAGTTTCTGACTCCTAAGTTTCTTATGAGAGCTTATTGGATACATTTTTGTACCGACTGGATAGTTAATACCATATATGTAGATGTTATAAAATATGTCATACGATTTAAATAATGGTGTTAAGAAATCTTCATCTACTGCAGAATATTACGATAATTGCAGTTACAATTTAGAGTCCAATATATGCCATTACAACATTTACCTTTTGTTTCAGTAAATATGATCATATTAACGTTATACTTTTGAGCATTGTTCCTTACACCGGGATTATAATTGTCGTTATTACAAATGCTTTTGGCATTTTAGACTCCCTTTACTGTTTACATAATACGACAGTTTGGCAAATTCAAAAACGTTTGACCAGTTTTAGAAATTTTGTTTTGATTTAAAATCAGTTAGTTAAAGGTATCGATAGCCCAGCCTATTCTTGAGTAATTGGATGGACCTACTAATTCTAAGAAAATCAAGGTTCCAGAAGCACCGTCACTAAAATCTGCACTATAAATTCATCTTTGCCGTGACGTGCCCTCTAACAATGGTGCACAATTACACAAGCGCCGGTCGAATAAGGATGTCGGCCGAGCAACAGTCACTGGTTGGTTAACTACTCTTACTACATTAATTGGCAACTAGTTGTCACGAGGATCGAACGTGGGACCTTTTTAAGGGAAGAAATGATCGTGGAAGATTTAACTTTATTTAAACACGATGTACTGATGAAGAGAATCAGAGAAAAGGAATAAATGTAACAGAACAAATAAAGATAACATTATTTGAATTGATCCTTCAAATTGTTGAAGACCTAGTTTCAAATCTTCAGATAAGGCTCGACAAGCAATTGTTCTGGTACAGAATAAAAAGAAGATATCAAATATGACACGAAATTAATTGCAATGAATAAAATATCAAAGAAAACAGTAGCTTGGATAAAAAATAATGAAAATTTAAATATGGATGACAAAGATATAAAGAACGGGGGAGATTGTGCTTCGACATAGGAGGGAATTATTATTATGACAGAAATAGCTCTAGTAACTGTACAAATTCACCACGTTTTTTTTTTTTTTTATAGCAGAGACTGGCAAACGAGCAGATGGGTCACCTGATGGTAAGTGATCTCCACCGCCCATAGACACACAAGACAAAAATAATCATGGATGCGTTGCCAACCTGAAAGGAGGAAATGGAAGGGGAGGGAAAAAGGGATTGGGAAGGCAAGGGGGAAATGAGCCACCGGAAATCTCACTCACCGAACGAAACGCGAAGGCAAGCTGCCACTTTACGTCGGTTTTCTGTGAGACAGTGGTATCAAACCGGTCGAGCCGGCCCATTGGTGCTGTAGACATAATTGTCTACAGCGTGGCTCTACCACTCAAAAACGTTCGGGGGATTGTGCTTGGACATAAAAGGGAATTATTATTATGACAATACGACACCGTACGACAGGACCGCGTTAATGTCAGTGTTCTTTAGTTATTCAACTGTGTAATAGGAGCTGTTACAAGTGATAAAAACCTTCCCAAGTAGCCATTAAAAACAGTTATTTTGAGATAATGGCGACGAAAACTCCAACATGTAACAATGAATTATACAATGGATCCTAAATAAACCTTAGTTGAGTATCTCAATACAACTGAATTATTCGCTGTATTTATTAGGCGACCTATATAAATACAAGCTAAAGCGGAATTCTTGGTACTACATGTAATGCAAAACAAAGTTGATCTTTAATTAATTAAAATCAACTTCTAATATGTTTACTTTCCGTAAACTCCTAAACGTCTTACTTCACATACTTTCGAAGTTCTTGTTGAGAAATTTTCAGGTTTTCTCACGATGTTGTTCTTCACCGTATATAAGGCGATTTATAAATAATACATACTTTACCTAAAAAAGTCAGAGGTGCATGCTCTTTTTGGGGTTGGTATCGAACTTCCGACACTCGTATCCGGAGTCCTTACCACCCTGTACTTAGCTATCGATGTAGATATCTTTAGGATTTAAATTTAAGCCGCCATTAACAAAAGTTTAACTACGTCAAGACAAATTCTATGTAGTCGGGAAAACATTAACTCAATTAAGCAATTGCTTCTAACATTCAAGTTATAAATAATCACAAGTTTAAAATCCGATCGTGACCAAATTTATATATGACAACCCTTGGAATAAGCTCTAGTGAATACAAAATATCTTGAAAATCGGTCGATATTTGGCGGAGATATCGCGTGATATACTTTAAAAAAATACAGAAGAATGGAGGACCTCCTTTTTGAAGTCAGTCGAAAAGAGCAATACATTATTCTGAAACATTTTAGTATTTAAATCTCACTTTTCAAAGTGACAATGTCATTTCGTTCCCCTTTGATATCTATGTTTAGGTATAAAAGTTCTTTCAATATCTTACCTATTGATTTATTTTAAGATCGATCAATATAATAATTTAAAAGAATTTGAATTAAATGAGTTTTTCCAAAGTTTGTGAACAAGTCACATTAATCATAGTGCATAGCTAAGATTCTTCGTAAATTTATTGGGGCCCAATCAGTAGCAAAACGCCTGAACAGTTTTCATTGATGAATTGCCAGTGAACTTAATCACATCTCAAATAAAGTTAGAAATACCAACGTAACTCCCTAAATTAAATTCGTATGTATCTTTTGTACGCACATTTGAACTTAGTTTTATTTCATCATCATCATCATCATCATCAGCCATAGGACGTCCACTGCTGAACATAGGCCTAGTTTTATTTATCAATGTTTTATTTACTTTTGTTATTTCATTGACATATAACTCAATACACTAAGGAGGGTTACCACCACCTCTTATAGCAGTATTATTATAATCATACTTTATTTTTGAACAGTAACAGTAAAAGTAAGATTATAATGATACTGCTATAAGACGTTGTGGTAGAGAGGAAGGAACTTTTTTAGCAGACACTGGCAAACGAGCACATGGGTCACCTGATGGTAAGCGATCTCCACCGCCCATAGCCAAACACAAAAAATATCATGGGTGCGTTGCCAACCTAAAAGAAGAGAATGGAAGAGAAGGGAAAAGTCATTGGAAAATGGGTGACCGGAGATCAAACGCGAGAGCAGGCTGCCACTTTACGTCGATTTTCTGTGAGACAGTGGTATCAAAACGGTCGAGCCGGCCCATTCGTGCTGTAGACGTTGCTATCTACAGCGTGGTTCTACAACACTGGCTAAAATTTCCATGTCTAGAATTTCATATATTTCCTGCGCGATACGACTACCATCTCAAATTGTCGGATTCTTGCTTGCGTCGGTTATTTATTAGGTTTTTAATCAGTATCAGCGTGCTTAGGTACCGTAGTTGTGTTTCGGTACGACTGCCGTCCAGAGGTTTTGGGTTCGATCCCTGGGTTGGGCTAAGTGATATTGGTTTTGTCAATATCAGACCGGAGTTTGGAATTTTTGCCCGATATCGCGAAAGGCTCGCACCTTATCACATCTGGACGGAACTAAGCTCGGCGAAATGTGAGTGTTCTAGTTCGCTAGTGCGCCTCTGCCTACCCCTTCGAGGATACAGGCGTGAGCTTATGTATCAGCCCGGAGACTGAAATTCTTTTTTGTTCATCTCTGCCTACCCCGTCGGGGATTCATGCGTGAGTGTATGTAATATATCTGGGAGGCTTTATAAAATAGCCTATGTCATTCGCTGGTTTATTAACTATTTCTATGCAAATCGTATTCATACTCTCTTGCTGCGTAAAAAATTCAAACCAATAAATACACCAAGTTCGCATCTATAATATCAGTATAATATTAAATTGAAATGCCCAAAGGCTTATTGAATTTTACCATAAAATTTTCCAATACATTAAAGATAAATTCTAAAAGATAATCGTAAGAAAAATCTCTTATCTCCGAGGAAATGAGGCTGATATCGTGTGGCCCAGTGGGACTGATACTTTATCTCGGCTAACGATCGTTCACTGGCGCGTAATGACGCCTCAAGTTACGAGAACTAGCGGTATAATATGTGAATTAAAATATGCACAACAAAGTTATTACTTATTCTGTATGCGGAGTTTTGTATTATCTTTGAGTAGTAGAGCCACGCTGTAGAGAATACGTCTAAGGTAATGACGTATTAGCGAATTAGAACACCCACATTTCGTAGAGCTTAATTCCGTCCCAGGGTGTCTATTCTATAAAACGATATCGGATGAACGATATCGGACCGATACTCTAACGCACAGGCTAATATAGATGCACCTGCACGTGGATCAAATAAATGTCAAACACCGAAGAGTGAGCTGTCAAACGGTTTACAGCATAGCATTCTCCGAAACGAAACTTATAGCACCCATATCGGTCGGATATAGAATAGCGAAACGTCCGAAACGAAGTTCGCAAGTGCGGATTTCGTTTTACAAACTAGGCCCCCAGATGTGGTAGGGGACCCGCTTATCGCCATATCGGGCACAAATTCCAGAGTCCAGGCAGATATTGAAAAATCCAATATCACTTTGCCCGACCCCGGGATCGAACCCGAGACCTTATGACAGAAGTCGTACCGAAATACAACTACGCCACCGAGGCAGTGGTGAGTGTAGACAAAATAGCATATTCTAATATATAAAAAAAAAATTGACATTTAAATAAGAACTTCTAGACGCAAATTCTAGATATTCTAGAAAAATCTCCCACGATAAGTGTATAAGCAATTGCTATTCCAATTGTCGTAGTATCGTAGTGCACTGAGAGCTGGCAAATTCCGCAAAATACGGACATTCCTGGTTCACACCGTGAGTATCTGGCTCTCGTATTTAATAAGCGAGCGTTCGCGTCAATTGTCACTTCCTACTTTACAACAGTACGACACTTTTGTGTCCATTATCTGATAATGAGCCTATCTATTTGTACAGTTATCAAACTATAGCGGAACACCATAGCGATGAGAAAAGCTGGTAAGTTAGCTAGGATACGACATTATAGTCCCTTTCCATTCAATTCACCATCTTCCAGTACTTTCAGTCACTTCCGTACCTCCATTCCTGACGTATCCTGTCCCCATTTCCACAAATCCTTACATTGCATTCCTATCACCCTATAGCAAGGATGGCCTTTTTTTTTTTTTTTTTTTTTGTCGCGGGGAAAAGTGTTTTACCACTGCCGCCGCGCCCGGGGGGGTGGACGCGGCGGGTATGTCGGGTTCGCCGGCCTTACGACCCAGCGCCGTGATGCCCGGGAGAGATGGTCGACATCCGGGCGACGCTGGGCCGCGTCCCTAACAAATGCCCTACACCGGCAATACCGACTAAAAACCCCGCGGTGGCCTACTTCGGCGCATGAGTGGGGCGGTCCCGGGGTATCCTGAGATAGCCTCGGATTGCTACCGGAACCGCCCCTGCGCGGTGCCGCCTTGCGGCCCGTCTCCGATTTGGGGGGGGCTCAGAAGCCCCCGCCGCCGAAGGACGCCCTCGGCGTCTACAGCAGCACGAGGCCGACCGTCCGTGCTGCCGTCCGTCCCGGGGTCGCAAGTACAATAGTACTATAAGGGGCGCACAGCCCCCCGCTGCACGCCCGCGACCCCGGAAGGCCCCTATTAGTCGCCTCTTACGACAGGCAGGGGTTACCGTGGTGGAATTCTCCAAACGCCCCCATTCCACAGGGCGGGAGACGCCGGTCAGTCGTCCACCCGGCGCCTCCTACGTCTCCTTTGGCGGCGGGCGGGATCGCTCTGCTCACGATCCCGCTCGGCGCTCTCCTTCTGCGAGATGGCGCGCTCGCAGAAGGAGACCATCGCACGCCATGACCTCCGGCTGCCGACCATGGCGGACACCACGGCCGGCAGCGAGAGGTCTCCTCCGACGACTGCTATGAGAGCGCTGCGCTCCTCCACCCAGGCTGGGCACTCCTCAAGAGTGTGTTGGGCCGTGTCCTCGCGGCAGTTGCCACAATGGTGGCACACGGCGGACGCCTCTTTTCCGGCTATGCGACACAGGTACGCACCAAAACACCCGTGCCCCGTCAGTACCTGTGTCAGCCGGAATGTAGGCGCACCGTGGCGCCTGTCCAGCCACTGTTCGAGGACAGGTCGCACTGCCGCGACGGTCCTCAAGCCCGCACTCGGGCTCTCCAGCCTGGCATGCCACTCCTCCACGGCGGCTCTGCGAAACCTGGCCGCAATCTCCCTCGGGGCAAGTCTCTCTCGTTGTTGGGACGCCCCCTCCCGCCAGTGGAATGCTGACGAGAGCGACCGGGCGTCCAAGTCCCAAGGGAGATAGCAAGGATGGCCTGCCTGTCTTCCAATTACAAAGGAGTATAAATAACCATATGTTCTTCTTCTTCTTTTAAAAATAATGGCTTCCACGCATATGCCATGGCTTAGCCAATGTCAAGGTAAATAGAGCAATTATGTTTTCACAATGAGCATGAGACCCAGATGTGGATGATCTCAAGCCCCTGTTGGGATTATGTCGGTAATACCTTCCAGTGCAATGCCCCTCAGATGGCCTTCACTCGGCCAGCCAACGCACCAAGCAAAACTCATTGAAGATCACCGGTTAAAAAGTTTCCACATTATACTGTCCATCTTCACTAAAGTTTGATGCATTAAACCACAACACTTAAAACCAACAAACACAGCTCTAGAGAATAATATATTTAACAAGCGCCGCCTTCCTTGTCAGACTTCCCGTCAAAATCCCAACAAAATGGGCCTTAATTATAAAAATAGTTTAGCTGAGCAAATGGCTAAGTATAGGCTGTCACTTTTTCTTTGTCTCATATAGTTTGAAAATAAAAGTGACAGGCTATTCTTTACGATTTGCTCAACTAAACTGTTTTTATAAATAAGCCCCTTTGTAACCTAGATTGTTGTTTTTATCTGTCAAACATTTATTTTATTTTATTTTAATGCAAATAACTTTCGTTGCCATATTGTAATCGAATATGTTTCAAAAGCCTTTCCTTGCTATATGATCTATACTAATATTACAAAGTTGAAGAGTTTTTGTTTGTTTGAACGCGCTAATCTCAGGAACTACTGGGTCGAATTGAAAAAAATATATTTTGTTGTATACCCCATTTTTCGAGAAAAGGCTATATAACATCACACTATGATCAATAGGAGTGGAGAGTAAAGGAACTGGTGGCAGTTTTCCGCCACTAAAGGAAGATCACGTCAGACGAGTCTCGTGCCGGACCGCCGCGGCCCCTACGACTGTTGATGTTCGAAGGTTTTATATATGCACCGTCTGCTTCAATTCTTACCATCGCGATCTAGAATGGATACGTTGATTGGTGGTTTATATTGTAGGCCATCCGTTGCTTCATAGTGCCGTTGTGCGCTGGCGTCCAATGCTTGCAGTTAGTTCGGCGCGTGTTGCAGAGATGTCGTCATATCACAGTTCAACACGGGTGCTGTCGCGGGAAACAGTAGCATAAGATAATAATAATTGTAACTGTAAAAGCTTGATGTTTTGGTGTATGATATGACAGTCAATAATCTTACTGTGGAGGATGCTCAAGACCGGGCGAAGTGGAAAGTGGATCCTGGCACTAGTACGGGATAACGCCAGGCAGAAAGAAAGAAAGAAGTCAGTAAGACAGTAGAAGAGAAGGGTCAGCATTGTCAAAATAGAAGCCGATGCTAATATTAATGAAGTAAACTAGTAGACAATTTTATAAGGTAAGCCCCTAGGAATAGTATAATAATTAAAGAGCCTTTGCTACTGTTCATATATACATTCAATTAGGCAGACATAGGCAAATAATATAAAATTATACGATAAAATATAGCTACCCATTTTGTAAATACGCGGAAATAAACAGTAATTACATCAAAAGGTTGTTTAATGGATGTCTAACGTATATCCTAGTATATTACAACATAATAATGTTTTCAAAATTTCGCCAGTCGCCTTGGTATGGTGGCAGCATATATGTTCTGTGAACCGGGAGGTCGTGGGTTCGATTCCCAGGTCGGGCAAAGCGAATTTTCTAATTTGATTTAATCTCCAGAGGGGTTGACATCAGGCAGGCAGCCGGTCGTAAAAACATAGCCAAATCCTTTCTGCAACATGCTTGAAAAAGTGTGCTGCGCCTACCCCACATTAAGGTTGGATAAGGGCATGTTTTCCAAAATTTGGTTTGTCGTAGATTATGCACGAGGTTTTTAATCGAATCGATATGTGTATTTACTTTATTGATATTACAATTTCCTTGACGGCCTCCGCAGTGGGCGAGTATCCTGTGAAGCGAGAGGCTGAGGGTTCGATATCTGCACCGACACAAATATTTATTTCGGGCACAAATTCCAGACTCGGGGTTAATACTGACGACGGGCCTCAGTGGCGTGGTTGTATTTCGATACGACTATGTCCTGAGGTCTCGGATTCGCTACCCGGGGCGGGCAAAGTGATACTGGATTTTTCCATATCAGCCTGGAGTCTGGAATTTGTGCCCGATATGGCGATAGGCTCGCCCCCTATTGCATCTGGGACGGAACTAAACTCGGCGAAATGTGGGCGTGAGCTTACGATTATGTTTGAATCGAAAAACATAATTTGCCAGACTCAGGAATCGAACTCTAGACCATAATCGTACAGCTCACATAATACAACTACGCCACAGAGACAGTCTTACAATTTTATGCTTCAGTATAACGAGATTATAAGGGCTTCAGCGCATCCCTCGGAAACCCTACAATAATATCAGCCACAGTGTAGTCACAGGACGCAAGAATGGTGGACGGTAAGAAAATTACTTTATATGAATATAAAACTAAGTAAAGTTGCTAAGTTTGAAAATATTTTGAGAGTTTAACAAGTTTTAAACCGATTTCAAAAAGTTGGTCTAAAAATAGGAAGTTATATTTGAATGTATATTTAACCGACTTCAAAAAAAGAGAGGGTCTTCAATTCGTGTGTATTTTTTTAATGTGTGTAACGCGATATCTTCGCGAAATGTGGATCGATTTTTAAGATTATCTTTGTGTTCTATAGAGCTTATTCCAAGGTGATCCCATATAACTAAATTTGGTCACCATCGAATAAATTTTGAAGTCGCTCCGTAATTTATTTTATATTATTCTATGTTTTACCCATAATCGCTTCCTTGGTATAGTAGCAGCATGTATGGGCTGTGCACCGGGAGGTCCTGGGCTCGATTCCCAGGTCGGGCAAAGTAAATTTCCATTTTCATCAGGATGGCATTTTCAATCAACTTTAAATAAGATGAGTTTCTCAATTCGTCCGAATATTTTCTATATTACGTGATATCTCCGGGGGAATAAAATAAATATTAAGCAATTTTCAAGATTATTTTTGTGTTCAAAGACTCCATTCCCAGGTGTTTCAATAATTTGTTAAAATCTGATTGGATTTTGTAGTCGATTTGGATCTTGTATTACCATTAGATTTACATCTGCTCCATCACCGACTTTAATGAAAGTAATGGGTAAAATCGTGTTACAAAAACCACTTTTCTCAACCTGGGTTTCAAATTCAGGACCTCCCGCTCCTCAGCCCATATACGCCGCTACTAGTCCAAAGAGACGACCCAATAATCCAATTTTACGTAAAAGCTTCATGTGTGTTTTAAATATGTGCCCAAAAGATGCTCTTCATAAAATTCCAGTGGCAGATCCAGGAGTTGTCAAAACAGGTGCCTATAAATACGAAGATGGGACGAGGTACGTAGGTGAATGGAACGCCAAGGGTCAGAAGCATGGCATGGGACATCTGATGCTGCCTGACGGGACCAGATATGATGGCGCCATGATCGGCGGACTGTGCTCTGGACTCGGAGTCATGGCGTTTCCTGATGGTGCTAAGTGAGTTTGAAAGAACCAACCAACACCCAAACCTTTCCACAGACCCTTTTTATGGTTCCGAAGCCAAGTGACAAAAATGGAACCCTTATAGTTTCATAGTGTCCCTCTGTTCCTGTCTGTCTGAACTAGCGAACTAGAGCACCCACATTTCAACGAATTCCAGACTCTGGGCTGATACTGAAAAACTCAATATCACTTTGCCCGACGCGGGGATCGAACCCGAGACTTCAAGACGGTAGTTGTACTGTAATACAACCACGCCACCCAGGCAATCTCAATGTTTACTTTCAGTTTCTACAACAACAATATAACATAAGCTCACGCCTGTATCCCCGCAGGGGTAGGCAGAGGCACACTAGCGAACTAGAACACCCACATTTCGGCGAGCTTAGTTCCGTCCCAGATGAGATAGGGGGCGAGCCTATCGCCATATCGGGCACATATTCCAGACTCCGGGCTGATACTGAAAAACTCAATATCACTCTGCCCGACCCGGGGATCGAACCCGAGACCTCAGGACGGTAGTGCACCGAAATACAACCACGCCACCGAGGCAATCTCAATGTTCACTCTCAGTTTCTACAATGTTAGATATTTACGAAAATGCGGGCACCCAAGGATTTGAGTGACAAAATTAATGAACAAATGGAGGTTCGACAACCCGCCCCACTTTAAACCCTTCAACTTCCCTTTTATCTGTCCTTTATTTAATGAAAATGAATATTTACGGAAATGTTAATCCTCACCATTCTAATACTGATTAATTTTCAAAGCGTTCCCATTTGCTAAAAGTTTGAAAACTGAAATTGGCAGAAAAATAGGAAAATATCGTATGAAATTCTGCTACTGTTATAATTAAGTAGCTGACCCGCGCAACTTTGTCTGCGTCACGTGTGTGAAACTTTAACTATGCAGCAGTTTCTGCAACATTTTTATTGATGCTATATTATGGCCAAAGACATTCAACAGTATATAAACGAGATAACAGCACAAAACTTATGACCTATGACCTTATGACTTATGACCTATACAAAAGTTATGACCTAGTGGTCATAAGTCGCTCTGTTTATTTGAAATATACGCGCGCCAGGTCGGCCAGCGAAATAATATTGAGAGAATAAACTTAGCTTACGTGAATTCTTAACAATTCACAAAATATTCTAGGGTTTAAATTGTAATAATCGCACTCGCATTTTAATAAGTAGTTGATAGCGGTACTGAAGTTTGAGATCATTTTTTTTATATGGAAACTTGCTTGATAGCCCGTCTATAATTAGTAATATTAAATCTCTTTAATTATAGCCTATAGCCTTCCTCGATAAATGATTTATCCAACATTATAAGAATTTTTCAATTTGAACCAGTAGTTCCTGAGATTAGCGCGTTCAAACAAAAAAAAACTCTTCAGCTCTATAATATTAATACATATTGTAGATTAGAAGATCTGTGAAAAGGAGATAATTAGCTTTTATCTTTCTTTCTTTCTTACCTGTCATCTACAAAGGGGTAAGCAGAGGCGCAACTAGTTCACCACATTTCTTTCCGACCTTATTCCCGTCCCATGATATGATAAGAGGAGCTTATTGCCATATCGGACACAAATTCAAGACAACGGTTGATACTAAATAGAAAAGACAATAATCATAACATAACATAAGCTCACGCCTGTATCCCCGAAGGGGTAGGCAGAGGCGCACTAGCGAACTAGAACACCCACATTTCGCCGAGCTTAGTTCCGTCCCAGATGTGATAGGGGGCGAGCCTATCGCCATATCGGGCATAAATTCCAGACTCCGGGCTGATATGAAAAAATCCAATATCACTTTGCCCGACCCGGGGATCGAACCAGAGACCTCAGAACCGTAGTCGTACCGAAATACCACCACGCCACCGAGGCAGTCAACAATAATCACTTTGCCCAACTCGGAAATCGAACCGTCGATGTTAGCCTCTCAGGACGATAGTCGGACGGTGCGTACAATACAAATATATTTAGTAGTGACAAAATAAAAATGTAGACAGATAAATTAAGTCTTAATTCCATCGACAGACTCTTAAGGCGACTTGCTGCATAGACAAATCCCGATGCATCCCAAATCTCGGTTTAAATATAGGAATAGGATAAATTTTAGTTTAAGTGTTACTCTAGGTTAGTAATAGCGCTGAAACTCGTTCTTAGTAGTAGATAAACAATTTAATGTGAACCAAGGCAAATGAACCATTTTTTCACAACTTTGTAACACTTCAAACACAGACAAAGAATCCAGACGGACGTCTGACAAAACCTTCGAAAAGTCACGACAGTCATCAATCTTGGCGGCCCTTAATCAGTTTTCGTCTGTCGTATCTCAGTCTATTTGCTGAGATACAAAAAGTTATGTACCTTGGAATCCCATTAATGCTGGATAAAAGAACTTTCTCGAAATGTGACGGATGTAATATTATGTTAACATTCGGATTAGATGTTTGATCACATCACAATTAGATCGCATATACACTTTTAAAATATGTTGCCAAAAAGATGTGGCCTTGGTGACAGGAGCGGCTGGTACCAGTCCTTGCCGTCAACCTTATATGAGCCAGTCCCGATAAAATCCTGGCCAGGATTTTTTTTTGTTACGAAGGCATGACCAACAATACACTTGATGGTAAGTGGTTACGGTCGCGACTATTAATATCATGAGCCACAGAACGTCTACTGCGGAACATAGGCCTTCCCCAAAGATTTCCAGACCGAGCTGTTCCAATGATTACCAAAAAATTTGATCTTGCTTTCAATTATACAATACAGTGACCAGGCTTTCTTTCTTTTCTTTTTAAAGCATATTGCATAAATGATTGGGCGCTGTTTTTATGACCGGCGGCCTGCCTGACGTGAACCCCCTCTGGGGGGAAAATCAAATTAAAAATTCACTTTTAGCGACCTGGGAATAACCTGCGTTCAAATATATATTGTACCTTTACCAACAGCAAAATTCAGAGAAAACATTGAACTAAAAAATGTTTACCTCGGAGGTTTACAATTAAGGCTTTTCATCAAAACAATGAGAAGAGCAAAATTAATTTCTGTTCGCCACTCATAACAATTTTCTTTTGTTTTTGTTCGAATAAACCGAATGTTCCAGATAAAATGTATGAAAGGTTTCCACTCTCAGATTCAGCAGGGTTACCACAACCTCTTATAGCAGTATTATTATAATCGTTCTTCGTTTGTTTTGTATGGGAACCGGTACAAGTAGGATGATAATAAAACTGCTATAAGAGGTGATGGTAACCCCCCAGATGGAATCATAAACTGGAATATTTATTAGTAGACAGTATAATATGAGACAGTGTACCGCAACATATTTTGAATTTAAAATTCATATTATTGGTTAGTTGAATAATATTTTTTTTATTAGTTTTATCAAAAACGTCTGCAGCAATGAATTAAATATTGAAATATTCTCAAAGATAAATAGGTTAAAAGCCTTTTGAAGTCTGGAGAATGTAATATAACCTTCAAATCTTAGAAAAGAAAGATGTATCATTGGAAAAGAATAGCTTAAATTACACTGGCTACAATGTTTTTAAACCGAAACATTGCCTGTACAATGTTGCACTGCTGCTTGGTGGTAGATCTTTCGTTCTTTTCTTTATCCCACCTTAATGTAGGGTCGGCGGACCAGCTACCTGCCTGACGTCAAAATATAGAATCCAGTCCCCGGCAAATTTAATCAGAAAATTCGCTTTGCCCGACCTGGGAATCGAACCCACGACCTCCCAGTCCACACCCCATATATGCTGCAACTAGACCAAGGAGGCGACACTGCTTAGTGGTAGATATAAACTAATATTAATTGCGTGAGAGAGTTCTACAATCAGGAAAACGGTTTTCACCCGAAATGCTGTGCCACTGAGGATGCTGTCTTATCTAATACTCTTACTTCCAGATACGAAGGTGAATTCATGCAGGGCTGGTTCCACGGACATGGCGTATTCTGGAGAGCTGATGGGATGAAGTTTGAAGGAGAGTTTCGTGGGGGCCGGGTTTGGGGCTTAGGTTAGTACGAAACAAAATGTTTGTAACACAGTTGGAAACGACTGACTTTGTTCCTGGCATTAGCGAAAAACCCAACCTTCCTTTCCATGATGCCATTTGACCGAAGAGATGACATCAGCGGCCCCAGCAGGAATCATTTTGATACTCGTATCGAGCTCGCTGCGCACTGATGACGTTTGTTTAATATTTCATACATATAAAAACGTACATAGCTCGATACGAATTTGATTGCCAAAATATTCCTGCTTGGGTCACAGGTTTTTAAATTATTTTGCATAAATATTTGTTCATAAATAATGTGAATACTCACAATATCACTGTTAAACAAAGGATTCTGAAACTGACTGTTGGAAATACAATTTTACTTTGCTGAATCGGAAATAATACGCAACGTTTCAAATATTTTAGAACATCGTACTTTTCTTTAAAGCTTGAAGAGCTTTTTGCTGATGTTTCTTTATATAAACTATTTCAGACCTTATAATTCCAATGGCAACTCCCTCCTATCTTTATGTTTGATTAATTTTGTTTCGGAATAAATTTTGTATTCTCAGAGGCGAGTCGAGCTTCATTCCTCGGTGTTGTAATTGCGTGCCATTGTTGATCCTGGCTTACAGGAGCTACAGTGGCGGTGTAGGCTAGATAGTCTCGTTACCTATTTTAAAAATAACATATATTCTTGAAATAATCATAAGTTTAAATATGTAACGAATCGACATTGAAACTTAAACTCATACGATCGTGACCAAATTTATATGGGAGTACCATTGAAACACGAACACAAAAGAATCTTGAAAATCCGTTCACATTTGGCAGAGATATCGCGTAACATCGCATAACATTAGAGTGGTAGAGCCACGCTGTAGACAGTAACGTCTATAGCACGAATGGGCCGACTCGACCGGTTAGATACCACTGTCTCACAGAAAACCGACGTAGAGTGCCAGCTTGCTGTCGCGTTTCGTTCGGTGAGTGATATCTCCGGTGGCCCATTTCTCCACTCCCTTTCCCAATCCCTTTTCCCTCCCCTTTCGTACCCTTCTTTTAGGTTGGCAACGCACCCATGATTCTTTTTGTGTCTTGGGTGTCTATGGGCGGTGGAGATCATTTACCATCAGGTGACCCATCTGCTCGTTTGCCAATCTCCGCTATATAAAAAAAAAGTTGTCCTTTTTGAAATTATCATCCAAAATTCATTATCCCAGGATTTATATGTCATCATATCAAAAACATATATAACCTCACGCCTGTAGGCAGATCTAGTACACCCACATTTCACCGTGCTTAATTCCGTCCCAGATGTGATAGGGGGCGAGCATATCGCCATATCGGGCACAAATTCCAGATTCCGGGCTAATACTGAAAAAGGCAAAATCACTTTGCCCAACTCGGGGATCGAACCCGAAACCTCTGGACGATAGTCGTACCGCGAACGTAACGCCAATACGCCACCGAGGCAGTCAAAAACTTTTTTGTTTAATGAGAAAAAAGACTGTGTACACCAGAGAGAGTCACAAAGTCACATCATACTTTTCCACTTCATCAACTTCTTGCTAGCGTTCGTAATATACTACACAAAACTCACGTCATTTTTTCTGAAATAAAGGACTAAATGAAATTAGGAAGAAATCCTAAAGAGACCTAGACTTCTCACAGGCTTTTTGTGGCGTAATTCCCTTGGGTCAAATTAAATTTCCGAGGCCTGCCGCTGAGTAATTTGAGGGCGGGGACTTAGCCTTTTGAAACCTTCGTTTCGAAAAGTAATGATAAACGTTCATCGCTTAGCTCTCTCTATTTATCCTGTATTTTGATGTCACCATTTAGGTTGAATATTTTTAGGGCTTTTGTTGAATAAGTATTATGTTGGGTAGGATAAGCTTCTTTTATGTATATTATACTATTTTTCGTTTAAAATTCGTGTTTGTTTATTTATTTTTAGGAGTACTCCTACGGAGTTTCTTTGAAAACCTTTTCCTCCATACAAACATTCATTCTCTATTTAAACATTTTTGAGGGCGAATATTCAAAAATAACCTCTTAGTGCTAACTTAAAAGAAACATAGAAAAGTATAAAAAGAAACCTTTGTGTATGTTTCAACAAAGCTGTTCTTGCTTTTCGACCCAGAGGATTTAGATGTGCTTTAATTAATTAGTAGTCAGTAAATATAAAATCATATTAACTCTTCGTTATACCGAAAGTATATTATCAGGGTCAGTCCCTTTTAAGGGGCCATTCATCTTTACAGCCGTATATTTTTTCACAGACAGGGACCGCCATATTCGGCAAGTAAGTTCCGCCGACAGACCATGTTTGTGCAACAAACGACAGACCCTTTTCTTCTGGCTCAAACGATAAATCTCAAGTCATATTATCTTCACTATGTTGTGTATTGTCATTGAATAATACATGTTTGAAAGCATTGAGACTGGCATCTTGTTCTTTTCTAAACTCAAATATAACATGAATTCGTCTTGTCCATTTGTCAGTATTATTGTGAGAACATATCGTCTAACAAAAGAAGTGAAAAATTACTCCTTGTCTTACTTTTTTAGTTTTTCAGTTCTCCCGGGCCTTATGGTGTTGAGTCGTACGACCGGCGACTCCGGCATAACCGCCACGTCTCCCCGTAGGCGTGGCGTTATTGGTAAAATACTTTTCCCCGCGATAAAAAAGGACATGCAAATTAGCAGGTCACCTGATGATAAGAGATCTCCACCGCCCAAAGACACCACAGTATCAAAAGTATCACTGCCTTGCCAACCGCACCATGGAGCACAGGAAATCATTCACTAAACGAAACACAAAAGTGTATTATCACTTCACGTGGGTTTCTGGGAAAGTGATATCAAACCGGACCATTCGTGATGTAGACATAATTGTCTTAGCATGTTTCTGACATTCAAATATTGGTTCAAATTTAACACTTTTGGCGAATAACAGTCGTCTTTAATAAGCAATTTTATCGATGTATTCTATTCATCTTATACAAGAGGTGACTTTCAATAAAGGGATTTGATGTTTCACATGATGTAAGGTCAAACCGGCTTGTACAGGCTTTTAGAGCTTTTAACTATAACTACCTTTTTCTTCAAAGCAATTTCGCCTACTGACGTTACTTCGTTAGTAAACATTTCTTCTTCAGGCGGTCTATTATAATGTAACTACGGAGACGTAGCTTCTTATAGAGCCTATTTTTTTAAATAAAACATAAGACTAACTGTTGCTTGTGACTTCGTTCGCGTGGAAAATTATTAGCAAATCTACGCAATACATACAACGTGCAAGAGTAGCCGATGTTACTGTTCTTGATAATGTAGGTGAAAAAAAAACTTAAATTCGGTTCAGCAGTTTTTGAGCCTGTTCATAACAAACATAAATTAAAAAAAATTATATTAGTGTAGAAAATATATAAATACGTCACATATAACGTGTCCAACAGGTCGATCTGGAAATCTTTGGGGGAGGCCTATGTTCAGCAGTGGACGTCCTATGGCTGATGATGATGATGATGATATAACGTATCGTGGGTATCAAGAAATATGAGAGAATTTCGGTCTCACAACACACTGACCTAAAAGAAATGTCTAAATGCTTATATAGAGGTAGTGAATGAATATTTAGCAAAGTCTGTACTTAATTTTATTCCTTCTGTACTTACTACTTACGCGATGAATGTCTATAAAACTCTTTCATCAGAAAGTATTCGGTCTTAATATAAAAGAAGCCTTTGTAAATGTTTCGACAAAACAATGTTTTATGGCCTCTACATTTATTTCTTCATCAATTCTTCGGAGGAAGCACACAATATGTTTCTTGGAAAATAACAGTTCTAAACCTAGATACGTTATCCGTTCTTTATTGGATGTCGTTTGAAACACTTCAGACATATTGCCTCTCGACTGCTAGTTGATTTCTAGAATGGCTGATCATTCAGTCCGTATTCGAAAGAAATCGATAAAAAACCTTTCCCGAATCTTTTTTTTGGTATATAGCATGACAAGATGAACTGCCTCGTTGGCGTGTTTGTATTTCGATACGACTACAGTTTGAGGTTTCGGGTTCGATCCCGGGCAAAGTGATATTGGGTTTTTTCAATTCAGTATCCGTCCGGACTCCCGGGTCTGGAATTTGTGTCTGATATGGCGATAGGCTCGCCCCCTATTGCACTTGGACGAAACTAAGCTCGGCAAAATATGGATATTCTAGTTCGACAGTGCGCCTCTGGCTGCCCCTTCGGGGATACATGCGTGAGGTTATGAGCATAAGTTCATTAATAAAATGAGTATCAAAAATATAAAGTCACGATTCGTTTTAGTAGGCTTTTACCATAAATGTAAACTCACTTGATTTGATTAAGCCATCACAATTTCTCTTCGTAACATCTCGGTTACAAAAGATATTACATAAATAATTTTGTAAGGTAAGTAAATACTTACCTTACAAAATTATTTATGTAATATCTTCACTTATATTTATTTAAATATAAGTGGTTCTAGACTATTGTTTCGGTGGCGTAGTTGTATTAAATACAAGTAGCATCCTGAGGTCTCAGCTTTCATTCCGGGTCGAGTAACATATTTATTTTTTGCTCAATGTCAACCCCTAGCCTGGATTGAATGCTCAATGTTAAAAAAATCTCTGCCTACCCCCATGCGAAAAAGGCGTGAGTCTATGTATGTTAACAAAATTCAAATATCTCAAAACAGCATATGGAACTAAAATCGCGATGGACAGGATAGATGTTGACGGACGCAAAATAAAAAAGGAAAAAATACCAACTGAATGGTACCTAAGGGATGGCAAAAGAAGAAGAGGTTGGGAAGACGACATAAACAACGTAACGGGTCTGAACTATGGACTCGAATTGCAAAAGACGAGGAAACATGGAAATATTTAGAGGAGGCGTTTATCGGAAGGCAAGCTGTATGAATACCTATAACTAACCGTTTACTAATAAAAAAATCTACCAATAAATGTATACTCTATATGTGATACTACTGTGTCTGTATTATAATGTGTCTACTATTAACGATGTAATAAATTTTACAACAATAAAGGCTCATTTTATTTATTTATAAAAAAGTTTTGCCTTTATCACATCTTAGAAATAAGTTCGGCAAATTGTGGGTGCTCTAGTTCGCCTCTGACTACCCTTTCGGGGATGAGGCGTGAGCTTATGTTCAGATCAAAAGAGCGCCAGCTTAGAGTGGTCAACGGAATAAACTTGACCCCGTAAGCTTAGCTGCGAGCATAGTTACAAGGACGTAAAGAAAAAGAAAGACACCATCTCGTCTGTAGTCAAACGAACGGCAAAGAGAAGCCACGCACACAAACGCGCCTGTACAAAAGTGCCCTACGCACTCACACGCCATTACGTGTCAATAGATCGAATTGGTCGAAAGCCCTGCTTCACTTTCAATGTTCTCCATCCATCTTTTTTACGTCCGTGGTTAGTTATTAACATTTTTGTGCAGGTCTGGTGACATTCAGTGACGGCAGCAACGGGTTCCCTCGGAATGAAGGTTTCTTCCAAGACTGCAGGCTGGTGAGGCGCAAGCGATGTCCCGAGGTGGTCCAGAGAGCGCAGAAAGTCGCTTACATGGCCAGGGCGCAGTGCCAGCAAATATAGATGAAATTGTACCTTATACCTACGCTATAATGTCTTAAATAATATAATTTAAAAGAAAAACATTAAATATAAAGGAACAAGTTTTTATATCATACACAAGATACCATTGCCATATTTCGCTGGTTGGCTACATGTAAATACAGTTCACCTTGCCATCTGATAAACGAGCAGGGTGACTTGATAAGTGATTTCCACCGCCCATAGACACCCAAGACACAAAATGAATCATGGATGCGTTGCCAGTCGAAAAGGAGGGGAAAGGGGTTGAAAAAGGGGGACGTTGAGCTACCGAAAATCTCACTCGCCTACGACGCGCAGCAACGAACTGCCACTTTAAGTTAGTTTTCTGTAAGACAGCGGTATCAAACCGGTCGAGCCGGCCCAAGCGTGGCTTTACCACAAATAAAACTCCTGAAAGCTAGAATCAATAATGGCACGCATTTTACTAGTAAGAATAATAATAAATATTAATTACACCAAAACCAATCTATGTAGTATATATACTAGATAAGTGCCATTTGTGTTACTGTTGGGTGTATTTAATATTTATTATTAGTATAGTACCTACTAGTATCAGAAACTACGAGAAACTTTCGGTCTCGACAACACCCAGTTGGCATAAAAAAATAATTAAAAAATAAACCACGTTTCCTTACAAATTTATTCCTAAGCATGTGTACAAAGCTTATATAGTACCTATATACCTTATCCTTAATAATAAATTAAGTGGGGTAGAACATTTGTTAATTATATTTTAGTTTTCTGTTTGCGATTGTGTTTTCGTCGTCCAGACATTGTCCGTACCGCACCTCCATACATTTGCTGCCCTATAACAAGAAAATATATTAAATTTTAATATACATAATCACAATCTTAATAAAAATTTGTAAACAAAGTAACCGAGTTCAAATAAGCGGTAATACGTGCACTCCAAAGTAAAAAAATGTATAGGTATGTATATCTATAATATTATATTAAATAACTGCTTAAATCAGCGATAGCTCAGTTGGGAGTGCTACATACTGCCGAGACGAGTGTCGGAAGTTCGAGACCAACCCAAAAAAGAGCATACACCTCTGACTTTTCTATGCAAAGTGTAGTATAGTATAGTATACTTTTCTATGTATAGTGTATTTTCATTGTGAATTATCGCTTGCTATAACGGTGAAGGTAAACATCGTGAGGAAACCTACATAATATGTACCTGAGAATTTCATATAAGAATTTTAAATGTATGTAAAGTCTACCAATCCGCATTAGGCCAGCGTGGTAGACTAAAGCTTAACCCTTCTCATAAGTAGAGGAGGCCCATGCCCAGCAGTAGGACAGTAATATTACAGGGCTGATATTATTTTGATTTAAGTGCTTAAAATATTTTTTTTAAGTCGGGGCCATTGACCAAAATGATATGAGACCCTTATAAAAAATATGCTTTATGAAACACACAAAGATTTTTGAAAATCAGTCCACATTTGCCTAAGATTTTGGGTATTTGGGTATTGGTAGAACAGTTCTACTAGAACCAAAGGAAATAATATAGAGCGTAGATTCATTACTTTACACTTCTTATACAACGCTGCTGGTCACTAAATATACTCAGACCTCGGATTTGATCTTTATACCTGACGTAAAATAAAAATAAAAGAAAATCGTGATAGAATCCGTAAAACTAGGTATATTTCAACGCTTAAAATTTTCACACGTGATGATGTAAGGCCGACTTGCATCTTATCATCTTGCGTTTAATCACAGACAGTTTAAAAAACCCAACCCAAACTTTCGCAATCCTTATATTGACTTCCATGAATATCAGAAAAAATCTTCGCATACATTGTGTTTTTGCCTCATGAAAGTAATGGTGACATAATGGCACTTGTCGCTTTCACTCGGAACTGACGTTGCACAATCATAACGTAACTTGCATTGCTGTTACTCTGCCGAGATGTTTATAATAACGTTGACCCCGAATGCCCTTTACTTCTTAACCGACTTTCAAAAGGCGATTGTGTGTTGATCGAATTTTTGTTGGCACTCGATATCTGAGCCAAATGTGAACTGATTTTAGGGCTGTATAGTCAAATAGTAATATAGGAAACCTTTTAGTTTTCATGTCAGTCTGTTCGTCCGAATGTCAAAGCAATTTTACTGAACTACTAACTTAGAAAGTATTGGGCATTCCATTGATAAAATTTGGGTGTCAGGTGAGTTCAATTAAGCGGTACCAAGAAATGCGCTATATTTGGTTATTATTGTCGCCTCCTTGATCTAGTGGCAGCATATGTGGGCTGAGGTTCGATTCCCAGGTCGGGCAAAGCGAATTTTCTAATTTAATTTGCCCGGGACTGGATCCCCCAGAGGGGGTTGACGTCAGGCAGGCAGCCGGTCGTGAAAACGTAGCCAAATCCTTTCTGCAACATGCTTGAAAAAGTGTGTTGCGCCGTGTGGTGCTGTTTTAGATTATCACATTCAGGCATACATAAGCTCACGCCTGTATACCCGAAAGGGTAGGCAGAGGCGCACTAGCGAACTGGAACACCCACATTTCGCCGAGCTTAGTTCCGTCCCAGATGTGATAGGGGGCGAGTCTATCGCCATATCGGGCACAAATTCCAGACTCCGGGCTGATATGGAAAAATCCAATTTCACTTTGCCCGACCCGGGGATCGAACCCGAGACCTCAGAACCATAGTCGTACCGAAATACCACCACGCCACCGAGGCTTTAGATTCTTGTATTCTGATAACTAAAAGATGACATTTTAGTTTCATAAATTAATATTTAAATAAGGATTTTGAATAATTTATAATAGCAATTTTCAGTATCAGATTTCATACATAATCTACGCGTGTTTCCATACTCAATATTAATATAAATGCACATAAATCTGATATAGGACGAAGGGAAACAAAGTCGGTGCCTACATATCACCGGAATGGTTTCTAATATTGGTGGAATTCGACTGACATGTACCAATATCTGTGTGCTAATAAATTCAAGTTAAGTAGAGTACGTGGCTCGTATTTCGTATCAAACAAATCCTTTGTGACAAACATATACAACCAACGGTCATAGGTACACAGTCCTGACGCAATAAAAAGATTCGAGTCTTTTATCGTGACTATGCGGGATAGTCCTATAACAGAGGTCTGGTTTTATAGCAGATTTTTTTTCCTAGTACATTTCCACCAACATTATTCTACTATACTATACTATACATATATGCGATGGTTTGGATGCATGTTTGTTAACCAATCTCGCCAGAACAGTTGATCAGATCTGACATTTGACACAGATATAGTACACGGGTTACTTTTATTTCAGGTATTACAATATTATACTCGTAGATACATTTAGTACAATAGTACAGTAATATTACGGCTGAGATCTATACAGCAAACTTAAATCAAGTCTGATTAAAAAGGCAAACTCAGCGAGGATTTGGAATTTTTAAATCAAATTTCGACTTAGTCCGAGTCATTTTTACAAGAAAAACAGTCTGACAGACTAAGCAAAAATTTTCTAGTAAAAAAATACTCGGACTAAGTCAAAGTTCAATTTAAAAATTCTAAATGCTCACCGAGTTCGTTTCTTTGACTTAGACTTATTCAAAGTTCGCTCTATAGATCTCAGCCTTAGGGTTATTATAATATGCGCTTACCTTAGCTAGGTATGCCTTCATGTAGAAATTGCCGAAGAGTACGATGAAGGAGATCATGTAGAAGATAAGAACGTAATGCATCCATAAGGGGAACTCGCAGCCGGTCCTGATGCCGTTGACTCCAAGAACTAAGGCGCACGTGAACTGGATCTGGGGAAAGAAACAAAATTTAAAGTGTGGAATCTATACTATAAAACCTACAGCGGCCCGAGCAAGAACATTTCTGACAATCGTAAATGTATTCGAGCTCGCTGCATACTGATGACATTTGATTAATCATTATAATCATCAGCCACAGGACGTTCACTGCTGGACATGGGCCTCTCCCAAATATTTCCAGATCGACCTGTTGGAAACGGTCTGCATCCAGCGATAATATTTCCTAAACATTTTATAAACGCGCATTAGCTCGAATACATTTACGATTATCAGAAATTTTTCTGCTCGGGCCCAGAAGACTAGAAGAAAGTGGTGATAACCCTTAAATTTGTTTGGGAATTTATTCTTGGGGATATGAATGAAATACTGACGCTATTATTTTAAGACATATAATATTTGATATTTAAAGTGGTATCAATGGTACTATTGGCAGGATAGCTGATTTGAAGACAGACGCGAAATAGCAGATCGCTGATACGTTTCTCTCAACGTGGGCAAAATTCTGCAAATCGTTTGATCTTGTACCCAGTATTTTTACTCAATTTCAAAAGGAGATCCTAAATTCCTCGGAATTTAATATGATACCTCTGAAATGTCTGAGATATCTCTGAAAAATGTAGACCAATTTTCAAGATTATTTTTTCGTTTGATAGAGCCCACACCAAGGGTATATTAAATTTGGTCAAGATGTGGTAAGATTTTGATGAGAATTTTTAAGTTTTGATTAGTTCAGATTTAAGTAGTAAACTTTGCTTGGAGACGACGTACAATATGTAGATAGTTACGAGCAGCTCGGCCTCCGGTGGCCCATACGCTCATGTAACATATATATGTGCCGCTTTCGACGTGTAACCAGCTAACAAAAACAAACGCGATAACAAACGTGAAACACTTTCTTGGGATTAAAACGTTTTCAAATGAAGATATTTTCTCTCAATTCGTTGAATACAGTTTAAAGCCAGATGTTTCAGTTCCGAATTCTATATTAATTCTTATCACAACATTCCACAATCTCGATTAACTTAATATAACTCATAATGTTATTAATAACTACGTACATTATGTGAATGTAGTATAATAAGACCATTTTAATTAGAGCTTCCCCGTCTTATCTGTCGGTACAAACATCGATTGGTCTTAATCTTACATCACCAGTAAATTTCCTCGTCGTTGAAGAAAATTAGTCGTTCAAACATTAATTAATTTTCTAATTTATTAAATGAAGAGTCCTTCACTTCAATTAGTCTTTCTTCCTTACTACAAGGAGTTTGACAGAAAATTAGATAAAACACTATGTTAAGTACCAATTAGAAAAGTTTGTAATTCATTGTATTTTTTGCCTCTTAAATATTAAACTGCATTTTCTTAATAGCTTTGAAACAAAGCACTTATAATATGTATAATATGAGTAAGTTTTAGGCTGAGATCTATAGAGCGAACTTTGACTAAGTCTAAGTCAAAGTCACGAACTCAGGGGGATTTTTAATTGTTAAATTGAACTTTGAATTAGTCCGGGTCATTTTTTACAAGAAAAACAGACTGACAGACAGACTAAGCAAAGATTTTCTTGTAAAAATTGACTCGGACTTAATTAAAATCCTCACCGAGTTCGTGACTTTGACTTAGACTTAGTCGCAGTTCGCTCTATAGATCTCAGCCTTAGTGAGGGTTTGCAATTTTTAAGTCGAACTTCGACTTAATCCGACCCATTTTGTACAAGAAAAACAGACTGACAGACAGATTAAGCAAATATTTTCTTGTAAAAGATGACTCGGATTAAGTCAACGTTAGATTTAAAAATTACAAATCCTCACTGAGTCCGTTTCTTTGACTTAGACTTAGTCGAAGTTCTTTCTACAAACCTCAGCCTTAATGTTTGTAATAATAAAACAATTGAAACTTACATTTTGCTTTAATGTCTGTAGCTACAAGATATTTATACTAAGTTTGTTGAGAATGATATATGAGAAAGTTATTTTCAAGAATACCTATATTTTCATATTAGTTACTCGCGCTGTAGCGAGTAGACAACTTTGTCTATAGAATTATATAATTACATATATATATAAGTCCACGCCTGTATCCCCAAAGGGGTAGGCAAAGGTGCACTAGCGAACTAGAACACCCACATTTCGCCGAGCTTAGTTCATTATTATATCGTAGGTCTCAGGTATTTTTGATTATTAATACCTTACCTAGTGTTTAAGTTTGGTACTACACTTTATTTAAATCGTTGACTGCCTCGGTGGCGTAGTTGTATTTCGGTATGACTACCGTCCTGAGGTCTCGGGTTCGATCCCCGTGTCGGGCAAAGTGATATTGGATTTTTCCATATCAGCCCGGAGTCTGGAATTTATGCCCGACATGGTGATAGGCTCGCCCCCTATCACATCAGGGACGGAACTAAGCTCGGCGAAATGTGGGTGTTCTAGTTCGATAGTGTACCTCTGTCTACCCCTTCAGGGATACAGGCGTGAGTTTATGTATGTATGTATTTGCAAAATTGCTGGTTTAATCACCAAAAAAGCAAGGTTAGTGTGTCTACACTACACAGTGACATAGTTCTTATAAAATGGTACCTATTCGACATTCTATCACGCTATATAAATAAATAAATAAATAAATAAATACACCCAACAGTCACACACCTAGTCCTGACCCCACACTAGGTATAACCTGTATCGTGAGTGTCAGCGACTATGAGAGACTTTCGGTCTCACAACACCCAGACTTGAAACAAATATCTGTGGGCCACACAAACACTTGTCTCAATGCGGGAATCGAACCCGCGGCCTCTCGCTTCACAGCCGGCTACTCGCCCACTGCGCCACGGAGGCTGTCATATATCGCATGCTGCTATGGAATAACGTAATCTTGATTGGCTATGGCCGTATTGGTTATTGTAATACAAAGAGATTTAATATCACTAACTTTAGAGGGGCTATCTAGTATGTTTCTATAAAAAAAAACATGCGGGCAGCAGCGACGTGCACAGGCATTCAGATTGGGATAGACAAAATAGTTGCAAAATTCGTTTTTCCATTCTTTGACCATGATGACCATCATCATTATTATCGATCAGCCTATCGATATAAAATGTAGGTCAAGTGATGAAATTTTGAAAAATCGTTCTTAATTGTGATTTTTCTTTAATTTGCAAATGGTCAGGGTAGACAGTGTCTTTTTGTCTGTATAGACTGCACGTCACTGGCGGGCAGTCTTTGGGGACTGCCGATAGAAGTGAAAACTAAGTAACTTGTGAATTGTGTCGAGCTATTAATTTATTATTTTTTAATTTGGTTTGTAAATAAGTTTTAATGACCAAATTGACCAAACCAACAGTCACATACATAGTCCTGACCCCACACTAAAATGGAGTCTTGTGACGTGGGTATCAGGAACTACGAGAGACTTTCGGTCTCACAACACCCAGACCTGAAACAAATATTTGTCGCGGTGCGGGGATCGAACGTGTGGCCTCTCGCTTCACAGCCTGCTGCAGTGCCACGGAGGCTAATGAAAGTAATGTAATGACACCTACCAGCTGCAAGATGGTGAGGTATCTCTTCCACCAGAGATACTTGCTGACTGTAGGCCCGAACACTGACAGGCCATAGTATGTGTACATTAGTACATGGATTCCACTGTTTACCATCGCGGGTAAGAAAGCTGAAACAAAAAAAAATGTTTTTTTATAGCAGAGACTGGCAAACGAGCAGATGCGTCACCTGATGGTAAGGCATATCCATCGCCCATAGACATCCGAGACTCAAAATGAATCATGGGTGCGTTCCCAACCTAAAAGGATGGAATGGAGGGGGAATTGGGCTACCGGAAATCTCACTCACCGAACAAAACACGACAGCGAGCTGCCACTTTACGTCGGTTTTCTGTGAGACAGTGGTATCAAACCGGTCGAGCCGGCCCGTTCGTGCTGTAGACGTAATTGTCTACAGCGTGGCTCTACCACTCAAAGAAATAATGTACATTTAAAATACTGTACTTATAATATTTTACTTAGTTTATATGTCATAATGTATTTGTGTTGTATGTTTGAGTAGAATATAAATGGTTTATTTTTATGGTATATGGTATATTTTAGCTAGATTCCCACAGTGGGGTTTTAAGTCAGGCGGGCAACCGGGTCAAAAATTAATCCTAATCCATTCCGAAATATGCTGGAAGAAGTATGTTGCACAAACCCCACATTGCAGTGGGATAAGGTAACACAACACACAATACAATATGGTTTTAATTGTATTATTTTTCTTTATCAGCTCGTTTATTATTTTCGACCGACTTCCAAAAAGGAGGAGGTCCTCAATTCGTCTGTATTTTTTATGTATGTTACCCGATATCTCCGCCAAATGTGAACTGATTTTCAAAATTCTTTTTGTGTTCGATAGAGCTTATTTCAAGGGTGGTCCCATATAAATTTGGTCACGGTCAGATTTGAAGTTGGTCTGTTAAGTTTTAAACTCGTGGTTATTCAGTTCAGGGTAAACAATGCACACCACACCTTATGTACTAATTGACAAGTTTTAAAAGACAACCAGAGCCGGTAGAAATTGTTTTGTATGTTTCCGTGGCGACTAGATCTGATGATAATTTTCCATCCTGTCCTGACAACCTTATAGACAACGATAGAAAGTCCAAAGTTAGTGTTGATCGTAAAGCGAAAGCCACTCAATATTTTTTTATTGCAATCGAGTGATGAGACGATAAAGCACTGAGTGGCATTGCACGGCGTTCCTCACCCAGAAATACATGTTTGCCTGTCGGCACAAACTACAATACAGGACGCCTTGAAATTTTTTATTTTTTTATCTTCCATTTTCCTTTTCTTTTCGGGAAAATTTAATTACTGTAAACACAGTTAATAATATTTTTCTTTGCTTTTATTTTCTGAGAATCGTTTACAAAATAATTGTCTTACTTCAATATTTTGAGTAAACATCAAAAGAAAATTATGTTTGGACGAAAATAAAATGTAATAGTTGGTATTGTTACTTTGCTTAATATAATTATTAGTAAAATGATAATCAAATCAAATTTATTGATTCCATAAAATGCTATACATTGTTTAGATTCCGTCAACATTTTTCTCTACCACCAGTTCGGAATGCTGGTTCGTCAGAGAAGAACGGCAAGAAACTCTGACGTTGCTCTTTTTGAATAATAACATAACGTAGTTATGTTCTATTTTTGTAACTGCTTATATTAACTGCTAACATAAGTGGAAGAAATGGGGGGAGGCCTTTGCCCAGCAGTGGGATAGTAACGGCTGATAAAAAAAAACATAAACTCACACCTGTAAACCTCGGTCCCCGAAGGGGTAGGCAGAGGTGCACTAGCGAACTAGAACACCCACATTTCCCCGAGCTTAGTTCCGTCCCAGATGTGACAGGGGCGAGCCAAAAATACAAACCAAAAATAGAATCCATTTAAAAATTGGAAACTGAGTTATAATAAAGTAAACCTCCTAATGCTTTCTTATAATAAAACGATAAAAATCACGAGACCATGGACTTCGTAATGGAAAAGTTTGAGGAAGTAGAAAAAACAACTTTATCAAGCATTAAAACAGTAATCTTATCATATTTTTTTCCGCTTACCTAAACATTTTGTTTTAGCTTTTGGCAAAAAATTACATAACATAAGCTCACGCCTGTATCTCCGAAGGGGTAGGCAGAGGCGCACTAGCGAACTAGAACACCCACATTTCGCCGAGCTTAGTTTCGTCCCATATGTGATAGGGGGCGAGCCTCCGGGCTGATATGGAAAAATCCAATATCACTTTGCTTGACCCGGGGATCGAACCCGAGACCTCAGAACCGTAATCGTACCGAAATACCACCACGCCACCGAGGCAGTCAAAAATTACTTTCGCTTATTTGACGTGTACAAATAGCACCAGATAGCTACTGGAAAGGGTGAACGACATAATATTATTGAAGATTGATATCGAAAGAAGAGGTCGTTGTCTTACAGAAAACCGAAGTAAAAAAGCGGCTCAACGTTGCGTTTCTATCGAAAAGGGAGATGTCCGGTGGACCAATTCCTTGCCAGCAGTCCGAGCAGGAAAATTTCTGACAACCGTAAATGTATTTGTGCTCGATGCGCGTCTATGAAATTTGTATGAAATATTAATCAAATGTCATCAGTGCGCAGCGAGTTTACATTTACATTAGTTTTTCGTGCTCGGGCTACTGATCTTTATCCCTAAAACCTTTTAGGTTGGCAACGCACCCATGATTATTTTGGTCTCGGGTATTTAAATTTATGGGCATGTGCAGCGTTTACAAATATCTATTTATTTTAAAATAAGCACAATTTTGTTTCTGTTTAATGATTACTCGATTTCCGCATACATTTGTTTTATGGTTTGCACGGCGTCAATGAATGTATTATCTAAGTTAATATAGATATAATAATTTCTTAGATTTACGCGAATGTTATTCATTAAAATAAAATGGTTTTGTATTTATTTTATTGTTAGTACCGGCGTTTCGAAAGTTTTACAGACTTCGTGGTCACGAGTCGGACTGATATGTCAGTGGCCCGAGTACGAAAAACTAATGTAAATGTAAATGTATTCGAGTTCGCTGCGCACTGATGACGTTTGGTTAATATTTCATACAAATTTCATAGACGCGCATCGAGCTGAAATACATTTACGATTGTCAGAAATTTTCCTGCTTAGGCCGCAGTTGTCCAAAATGTTAATATTACAATCTACCTTCATTTTAAAAATTATATAAAATTTAAAAAGTTGGTTATTTATGGTCCGATCTACGTAGTACGAGCTCACGGCGTCTTGAGGTCTGGCATCTGGTCTTTTGGATTCTGATTTCAATAATATACCTCTAAGTATGATAAAATTAAGACATTAGGGCGACTTGCAGCGCTATTACTAATCTAGAGTTAGACCTAAACTCGATTTATCCTACAGCTCATTCCTATATTTAAATCTAGATTTGGAATAAATCAATTATCTAGCCGTCCTAAGATCGTAAGCTAGTGATTATATTTATTATTGTAAACACTTCAAAAACAATATATGTTTAAAGATACACACTATGGGCCTTACTTAAAAAAGCCTTTTTTGCTGAGCAAATGGTTAAGAATAGCCTGTCACTTTTTTTCTTACGTTGCATTGTTTAAAAACGAAAGGGACAACCTATGGTATGAAGATAAGCAGCGCTTAAATATTTTTATAAGTAAGGGGCTATACATATACATAATACAATATTGCTTTAGCCACACTAGACTGATGTTACAAGACGTATTATCTTGCTCAATACGAGATTCTCGAAATTTCGGAGCGATTCTCGGCATTTGGTTTCAAGATGTATTTGATTAAATAGGAATTGTTCGACATGCGTTATAGGCACATGTTGGGGTTAACATGAAGATGCTAAGGGGACTTGAGTGATATTTTTTATTAAATAAAAAAGTTTGAGACTAACCCCAAAATCGAGCATACACCTCTGACTTTTCTATGTTAATTGTATTTTCTTTGTGACTTATCGCTTGCTATAACAGTGAAGGAAAAAATCGTTAGGGAACCTGTATATCTGAGAATTTCTCCACAAGAATTTCAAAGGTTGACTGCCTCGGTGGAGTGGTGGTATTTCGGTACGACTACGGTTCTGAGGTCTCGGGTTCGATCCCCGGGTCGGGCAAAGTGATGTTGGATTTTTTCCATATCAGCCTGGAGTCTGGAATTTGTGTCCGATATGGCGATAGGCTCGCCCCCTATCACATTTGGGACGGAACTAAGCTCGGCGAAATGTGGGTGTTCTAGTTCGCTAGTGCGCCTCTGCCTACCCCTTCGGGGATACAGGCGTGAGCTTATGTTATGTATAATACAGTAATATTTAACTCTTTTCCTACTGCAATATGGGATCACGAATTTTGTAACGATCGGGTCAGTCCGTGGGGTTTTTAATTATTTATTTATTTATGAGCCTATTTTATCCCACTGCAGAGCAAAGGCCTCCCTTCCTTACTTCCACTGATCCCTATCGAGGGCCTATGAGAGCAATGGAGCGTTGTATACTGGGAGCCAAATTGACAGATCACATAAATAAATATATACACCCAACCGTCATGCACCTATAGCACGAATGGGCCGGCTCGACCGGTTAGATGCCACTGTCTCACAGAAAACCGACGTAAAGTGGCAGCTTGCTGTCGCGTTTCGTTCAGTGAGTGAGATTTCCGGTGGCCCATTTCCCCACTCCCTTTCCCAATCCCCTTCCCTCTGGCAACGCACCCATGATTCTTTTTGTGTCTTGGGTGTCTATGGGTGGTGGAGATCACTTACCATCAGGTGACCCATCTGCTCGTTTGCCAATCTCTGCTATAAAAAAAAAAAAAACCTAGTATCTGTATCGTGGGTGTCAGAGAGTGAGAGATACTTTCGGTCTCACAACACCCAGACTTGAAACAAATATCTGTGGGCCACACAAACATTTGTCTCAATGCAGGAATCGAACCCGTGGCCTCTTGCTTCACAGCCGGCTACTCACCTCCTGCGCCACGGAGGCTGTTATTTGTTTTTAAACTTTTGATTATTTACGACTGACTGCCTGCCTAGCGCGGCTGACGTCAAACCCCTATGGGGTACCTTGGGGGTAGTTTCTCGGGCAAATCAGTTTTACCCAAGCTGGGATTCGAATCCAGGACCTCCCAGTTCACAGACCATATACGCTGCCACTACACCAAGGATCTATTTAGACTAACTCCTAATTGAGTATGAGACTATAATATTGTTTCTAACTTTACAGACATGTAATGCCCACGAATATAACAGCAAACATCCCTTATCAGGGACGTGCATAGGCATTTAGAATAGGATACAACACACTTGTAAACTTCATTATTGTACGACCATTATTATAACTGCTTAGGTAGCGTAATTGTATTGCGTGCTCAATAAGGTCTGGTGTTCGATCCCCGGGTCGGGAAAAGTGATATTGAGTTGTTCTAGTCAGTATCAGACCGGAGTCTGGAATATGTGCCCGATATGGTAATAGGTTCGCCCCTATAACAGGTGGGATGAAATTAACTCGGCTTAATGTGTGTGATCTAGGTCTCTAGTTCATCTCTGCCTACCACTTCGGGGTATAGGTGTGAGTCTATGTATGTATGTAGGTATGTACGTCATTCTCAACATAACCTAACAAAGTATGATTAATTTTTAGCAGTAGAGCCACGCTGTAGACAGTTACGTCTACAGCTCAAATGGGTCGGTCCGACCGGTTTATACCACTGTTTCACAGAAAACATTTTTTATCCGGGCACGGCAATGTGACTACACTGCATCTGGTGGTAAGCGTAGTGAAGTCCAAAAAAACTAGCGACCACTGACAAACAATTGGTTTATGAATGGTTATCAGATTCATGCGGGCCTATTTATGCTTCGTCACACTCCAAATCCGAAGAGGGAAGAAGAAAATCGGGGAGCTGGCGACAAGACAGGCGGATGACCGATTCAGATACTGGGATACCCCCATACCCGTCTCAACCAACTATCAAGTCATGCCGCAAGCCTTCGAGAGAACCGGTAGTACACTGACTGATCCTGGAACGTGAACCACACACGAAGTGTGGGTCACTATGGCAGGTTTTAGCACCATGTGTACGGTGGTCGCCATCCGGTCGGATACGAATATCCTACCACCAGCAAAACTGACGTAAACTGGCAGCTTGATGTCGCGTTTTGTTCGGCAAGTGAGATTTCTGGTGATCCTTTTCCGCGCCTCTTTTCACAATCCCTATTTATCTCCTTTTATGTTGGCAACCCACCCACAATCCTCTTTATGTCTTGCGTGTATATAGGCGGTGGTAATCACATGCCATCTGATAACCCACGTGCCTGTTTGCCAGTATCTGCTATAAATAAAATTATAATGGGCCCGTGTCGATTTAAATATCGAGCGTGACAATATGCAAAATATTTTTTTTAATAGATTGTCAGAGAAGACAGTGTCTGTTTATCTGTATGGTATGCACGCCATTCATATTAAAGTTATGCAAAATCCTTACATACCAAAACATAGTCGGCGGACTATGTTTTGGTCATGTCGGACTATGTTATGTCAGTCTGTATGAACACGATAAACTCTAAAACTACAGAACGGATTTACATACAGTTTTCACCAATGGATGAAGTAGTTTATAAAGTAGGTTTATAAATTATTATTATTATGTGCCCGATATGGCGATGGGCTCGTCCCCTATCACATCTGGGACAGAACTAAGCTCGACGAAATGTGGTTGTTCTAGTTCGCTAGTGCGCCTCTGTCTACTCTTCCAGACACAGGCGTGAGCTTATGTTATGTTATGTTTATAAATGATATCCTGAAAACGCGAGAAACTTACTTTAACGCTGGTGAAGCAGAATAACAATGTTTACACGCAATTACTTAAATCGACTGTATTTGCGAGATATAAAGGGAAGTTCAAGATCGTTCCACACGAGCGGAACCGCGAGCAAAAGCTAATATTTGGAAGAAAATAATGTTTACTCTAGTTTTAAGGGATTCGCCGAATTGAATTATTTCCAGTACACTGAAGCACGCTTTGTTTCGTAACTATTTTCTTAGTGGCTGAGCATCCTAAAGAATGAGCTACTTAATTGTAAGAAATATTTAAACTGTAGCTACTCACAAAATGATCAGAATCTGATTTCAAATTGTATTAAAAATTCAGTATATAATAAATGTTTTTCGTGAGGAGAATCAAACGCTTTTCCCCACGAAAAACTATTATTTAAGATTAATTAAACAATGAATCTAATCCGAGGGCCTTTATCCAAATTTATGTTTCCAATATGAAAAATAAACGTTGATAAATGGGACTACGTACGTAATCTGAATATTGCAGACAAGAATATTGTTCCATATACATTGAGAGTGATTTAAAACACTAAATAGTCAAAAAATAAAAAAGAACCTAATTTTCTTTAGCAATAAAATAAGAACAGAGTTTAGAAAAATCGTTAAGTGACATGTAAATCGCCCAATTTAGAAGATTGGATGTGTAAACGTTAAAAATGTCTTAACTACTGCATAAGTGGTGTTTACATACAACAATTGATCCATAGGTATGACAACAATTTTTTCGTTACAACTTAAAATAATTCAAAGCCACGTAAATTGCTAGTCACCCTATCTTTCAAGTGTATTTGTTATTGACTCTAAACCTGACCTTATTTGAATGCATTGCCCTCACCATCAGGTCATAGATACAAAAACAAATTGATATAGTAAATCACTTACTAGATCCACTGGGTACCCATTTGATGCCGATCCACCAGAATGAGAACATCGTGGAGTGATGGTAGACATGCAGGAATGTTAGCTGTTCATCCTTCTTCCTCAGGATGAAAAAGAACGTGTCGCAAAACTCCAGCAGTTTGGAGAAGTAGTACCACCATACTGCGTCTGCTATCTGCAAAAATAAGCAATTGAAACTGATTATCAATCATCATCATCATCAGCCATAGGACGTCCACTGCTGAACATAGGCCTCCCTCAAAGATTTCCAGATCGACCTGTTGGAAGCGACCTGCATCCAGCGACTTCCTGCGACCTTTATCAGGTCGTCGTATCCATATCTTATTATCTTTATTATCCATAGGCAAACAGATTTGCCAAGTGGGCATTAACAGTGGGGCTTGTTCACAAATTAAAACTTCTCAGCAAACTATGAATAGAGCTATGCTCGGAGTCTCTGCGGGACCGAAAACGTGACGGGGTTATCTGACAAAGAACCAAAGTGGTAGGCAGATCTCAAACGTTATCAAACTGAATAGGTTTCGAACTTGAATCGGCTGGACGTATTATATCAGCATTAGCGGCTGGCGTATTAAGTGGAAATCACGTTTAGGCAAATGTAGGGTAGGACGCCCTATGCCCATGCGGAACGTGGCAGGAAAAGTCTGACATCAAAAAGCTAAGAAGCATGATCAATAGTATGCTTTGGGAAACCCTCAGCATTAAACGAGTGCAGGTAGATAATGGTGCGATTTGCAACAGAACTTACTACATATTGGGTTGACTCAACTGTATCTCGAAATAAGGTCGCGTAAAGAAAGTAACAAAAATGTATTAAACAGATCTTTGGTTATTTATTGGCTATTACCATTAAAGCAGAACAAAGGATTAATGAATAATAGTATATCTTCAGAGTTCCGAATACCGTCATTAAAATAATCAAAAGCCAAAATAGACCCTTTTATAGGTCCGTTATGGCTGCTCCTGAATTTAAGTATTCATAGGAGATAATGACTACTTCAGTTAACGCAGTTGATCCTTCCAATGTTTCTCTATAAATTTTTAATGTTTAACGTTGGTGCTTCTATTTGGTCATTCATATGATTATTTTTCACTGTAATATAACATAAACTCACGCCTGTTTCCCCGAAGGGGTAGGCAAAGGCGCACTAGCCAACTAGTACACCCACATTTCGCCGAGCTTAGTTCCGTCCCAGATGTAATAGGGGGCGAGGCTATCGCCATAACGGGCACAAATTCCCGACTCCGGGCTGATAAGGAAAAATCCAATATCACTTTGCCCGACCCGGGGATCGAACTCGAGACCTCAGGACGGTAGTCGTACCGAAATATAACCACGCCACCGAGGCAGTCTGTAATATGCATTGTACTTTCATCATTAGTAGCATTTACAGCATTTAGGTCGTACTAATTGGCAACCCAATCCCCTTAGGACCCCATTCAAACGCACACAGATATCGGATCATCAGTAACAGTTGAGGTCATTGTATAACTGGAATTGAATGTTAACTCAAATAATCACAACTTTAAAAACTTAACGGACCGACTTCAAATCCTGTCGTAACCAATTACCAATTTATATGGGAACACCCTTGACCTAATAACCTTTATCGAATAAAAAAATAATTTTGAAAATCGGTCCACATTTGGCGGAGATATCGCGTAACATACATAAAAAATAGAGAGGAATTGAGGACCTTCTCGTTTTTGGAAGTCGGTCGATAAATAGCTTCTTCGTGCAATCCATTTATAGTTTTAAAGGAAAACGACGCGCAGCTTCAAAACTTTGTAAGTAAATATGTTGTCAAGTTTGAAATTGTAATGTTAACTTTAGTTCTCGACACAAGGTCTGAGTTCTGAGTATTTGTTTAGGTAGATAATAATTTAAAAGGGAAGTTATTGTTGACAGTTGCCTAAAGAGGCTTCTCTTCTTTGTTTTAAATATTGTCATTGCGATATTCGGAAATAATTAATCAGGTTAAGGGACAAAAATGACACACGTTATCATGACTCTTTGGGTTCATTACCCAACATTACATGTACAGGAATATTGAAGTACAGGGATGATATTGATTATACTAGTTGTTACATACATAAACTCACGCCTGTTTCCCGTTGGGCTAGGCAGAGACTAAGGAGCGCCAATTGCTTCGGTTCAAACACACCTCTTTCGCTTCTTCCACAGTCATCAGTCTTTTCATGCACGCTCGTCGGTTGCGAGAACTCCTTATTTGGCCCTTTTTCAGGAGATCGCCAATTTGGTCCTTAAAGGTACGTCTAGGACGTCTTCGACCGACACTACCATTCATTTCCGCTACATAAATTTCTTTCGTCACTCTGCTTTCATCCATCCTTTCAATGTGGCCAAACCAAAGCCAAACTAGTTGTTACTCATGATGAAAGTCTTTCGTGGAGACAAAAGTAGCCTTTACTTAGAGATACTGGAATAATTTACTTTTTAATAAGGACATTATTTTTAATACTGGTAAACTGAAATCTAAGATATTTTCTTTACACCTGCTCTTATGCCACCTCAATGAAGGATCGGTTCTCTCTCGGTACGCGACATACATATTCAAGTATATTGCAGAAAGGTTATAAAGTTAGTAGTTAGTGATTGCATCAGTGGCGTATTGTATTTCGGTACGACTAACGCCCTGAGGTCTTAGGTGCGATCTCCGGGCCAGGCAAAGTGATACTGAGATTTTCAATTCCTTATCAGCCCGAAGGCTGGAATTTGTGCCCGATATGGCGATAAGTTCGCCCCCTATTACATCTGGGACGGAACTAACCTCGGCGAAATGTGGGTGTTCTAGTTCGCTAGTGCGCTTACCCCTTCGGGGATGCAGGTGCTTATGTTATAAAGCTAGTATTATTTTTTTTATTCATTATATACATTATTATATAATACGTCACTATATCCTAATGACGAAAATCACCGGAAATCCTTTTACCAGCCTTTGTTTAAAAAAAAGATCTTTGTCATTGGTAGAGTCAGGATGTAAACAATGACATCAACACATGAATGGCCCGGGTCGACCGGTTTGATACCTCTGTCGCATAGAAAACGGTTGGCACCTTGCTGTTGCAGTTCGTTCGGTGAGTGAGTAAACTGGTGGCCAAAATTCGCCTCCCTTACCAATTTATCAATCACACACAATTACTTCGAAATCCTGGGTCTATGGACGGTGGATGGATGGATTATCATCAGGTCACCCATCTCCTCGTTTGTCAATGCTATAAAAAAACTCACCTGTAACTCATCAGGATCATATTTCTGTCGACACGGTTCACATATATAACTATAACGAAGTCGGAACGATGCTGTCAGTAGCCTCACTGCTATATATGCGTTTAAGGCAGCCATTGCTAAATTGTAAGGTACTAAGAGCCAGGTCAGTTTGAAAGGAGTCCTGTTCTTCATTATCTTAGGGCCTATCCACACTATGAATAAGTATGCTAATGTGTAGAAGAATGTTGGTAAAGGTGAGTCCACTAGAGGCCATCCTTTTGTTCTGTTATCTGTAACAAAATATTTTTTGTGTATTAAATTCTTGTAAAAATCAGCGATAGCTCAGTTGGGAATGGTACGGACTGCCGAGACGAGTGTCGGAGGTTCTCGCCGATAAACAGTTTTTGTTTGGCGAGTGAAAACTGTATTATAGTTAAGTTAAGATATTAAAGTAAATAAAAAAACGGTTTGGGACCAAAAGAACATACACCTCTGACTTTTTTTATGTTAAGTGTATTTTCATTGTGAATTATCGTTTGCTATAACGGTGAAGGAGAACATCGTCCGGAAACCTGGATACCCGAGAATTCCTTCACAAGAATTTCAAAGATATGTGCAGTCTACCAACCCGCAATAGGCCAGTTGGTAAACAACGGCCTAACCCCTCTCATTAGTAGAGGAAGCCCGTGCCCAATAATATTACAAGACTGATATTATTTTTTTATTTATATAATATATTCTTCCAGCTGCATTTATCCGACTACAACGTAGGATCGTAACCCACTTATTACAGAAAGGATTCGGCTAAGTTTTATGACCACACATAAACATTTGTGCCGGTGCGGGAATCGAACCCACGGCTGTCGCAAAAGTTTTCAAAGCTGATTGTGCATCTAGTTTACAAAAGTTCCTCGTATATTATGTGACTGCCTCGGTGGCGTGGTTGTATTTCGGTACGACTACCGTCCTGAGGTCTCGGGTTCGATCCCCGGGTCGGGTAAAGTGATTTTGGATTTTTTCCATATCAGCCCGGAGTCTGGAATTTGTGCCCGATATGGCGATAGGCTCGCCCCTTATCACATCTGGGACGGAACTAAGCTCGGCGAAATGTGGGTGTTCTAGTTCGCTAGGGCGCCTTTGCCTACCCCTTCGGGGATACAGGCATGAGCTTATGTTATGTTATATTATGTGTAGATAGGCTGGTAAGTACATACGAGAAAGAAGAATATGACAAATTCTTCCTTTTGATATATTTCAACTCTTTTATATTCCAAGGAAAATATAAAGTCGTGCGAAAAATCTGCTGACATCAATCAACGTTCGCCAACGTGATTTGGCTAACATATCTCGACTTTCTTTCATATAACATAACTCTATTTCAATTTCAACCTCAATACGTTAAATATTTATTCTTGCGCATATTTATATTTACTCTTATTTCGAGCTAGAATTGAATTTGACTGAATTGGTTAAAATTTTTGCTTTTATGCCAATATTTTATAAACCTTCAATTTTGTTCTTATAGTTATTTCGCTTCAAACTTCATTTGATTTATATCGCAAATTATAATACTATTGTGGCATAACAAGAGAGTATTTGTGAATACAGAATCTGCAGATTGGTTTCTCGCATGAAAGATTTGTATTTCGTATCTGGGTTATATGACTGAGACGAATCTTTGTGTGAACACGGAGGCTGTGAAATTTATCTATATCAAAAACGCCATCACTCCTCTGGAGTAACTTTTGACACTCGATTTCATATAAATCGAAAAATAATTTATTACTTTTTAATGCAATAATAGCGCTTTGCAACTCGTTTTTGGTGACATTTAAATAACAAAATAAATATAATTTTTCCTATGCCTATAGTGTACATTAATATTTTTAGATACGAGTGAGTAATCGTGATAACTAACCGAAATTGCGTTATAAAGAATAAATAAATAAATAAATAACACCCAACAGTCACATACATAGTCCTGACCCCACACTAAGATCGAGTCTTGTGTTGTGGGTATCAGGAACTACGAGAGACTTTCGGTCTCACAACACCCAGACCCGAAACAAATATCTGTGGGCCTCACAAACATTTGTCTCGGTGCGGGGATCGAACCCGCGGCCTCTCGCTTCACAGCCGGCTACTCGCCCGCTACGCCACGGAGGCTGTCAGTGTTGCGTTGCGTTTAAAAGTAACAAATTATAATTTATCTATTTGAATCCTACAAATCCTACGAAATCGAATGTCAAGGGTAATCCCGCTGGCCTCAGATGCTAAACGTCACCTTCCTGCGAAAACCCTTGTAATTTTATTAAGTTGTCGTGAACTCTCATAAGTACTTAGTAAAGGATAACAAAATTATAAGTCTAATTTATTTAACATCGCGTTTCCACTCCTGTTATAAAATGTTTCCCGGAATAAAAGAAGCCTATGTCACTTGATGTTGGTGTATTTATCTAGTTTTATTCGTGAATTAATTTTCTAAACCGGATCACTGGTTTTGCGATTAAGTTATTACTTACCAACTAACTTTCTGCTCCGCGTTATCCAGCTTAATTCCAGGGTCCGCCTTCTGAGTTAATCGCGTCCACTTCGCTAGGTTTTAAGGATCCTACACAGTATTGATAAAAGATATCTTACCTGACAATGATAAAGTCCAGAGGTAGTAATCGTATGTATCCTTTAATACACTCTGCGTTGAATTCACTAACACGTTCGCCATCTTGTTTTGTCTATGGTATGCAGCTTTTTATTCTGTAACAAAAGAAATATAACTACAGTATTGCCGGATAAAAGGTTTTCAATTTGTTTTGCTTAGAAAAGCAAGCGAGTTGATGGCCGACCTGATGGTAAGTGGTTACTGTCGCCCATGGATATCGATAATGCCTGTTTACCACTTTCTGCTACAGTGGAACGGAATGAGGATTGGAGAGGAGAGGGGATATTAAGGCCTCCGGACATGTCATTTACCGTAGGTACGCAATAGCAAACTGCCAATTCATGTCAGTTTTTTGTGAGATAGTGACAAAAATCCGGTCAAGACACATACACACACACTTACACACCCCCATACCCACCACAACAAATCATCCAGTTATGTCGCAAGCCACTCGAAAAAACCGGATATACACTGACTGATACTGGAATGCGAACCACACAAAGAACGTGAGTCACTATGGCAGGTTTCACACCATGAAGTACGGTGGTCGCCATCCGGGCGGATACGAATATCGACCAACAAAATTGCTATTAATAAGTAAGACGTAGTTTGGCCCAATTTCCCATTGATTTGTTTATAGTTCGATATTATTAAACATGTAAATGTGAAATGCAGGGAAAGCTGCGATATACATTGAATTTCGCTCCCCATTACTGCGAGGCCACGTTCTATTGCAATCACAATAAACTGTTTAAGATATAAGAGTTTCACGCGTTGGAGTTGGCAGCGATATTTATGCACGGCTTATTATATCTAATATTCGATAATGGAGTATGAAATACCATGCTATTGTCGTTCATAAAATACTTTTTAGTTAGTAGTCCTTTCTTTCTTTTTTCTACCTGCCCATATTTTTAGTTAGTAACATAACACAAGCCTGTATCCCCGAAGGGGTAGGCCGTAGCGCCCCAGCGAACCAGAAGTCTAGAACACCTGAGCTTAGTTCCGTCTCAGATGTGATAGGGGGCGAGCCTATCGTCATATCGGGCACAAATTCCAGACTACGGGCTGATATGGAAAAATCCAATATCACAATGCCCGACCCTGGGATCGAACCCGATTAGTTCTAGTTAGTAGTCCATTCTAATTTATTTTGTCGTCTCCTTGGTCTAGTGGCAACATATATGGGTTGTGGACCGGGAGGTACTAGGTTCCCATATCGGGAAAAGCGATTTTTCTAATTTTATTTACTCAGGACTGGATCCCCTACAAAAGGGGTTGTGGTTGACGTCAGGCAAACAGCCGGTCGTAAAAACTAACCCATATCCTTTCTGAACATGCTTGAAAAGTGTTGTGCCGACCCCACAGTAAAGTGGGATAAGGGCAGATAGAAAGAAAGAAGTTACGCGATATCTCCGCTAAATATGGATCGATTTTCACGATTATTTTTGTGTTTTTAATTGATCCACGGGCACCTTGTTTACAGAAATATCACGTCCCCTGATAGTTAACAATAAGTCTCAAAGAGTACGCTAGTCGCCGTCGTGCGTAGTACTCCATTTTAATCCTAGACTCAGAAAGTTCATTCCACCCCATCCATACCTCTGGCTCCATATCCCTTCTTTTGTGTACATAACATAACATAAGCTCACGTCTGTATCCGCGAAGGGGTAGGTAGAGGCGCACTAGCGAACTAGAACACCCACATTTCACCGAGCTTAGTTCCGTCTCAGATGTGATAAGGGGCGAGCCTATCGCCATCTCAGGCACAAATTCCAGACTCCGGACTGATATGGAAAAATCCAATACCACTTTGCCCGACGCGGGGATCGAATCCAAGACCTCAGAACCGTAGTCGTACCGAAATACCACCATGCCACCGAGGCAGTTTTGTGTAAGACAAACAATATTTCCAATTGTAAATAAAGTGAGAGTTCGTCAAACCGTAAATATAACCAACTAAGTCTAGACCACAACAAAAGAGAGTTCATTAACTTTCTTCTGAACAAACAGGCCGACGCGGCGTCATGTTTCATTTAGTAAATAAACACTATGTACAAACTCACATTAATCTAGAATTAGTGATTCAAGAGCACGATTAACTTAATTGACAAATGATTGAAGATAAGTAAAGTGAGTCTGCCACATGACAGTATATTAATTCATGTGATTTCTAGGAATACAGTTAAATGATTAACTGACTGCCTTTGACTGCCTCGGTGGCGTGGTGGTATTTCGGTACGACTACGGTTATGAGGTCTCGGGTTCGATCCCCGGGTCGAGCAAAGTGATATTGGATTTTTCCATATCAGCCCGGAGTCTGGAATTTATGCCCGATATGGCGATACGCTCGTCCCCTATCACATCTGGGACGGAACTAAGCTCGGCGAAATGTGGGTGTTCTAGTTCGCTAGTGCGCCTCTGCCTACCCCTTCGGGGATGCAGGCGTGAGCTTATGAATATAATGTCTAGAATATTCGCAGAGTGTATATTGTAGAGCGTGCTTGGGAAATTGTAATCAATTAACATGAGACTAGTAACAGCTATTAACGTTTTACAACAGAAATAGTTTCTCAACTACGTATAACAATCGCGTATCCCATTTCATTATCTATAACGTGTCCCAAAAATAACACGTGAACTTAAGGAGATGCTGTATTAAAGAGTAATCTACTAGACAAAAGTGATCCACATAAAATAAGACCATTTTATATATATTTTTTATCAAACTAATGCTTGATGAATGATCTCTCATCATAAAACACTAATAAATCTTTATAACTATTGAAAAGTAAGTTTATAATCATATCTATTTTAATATATTTTTTTAATAGATAAAGGGATAAGTTGAGAAAAGTAGAGTTAATACCTTTTTGTCAAAAATAAATTACCGTTTATTGCTATTTAAGTTTTTTTTAACCTAACATAACACATAACATAGGCTCACGGCTGTATCCCCGAAGGGGTAGGCAGAGGCGCCCTAGCGAACTAGAACACCCACATTTCGCCGAGCTTTGTTCCGTCCCAGATGTGATAGGGGGCGAGCCTATCGCCATATCGGGCACAAATTCCAGCTCCGGGCTGATATGGAAAAATCCAATATCACTTTCAACCAAAACCGGTCTTGATGGTATTTTTAGAGGTAATTTTTATGCCTAATAGGGTCAGATTTCGTCTTCCCCTTAATATTGTCGTGCTATTTACAAAACATTATTATTTATAGATTTGCTTTGATCACTGCTCTCTCCACGTGTAAATATTCTCAATCATATTGTGTAGATAAGAATGGTTTATCTCAAAATTCATTTCTCATATTTATCCCGTTGAAATAGATAATTTCAAAATTGATGTCAAGCAGTTTTTGTGTGGGAGTAGGAGCAACACACTTTCATACAACGTGTTAATAATTTTGTTTATGTCTCAGTAAAACAGAGATAGATTTGTAAGTGAATAACAGTGATAATTTCTTAGGTTTACGCGAATGTTATACATTGAAATAAAATTAGTTTTTAACGAAATGTTAGAGTTAACATTTTGAACAACTGACTCCTCAGTCCGAACGTGACTACGAAGGCTGTAAAGCTTTCGAAACGTCGGGAATAAAATTAAAAAACGCGATATTAACATAACACATAACATAAGCTCACGCCTGTATCCCCGAAGGGGTAGGCAGAGGCGCACCAGCGAACTAGAACTCCCACATTTCGCCGAGCTTAGTTCCATCCCAGATGTGATAGGGGGCGAGCCTATTGCCATATCGGGCACAAATTTCAGACTCCGGACTGATATGGAAAAATCCAATATCACTTTGCCCGACCCGGGGATCGAACCCGAGACCTCAGAAGTCAGAACTGTAGTCGTACCGAAATACCACCACGCCACCGAGGCAGTCAAAACGCGATATTAATCCTTAAAAAATAGTTTTATTGAAATGAATAACAGTAGTCAACGAGCAGGCGACGAGTCGTCCACTCTACATCGATTTTGCTAGTTGTCATGCCGCAAGCACATTGCCAGCGCGCGGGATAGCTTTCTTTAATAATTTAACTCGGAATGAATGAAAAGCTTTTATTACGCATTCTGAAAGTCTCAGAATTGTCATAAGATCCCGTATCCGCGTCTTTCACGTATGTTAACCTACTGAGTAATGTTATCCATCACAATTACAAGAGGTATGCTGTATACACGCAGGCTCACTCTCAGGAGATAAATGATGCTTCATCAATCACTTCCAATGTTTGGGAAGGCAGCGGCTGTTGGTAACATATAACAGAAGTGCTTGATTATATTTCACCAACATATAGTATTAATCATTAGGGGCTGTGGATCGGGAGGTCCTGGGTTCGATTCCCAGATCGGGCAAAGCAAATTTTCTAATTTAATTTGTCCGGGACTGGATCCCTATAGGGGGTTGACGTCAGGCAGGCGGCCGGTTGTAAAAACTAAGCCGGCTACTCACCCGCTGCGCCAGAGAGGCAACACCATGTATATCTTAATTAACAAAACAAATACTTCAAATAAACGTCACTTGACATGAATTGCAGGCGGACGTCCATTGTAACAGCAGATCATCTGGTCACTGGTCAGAGGAGAAAGTGAAATCATGAGATGGATGTGCAAACCTGTGTGTTAGACAGGGACGGCAATAGCACTCCGAACCACGGACCGTTTCATCGAGAGGTGTTCCGTGTTAAGTAATACTTCAGTTTATGTAACATGCTTTTATTAAGTAGAGATGAATGTAATTTGGGTCTCGTAACACTTTATTGAAAGTGTTTTGTTAGTTCATTTATGGTATTTTACGCTTCCATTCAATGAAATGTAAAAAAAATGGGTTCTCAAATCATTCTCAATTTTTGACAGTCCGTGACGCAGCGGGCGAGTAACTGGCTGTGAAGTGAAAGGCAGCGGATTCAATTCTCGTACCGAGACAAATGTTTGTGAGACCGAAAGTCTCTCGTAGTTTCTGATACCTTCCATGCAGGTTGAGTCAGTACCCTAATGTGGAGTCAGGAATGTGTTATTTGTGTATTTATTTATTTATCTTGGTCGCCTCCTTGGTCTAATGACAGTATGTAGGCTGTGGACCGGTAGGTCTTGGGTTCGATTCCCAGGTCAGGCAAAGCAAATTTTCTAATTTAATTTGCCTAGGACTGGAGCCCTATAGGGGGTTGACGTCAGGCAGACGGCCGGTCGTAAAAACTAAGCCAAATCCTCTCTGCAACATGCTTAAAAAAGTGTTTTGCGCCAATCCCACACTAAATTGGGATAAGGGCAGGTAGAAAGAAAGAATTTATTTATCTTCATAATCAAGTACTGCTTTCGATAGCTTTTAAAAGAAGCAGCAATATCTCAGTTGCGAGTGGTACTGACTACTGAGACGAGTTCCGGAGGTTCGAGACCTACCCCGAAAAAGGTCTTGCACTTTCCTTTTAATTGCGGATTCTTTATGAATTATCGCTTTTTATAGCCAAGGAAATATCGTGAAGAAACCTGCATCTCTGAAAATTTTGAAGATATTTATTTATATTTTTTGAGCCCTGTAATATTACTGTCCCACTTCTGGGCAAGGGCCTCCTCTACTAATGAAAGACTTTAGTCTACCACGCTGGCCTAATACGGGTTGGGAGACTTCACATTCGAAATTCTTGTGGAGAAATTCTCGGGTATGCAGGTTTCCTCACGATGTTTTCATTCACGGTTATAGCAAGCGATTATTCATAAGGAAAACATACTTAACACTTAAAAGTCACAGGTGTATACTCCATAGGACATTGCTCTCGAACCTCTGACACTCTTCGGCAATCCGTAATATTCCCGAATGAGCTATCGTTGGTTTTAATATGTTTTTATTAGCCGAAATATTACTCACAACGGACATGAATGGATTTAAGCATCACAATACACGAACCTTTTATGAAACACGAATTAAAATCTGTTAATCCTGGCTTTGAAATATTTTCAATCTGGAATTTCGTTACGGTATTTAGATCATGTCCAAATATAATCCGTACAATAATAGCTTTATGAAATTTTTGCCACAATGGGACTGTTTTAACAAAAGAAAATGGATCTTAGTGGTACTTGTCGAATGCCGAATTTATATAGAAAAACTTTTAAAAGAGAGTTAGACAAAATTGCATGGAGCTTGATTCTTAGAATAATATATAAATTCACGCCTATATCCCCAAAGGCGTAAGCAGAGATGAACCAGAACACCCATTCCCGAGCCCATTTTCGTCCCAGATGTGATCCTAAAACCTCAAAATTCATGGCTCCGTAAACTGTTTATTACTACAACTGGTGTAAGTAAGGTTATGACAGTTTTCCCCAAAATATAGTCGTAAAAAATTATAGTCTGAACCAAGTTTATCTGACGTAAAAATATAGCGTTAGTTCGGGGATGTGATAATTCATGCCCAAAATATCCATCACGTCGGAGATTGTAAACATGAATAATTAATTCAAAAGGTTGCATGACTTACAAATTGTTGAGAGGGTCCAAGGGACAAATGACGATACTTTTGGAGTTTAAGCTAACATTGTTTATCCCAGGCCATGTACAACATGTAAAATGTGTAGTAATAACTTTAAGGGGTATACATACCTGATAATCGTTTATGGACTTTTAACTGACTTCAAAAAGGAGGTTATCAATTCGACCCGTATGTATGTAATATTAATATTCAGTCGCCTCCTTGGTCTAGTGGCAGCATATATGTTCTGTGGACCGGGAGGTCCTGGGTTCGATTCTCAGGTCGGGCAAAGGAAATTTCCTAATTTAATGTGCCTGGGACTAGATCCCTCATAGGGGGTTCACGTCAGGCAGGCGATCGGTCGTAAACACTAAGCCAAATCCTCTCTGCAACATGATTGAAAAAGTGTGTTGCGCCGACCCCACATTAAGGTGGGATAAGGGCAGGTAGAAAGAAAAATTGGCAAATGAGTAAGTAAGTGGGTCACCTGATGGTAAGGGATCTCCACCGCCCATAGACGCCCAAGAGACTAAAATAATCAAGGGTGGCATCTAAAGGAAGGGAAATAAGGATCAAGTAAGGGAGGGGGGGAATTGGGCAACCGGAAAAACGTTGTTGACTTCTTTTTGTTATAATTTTTTTGCATTATTTGCCCTCATATAAATAGCATCCAAACCAAACACAGGAAAATACCGAATTTTAATAACATGTTTATTTCATACTACTTCGGTGGCGTGGTGGTTTGCGTGCGCGATTGGTGGTACGACTACCCTACCTGTCTCAGGTTCAATCCCCGGGCCGGGAAAAATTATATTGTTTTTTTTTTCAATGAATATTGATAATTCCCGGAGTCTGTTTGTGCTTGATATGGCGATAGGCTCGCCCCCTAACTAAGCTCGGCGAAATGTGCGTTTTCTAGTTAGCGAGTGCGCTTTTGCCTACCCCTTCGGAGATAAAGGCGTAAGCTTAAATTATGTAGCAATTCTTTTTTGTATTATTTGCGATCACATAAAAAATAATACACAAAATCAAACAGGAAACTACCAAATTTTAAAAACTTGTTCTTTTATTAAACACAACACTAATAACATGTTTATCATTTTATTGGCCTTAGTGACGCAGCGGACGAGTAGCCGGCTGTGAAGCAACAGGCCGCGGGTTCGATCCCCGCCTCGAGACAAATGTTTGTATGGCCCAGATATTTGTTTCGGGTCTGGGTGTTGTGAGACCAAAAGTCTCTCGTAGTTCTTGATACCCACGAAACAAGACTCGATCTTAGCGTGGGGTCAGGACTATGTATGTGATTGTTGGGTGTTATTTATTATATTATTATTTATTAAATATATGGAAAATGGTATTCTCTAAGAGCCAACAACGTTGAACGCTCCGTCGATCTCAACGATGTGCGCTGCGGGAGCTCGTCGTCGATCGCAACCTTGTGGCGTTGCTTAGAGATGGTAAGTGGTTATCATCGCCTCTGGACGTCAGCACTACCACTTCTTATTTTGTTCTCAGCGTTTTTCACACCCTGTATTGTTTGGAAATTCAGTTGCGACGGTGACTCCAACGTAGTCGCCTCCTTGGTTTAGTGTTAGCATTTATGGCCTATGGACTGGGAGGTCCTGGGTTCGATTCGCAGGTCGGGGAAAGCGATTTTTCTAATTTGATTTGCCCGAGACAGGATTCCTCAGTGGGAGTTGACGTCAGGCAGTCGGTTGTAAAAACTAAGCCAAATCCTTAATACTAACTTTATAACATAAGCACCTGCATCTCCGAAGGGGTAGGCAGAGTCGCACTAGCGAATTAGTACACCCACATTTCGCCGAGCTTAGTTCCGCCCCAGATGTGACAGGGGGCGAGCCTATCGCCATATCGGGCACAAATTTCTTTATGCAACTTGCTTAAAAAAGTGTGTTGCGCCGACCCCACCTTCAAGTGGGATAAGGGCAGATAGAAATCTGACCACTTTGCAATAAAAAAAAGTCTGGGGGTTACCACCACCTCTTATAGCAGTATTATTATGATCTTACTTGTACCGATTCCCATACACAACAAACGAAGAACTATTATAATAATACTGCTATAAGACGTGGTGGTAATCCTTCTGTTCCACAGCTTACTTTTATCGTAATTTCAGCTGTGTCATCATTTTTCCTTGGCCCCGATCTTCCGGGGCCCGAGAATTTTATTTGCATTCATATTTGCATAAATATGTAATTGTAATAGACGTATATAAATGGTAATATTGTATTTTAATCAATTGGGGCGCCATTACGTCTGCTTTAATTAAGAAATTAAAATATTTGTTAGTATTGTTAAATGATTTTGTATAACTACGAGTATATCGGACGATGATATCCAAATAACTGAGTGCCTCGGTGGCGTAGTTGTATTTCGGTATGCTTACCGTCCCGAGGTCTCAAAACCTCAGAACCGTAGTCGTACCGAAATACCATCACGCCACCAAGGCAGTAAATACTTAAGAACCGGCTGCAATACGTCATAATAACAAAAATTTTTACTCTCTTTGGAGTCGGTGCTGGGGACGATGCTAATCGAATTAAAATGCATCGATATCGTATTATTGATTTTTGGTTTATTTTTTATTGAACTTTATTTTAATAACACAATAAAATGAGCGCTGTGTTATTACTGTCCTACTGTTGGGCACGGGCCTCCTCTACTAATAAGAGGAGTTAGGCTTTATACTACTACGCTTGCCTAAAGCGGGTTGGTAGACCACGATACAGGTTATACCTAGTGTGGGGTCAGGACTAGGTATGTGACTGTTGGGTGTATTTATTATCCGTATATTTAATTTCCAGATCGACCTGTTGGAAGCGGCCTGCATCCAGCGACTTCCTGCGACCTTTATCAGGTCGTCGGTCTTTGGGGGAGGCCTATGTTCAGCAGTGGACGTCCTATGGCTGATGATGATGATGATATTTAATTGAGATATGAGGGAAACCAGACAAAGTGAAATGCCTTTACATGTGTACAACATTTAAAGTTACGATATAGAGCAAGTTAGGTACAGATTAAGTAAGAGATTGTACAATCAAACAAAACAACATAATTATGTTCATCAACTTAATTCTTATTACAATACAACTTATAATAAAAATCTATTGAGCGAACTTCGACTAAGTCCAAGTCAAAGAAACGAACTCAGTGACGATTTTGACTTAGTCCGAGTCATTTTTTACAAAAAAATCTTTGCTTATTCTGTCAGTCTGTGTTTCTTGTAAAAAATTACTCGGACTAAGTCAAAGTTCGATTTAACAATAACAAATCCTCATTTAGTTCGTTACTTTGACCTGGACTTAGTTGAAGTTCGCTATATTTATTTATTTATTTATTTAAACTTTATATATAAACATGTATAAAGGTGGACTTAATGTCAAAGGCATTTTCTAACAGTCTACCTGAGGGTGGTGCAGAGATAAAACGATGTGGGTGTATATATAAAATATAAATAGAGGTAAATAAATAAGACGGAAGCTGAAAATAATACAGCCATACATACTTCAATATAATAAAATACATAAATAAATATGTCGTAAAATATAACACTTTATAAACTAAATATAAATACAAATAAAATATACATACATAAATAAATAATGCAAATCGATTAAAATAGAGATCCTGATACGCTATCAGCCAAGAGCTTTCGTACTTTGAACTTAAAACTGACCTTGCTGGTGGACGCCCTGACATCGAGTGGGAGCGCATTCCACAGAAGTATAGATTGCACTGTAAATGCAGAGTGAACGAAATCGGAGCTGTGAGAAGGAGATTGGAGAAGAAGGCTGTTTGAGGAGCGAAGATTTCTTACATGGCTAGATCCTAAGTAGTGAAAGTTGTTTTTTAAGTAAGAAGGGGCATTAGAAGAAGAGCTTTGCAGCCTTCGTGGTCACGGGTCAGACTCAGTCTGTGACCACGAAGGCTGCAAAGCTTTCGAAACGTCGGGCATAAAAATTAAAACTAAATCGTGATATAATCCGTAAAAATAGTTTAATTTAAATGAATAACATTCACGAATTGATAATGAAACGAAATTAAACGCATAACTTACTTTTTTGAAGTCGGTTAAAAGTAGAAAGTACTGTTAGAGAAATTCCACCCCTAGCATTATGCACTCTCTCTATTCACGTATTTATGATATGTTAATATTCCCCAGACAATACAGCCGTTGAGATACTGACGCGTGTGTGATTAATGCATTCACTTGTACTTGCTATGCAGAGGAAACTTTGTAACTCAAAGCCTGTATGGACTTTATAGCATAACACATAACATAAGCTCACGCCTGTATCCCCGAAGGGGTAGGCAGAGGCGCACTAGCGAACTAGAACACCCACATTTCGCCGAGCTTAGTTCAGTCCCAGATGTGATAGGGGGCGAGTCTATCGCCATATCGGGCACAAATTCCAGACTCCGGGCTGATATGGAAAAATCCAATATCACTTTGCCCGACCCGGGGATTGAACCCGAGACCTCAGAACCGTAGTCGTACCGAAATACCACCACGCCACCGAGGCAGGACTCTATAGTATGTAAGAAATTATGATCTGGCGGTAATAAACCAATATAGAGGTAATTGGGTACTTCACTATGTTTTTTAAAGTATACAGGGCTATTTATTACGTTATCCTAAACATGTGAAAAAATATTTCGTAATTTATTTCATATGGTTAGTCAAAAAGAGCAAAACATATGTATAATTTAGTTTGCCGCTAAAACGCTATCTGTTAACTGAACATACAGGTGACGTCATTGTTCCTTACCATAGATACAAAATCGCTCATTAAAAATATATTGCGGAAATAACATTTATGATTTCAAACTAAAAAAACGGGTCAGATATTTCGACGATCAGATATTGATTGTCGATCACATCCACATTGAAATTAGGTTGAGCTTTAAATACATATAAAAAAAATTAAAAAAAAATACCATTAATACCATTTTAATTATGATAGAGAAATAGTTCTTAGTTAGTTTCTTTCTTGTTCAGTATGACAGCGGCACAATCTTTTGCTCAATCCCTTTTCCCTCCCCTTCCATTTCATCCCATTGGCAACGCTCTCATGATTCTTTTGTGTTTGGGTGTCTATGGGCGGTAGAGATCACATACCATCAGGTGACCCACCTGTTCGTTTGCCAGTCACTGCTATAAAAAAAGTAGTCGAAACTTACCCTACTGGCTTATTGTGTTAAAAAAAACCGCTTTGTCCGATCTGGGAATCGAACCCAAAACCTCCTGGTCCACAGCCTATAACTACTGCCGTCTGCCACACTAGACCAAAGACGCAAAGACTTGTACTCGTATGAATTTCAAGTTAAATATGAATTGTTTAAGATAATTAATTTTGACTTACTTATAAGTCGACCGTGACCTAAATCAGAATATACCTCTAGGATACATATTACCATAGAGAAAGAATTTTCACGTGAGAGGAATCACAATTATAAGCTACTATAATAAAATAAGATGCGGAATGATACAGCTTTTGAATAATTCTATAGAGGTTCGCTAATCGATATATTTTCATTGAATTCATTATATTTTTAATCGGTAAACGGTTTCACGATGGAGGATGCTCAATACCGGGCGAAGTGGAAGCGTTTAAGTAGGAAGGTGGACCTCAGAAGGTTGGGATAAAACCAGGCAGAAAGAAAAAACGGTAACTGAATTAATAACGATCCTATATGATACCTGACGCCCTGTGGTTGATGATGATGATAATGACACCTAGACGTCGACTGGGGGAAGGCCTCCGAACTCGGCATGATCATGTATCTCCATATCACAGTCTCCATGGCGTAGCAGGCGAGTAGCCGGCTGTGAAGCGGGAGGCCGCGATTTCTTTTCCCGCATCGATACAAATGTTTATATGGCCCACAGATATTTGTTTCGGGTCTGGGTGTTGTGAGACTGAAAGTTTCTCGTAGTTCCTGATACCCACGACACAAGATTCGATCTTAGTGTGGGGTAAGGACTATGTATGTGAAAATAAATGATGTCTCGAATTACGAAACTAAAACCGAAACTTCGAAGCGTCTACTCCCCTATTAGATTATTAGACACTATATGAAAATAATTTATTTTCGCCTCCTTGGTCTAGTGGTAGCATATATGGGCTGTGTACCGGGAGGTCGAGGGTTCGATTCCCAGGTCGGGAAAAACGAATTTTCGAATTTAATTTGCCCGGGACTGGATATTAAATATAATTCAGATAATATAGACGGGGTTGACGTCAGGCAGGCAGCCAGTCGTAAAAACTTAACCAAATCCTTTCTGCAACATTCTTGAAAAAGTGTGTTGCGCTGACTTCACATTAAGGTGGGATAAGGGCAGGTAGAAAGAATTGCTTGGCCTAAATTTTCAAACCAAGATCATGTTTCACTAATTACCATTTACGGTTGATTTACAGAAGGTAATTAAAAATATATAAATGTGAGAGATTATGATTGGAATATGACTAATGGGACTTTAAATCGAAAGCGGTCATTACCTCACGCTCAACGCATGATACTTTGTGACTTATATTGCAAAATATCAAGTAACTTTCGCTTTTCCATACGTAACGTTAACTGAACTTTTATACATAAGGTTTCATTTAAAGAAGGATGTACATCATAGCCCGAGGAAGAACCAACTTAAAGAAGTTAATTTCAAAGTGCACTAGAGAGAGAGGTATAAAATAAAAAATAAAAAATGTTTATTGGTCACGTAGGCACATCAAATGCACTTATGACAGGTCACAACAAGGTCTAGATACATTTATATAATAATAATCAAGGTACAACACTATCAATTTAGAAAACAAGCAGGCAGGTAGGTATGGACACAAAACAAGGATGGGGCTTAGATAAATGGTTGTGATTTGTAGGAAAGGGAACCAACGGGATATGGCAGGAATGCTAGCAGGGAATTGACGGGCATGCTTTTGAACGGTAAATAAAGTTAAATCCCTTTACTTACTTACTGCGACATTATGAATACCTTAATGGCGTTATTGTGTACGCACGCGGTACGTTTATCATACAGCAGGTCGATTCTCTAAGAATTTGTAAAAACAACGTTGCGGCATCGTTGCGGCAACGATGTTTTCATTTTTGAATTCAGCAAGGTATAAAGCACACGCATTAGCGCTATGCGTGATGACGGCGCTTATGCGAACTAGCTCTCTCGAGCGAGGCGTTTGACATAAATGTATGAAAAATGGTATTCTCTAAGACCCAAAAACGTTGAACGCTCAGTCGATCTCAACGATGTGCGCTGCGGGAGCTCGTCGTCAATCGCAACGTTGTGGCGTTTCTTAGAGAATCGACCTGCTGAGGTCTAAGATTCGATTCCCGGGGCGAGTAAAATGAAATTAGTTTTCTGCTCAGTATCAGATCGGAGTCTGGAATTTATGCACAATGTGGTAATAAGATGGCCACTATCACATCGGCAACAGAAATAGCCTCCTCGAAATTTAGTACGCTTCTGCGGACCACTTCAAGATGCGGGCGTAAAGTTTTATTCCACAAATCACTATTTCACAGCCTCCGTGGCGAAGCGGGCGAATAGCCGGCTGTAAAGCGAGAGACCGCGGGTTCGATCCCCACACCGAGACAAATGTTTGTATGGCCCAGATATTTGTTTCGGGTCTGGGTGTTGTGAGACCGAAAGTCTCTCGTAGTTCCTGATACCCACGACACAAGACTCGATCTTAGTGTGGGGTCACGACTATTTATGTGACTGTTGGGTGTTGTTTATTAAAAAAATCGAAGCAAAACAAACTTAACCTGTTATTCACTATTGACCATGATCTTGAATTTTCGAGTTCATTGAATCAAAACAACATCTACAATAATACAGCTTCTGCACATTTTGAGTTGCAAAGTCATACTGTAGACAATTGTCTACATTACGAGTATACCGGTTTGATACGACTGTCAGAATACCCACGTGGAGTGCAAGTTTATTGCTTCGTTTCATTCAGAGCTATTTCTGAAGGCTTTAATCATCCTTCCCTTAACAATTCCTATTCCATTTGCGTTTAGTAATGGAATTAGCATTCATTTTGGTATCGTGGATCTCTTTAGACAGTATGGATCATTTACAATCAAGTTACCAGTTTCTCGTGTAAAAAACCTTTGCTTGTAACTCTCTTTCTTTCTGTCTGGCGTTATCCCGGCCTTCTGCCAGGGTCCGCCTTCCTACTTAAATGCTTCCACTTCGCCCGGTATTGAGCATCCTCAGTGATGAGGCCATTGGCTCTCATATCCTCCTCCAAAACGTCCAGCCAGCGCTTTTTGGGCCGTCCACGGGAACGCAACCCTGGTACGATCTGGGCCGACACATGCGACCGACGTATTCCTGTGGTTTCCGCGTGTCCATACCATCTTAAGCGACATTCCTGCAATTTATCTGCCACGTCACGGACGCCAAGACTTGCTTGACTTTGCTTGTAACTCTAATTTTACATTTTTCCAACCGATTTTAAAATAGAAGAAGGTCCTCAATTCGTCTGTATTTTTATGTACTAACTATAGAGGCTATCAAGCAAGTTTCCATATAAAGAAATTGATTTCAAACTTCAGTACCATCAACTAATTATTACAATGCGAGGGCGATTATTACAATTTACACTCTACAATATTTTGTGAATGGTTAAGAATCACGTAAGATAATATTATTCCTTCAATATTATTTCGCTGGCCGACCTGGCGCGCGTATATTTCAAATAAACTGAGCGACTTATGACCACTAGGTCACAACTTTTGGATCACAAGTTTTATGCTGTTGTCCCGTCTATTTTGGTTGTAATGCGATATCTCCGACAAATGTAAACTGATTTTCAAGATTGTTTTGTGTTCGATAGAGCTTATTCCAAGGGTGGTCCCATATAAATTTGGTCATGTTCGGATAAGTTTTGAAGTCGGTCCTTTCAGTTTTAAACTTTCAAATAAGTATCCTTTTTAAGCTGTCCGAGTAATTGCAAAATCAATCTGAAATGTCATCCTTTAGCAAATTAATACAGGGTAGAAATAATTAATTTCAAAATTAATTTTACTTGTTTTCGTAATAAGGTCTACCTGTTTAATTTTAATTGAAGGAAACTTAGATGCCTAATGTTTGATCATTTTTTATTCATATTTTAAGGGTCGATGTACAAATAACTTTATTCCGACGCATTTTGTTGCTTTTAAACGTTCTGTTTGTCACAATTATTCTGCAAATTCAAATGCTTGTGTGACTAACAATTTGTTTCGGATCTGGGTGTTGTCAGACCGAAAGTCTGTCATAGTTTCTGATACCCACGGGCCACGATACAGGTTATACCTTGTGTTGGGTCAGGAGTATGATTGAAACTGTTAGATGTATTTATTTATTTAAATAAAAGTTTTGAAAAATCGACCCTAAACAAAGCCAATTTCCCTAAGCTCGTTTGAGTTATAGTTCAGCTGGTATTGTCGGGAAGCTAATAGCTTCTTGAACTCAAGTGAGATTTACGGACCGACTTCAAATCTGACCATGACCAACTTTATATGGGATCACCCTTGAAATAAGCTCTATCGAACATAACAAGAATTGTGAAAACCGGTCCAAATTTGGCGGAGATGTCACGTAACATACATAAAAATTCTTTAGACGAATTGAGGACCGTCTCCTTTTTTGAAGTCGGTCCAAACGACTCCCTTCGGTTAGGTTAGCTCGTTAAAAAAAAAGTTAGCTCGTGTGGACTGCGCTTAAAGCCGGGCGTAGGCAAACGCTAAGAGTGAGCTGTAGGAAAAATCGAGATAAGGTGTAACTCCAGATTAGTAATCGCGCTGCAAGTCACCCTAACTTAGCTTGACCTGCATAATGAACGTTCTAACCAGTTTTATCCGCATCATTAAAATAAAAAAAATAAATTGCAATTTATTTTCAAATAAACGAACAAGGTTCTCAGGTCAGTTTTTGTTGTTTAATTACAATTTTTTTTCATTTATATTATTAACAGAATGAGTAAATATAAAAAGACCTAGAGTGCTGATAATAAAATTATATGTCCTACCTTATCCTCAGTGCCAGATCTAGGGTGCACGTGCCCCGGGCGGCAGGATTTGGGAGACGGCAAATTGGAGGCTTTGAAAAAACCTAGATCCGGTACTGACGCCACGCCTGAATCCCCGAAGGGGTAAGCAGAGGTGCACTAGCGAACTAGAACACGTACATTTCGCGGAGCTTAGTTCCATCCCAGATGTAACAGGGGCGAGCCTATCGCCATATCGGGCACAAATGCAGACTCTGGGCTGATATGAAAAAATACAATATCACTTTTTCCGACCCGGGGATCGAACCCGAGACCTCAGGACGGTAGTCGTACCGAAATAAAACCACGCCAGCGAGGCAGTGAGTGTTTGAAAATAATTATTTTCTTGTTTTTAATAATTTAAGTTTTTAAGTTTTTAATAATTTTATATTCTACATACTACAAAACGCTTGGCATGTAAAAACTCACTACGTTTTAAAAGCGCCGGCGTTTGAATAACAATAGTAGAACTCATATTATTATGTTCCATTGCAACGCTTTTTAATGCGCGTTGAAAAAGCTCTTGTGCGAATGAGAGCTAAATGATCATTGTAAAGCATTTTAAAGCCTATTAAATTATGTTTTAATGTCAAATTAACTCTCTTGAAATGTATGCATTTAATTGTTTTTAAATTCTATAAACAGCTTAATAGTTTAATAGCGTTTTATTAATAACGATATCCTAGCTTCAATTAACAATGTTTTTTTTATAAAATAATAATAAAATCTACAATATATTTGTTGATAGCCTCCGTGGCTCAGCGGGCAGCCGGCTGTAAAATGAGAGGCCGCAGGTTCGAACCCCACACCAAGACAAATGTTTTCGAGTCTGGGTGTTGAGTCCGAAAGTCTCTCCTGATCCACGATATAAGACCAGTGTCTTACTGTGGTATCAGGACTCAGGACAGTATGATTATTGGATGTTATTTATTAGTATTTTATCGATTCACAAAAACTTATTTTTAATAATATAAAAATCTGTATTAATTATAACTTACCAATAATCGATTTAAAATCACAACACACACTTTTCAGTAACACTTCAGGTGCGCGCGCTGTACTGAATGAGAACGCAACGAGACTGCGCACGCGCACGCCGCCAGCACTGACGTCGCGTCGCTGCCTGACGCCTTCACCCGCACTCTTCGGAGAAACGCTTGCGCCTCTATTGTTATATAATTCTTGCATAACTTGTACATTGAATTTTTTTGGAAGTGTTTGTGTGTTACCGGGGATTTTATTGACCGGGTCAAACTTACCAGGGTTTGCGGCTTCTCTTAATAAATAATAAATAAATAACACCCAACAGTCACATACATAGTCCTGACCCCACACTAAGATCGTGTCTTGTGTCGTGGGTATCAGGAACTACGAGAGACTTTTGGTCTCACAACACCCAGACCCGAAACAAATATCTGTAGACCATACAAAAATTTGTCTCGGTGCAGGGAGCGAATCCGCGGCCTCTCGCTTCACAGCCAGATACTCGCCCGCTGGGCCACGGAGGCTGTCCAAAGTGAGAAAGGAGTGCTCTTCGATCGAAGTTATCCGGGACAATATGCGCAAAGTAAAAACAGTTCAGAGATTTTTTTTTCTATATATGTAAACGTCGGTTTAGAAGATGTTGAATTTTAATTTTAGAATTTTGTTTTTTATTAATGAAAGAAATGTTTTCTTTAATGGTCGTTTGTTTACCGAAAATAAATAAAACTAAATAAATAAATAAAATAAAAAAAACCAAATGACGAACTTATGGGTCTTATGGACCTTACTTATAAAAACAGTTTAGCTGAGCAAATGGTAAAGAATAGTGTGTCCCTTTTATTTTCAAACAATTTGACACAAGGAAAAAGTGACAGACTATTCTTAACCATTTGCTTAACTATACTGTTTTTATAAGTAAGGTCCTTTTAATCGTGTTATTATTTTCAGTCCTCACTTACCCACTTGTGTGTATAACCTATCCACATCTCTCAGAAAAGTAACATAATTCAAGCATAGCGTAAAATAGGGAAATATTTTTGAAATAAGTTCCTTCTAGAGACTAGCATTTAGACGAAATAATTTCTCGAAAAGGATAACTCCCGAAGGGGCCAAGAGAGCTAAGAAAACATCGGTCAGCATCACTTACTTATTCTTTACGCTGAAGTTAGAGAAGTCGCGAAAGATTTATAAAGTTCATTAGTTGGTCGCAAAGAATGTTAAAAGTCAGACCGCGGTGACGAAAACTTTGAAAAACATTGATGTAAAATCTCACGACGTGCGATGCGGGAAATGCCTCCTAATATCGATTAATTAGTCCCAAATCTTTTATTACTGCAAAAAATTATAGACTTTAAATCGCCTTTTTATTTATTTATTAGCCATTTATTCACAGTAACATGTATCAATGTACAAAAATCAGTTGATTACAATTTCAGTTAGATTTTCTGTTTTCCGCATATTGCACAGTAATTACACTGGCTACAACTTTGCTACTACATTGCACACTGTTTTTTGTAGTAGAAATAAACAAATAACACCTCGTCCACGTCCTGACCCCACACTAAGATCGAGTCTTGTGTCGTGGGTATCAGGAACTACGAGAGACTTTTGGTCTCACAACACCCAGACCCGAAACTAATATCTGTAGGCCATACAAACATTTGTCTCGGTGCGGGGATCGAACCCGTGGTCTCTCGCTTCGCAGCCGACTACTCGCCTGCCGCGGTTCCATTCCAGTACCTACTACTACAACAGCAGTGAAATTTGAGAAAGAATTTCTTCACAAGAATTTCGAAGGTATCTGAAGTCTACCCGCATTCGACTAGCATGGTAGACTAAGGCCTAACTCTCTCTCTATTATTAGTAAAGGAGGGCCGTACCCCGCAGTGGGACAGTAATAATACAGGGCTAATCATCATCATCAGCCATTGGGCAAGCAAGCGCAGCGTAGGACGTCCACCTGCAAGGTGGATCGACGACCTGATAAAGGTCGCAGTAAGTCACTGGATGCAGGCCGCTTCCAACAGGTCGATCTGGAAATCTTTTGGGGAAGGCCTATGTTAGCAGTGGACATACATACATACATACATAGACTCACGCCTTTTTCCCATAGGGGTAGGCAGAGACAACGGATTTCCACTTGCTACGATCCTTCTCTTTCTCTTTTGCAGTGGACAGGGCTAATAAATAAATATTATTAGTCGAGATTTACATATGAGCAAAACCTAGTGTTTTAATATACGCAAAGTTATCTGAGATGGTTATGAACGTTAAGATGTTTAAGGTCATATGACTACACATGCCCCGAGGACTTAAAAAGGCGTCTTGAGATGAGACTTGTTTTTTTTATATAATTGGATAGCCAGTCAAGCACCATGCACATAACTTATGGGTCATAAGTTATGACAACAAACTCTCACGTCCACAGTCCCTGAAAAGGTAGGCAGAGGCGCAATTTCTATCACCGTAACGCAACATGCTGCTTTTCGTCGCTTTTCTTTGTCTCCAAAACAAACTAATGGAATGGGCAATTTCAAAAAGGTCACATCTCAAAATATAAATTATCTATAAGTATATAATATATCTATTATATAAATAAATATAATAATATTTGTGTTTAACATCTAAATCTTTTTTATACACGAATTGATATGAATTAACCCTAAATTAGAACTTAGAATTTTTTATGTATTGTACGCTAAACTATAAAAATAACTAGGATTTTTTTTTTTTGTTTTCTGAACATTTTGAAATTTCAGACATGTGTCCATTTCGACTTTGCCAATTCAGTTATGGTCGATATATGGGGGTGGTAGATTAAGACCTAACCCCTCTCATTAGTAGAGAAGGCTCGTGCCCATCAGTGGGACAGTAATAATACAGGGCTAATATCATTATTATTATTTTATTATATGGGGTACAATTCTATGACTGACTCCGGAAGAGGAAGTACGGTCTACTAAGAAGATACGGTAGTAATTGAAAGCGGATTACAACAATCTAATTAAAAGTGTTATGCTACTCGTAAAAGTATGTTATATGATTTTAATGCAAAAATAGAAACATACATTTCATTATTTATGACAGTCTTGTATGTCGTAATTGATATAATATGCAGAACAATATTTTTGCAGATTTCCATTTTATTTTGTGTCTATAATTAATATCAATCCATATATATTTTTATTTTAGAGACTTGCTCGTTTGCCTCCAGTTTTCTAAAAAAATCAAAGCTTTAAAACCCTAGAGAAGGACTACCTTTAGTCTCCACCTGATAGGAATGGTACAGGGTATGGCTTTTTCCGGAAGGGTCTTACTTTTTTTTTATATAGCAGAGACTGGCAAACGAACAGATGGGTCACCTGGTGGTAAGTGATCTCCACCGCCCATAGACACCTGAGACACAAAAATAATCATGGGTGCTTTGCCAACCTAAAAGGACGGAATGGAAGGGGAGGGAAAAGGGATTGGGAAGGGGAGGGAAAAGGGATTGGGAAAGAGAGGGGGAATTGGGCCACCGGAAATATCACTAACCGTACGAAACGCGACAGCAAGCTGCCACTTTACGTCGGTTCTCTGTGAGACAGTGGTTTCAAACCGGTCGAGCCGGCCCATTCGTGCTGTAGACGTAACTGTCTACAGCATGGCTCTACCACTCAAAATACTCCAGGCTCCTCCATCCTCCTTCTCTTTTAGACTCTAGAAGTATGGTGAAGTAGCAATTAGCGAACTTCTTGGTTAAAGTCAAGAGGAACAAGAGTGGTAGAGACCTCGAAACTGTGATTGCGTAAGCCGGCATGTGTAGTACTTGTATGGACATCAGCATAAAAAATCATCTTTCTTTCTACCTGCCCTTATCCCATCTTAATATGGGGTCGGCGCAACACACTTTTTCAAGCATGTTTCAGGAAGGATTTGGCTAAGTTTTTACGACCGGCTGCCAGCCTGACGTCAACCCCCTCTGAGGGATCCATAAAAAATCATCATAAGTTTTTAAAGTGTGGGTATTCTAGTTCGCTAGTGCACCTCTGCCTACCCTTTCGGGGATACAGGCGTGAGCTTATGGATGGATTAATGAATGCAGTTTTTAAAACTTAAAAACCGACTTTTACTTGTATTCATGCGTGACCCACTTATGGGACGATTTACCGGAAACATCAGGTAACAAATAATAAAATACCAACATATAACCTCTTTTTTTCAAGTCGGTTGAATCTTATCCTCTTATTTAACTTCATAGAATTATTCCCATGTGGCCAAATTAGGCCAGATTTTCAGGCTCGTGCCCTCAAGACGATTGGCTTTCTTATGAGAAGCGAAATGCCACGTACTCATTTATTACATAGAATTCCCGTTTGATACATCATGTATCCCTTAGAGAGGATAAGCCCGGTTCAACCGGCATTACACGCCTTATCTCAACAGATGCTGAGTCGTCTCTACCTTAATTAACCACGTCAAAAGATATATTTTTCCCTTTAGAATAACGAACTTGTTTTAATGATGTCTTAGGTTTACGTGAATGTTATTCATTTCAATAAACTTGTTCTTGTGAAAACATGAGGGGTATTAAAAATGTAGGTAAATTCAACCATATCATAGTGGAAATAAAAACTATGAAAAATAATGTGTGTGGAAAATATTAATGACAAAATTAGGCTTCTTTTTTTCATCCATCGACCGAGTATTTTAACCAAGCACGGCAGTAACTATCGCCCGAATGGTCAAACGCTACTCAACTTTAACGGGTTCTTACATTGATTTTCGCCATACAATTTTGACAGATAAGGCGGCCTTTAACGACATAAGGCGACCTGAAGTGTATGAACATTCGGCGGTATATTACACAAAAAAAACAGCAACCATCTACAAACAACGGCTTTAGCGATGGTCACCAGAATCATGCCGGCCTATTATGCTTCTTCATAATCCGAAGAGGGAAGAAGCCCAACGAGGGATTCGCAAGAAGACTGGAATCCCCATGCCCAACCAATCATCAAGTCTTGTAACAATCCCCGCACAAAGGAACATTTTTTAGCAGAGATTGGCAAACGAGCAGATGGGTCACCTGATGGTTAGCGATCTCCACCACCCAAGACACCCAAGACACTAAAAGAATCATGGGTGCGTTGCCAACCTAAATGGAGGGAATGGAAGGGGAGGGAAAAGGAATTAGGAAAGGGAGTGGGGAAATGGCCCACCGGAAATCTCACTCACCGAACACAACGCGACAGCAAGCTGCCACTTTACGCTGATTTTCTGTGAGACAGTGGTATCTAACCAGTCGAGCCGGCCTATTCGTGCTATAGACGACTACAGCGTGGCTCTACCACTCAAGAATCGGAGGAAACCTGCATGCCTGAGAATTCTTCACAAAAGATGGATCGTGGCAGACTAACGCTATAGCCCTTCTCGTTAGAAAATGAGGCTCGTGTCCCTCAATGGGAAAGTTTGTTAGTAGTAGAAAGTTATAATTAATTATTAACATAACATAAAATAACATAAGCTCACGCCTGTATCCCCGAAGGGGTAGGCAGAGGCGCACTAGCAAACTAGAACACCCACATTTCGCCGAGCTTAGTTCCGTTCCAGGTGTGATAGGGGGGAGCCTATAGCCATATCGGGCACAAATTCCAGACTCCGGGCTGATATAGAAAAATCCAATGTCACATTGCCCGACCCGGGGATCGAACCCGAGACCTCAGAACCGTAGTCGTACCGAAATACCACCACGCCACCGAGGCAGTCTAATTAATTATAGTTAAAAGGATTTTATCTCACTTTCCTTCGCCTCCTTGGGCTAGTAGCTGTATATATGGGCTGTGATCGAGGTCCTGGGTTCGATTCCCAAGTTGGGATGAATGTTTTTCTAACACTATTTTTCCGGGACTGGATCCCCAGATTGATATCAGGTACGCAGCCGTTCGTAAAAATTAAGCTAAGTAACTTCTGTGACATTCTTGAAAAAGTGCGTTGCGCCGACCCCACATTAAGGTGGGATAAGGCAGGTTGAAAGATCTTTTTTCCTCATCATGACATTCGCCTTCTAATTTAGCAGTAATATGTTGCCTCGATGGCGTGGTTGTATTTCGGTACGACTACCGTCCTGAGGACTCGGGTCGGGCAAAGTGATATTGGATTTTTCTATATCAGCCCGGAGTCTGGAACTTGTGCTCGATATGGCGATAGGCTCGCCTCCTATCACATCTAGGACGGAGCTAAGCTCGGCGTAATATGGGTGTTCTAGTTCGCTAATGCGCCTCTGCCTAACCCTTTGGGGATACAGGCGTGAGCTTATATATTAGCAGTAATATTTTTATCATGTAAAACCGTGATGCTCGGAAGCCATTAATTTTGCAAAGTAAATATAAGGGCCATAAGGGATATGAGCATAATTTTAAGTTTACGCATTTCCTCCGACCTTCGACTGTGTCAACATTTGTCTTACTCGATACTCGATGCTCGAGAAAACAAAAAGTAAACATATACGTATTTCCAAGAAAGTCTTTGCTGTGTAACTTCAGGAATATACATATTTAGTTAATCTATAACTAACTGACTGCCTCGGTGGCGTGGTGGTATTTCGGTACAACTACGGTTCTAGCGCGCTATTGCGCTAGAGGGCGCTGCTACGATAAACAACGAAGTGTTATTGTCCATTTTTCAAAATCCAAATTAAAATAGATAAAATTTTAAAATCATCATACAATAGTTTTAAATGAGTGCAAAATAGTGAGAATTACGATCACAAACGTTATCTAAGTAAATCAAATAGTTTCTGCAAATTAAAAACAAGATTCGTGAAGTGTTATACCAAAACTATTAAGTCACGATTAAGTTAATTTAAGTGTTTTAAATACTACAAAAAGCAACAATTCATCTCAAAGTTAAAATAAATACGGGGCCAACTGTGAATAAAGTGAAAAATTGTTTTTTGCATTTATAAAATAAATTTGAAGGTTGGTGCGGAAAGATTCAAATTAATCATTAGACACTACGTAACGAATTCCTTTCAAACTGATATTTCAATTGCTATAAGTAATTTCATCATATCACCGTTGTACAATTTGGCTCAACATTGAACAGACCGCTTCCTGAACACCTGTCCGCAGGTTCGAACCCCTAGTCCGCGAGAAACATTTTTTATTATTATCTGAATTTTCTAATTTACTAAATATGAATCTTGCTAGAACAATTATGACACGTAGTCGTCGAAATAAAAATTTAGACATTAATACAAATGAAGATCATATAAACCAAACAGAAAACACGCTAGATGGCACTAGTAGTAGTGATGATTTACCAAACATTTCGGATGACAATGAAGAATGTAACGAAATTCTTAAAGATAGAATTAATGAATTAACTCTGAAACTAGAGGTCGCTTATCGCGAAATAGACATTTTAAAAACAACTAACGCCGCTCTTAAAGAAGATATAGATTTAATAAAAATGAGAAATACATCAAAAATACCAATTACTGACAAACCAAACTATACGCCAAATAAAGATACACTAAAATCAGATACTTCTTCTGATCCTAAAAATGCTCATCAATATTCCAAGAAAAATACTACATTAGAACTACGCGAAATGAAAGACAAATCTACTCAGTATGACAGTTTAACATCACGCATTACAAATAAGAAACGAAGTTACAGTAATCTTCAGACACAATAGTAGGGGAGCCCACGATGCTAAATGGGGATTTACTCGAGCGTCGTAGAGACCTATTGGGATGCAAAGCTTAGATGATATGAAGAAAAAAATGTTATATGATATATACCTTTACATCGGTGGGGGAAGCGGCTATAGATTTTTAAATATGTAAAAAAAAACTGTTGCATGGACATCCTCGAGCGCGTCAGATATTGATAGCATCAATGCCCTACGTATTTTTAATAATGTACGTATGTTAATCTGATCGTTTGCATGATGCGAGTGGTTGTATTTAAGAGTTGAAAATGAAAAAAAAAAAAAATTATCGAGCGCGTCAGATTTTCTAACGGAGTGTTAAGTGCACCAAAAAAAAGATCTCATTCACTAATCTGACGATTTCGATGGGACGCAAACTCGCGGCCATTTTCATAATGTGCAAAAAAAATTCGCCATTTTGAAATACTCAAGCGCGTCAGATTAAGATATATATGGTTCATCTTTATGTTCTAAACGTACTGTCTCATAATCTGACGATTATCTAGAGGGATTCGCCTGATCTGACAAAAAAAAATTAGAAAAACGGTTCACCTTAAAGGCCATCCCTGCAACTTCCCGCTAATTCCATTCTTGGGCTCTTAAAATTGTACTTATGACATTTTTGAGCTCAAAATATAATTTATGTGATATTTTGAGCTCGCTGAGTTCAAAGAAATAGAAATTTCATAGAACACTATTTTTGGAATTTTCAAACCGCAATAACTTTTGAATGGATCAACCGATTTTCACGCGGTTGGCGGCATTCGACGCAGTTTTATCATCCTCATAAGTAATTTTGCAATTTTAATTGATCGAACCACAAATTTCGGAGTAATCCCGAAAAAACCCTTTTTCGGGTTTCTTTCGTTCACGATATCTCTCGAACGAATCAACGGCTTTTGACCAGCTAGGTGGCGATCGACGTGGTTTTTCAAGCTCAAAGGCGGATTAGTTTTTGAAGTTGATGGATAAAGCCGGTTAAAAGTTATTCCAAAAAAACCACTTTCAAAATATTATTTTTTTAAATCATTGAACTTAATTAATTGAAAAGCTCAGGAAGCAGAAACCAGAGTGGGGACGGAGTGAGAGAGTAATAGATAGAGAAAGAGTGAGAGAGGAATAGAAGCGCGGAGAAAGAAATGTAGGCATCACGCAACTGCACGCATTTAACTTTATCGACGAATTTTTGTTATTTCGGCTTGCGGAAATCGTCAGATTATATATTTTTCATTATTCTTGAATGATTTCCTTCAAAATAAAAAAAAATTTAGCTACGCTCGAGAATGTCGAGATGACGTTTTTTTTTTACAACTTTGTTGCCCTCCCCTTTTTTTACGTCACTCTCAAATTGTCAGATTAGTGGAATATACACTTTTTAGGATGTAATTAACTCACCCTACCTTAATCTGACGCGCTCGAGAATTTCTGATGGTCAATTTTTTTTTACTAATCTGATCCTGTATCCTTCACGGGCGGCCTTATATATGGGCCTCATGTTTTGTGGAGGTACTTAACCGGGTACAAGGTATCCCCCTGTATATTAATCTGACGCGCTTTAGTAAATCCCGAAATCCCCGCTTGGGCTCCCCTACTACAAAGAACAAAAAACAAACTCTGTGTCATTAGCAGTAATAACACAAACAAATTATGCAACATTATTGAAGATACTTTTACGGCATTCCATTACTGTCATTATTCATATCCAAATGGCGGCATTAAACAAATCTTTCAGGAAATAAACTTAAAGATTCAGGATTTTAATAAAACCGACTACTGTGTGATATTAATAGGAGAAACAGATTTCACGACCACCAACAATTATCACGAGCTAATATATTATATTAGAGATGCTGTTAAAAACATACAACATACAAACATTATTATATGTGCGCCAACGTAAAAATGTAGATCGTTTACAACAATTTTTAATAAAAGAATAGAAATATTTAATAATTTATTATATTTGGACAATGCAACACACCGATATGCTGTTTTACTGGATTCAAATGCGCATCTGACATATGACTATAAAATGTTTTCAGGGCGACAAGGACGCCTAAATGACACAGGGATGAGAAATATTTTTATGAACATAAAAAATATGTTAATCCAAAATGAAACCAATAACACTAACGATATCTCAAATAAGTTTTTTCTATAAACACTTGTCAATTATGCATCAAAACATCGCAGGATTAATAAATAAATCGGATCAACTCATTATACATTTACATGAGCTATTAGAGCTACAAAGAATTAGCATAGACGTTATCTGCATCACAGAACATTTTATGGAGAGTGGACATGAAGATCTTCTTAATATACCTGGTTATAAACTGGCAGCATGTTTTTCTAGAGACTCAAAACGAGGAGGAGCCTGCATCTTAGTAAAAATAGGTCACCAATATAAAGAGCTTAAGAATATTAAAAATGTATCAGCTGCAGGAATTTTTGAATGTTGTGCAATCGAAATAGAACAGCATAACCTTATTATTATATGTTTATATAGAATCCCAAAGTCGAATCTCGATATTTTTTACTCAAAGCTTGACTGTATATTACCAACAATTTCCTATAAATCTCACACAAAAATTGTGGTGTGTGGTGACTTTAATATTAATATGTTAAAAAAAGACAAAACCTCAACTGACTTCACGAATTACTTACTTAACTTTAATCTTAAATTAAAAATTGAACAACCCACTCGATTACAAAGTCATACTTGTATAGATAACTTTGCAACGAATATCCCAGGAAAATGTGTTTCCAACGTGATCGACTTTAACTTATCCGACCACACAGCTCAAACCATAAAAATTCCTATTAAAAAAACTTATATATTAAACAGTTGGAATATAGAAGTGCGCGACTATAGCTATGAAAATTTGCTTAAATTTAAATCCTGTTTAGGTTCTTTGACGTTTTCTGATGTTTATATGTCGGAAGATGCTGATTCAGCCTATAATTCCTTTTTAGACATATTCCAGCTATTTTATAACCTGTGCTTTCCTGTAATTAGTATTAAAATAAAATCAAGAAGGAATTCGAATTGGTTAACGCCTGGTATAAAACGCTGCAGTAAAAATAAAAGGCTTCTCCTATGGCAGCATAGAATAAACCCAAACCTATCTAATCATATAAAATTAAAAAAATATTCATTGAGGCTCAAGAAAATTATTAAATTAACACAAAAAGCCAAAAATAATCACAGAATAGTAACGTCAAAAAACAAAAGTAGAGATACATGGAAAATAATAAATGAAAATAAATACTGTTTACCACATGAGTACATAACGGAGATCAATTGTCATGGTGTTAAAAAGACAGATCCCATTGATATTGCCAACGCATTTAATGATCACTTTATCGGACAAGCAGAATTACTTTCGAAATCATCATCTTTGTGCACTATGAGTTCCAATAATATGTTTTGTCAATCTATGTTTCTAGCCCCTACTGTACCTAATGAAGTCTATAGAATAATTCATGATCTAAAAAACAAAGTTAGTGTAGGTTATGACGGTATCTCGACCAAAGCTTTAAAGTATGTTGCAGAAGTAATATCAGAACCTCTTAGTCATATTATTAATTTAAGTATCTCCTCTGGGAATTATCCATGTAAACTTAAACCAACTATCGTCAAGCCCTTATTCAAAAAAGATGAAAGAACTAATATTAACAATTACAGACCAATTGCTCTTATTCCTGTTATGTCCAAAATATTTGAAAAAGTTATTTATAAATCTATGTATTCTTACCTCAATAAACACAATATTCTAATTAAAGAGCAAAAAGGTTTCAGAAAGAATTATTCTATCAATATGGCTATCTATGACTTCCTTAATTTAATAGTGACAGATATGAATGATAGAGTTCTAACTAGCGCTATTTTTATGGACATGACCAAAGCTTTCGATTTAGTGAACCACAATGTTCTGTTACAAAAACTTCATATATATGGTATAAGAGGAAATGTATTATCTCTTATAAAGTCTTATCTCAGCAATAGAACTCAGTGTACGGAAATAAAACAACTCTGTATAAATAGTAAAAAGGAACTCAAGTTTGTCTCACACATTCGCAATATCTCATATGGGGTCCCACAAGGCAGCGTGCTAGGACCACTGCTATTTCTAATATACATAAATGACTTTCCAAAGCACGTATCTTATCCTATAGTTCTTTTTGCTGATGATAGTACTCTCATCATAAGACGTGAAAAAGATAAAGATTATAAGAAGGATATTGAAAATGCATTGCTCCAATCAGTACAATGGCTTGATCATAATAATTTAATATTGAACCTTTCAAAAACCAAAATAATGACATTTAAACAACGAATTATATCTCCTGACATTAACTTGACATTTAAAAATGAAAAAATTGAAGAAGTGACATGTACTAAATTCCTAGGCTTAATAATAGACAACAAACTAACCTGGAAAGACCATGCGTTCAATATAATTAAAAAAATAAGTAAGTTTGCATTTGCTCTCTACAAACTTAGAAAAGTAGTTAATCAAGCTGCCGTAGTCACTGCTTATTATGGATATGTTGAAAGTATACTGCGTTATGGAGTAATTTTCTGGGGCAACTCGTGTGAAAAAGAATACATATTTAAAGCACAAAAAAGGTGCATCAGGTCTATGTGCGGACTTAAGACCATTGATACATGCAAACCATACTTTAAATCGCTAAAAATATTAACCTTGCCATGTCTTTACATCTATGAGACTGCACTTTTTGTAAAGAAAAACAACGATCTCTTTAGAAAAGCATCTGAGCAACATTACGGTAATATTAGAAGAAACTATGTCCATGATTTTGCTTTGAGAGCTTCAAAAACTGCCATAATGCATAAGAGCACCGTGTGTATGGCTCCAAAAATATTTAATAAGCTACCATATGACATGAAAAAAATAAATTTAATAGAATTTAAAAGACAATTATATAATTTACTAGTTAACAGGTGTTACTATACAATTGATGAATTCCTTGCTGATGACTTTTAGATATTTAAATAACAGCTATGACATTATATTTAATTACAACATTATCATTTGAATACTTTAAGGCATTGAATTAATAATATATTTTTAATTTTAAATAATTATATTACTATAGAAATTGTGTACACCCGACAGGGTAGATTTTTTATGGAACTGTAATATTATGTATAACATCTTTTGTACCAAAAAATCACACAATAAAGATTGATTGATTGATTGATTGAGGTCTCGGGTTCGATCCCCGGGTCGGGCAAAGTGATATTGGATTTTTCCATATCAGTCCGGAGTCTGGAATTTGTGCCCGATATGGCGATAGGCTCGCCCCTATCACATCTGGGACGCAACTAAGCTCGGCGAAATGAGGGTGTTCTAGTTCGCTAGTGCGCCTCTGCCTACCCCTTCGGGGGTACAGGCGTGAGCTTATGTTTTTTATGTTTTATGCTGAAATAATTTTGAAAAAAAAATCGCTATTAGACAGCTAGATAGTTTATATATGTGGATATAAGCTACTTGTATCTCCGGAAAAGACTTTAAACGTGGTACTAATATTAAAATGTTATATTTTTCATTTTTTGTGAGTACATGGTATAGTTTAGATACACATTTAAGATCAAGCTCCAATATCTATGTCCTAAAGGATAGGCAAATACGGACATGAGTTCAGAGACACTTATTTATTCCTTTATGTAGATTTCCTATAATAAATAATACAAATAGATGTATATCCAACAGTCACACACATAGTCCTGACTCCACACTAGGTTTAACCATTCTCGTGGGTATCAGAAACTACGAGAGACGCACGGTCTCACAACACCCAGACCTAAATCAAATATCTGTCAGTCACACAAACATTTGTCTCGGTGCGGGAATCGAACCCGCAGCCTCACGCTTCACATATGGCTACTCGTTCACTGATCCACGGAAGCTGTCGAACATTGGTATTTTCCAAAATGAAGCAATTTCAAAATTCCAAAGTAATTACTTAACCAGAAACAAAATTACGACTCAATTTGACGTAATTTATTCAATTTTCACTGTCATTGATAAAAACATACGTTCCGATTTGCGCAATAATTGCATAATCACATAATACTGGTTGTAAGAAGATGTTATGCACCGCTCTTTTCTCACACCTGTAATCACATCTTCCGAGTAGTATTGGAGTTCCGTATCGCAAAATTGTTTTTTATAGCAGAGATTGACAAACGAGCAGATCGGTCACCGGAAATCTCACTCACCGAACGAAACGCGACAGCAAGCTGGCACTTTACGTCGGTTTTCTGTGAGATAGTGGTATCTAACTGGTCGAGCTGGCCCATTCGTGCTATATATATGCTATATGACATTTCTGTCTACAGCGTGGCTCTACCTCTCAAATTATGACAAAATTAATATTTTATACTTGTTGTCAAACTTGGACAGCCTCCTTAGCACAGCGGGCGAGTAGCCGGCTGTGAAGCCAGAGGCTGCGCGTTCAATTCCCGCTTTGAGACAAGTATTTGTGTGACATACATATGTTTCAAGTCATGGTGTTGTGAGACCGAAAATCTGTCATAGTCTCTTACACCCTAGATACAAATTATAATGTGGGGTGAGGACTAGGTTGTAGGTTGTAGGACTGTTGGGTGTACTTACTTACTTAGAGCCCCTTGCAGCGCTATTACTAATCGAGAGTTACACCTTATCTCGATTTATCCTACAGCTCATTGCTATCTTTAAATCAATATTTGGGTTAAATAGAGATTTATCGCGGAGCTGCAACTGGCTTTAACTTACTTAACTTTTCTTTTTTACACGTTTATATTAGCTTCACTTGTATGTATCTATATAATGGAATCTTTCAACGTGATTTTCACCATGTTTCAGAAGTCTGACGAACTTGAAAATTGGCACATCTATGACCGATAACAAAACAATAATTTAATAATTTTGGTCCTGGTATCCTGACCAGGATAACAAAAAAAATACGATTCACAGAAAATCAAGTCTCTGGTAAAACTATAATTAGGTACTGATAACGCTTTTGCAGAGACAAAAAAAAATGTACACTTTTCGGTATAGAGGCTAGAGCGACATAAATTATTGTAAAAAGCGTGGGGTGCTAAATATAAAATGTTACAAATATTCTATTGATATATTCTGGAAATTGTGCCAGATATGGCGGTAGGCTCGCCCCCTATCACATCTGGGACGGAACTAAGCTCGGCGAAATGTGGGTGTACTAGTTCGCTAGTGCGCCTCTGCCTACCCCTTCGGGGATACAGGCGTAAGCTTATGTATGTATGAAATTATCACTGATTTCGTTCTTTCACTCAGATATACGCCCGATTCCAATAAATAATCTCAGTTCGAATGTGCAGATAGATTACAAAAAATAGCCAATAAGAACATAGTTTGAACATGACTTCATCAAATGACTTGATTTGATTGGTTCATAAATGCGATCTATCTGTACTCTAAACTGAGATGTTTATTGAAACCGGCCGTTAGTCGAAATTCACTCTATAGATCTCAGCCTATGATTCAAGAAAAGCTTGTAAGCGGCAATAATTGATCGATAGGATTAGAACCATTGTCTCAGAAAACCGTTATACCCTGAAGTAAATTTTCCGTACTTGAATAAACAAGAAATAGAAAGCCATAAAACCCACTTCAAAAGTTTTCAAATGAGGGTTCGGTTGTAAACGTCAGCGTGTACGGTGAATGGAAGCGAAACCTTATTTCCTGGAAATCGTAGGCTATTGCGAAGTTGAAGCCAGTTATACCGGGAATATTCCAACCGGAACGATTGTCCTCTCAAAGTATGTTATGACCGTAGAACTAAAATTGATTTCTATATACTATTGTATAAAGATTATTTGGGCTTGACGTGAGGCAGCATGAACCCTTTAAATGTGTGTGTCGCCGACCCCAAGTTGAATCGAACACAAAAGGATCTTGAATCTGTATAGAGAATATTTGTCATAGATATTTGGAAATACGTAAAAATTGCGATGAATTGAGGACCTCCTTTTGAAAAGGATTGATCATCACTTAATTACTTAACCCGTCGGAGGCGTTACATAAATATGTTCCATAAGCGTATGGGCCACCGGAGGCCGAGTCGCCTATGATTATGAAATTTGTACTGAATTTGTTTGTGCATATTCCTTGTATTTTGTCCTAAGTGTACAATAAAGAATAAATAAATAATTACATGTATGAACATCCGGACAAGTGCATGCTGCATATCTGAACACGCACAGTACCGGGTTCCGAAGTTAAGGTAACTGTTATTTCAATATTATTTTATCAGACATAATTTTAAGCACCTGATTAACCGACGACCTGATTAAGGTCGCAGGAAGTCGCTGGATGCAGGCCGCTTCCAACAGGTCGATCTGGAAATCTTTGGGGGAGGCCTGTGTTCAGCAATGGACGTCCTATGGCTGATGATGATGGTGATGATGAATTTTAAGCACATCGTCCCTAAACGTATATTTGCTACTTGTTTAACTTAATTAACAACTTCATCTCAATGGTATTAAAAAAATGAACATTATTTTTTACTTCGGTCGTCTAATACTCGTTAACTTGTAAAGCCTGCTTAGCCGTGATAGTTTTCCTTTTAAATTCATGATATATGCATCTACTGTGAATTTTACACGCACCCAAAACCAACCGTTCTGAAAATAGACGAGGGGGTCGCACCACTCTGCCAAAAAATACCACTTTAAAGCTTAATATGTTGCAAACAGAGCCTGGAATCGAAAACAAATCTCAAACCCACAAGGCCCTCGACCCTTAACCTCTGAGCTTTTAATATTTTCGAAAGGTTCAGCAGAACTAACATACATAAGCTCACGCCTGTATCCCCGAAGGGGTAGGCAGAGACGCACTAGCGAACTAGAACACCCACATTTCGCCGCGCTTAGTTGCGTCCCAGATGTGATAGGGGGCGAGCCTATCGCCATATCGGGCACAAATTCCAGACTCCAAGCTGATATGGAAAAATCCAATATCACTTTGCCCGACCCGGGGATCGAACCCGAGACCTCAGAACCGTAGTCGTACCGAAATACCACCACGCCACCGAGGCAGTCTGCAGAACTAACATATCTGAAATCTGATTTCTTAAGTTTACGTGAATATTATACATTGAAATAAAACTATTCTTACGGATTCTATCACGATTAGGTTTTAATTATTAATACGAAGTCTGCAGTTGCTGAACATTCAGAGGAAGGTTCCAAACATTATCTTAGATTTGATAAACCACAAATCCTCGTCAAAGAACACCGATTCCTCCCTAGGATGATACGTGAGGCTATTGAAATTAAAAAACATCCTAATTTCAATAGAGAAGATGGTTGGAAGCTTGCACAAACCTGGGATCCAATTATACATCTTATTAAATCGGAACCCAAAAGACCAGCTGCCAGAACTCAAGACACCGTGAGCTCGTACTGCATAAATCGGAACACAAATAATTAACCTTTTTTGATTTTGTATAATTTTTTAATGATGGTAGATATTGTAACTGTAACCTTTTTTTGACAAATGACACCTCAGTCTGACCCGTGACAACGAAGACTGCAAAGCCTTCGAAACGTCGGGAATAATAATTAAAACCTAATCGTGATAGAATCCGTAAGAATAGTTTTATTTCAACATCTGAAATCCTTTAAGTGCATCTTGTTTAGCAAGTTGTAACAGATACTCTTGACCTAAAGTATAACTAACATGTTACGTCGACGTAACTGGGGAACTGATGCAAATTATCCAATGACTTAGGAAAAAATAAGAGGACCCGGCAACTACGAAAAATACGTGTTTACTATGAAGCAGGTTCCGCCATTTTAGTTTCGCGATCTATTTACATAAGTAAGTTGTCACCGTGTTATAAAAGTTAAATAACGTATAAATTGAGTGGTAGAGTCACGCTGTAGACAGTTACATCTACAGCACGAATGGGCCGGCTCGGCCGGTTTGATACCACTGTCTCACAGAAAACCGACGTAAAGTGGCAGCTTGCTGTCGCGTTTCGTTCGGTGATTGAGATTTCCGGTGACCCACTTCCCCCCCTTCCGTTCCCAATCCCTTTTTCCCTCCCCTTCCATTTCCTCCTTTTATGTTGGCAACGCACCCATGATTCCTTTTGTGTCTTGGGTGTCTATGGGCGGTGGAGATCACTTACCATCAGGTGACCCATCTGCTCGTGTGCCAGTCTCTGCTAATAAAAGAAAATACTTATTGATTTTATTGTAAATACGGTGTTTAATTTACAAATCAAATCAAATCAAATTAAATCGTTTATTGAATCCATAAAATGTCACACATTGTTTAGATTCCGTCTAAAATGTTTACTCTACCGCCAATTCGGAAAGCTGGTTCGTCAGAGAAGAACGGGCAAGAAACTCTGACGTTGCTCTTTTTGAGAATAATAACCAGTATACAGTCAGATATTAATACACAACCAAAATAAGAAAATAAAAAAATTCAATAATTTACATTAAATTAGAGCAGCCAATCTACAACAAGGTAACCTCCATGTAAAATAAAAACAATAAAACGTACAATTTCGATTGCTGAGCGACTACACTACTACTACTACTACTACTACTATAACACTTATTTTGGAATATGAAGAAGATGCCTAACTATAATATTAATGAGATCTTTCTTTCACAAAGTCGCCATTTTGGTTTCGTTCCGTACATTGGGAATGCTTAATTTTCTCGTAGTTATGCCTTGTCTTCCATCTTCTTTTGTCTATGATATTATCTAACGTATTATTATAACACTATTTCACGTCGATGTAACATACAAGTACATACGAGTACCTAGTATGCGATGTAGTTTTGAGTTATATACTGCCTCGGTGACGTAATTGTATTACGATACGACTACCGACCTGAGGTCTCGGGTTCGATTCCCGGATCCAGCAAAGTGATATTGGATTTTTCAATAACAGCTCGGAGTCTGGAATTTGTGCCTGATATGGGGACAGGCATGCCCCCCATCACATCTTGTACGGATTTAAGTTCGGCGAAATGTGGGTGTTTTAGTTCGTTAGTATGCCTACCCCATCAGGGATACAGGCGTGAGCTTATGTTAGTTTTGGATTATGACACTTCTTTAAAACGATGTTAGTTAAGGTTTTTGGGCGTTTTTTTTTTGTTGTTTTTGGAGAAGGCACTGCTCATCAAATATGTGGAGAAAACGAAAACTATTCAACTATTGTCATATATGCATCATCATCATCAGCCACAGGACGTCCACTGCTGGACATAGGCCTCCCCCAAAGATTTTCAGATTGACCTGTTGGAAGCGGCAAATGTGTGGCGTCATAATATATGCAAATTGACAAAACTCGTAAAAGACCCCCAAACAAGTAACAGGTTACTAAAGGAAAAAGAAAGTTAGGTAAATGTAAAATTTTTAAAAACCTCATAAAGGTGTTTCGAATTATGTTAAAGGAAACGTATCTTTACGGATGTAAAAATAAACCCATGGAACAAAAAAAATAACATCTTGATAGCTTGAACAGTATCATTTTTACGCATACAAACCTTCACAAAACTTAAGGCAGCGGACACGAAATCAGCGGCGGCGGCGGCGGCACGGGGAGCGGTACGGCAACATATTGTTAAATTAGTCGGGCCGCTCGCCGTGCCACGTCCCGCTGCCTTCGAGGCCAGTTCCATTCAAATCTAGACATTGGAACGCGCCGCACGCCTCGCCGCACGCCTCGCCGCACGCCTCGCCGCACGCCTCGCCGCACGCCTCGCCGCACGCCTCGCCGCACGCCTCGCCGCACGCCTCGCCGCACGCCGCGCCGCCGCCGCCGTTCCCAACCCGCTGAGTTCGAGACGGGGCCTTACTGAGGCGCGGCGGTGCGAGATATTCATAATTCATAATAAACGGGCAAAAAAATGGCATTTCGTAAATGCTTTGGCTTTGTAATGGCTCACACTATTACATTTTTAACACACATCACGTAACATAAGTTCACGCCGGTATCACCGAAGCGGTAAGCATAGGCGCACTAGCCAACTAGCACACCCACATTTCGGCGAGCTTAGTTCCGTCCCAGGTGTGATAGGGGGCGAGCCTATCGCCATATCGGGCACAAATTCCAGACTCCGGGCTGATATGGAAAAATCCAATATCCCTTTGCCCGACCCGGGGATCGAACCCGAGACCTCAGGACGGTGGTCATACCGAAATACAACCACCCCAGCGAGGCAGTATTACATTTTCCATAAAAATAAAATCGACAGATTAATTTTTAAATAATAATAATATTTTTAAATAATAATATTAGCCCTGTAATATTACTGTCCCACTGCTGGGCACGGGCCTCCTCTACTAATGAGAGGGGTTAGGCATTAGTCTACCACGCTGGCCTAATGCGTGTTGGTAGACTTTACATACCTTTGAAATTCTTGTGAAGAAATTCTCGGGTATGCAGGTTTCCTCACGATGTTTCCTTCACCGTTATAGCAAGCGATAATTTACAATTAAAATACACTTAACATAGAAAAGTCAGAGGTGTAAGCTCCTTTTTGGGGTTGGTCTCGAACCTCCGAAACTTGTCTTGGTAGTTCGTACCACTCGCAACTTAGCTATCGCTGCATAAACATTAACCCGACCCAAAAAAGAAGGGATTAACTTTCGAAAAAGGTCTGTACGAGTAGGTACATAGTTGACAAAAGTCATGAGTTGACTAAACATTAAAAGGTGAAAGGCATTGGAAACGGGACATGCTTTCGCGTTGCAACACAAAACTTGTTTTGGTTAATTGTGCACTGTCATTGCAAGATCCATTCAAGAATACCCTGTATATTTATATACGTACATCCGACAGTCATATCTTCACGTCCCCGGTTTAGTGGTAGTGTATATGGGCTGCGCGGAGGTCATAGGTTCGAATCCTAAGTTGCTCTGACCCCATATTGACGGGGAATAAGAACATAATAAGGTGAAAAGAAAGACAGTCATAAAACAGTTACACGTGTACGAATAGCTCTGACCAGTGCCCGATCTAGGGGAGGGAAGAGGGTGCACGTGGCCCAGGCGGCAGGATTTGGGGGCAGCAAAATTTGCAGAGCGCTCTAATTTGAGTGCGGTAAATTCGGGTAAATTGATAGCTTGTCCCCGCTTTGAAAAAAAACTAGATTCGGTACTAGCCCTGACCCCACAATAAGAACAACTGTATCCTGAGTATCAAATATAAAGAATAGCTGTAGTGGAATGGGCCTGCGTGCCTAAATTGTACAAAAACATACATAAAGTCCAGATCAGGGACGTAGGGTCTAAACCCTAAGGCTAGCGAAGCCAGCCCTTCTTGCAGCCCTAAGGCTGCGAGCCTTAAATTAGAGCTGGCCATGTGTGTCGTCATTGGGCAAAACTTACTAAAGAGTGGAGTCCGAGAAACGTCACGCGGCCTCGCGGCAGGCCCAAAAATAGGTGGCGAGACGAACTAGACGCGTCTTGGAAGGATTGGCCGCAGAGGGCTTTAAACCGAGAAGAGTGGAAGGAGGGTAGAGAGGACGACCTGCAGCGGGACGATCATGGCTGATGTATGTATACGTAAGCTGACGCCTAAATACCAGAATCCACCTATAATACTAGAAAAATCACATTTCGCCAAGCTTCCCAAATGTGATAGGGGGCGAATCCATCGCCATATAGAAATCCCAGTCGTGGTAGAGCCACGTTGTACAGCACGAATGAGCCGGCTCGACTGGTTTGATACTTTCTCACATCGAAACCGATGTAAAGTTGCAGCCCGCTTTGGTGTCGGTGAGTAGGATTCCGAACCCAATTCCTCCCTCCTTTTCCCAATCCTATCCATTTTGGTTAGCAATGATACATTTGTTTGTGTCTTGAGTTACTATGGGCGGTGATATTCACTTACCATCATGTAACCCGTGTATGCTAATCTTTGCTAAAATAATATTAATCAGCAAACACAACGAAAAAGTTACATGAGTCAAGCTCGGCTGTCCCACTTGCTCATTAGTCCATGCTTCTATAACAAAACTTAAACATCACTTATGTCTGTTCAACAGACAGCGAAGCGAAAGCGAGACGCCGCGCCGCGCCGGTTTTATTTTGTGTTGACGCTCGGAAAATGGGACAGTAAATGAATACTTAAGCACTCCATTTCCCTATAGGCGGACGCCGATAGAATTCTAAATTTCAAAACTCAAATTTAAGAACGCTTGATCATTTCTTTTGTCTTGATTTAATTACAACTTGTGATCTTTTTCTTTGTTTTACTCCTAAGACTATAGGGTGTATTTATTTATTTATTTTACTCATAAGACTACTTTTTAGCAGGTAATTTGCAAAGAACTTTACATCTAGGGTATATTATATTGATGCTTTATGGCAGTAGTGCGGCCACCCTTAAATCATAAACGTACGCATCATATGATCCCCGAAGAGGTAGACAGAGACATAGTTAATAAATACATAAATACACCCAACAGTCACACACATAGGGTTTTACTTATAAAAACAGTTTAGCTGAGCAAATAATTGAGAATAGTCACTTTTTACCTTATGTCACATTGTTTGAAAATAAAAGGGACATACTTATTCTTTACCGTTTGCTGAGTTAAACTGTTTTTATAAGTAAGGCCCATACTTAAAACTGTATGATGGGGGACGGGAACTATGAGTGACTTACGGCTGTGAAGCGAGAGGCCGCGGGTTTGATTCCCGCATCGAGACAAATGTTTGTGTGGCCCACATACATTTGTTTCGAGTCTGAGTGTTGTGACATCGAAAGTATCTCAAAGTTCCTGATACCTACGGCACAAGACTAATATCTTAGTTTGGGGTCAGGATTATATGTGTGACTGTTGGGTGTTATTTATTGAAAGAAACATTAGTACGTTGATCCAATTTTTCGGTACTCTTCACAACTTCATGCATGAGTGACATGGCGCGTAGGTCTACGGCATGATATTCCGTTCGCTATCTGTTTAACAGTTGTTTTGACGGCGACGTCACAACATTCTGAATACAAACCCAAGCTCATTACCCACGTGCGGTTGCTATTATGTTATGTATTACACTTGCTTGCGCAACGAATGGCGCGATGTAAAAATGCGGATGTGGGCACGGTCAAGACTTAAGACTCAAGAATACTGTGCGAGACCCCATTACGGACTCGTGAAACTGCATTTTTTTTTCTTCGTCTTCGTATTCATTTGTTGAATGCATTTGATGGATTGTAGTTTGTACTTTTACTTTTTGTAGAGTCAGCTAATAGTGAAGTATCGTGATTTGTATAAAGAATAAATCACCGGTCATTATAACCCCTTGGCACCTGGTTATCATACCAAAAATTTTAGTTACCGGTTTATAGCTGAATACGCTGTACTAGAAAGAAAGAGAGAAAGAAAGAAAGAAAGAAAGAAATAATTTATTTGTGAAAGTACATACAATATTAAATTCATTGATATATTATTTACCTAGATGCACAGTTGATGCTCGGAAAATGGGACAGCAAAGAAGTGCTTAAGCACTCGTTTTCCCTACATTCGGACGCCGATAGAATTCTAAATTTCAAAATTCAAATTTAAGAACGTTTTATCATCGTGTTTAAAAAGCTACTTTATAACGCGTGCATAGGGTTTTATTTGTGTTGATTTAACTAGATCTTGTGATCTTTTTCTTTGATTTATTCCTGAGACCACTTTTTAGGAGGATATTTGTAAAGAACTGTGCATCTAGGGTATATTATAATGATGATTAAATTAGACAAGATAATAATAAAACAACGATTTTATTATCTGCATATCACACGGCCCAACTCAGCGTATGCTGGTCAAACGAAACAGCGCTGTAGGGTTACCACAACCTCTTATAGCAGTATTATTATAATCGTTTTCGATCGACTGCCTCGGTGGCGTGGTGGTATTTCGGTACGACTACGGTTCTGAGGTCTCGGGTTCGATCCCCGGGTCGGGCAAAGTGATATTGGGTTTTACCATATCAGCCCGGAGTCTGGAATTTGTGCCCGATATGGCGATAGGCTTGCCCCCTATCACATCTGGGACGAAACTAAACTCGGCGAAATATGGGTGTTCTAGTTCGCTAGTGCGCCTCTGCCTACCCCTTCGGGGATACAGGCGTGAGCTTATGTATGTATGTTTATGTATGTTCTTCGATTGTTTTGTATGGGAATCGGTACAAGTAAGATGGTAATAATACTGCTATAAGAGGTGGTGGTAACCCCCTGGTCTACCTACCTCCTACTACCACAAGAGGCACTAAACCAAGGAGGCGACCGACTGATCCCCACTACGGAACTCTTTACTATTTTTACTCAGACACGCACTTAATGGACCGTACTGTCTGTCACTTTCTCCCTTGTGTCACATTGTTTGAAAATAAAAGGGATAGGCTATTCTGTACCATAATGTTTTTATAAGTACATAAACATATAAACATAAGCTCACGCCTGTATCCCTGAAGGGGTTGGCAGAGGCGCACTAGCGAACTAGAACACCCACATTTCGCCGAGGTTAGTTCCGTCCCAGATGTGATAGGGGGCGAGCCTATCGCCATATCGGGCACAAATTCCAGACTCCGGGCTGATATGGGAAAATCCAATATCACTTTGCCCGACCCGGGGATCGAACCCGAGACCTCAGAACCGTAGTCGTGCCGAAATACCACCACGCCACCGAGGCAATCAGTTTATAAGTCAGTTTATAAGTAAGGTCCGTATTTATTAAAAAGAGAGACAAAATAGGCTTGTGTTTTAAAACTACATCGGAATTAAACAAAATATAGTTATTACTTATTTAAGTTTCTATTTCTATATAAGTATGTGTAAATTCTTTTTTTGAGAAATAAAAATTATTTAACCGTTAATATAATATGAAAGTTAGAAAAATATCGCGTATTTGCTAATTGAAATTTATGACGTAAAAGAATGTGTAGAAAGAAAACGTTTTATAACATTTATAATAACCGTTTTGTTAGCACTTAATATTTAAGGCTTTATAAAGTAATAAATTCTTTATACAAAGATATGAAGACGTAGACACACTGACTCATAATAATTGGTACTTAATGAATATCATGTAGGCGACAGTTATACTCATAATAATTGGCAATGAATATAATATTACACCTAAATTATTATAATACGAGCTAAAAATAAGATTCCCGCCGTCCTACGATGTATTTTGTAATTAAAAGCCCTCACAAAAATATCAAATGGATATAAATCTAAAGAGATTTTCCAGAATTTATTTCCACCTGTCCTTTTCCTACTAAATGTTTTCTTTCTTAGAATAATACTCCCTAATATCTTTTTAACATAATATTACGGTCACCAATGTCAGCATTCATTCTTATCAATACAGTAAATCCCACGCAAGTTTTCTTTTCCTACATTTTCATACGCAAGTTAGAGGAAAGAAAGAAAAGAAAGAAAAAAGAAAGAATCATTTATTGACACAAGTGTGGTGGCGTACAGATACAAGACGTAGAAACATATTTTATATTTAATCATACAGATATTGATGTATGTAGTACCTAATTATTTATTATATAATTAATAAAATAAATAAATACACCCCATACAGTCACACACCTAGTCCTGACCCCACACTAGGTATAACCTGTATCGTGGGTATCAGAGACTATGAGAGACTTTCGGTCTCACAACACCCAGACTTGAAACAATTATCTGTGGGCCACACAAACATTTGTCTCAATGCGGGAATCGAACCCGCGGCCTCTCGCTTCACAGCCGGCTACTCTTCCGCTGCGCCACGGAGGCTGTCTGAGGCTGCTGTGGCTGCTGTGTGGTTGTATTAATTATTAAATATCAATTATCAGATCACCCACACACGTGGATGATTGATAGAGATCCCAAAAATAGGTTGTTCTCTTCTTGTACGTAATCTGTATATAAGTGTATAGTTTTAAGTATGTATATAAATTTACTTATATTGAAATCCATACACACACACACACACTCACACGCGCGCACACACACACAAACTTACGTAGTGTGAATGAAACAGATTCGCGAGCATACATACGGCCGGTGTGTACCCGCCATCAAAAATCGAAGAGGGCGCGTCTACCTAAAATACACATGCATACACTGTTACATCAAAACTAGCACACTGTTACCTCACGCCAAATAAACAACAGATGTTTTGTCGAAAGTAATTCCATGACTGTAATGGATGCTAATTTATACAATTAATTTGCGAATTAACATTTAATTACGAGATTGTATTAATCAGATAAAAACGTGGATAAGGAGTTGGCAGATTAAATAATTAGGAACAAATTGATGACGTTATGTTGTTCCCCAGCGTATAAGGCCTCATTCGCTAGAGAGCTTTTTCAACGCGCGTTAAAAAAGCGTTGTATTGAACATATGAGTTCTAGTATATAGTAGGATTGCTAATGAAACGGAGTAAACTGACATTTCGAATGTTGCCACTTATTCATTAAATTTTAATTTTGCTGCGGTATAAAGATCAATTCTTTCATTTCCTAAAGTCCAACTCAAAATCGTAATTCCTGCCTAATGTGTGATTAATACTGCATGTCTACTGAATTAAAGTCATAGTAAATTACTGCATGCTAAGTTATGGCATGTCTACTGAAATTATAGTCGTGGTTCATTATAAACAAAACATACAAAGCTATGAATGTGCCGAACGTAATTTTCCTCAAATAACAAAAATAATATCTGTAATTTTCAATGTTATCATTTCGCGTATCTGTTGTGATTATTTGCGCAAAATTATTTACACAGACATTTAGACGAAGGGTTACGCTAAATTTTCTAAAAATATGCAATAAATCTCGAAATTTGCGAGTTATTGCCAAGTTATTGTTTATTTGAATGATGAAAAATGAACTAGATCAATCACTACGTTTTGAAAGTAAGCAACATTATTTTGGAAAGTGACATTTCGATCTATCAGTTTACTCCGTTTAATTAGCAATCGGACTATAGTTCACACGGAGACGCTTTTAAAACACGGCTTTGGGTGGTATGTAGAATATACCTCATAAGAAACAGAACAAAAATGATTTTCAAACACTCATATGAACAGACATGTTAAGACGCTTCTTTAACGCGCGCTGAAAAAGCTTCATGCGCATGAGGGCTAACGGTCAGATCGTCTTAATTATTTTCCTAATTATTTTGGTGGCCAATATAACGAAGGTCAACAAAAAACAATCACTTGATCGGTGGTTGGCACCGGACTGGATTACAATTGACGTCAGGCAATCAACCGATCCTAAAACTAATCGGAATCCTACCTGCAACGTGCTTAAAAAGGTGTATTGTACCGAGACCGAATCACCTGATGGTAAATGATTTTCAGCGCCAATAACAAAGCGCCAAGACACAAAAAGAACCAAGGGTGCCTTGCCAACATAAATGAAGGGGAATAGTGATTAAGAAACGGGGAAATTGGACGAACGAAACGTAACAGCGAGCTGACACTTCACGTCGGTTTTCTGTGAGACAGTGGTATCAAACAGGTCGAGCCGGCGCATTCATACTGTGGACGATACTGTCTACAGCGTGGCTCTACCGCTCATCATTAGTTCACGCCTATCCCCGAAGGGGTAGACAGAGCCACACTAGCGAACTAAAACACACACATTTCATCGAGCGTAATTCTGTCCCAGATGAGATAGAGAGCGGACCTATCGCCATATCCGACACAAATTCCATTATCTGGGCTAATACTAAGACATCCAATATCACTTTTCCCGTCCCGGGGATCGAAGCCTCGGGACGATAGTCAGGGACACAGATAGGGGCACCGAATCCACATTGAGGATAAAAGCAGCTAGAAAGATTTTAAATGAAGAAAACTTTTTACAAAGAGCCTACTTTCTACTTTCTTACTATTCGCCCTTATCCTATCTTAACATTGGGGTCGGCGCAACACACTTTTTCAAGCATGTTGCAGAAACGTGGTTTTGTTTTTACTACCGGCCGCCTGCCTGACGTCAACCCCATCTGAGTGATCCAATCCCGGGCAAATTAAATTACAAAATTCGCTTTGCCCGACTGGCAATCAAACCTAGGACCTCCGGGTCCACCGCTCAAATATGCTGCCACTAGACCAAAAAGGCGAAAGGGTACTGAACATAAATTACACAAAATTATGAGCCTTTAAATGTTATAAGTGCAACAAATCACATATAAAATGGTTCTTGAATCTTTTTCCGGGTGTATATTAATCGTTATGACCCGATCCCCACCATTTGGGAACTTAATCGACCGTTCCCTTTTTTATAGTCGGCAAACGGCCAAGTGGGTGGCAAGTGGTGGGTGGTAAGTGATTACCACCGGATGGTGGTATACATAGATATGTACACCGTGGGAATTAATATGACTTTACATTTGTAAGTAGTTAAGAATTAAAGTATTAAGCAGCGATAGCTAGTTGGGAATAGTACGGACTGTGGAGACGAGTGTCGGTGTTGAGACCTACCCCAAAATGGAGCATACACCTCTGACTTTTCTATGTTAAGTGTATTTTCTTTGTGAATTATCGCTTGCTATAATAACAGTGAAGGAAAACATCGTGAGGAAACCTGCATACCCGAGAATTTCTTTACAGGAATTTCGAAGGTATGAGAAGTCTACCAACCCGCATTAGGCCAGCGTGGTAGACTAAGGCCTAACCCCTCGCAGTAGTAGAGGAGGCTCGTGCCCAGCAGTGGGACAGTAATATTACAGGGTTAATATTCTTATCGTTATAAGTAATTTACCATAAACTCCGTCTTTTTAATAGAAAGGTTTGGCAATCAAGCAGGTGGCTTAGAGTGATATCCTCTGCTCATAGATAGGTGTCATGATACCAAAAAGGTGTTTGATGTATTGCCAACCTTTATTCGAGGGGAATAGGGATCGAGAAGAAAGAATAAGGACCAACGGAATCTCACTCTGAATGAAGCGCAACAGAGAGCTGACACTTCACGTCAGTTTTTTGTGAGACAGTGGCGTTAAAACGGTCGAGCCGGCGCATTTCTATTTCGTTAAAACTGTCTACAGCGTTGCACTACCACTCAATTTTGAGTTCTGGAACTATATTTACCCAATAAAGGATTACCACGATAGAGACGATAAAGCATCGTACACACTTTGCAATAGCTTGTGCTAATACTGTTTCTGTATAAATTGCTATGTATTTTGTAACAGGCGACCGGAAGATGAAAAATTATACAAAATATATCCTTCACTTTTATTACTGCTTCTAAAGTTTTCTGAAGAATAAATAACTTTTATTATTCCTCAACGTTCTCAGCGTATGCCTGTTAGCCATGAAGGGGTAGGCAGAGAGGTATCCAGTACAGGAGCAGTATATTCCCGCCCAGGCTTTTTCCGTGATGATATAATAGGAGGCAAACCTCTCGCTATATTAGGCAGAAATCCAGCTTCCAGTGTGATTCATCCATCTAGTTGTTCCCTCAGTGCTGAGGATCGTGACCTGATCGTGACCAGCTGGCTGAGGTTATAAGGACCCTCCATCTGGATCTGTTCTCGGACCTAATCGATGATGTCTTCACATCTTCTAGTGTCCGTCCTGAGCGGTTCGTAACCCATTAGTGGGTTGCCCTCAGCATGGTCACCTAACTTTATGGGTTCGTAACGCACCTGCGTTCACCCAACAGACCAGTGTAGCTGAGTAAGCCGACTCGGTCAGACTGCCAGCTGTAGAGCCAAAAAAAATGATCTGCTCTTGGCGAAGTGAATAGCCTCATGCAGGTTAAGTAAGAGTAATACAGTTCAAAAAATAATAATAATATAATATTATAATATAATATTAACCCTGTAATACTACTTACTGTCCCACTGCTGGGCACGCGCCTCTTCTACTCATGAGAGGGGTTAGGCCTTAGGCTACCACGCTGGCCTAATGCGGGTTGGTAGACTTCACATACCTTCGAAATTCCTGTGAAGAAATTCTCTGGTATGCAGGTTTCCTCGCGATGTTTTCCTTCACCGTTATAGCAAGCGATATTTCACAATGAAAATACACTTAACATAGAAAAGTCAGAGGTGTAAGCTACATTTTGGGGTTGGTCTCGAACCTCCGACACTTGTCTCGGCAGTCCGTACTATTGCCAACTGAGCTATCGCTGTTTTGACCTCAGGTTAGTTCGTACCGCGGGTGCAATACAACTAACCACCTTCTGAACTAGACATGAAATTATTAAGCTTATATTCTGTTTTTAAGTTTCTAGATCTTTTATTCAAAGGTGATTGATATCGACGCCTAATAAAAAAACATGAGCACACGTTTGTTTAAATTATTTTGCGAATTGCAAAAAATCACTCCACTGCATACCAATATTTCAAATTATCCTTTTGCGACTCTGCCCGAAGACATGTTCATCATTCTCCTTCACCTGCCCTAATCCCACTCCATTGTGGGATCGCGCAACACTCGTTTAACCCATGTTGCAGAAAGTATTTGGCTTAGATGTGACGACCAGCTATCTGCTTGGCGTCAATTCCCTCTGAGGTATTCAGTGTCGGCCAAATCGTTTAAAAAAAATAACTTCACCTAATCTGGGATTCGATTAAGATTCTTTGAAAAAGCCAGGCTAATAGCTTTGGAGTTTGGATTGGAGTTTGGATTGGAGTTTGGATATTTTTGTCATTTGAATAGTTTGACATTATCCATCTATCATGCAACCGACGCGACGTAAATGATTGCATTTCGTTCGTTGGGTGAGGTTTCCCGTGGCTTAAATCAGCCGCCAATCCCTAATTCCTCCTTTTAGGTTGGCAACGCACCCACGATTCTTTTTGTGTCTTGGGTGTCTATGGACGGTGGAGATAACCTACCTACCTGCTAGTATATCAGTCATAAAAACATCAAATCAAACCACGTCATCAATGAAACCCTCTTATTTTCGTCGATTAAACAGTTGGTAATAGATGCTTGGTAACAATTTTCTCATGCATTGGTGATTTCCACTTGAAATGATAAAATCTGTTGATTGATTCATCGACATCTTACAAAGACTGATAACATCTGAACAAAACTCGTGTAACATTTTTCCTCTAACTCAATAATTCTATGTACAATATGTTGTGCAAGAGCCTTATCAAATGCTTTCCATCATTCGCGACAAGTGTTTTGTAAGATCTTGTGAAATTAAATTTTAATGTTGTATATCTGGATGTATAGCAAGAAATGGGGTATGACAGAATTTAACACCATGTTTACGGTAGTTTATGTCGCCTTTTTGGTCCTGTGGCAGCATACATATATGGGCTAGGAGGTCCTGGGTTCAATTCCCAGGGTGGGCATAGCGAATATTCTAATTTGATTTGCTTCGCTCTAGGTCCCACAGAAGGTAGTTGCTGTTAGGCAAGCAGCCGGTCGTAAAAACTAAGTCAAATCATTTCTGCAACATGCTTGAAATAGTGTGTTGTGCCGACCCCATATTAAGGTGGGATAAGGGCAGGTGAAAAGAAAGAAAGTGTACGGTAATGACTCCGGCGAATGTGAAACATTGTCGAAACGTTAATAATCGCCTCGGTGGCGTAGTGTTATTGCGTGCGAAGTACGACTATCGTCTCGGGTTCGATCCCTGGGTCGGGTAAAGTGATATACGATTTTTCAGTATCAGCCCGGAGTCTGGAATTTGTGACGGATATGGCGGTAGGATCGCCATTTATCCCATCTGAGACGGAACTAAGCTCGGCGAAATGTGGGTGTTCTAGTTCGTTAGTGCGCCTTTGCCTACTCCTTCGGGGATACAGACGTGAGCTTATGTATGCTTAAAGGCAGTCCAAGGCCTTTTGATAACAAAACAAATCCACGAATAATGAGGTAAAATCAGATTAGGATGATACTCGCTTCTTGACCTTCCTTAAACGAAGTGATTAAGCATATTTTTATAGTAAACGTGTCCTTAATCATTATGGTTAAATCGTGTCCTTAAGAAATGAGGTGTTTTGTATCATACCATACGTTTATGGTTTATTTTCCTGTAGGCCGACCATGATTTTTTTACATTTGTCGCTAGCGACTTCGTCGTGTTACGGGGTGGATCAGGTTTGGTTTTTTATAATAAAATAATAATATTAGCCCTCTGATATTACTGTCCCACTGCTGGGCACGGGCCTCCTCTACTAATGAGAGGAGTTAGGCCTTAGTCTACCATGCTGGCCTAATGCGGGTTGGTAGACTTCACATACCTTCGAAATTCCTGTAAAGCAATTCTCGGGTACGCAGGTTTCCTCACGATGTTTTCCTTCACCCTTATAGCAAGCGATATTTCACAATAAAAATAAACTTAACATAGAAAAGTCAGGGGTATATACTCCATTTTGGGGTTGGTCTCGAACCTCCGACACTCGTCTCGGCAGTCCGTACCATTCCCAACTGAGCTATCGCTGCTTGGCTTGTTAAAAAACAAAATTTGAAAACACAAAAAAATATTCACTTCTACTTAATTAATTATTATGACCGCGCGAAAGCCCAAACAGATTGGGGATTTACTACCACCGCTTATAAAAAAAGAAAGAAAGAAAGATAAAATAATTTATTATCCCAAAAAAATTGAGACAATTAGGTGGCCACAGGCCAACTCAGCTTAATGCTGTGCTGCGACGGGTGCCACAACACAGCGCGGGTTTTCAGTGGTCACCTAAGTAGTATTATTATTATCATGCTTCATTTTTTTGTACGGGAATCGGTACAAGTAAGATTATAATGAAACGGCGCATTGGAAAACAATATATCGTCCCACTCGAATACTGGAACTTTCCTATTGTATCAGAGACATTATTGAATCTCTCTATATTGTATCGATATGATGCAATGGAAAAGTCAGCAGTAGCCCGAGCACGAAAAACTAATGTAAATGTATTCGAGTTCGCTGCGCACTGATGACGTTTGGTTAATATTTCATACAAATTTCATAGACACGCATCGAGTTCGAATAAATTTACGATTGTCAGAAAATTTCCTGCTCAGGCCGCAGTTTTGTTTCTTATGTGCGGCTTTGTATTTAGAGGTGTAGCAGTACAAGTGTTTTGAAAGTTTTAAGTGGTAGAGCCACGCTATAGACAGTAACGTCTACAGCACGAATGGGCCGGCTCGACCAGTTAGACATCACTGTCTCACAGAAAACCGACGTAAAGTGCCAGCTTGTTGTCGCGTTTCGTTCGGTGACTGAGATTTCCGGTGGCTCATTTCCCCCCTTCCTTTCCCAATCCATTTTCCCTCCTTTTAAGTTGGCAACGCGCCCATGATTATTTTTGTGTTGAGTGTTTATGGTCGGTGGAGATCACTTACCACCAGGTGACCCATCTGCTCGTTTGCCAATCTCTGCTATGAAAAAAAAAACAATAATTTGTATGAAAAACGGTACTTCGGGTGTATTTCATATAGGTAAATATTTTACGGATTCGATAGCGAGAAATGTCAAAAAAACTAATGGTTCGCCTAAGATGGGAGGGCCATTATAATTGTACTTACCAAATTGTATGACCCACCGTGCATGTTTTCTGCCTGTTGTTATCCTAACCTTATGCCAGAGGCAGCCATCTGTGAAGCGAGAGGCCGCGGTTCCATTCCCGTACCGAGACAAATGTTTATGTGACCCCACAGGCATTTGTTTCGGGTCTGGGTGTTGTGAGAACGGAAATCTCTCGTAATTCCTGAAACTCAGACACAAGACTCGAATCTCACTCTGAGATCAGGTCTAAGTATGTGACTTTTGGGTCTTATTTATTAAAAAAAAACTTTCTTTATTTCAAACCGAGTCGAAGTCGAATCGAATGTCAATAGTTACTCTACAGCCTGACTCTTAACATTCGATTGGAATTTGCCTTCGATTCGGTTTTATGAATTGACTTAAAATTCCACCGAAATCGAGTTAAAAAAGGCATTAATGTCACGTTAAAAATAACCACATGACAATTTCTCGAATATAATGCAACTTTAAAAGTCGATTTCGGTGGAATTTTAAGTCAATAAATGAAACCATCGGCTATCAGTTCTACGAGCTATGTGCCGTGCCCACTGCCATTTCAACTTGCTAATCCTCTGGGCTATGTCGGTGACTTTCGTTCTTTTACGGCAAGCGCAGCGTAGGACGTCCACCTACAAGGTGGACCGACGACCTGATAAAGGTCGCAGGAAGTCGCTGGATGCAGGCCGCTTCCAACAGGTCGATCTGGAAATCTTTGAGGGAGGCCTATGTTCAGCAGTGGACGTCCTATGGCTGATGATGATGATGATGATGAAATGAAACCAAATCGAAATCACAATCGAATCGAGCGTCAGGAGTCACCCCCCTGGCCCCATAAACGACAAGTATATGCCTCACATTATTTGGAATATTTCTGTATGAACTTGTTTTAATCGCTATAATCTCAGATAATGTTTAACTCGAGTGAACGAGGTCGAGGGCAACCGCTAGTCTCGTATACTTTTATTTGTAAACAGTAAAATAATTAATTTTTGTTTGTCATGGCGAGATTTGATGCTAGACATCCCGAGAGACAGATTTGTGAGTCTTTGTTATCTTATTTTTATTGTCTTTAATCTTATTTTAGCACCGCACTGAAGCAGCCTTGTCGCCTTTTTGATTTAGTGGCAGCGTACACGGGCTATGGATCGAGATGTCCTATGTTTGAATCCCAGGTCAAGTAAAGCTATTTTTCTTACAAGAATTACTGGATTGAGTTTCGAATGCGGACCATCTGGTGGAAGTTTCATACACACATACATAAGAAGAAGATAATGAATTAAAACACCCACATTTCGCCGAGCTTAGTTCCGTCCCAGATGTGATAGGGGCGAGCCTATATCCATATCGGGCTTTATTGACTCCGGGCTGATACAGAAAAATCCAATATCACTTTGCCCGACCCGGGGATCGAACCGGAGACTTAAGGATGGTACTCAAATATAAACACGCCACCAAGACAGTCGAAGTTCCCCAAAGATGGTTAACGCTAACGTGATCCAAGCAGCCCGTTACAAAACCTAAGCCAAATCCTTAACATAACATGCTTGAAAATGTTGCACCGACCCCACGATAGAGTGGGATAAGTGCAGTACATTATGAACTCCCGTTTTCAGAAGTGGGATGAAAAGATAGCATATCGCAAGGTTATGATGTTTATTATTTTTCAATCTCTAAGTGCTGCTGGATGCAGTAATCTGATATGAGATTGTTGGTAGGTAAGTGATGAAATGATCTTATCATAAACTCTTCAAGATATTTTAACTACTGTCAAGATATTCACATATTAGTTGTAATATTTTGACACATGTTAAAGCGCGTCTTCTGTACATGTTTTTTCGAAACAAAACACAATAATCACAAGTTTAAAAACTTAACAGACCAACTTCAAATCCGATCGTGACCAAATTTATATGGGACCACCCTTGAAATAATCTATATCGAACAAAAAAAGAATTTTGAAAATCGGTCCACATTTGGCGGAGATATCGAGTAACATACATAAAAAAACAGACGAATTGAGGACCTCCTCCTTTTGTGGAAGTCGGTCAAAAAACACTTAAAACAAGGTTTTTCATTATCTTCTGCTCACGTATGGACCGTAGATGAAATATTATAGAAATACCATGTTTTGTGTAATATATTAGTGCAGTAGACGCGGCTTTAGAGACATCAGTAGCTTGACTATGAGTTTTATTGGCATTTCCACCCAACTCTATTTTGGTGGAATTTTAAGTCACTAAGTGAAACCGCAGGCCGCTTGCAACAGCAAGTCGATTCTCTAAGAAACGCTACAACGTTGCGATCGACGACGAGCTCCCGCAGCGCACATCGTTGAGATCGACGGAGCGTTCAACGTTGTTGGCTCTTAGAGAATACCATTTTCCATACATTTATGTCAAACGCTTCGCTCGGGAGAGCTAGTTCGCATAAGCGCCGTCATCACGCATAGCGCTAGTGGGTGCACGTTGTACCTTGCGGAATACAAAAATGAAAACATCGTTGCCGCAACGATGCCGCAACGTTGTTTTCACAAATGAAACCTTAGAGAATCGACCTGCAGGTCGATCTAGAAATCTTTGGGGAGGCCTATGTTCAGCAGTGGACGTCCTATGGCTGATGATGATGAAATGAAACCGAATCGAACTTAAATTCGAATCGAGTGTCAAAGTTAGCCCCCAGAGCTATAGTTACTATCGAATTTGACTCGAATTCGATTGTCAAAATTATTCATAAAGAGCTTGACTGGCCTCTGATCCCGCAGCCATACCACTTATTAAAGTGGAAGTGAGAAGTAATTTTCCTGACAAATGAACAAATTATCCCCAAATTGGGGTCTTGGGTTTATAAATCACTTTTGTAATGGAAGCCCTTTTCGTATCTTTCTCGAAGCTTTTCATTGAAATTTGGGGTATGGAAGGGTTGAATGTACTTATGGTTTGATTTTATTTTTCTTATTTTGGCAGTGTTGACCTTTGGACTGATTAAAATGAAAAAGGTCGTCAAAGTAATGATAATAACACTATGAGTAGCATTACCATATATAATATTATGTATCTGTGGTAGATTTATACTTTTCAACCGACTTAAAAAAAGGAGGAGGTTGACAATTCGTCGGTATCTTTTTTTTATGTATGTTCCCCGATTACTCGAATAGTGCGTTCCACTTAGCGTTCACAACGATCACGCTCACGACCGCAGTTTTTACCGTTCCACTTGCTTGTGAGCGTTACTGTCGTAAACTCAAGTGGAATGGATTATAGAGCGTTTTGAGCGTGGAGGTAAATAATACAAACGGCGAGTTAATAAAAATAATGCAAAATATTTAACAGGTTTGGTTATAATCTCTAAGCCTTGAAAATAAACTTGATTAATTATTGTTTAAATCGATTTATATTGAAAAAATATATAATTTAATTTTTCATATCCACGGCAGAAACATTCACTTTTACTAAAATATATATTTCCGCATGAAATAACGTAAGCTTAACGGTCGCCATTTTTGATGCATTGAATTTTGAAAACGCCGCTAATTTTCTCAACGATCACGACGACCCACCTTTTTAGATGGGTCGTCGTGAGCTTCGCGTGAGCGTAAGTCATGACGTCATAAGTGACGTTTTCGCCGCGACCACAACGACCGCGGTCGCTATGTGGAACGACTAAAGGAGCATTTTGATCGTTGTGGTCGCTTAGTGGAACGCACTGGAAGTCGCCTGGGCCGATTCGAGAAATTATTTTTTTTGTTTAAAAGGGTATACGTCCCAGGCGGTCCCATTGGCACCAAGTCAGGATCTGATGATGGGGTCCTAGAAAAATTTAGGGCAACCCTTAAATTTTATAGGGACCCATAGCTTGTTTTACATATGTGTGTATACGTGTGTTATATAAACTATTCAGGTATTTGCGCCTGGTACTCATAATCTCATATTGCTGAGCTGATGATGGAAATATAACTATTAGGAGTTGGTGGATAATTCTTTCAATATCGCAGGTTACTGAATACTAAAAATATAATTATTTATAATAAAAAAACTGAAAACCGACTTCAAAAACCAACACTTAAAAGTAAAAAATAACAACAATTTCTTACTCTGTTTGGAGTTGGTGCCTTATCATTTAATCTTCTTCGGCCTCAGCACCGACTCCAAAAAAAGTAAGAAATTGTTGTAATTTTTTACTTTTAAGTGTTGGTTTTTGAAGTCGTTTTTTTAATAAAGCCCTCTAATATTACTGTCCCACTGCTGAGCACGGGCCTCCTCTACTAATGAGTGGGGTTAGGCCTTAGTCTACCACGCTGGCCTAATGCGGGTTGCTAGACTTTACATACCTTCGAAATTCTTGTGAAGAAATTCTCGGGTATGCAAGTTTCCTCACGATATTTTCCTTCACCGTTATAGCAAGCGATATTTCACAATGAAAATACACTTAATATAGAAAAATCAGAGGTGTATGCTCCATTTTGGGGTTAGTCTCGAACCTCCGACACCTCGTCCGGTTTTTTATAACATTATTTTTAACCGATATCAAAAAATAGGCTCTTGTGATTACTATTCCCTCCTTTTAGGTTGGCAATGCACCCATGATTCTTTATGTCTTGGGTGGCTATGGGCGGTGGAAATCACTTACCATCAGGAGACCCATCTGCTCTTTTGTCAGTTTTTTTTATAGCAGAGAGTGGCAAACGGGCAGATGGGTCACCTGATGGTAAGTGACCTCCATCGCCCATAGACACCCACGACACAAAAAGAATCATGGGTCTCTGCTATATAAATGAATGTATTTTACCTACATGATGTGGCAATCAAGTGTGGCTTGATTTTCAACCTACAAGTAAAATAGATTCAACTACTAAAAATGGCTAACGTACCCCATTTTTAAAAACCCTCAATTAAGAATCTAAAACAATGTACAGCACGAATGGGCCAGCTCGACCGGTTGGATACCACTGTCTCACAGAAAATCGCCGTAAAGCGACAGCTTGCTGTGGCATTTCGCTCGGTGAGTGAGATTTCCGGTAGCCCATATCCCCCTTTCCTTTCCCAATCCCTTTTTCCCTCCCCTTCCATTTCCTCCTTTTAGGTTCGCAACGCACCCATGATTCCTTTTGTGTCTTGGGTGTCTATGGGTGGTGGAGATCACTTACCATCAGGTGACCCATCTGCTCGTTTGCCCGTATCTGCTAATAAAAGAAGTCAATATGACAGAAGACTACGCCAGACGATCAACGATGCTAACTAGTAGCTGACTTAAAATCCAACTCCCAAAGGGCTTAACAAATGCCTTTGACAATAGACTGGAGCATTCACAAAGGAAATTGTCGATAAGAATTCTAAACGTGCAGTGAATGCTGAATTTTCAATGTCTCTATTCACGATGACAGAAAATTCAATATTCGAAGCTAAAACGATTTTTTGCAACATGATTAAAAAGTGTTTTACGCTTTATTTTAGAGTGGAATGAAGGCACGTGGGAGATACACTTTCGTTGCTGCCTTTGTCTAGTGACCTGTGGACTCAGGTCCTGGATTCAAATCCCAGTTCAGACAAGGCAGTTTTTCTATCATAATTTGCCAGAAACTGCATCCTCTAGAGGGGGTGGAAAGTTAGGTAGGCAGTCGGTCGTAAACACTAACGCCGATTTTTCTCTGCAACATGCTTGAAAAAGTGTTATGCGGACTCCACATTGAATAAAGGCAGGTGGAAGAAAATAGAAGACTATCAAGGTTGAGATACAGTCGCAATTCACATGCCATCAAATATTTCGTCCGCGGAAAATTTTGGACAAAACATTAAATGCGTTGATAATATCATTTAAACGTGGGCAGCTCCTAATATTTGCTATTGTCAAAACGTCCATCTTCCAACATCTACGAAAATATTATTTCAAGGCTTAACCCTTTATGTTTGCCGCCTTACCGGACTCTTCCGCATATATCTGCTTAACTAATGAAGCAATAAATTCTAATTTACTATATTTGAGCCGGTTGGATGTACTCGTAACATAGGATTCAATTCCGGGTACACCTACATTTCGTCGAGCTTATTTCCGTCCCAGATGTAATAGGGGGCGAGCCTATCGCCATATCGGGCACAAATTCCAGACTCCGGGCTCATATAGAAAAATCCAATATCACTTTGCCCGACCCGGGGATCGAACCCGAGACCGCAGAACCATAGTCGTACCGAAATACCACCATGCCACCGAGGCAGTCTAGCCTGATACTGAGTAGAACAATATCAATTTGCCTGATCCAGGAATCGAACCCAGGGCCTTAGGACATAGTCGAGCTGCGCAAACACAACTACGCTACAGACGCGACACAGTCTAATTTAACACACGTCACAGCATTTCTGATTTTCAGATTGTATTACGAAGACTATGAGATTTTTATACCTTTGATTCTGTTACTATCTACAAACTCTCGATCTAAACGGCCCTTAACTCTTATCGTGTCAACATAATATTAACTCTTGAAAAATATTTGTTTTCTTTATAAAGGATATAAAGATAGTTGCATGTTGCCGTTGGATATCACCATCGACAAAAAAAGAATAAGGACTTGGCACGACTACGAAAAAATGAAGCGTGGCTTATGTATGGAGATAAACCCAAATGACGTATTTGCGAAAAAAAGATCCCAGTCATGCTGCAGTAAGGTATCTTCTTCACATTTCGAAATTAGTATTATTATATTATAATAACGCTGTAATATTACTCGGCTCGGGCCTCCTCTACTTATGAGAGGGGTTAGGCCTTAGTCTACCACGCTGGCCTAATGCGGGTGGGTAGACTTCACATACTGTGGAGAAATTCTCGAGTATGCAGATTTCCTCACGATGTTTTCGTTGACGATATAATATTAGCCTAGTAATATTACTTACTGTGCTACTGCTGGGCACGGGTCTCCTCAACTTATGAGAGGGGTAAAGCCTTAGTCTACCACCCTAGCATAATGCGGGTTGGTAGACTTCACATAACTTCGAAATTCCTGTAAAGAAATTCTCGAGTATGCAGATTTCCTCACGATGTTTTCCTTCACCGTTATCGTAAGCGATATTTCACAATGAAAATACACTTAACATAGAAAAGTCAGAGGTGTATGCTCCATTTTGAGGATGGTCTCAAACCTCCGACACTTGTCTCGGCAGTCCGTACCATTCCCAACTGAACTATCGCTGCTTTTTGCTTCAGTATTATTATAAAATAACTTATTTTATGATAAAATCAATAAGTATTTATTTATACATTATTTAAGTCGTATAAGATTGTGATAACTTACATGTAAATAGATAGCGAAACCAACATGGCGGAACCGACAACTAAACCAAACCAAAGTAAATATTTTTTTGTACTGAATTCTTTTCTGTACCAAGTCCTTATATTTTTCTATTGTGGATGGATGTCACTTAGGAGAAATCGTGTTTGTTTGAAAATGCATATTCATATAGGCACCCTAACTGTGCCAACATGTGCATTGTTGATTTATTTGACGTCATTGTAACATGACGCATTGTTTTTTTGCTATGTTAATGTATGTGTAGTTTTATTTTACTTAATTCATCGATTTTGATATTAGGTATATAACATAAGCTCACGCCTGTATTCCTGAAGAGGTTAGCAGAGGTGCACAAGCGAACTAGATGTGATAGGGGGAGCCTATCGCCATATCGAGCACAAATTCCAGACTCCGGATTGATATGGAAAAATCCAATAACACTTTGCTCGACCCGGAAATCGAACCCGAGACTTCATGATGATAGTGGTACCGAAATACAACCACGCTACCGAGGCAGTCATACAAAGGTATGTTGGTTGTAAATGCCTATTCATAGCCCCTAGCACGAATAACAATTGACCACGAATTCGAATCGAGTTCGTTGCGTTGCGTTCATACAATTTTGATGGAAATATTCAAACTTTTTTTTGTGATGAACTGCCACGGTGACATAGTGGTATTGTGTGCGCAGAACGACTGTCATCCTGAGGTCTCGGGTTCGATCCTCGGGTTGGGCAATGTGATATTGAATTTTTTAGTATCAGCCCGAAGTCTAGAATTTGTGCCCGATATGGCGATATGCTCGCCCTCTATCACATCTGGGACGAAACTGAGCCTCTGCCTACCCCTTATGTATGTAATTTAAAAATAGTTTTGTCTCGTGATAAAAGTAACACAGTGTGTCTAAACCATAGATATTATACATACCATACTAATACCATAGATAAATCTATGGTCTAAGCAGAAACATGGTTTGTGTAGACGTTGTTTATAAGAAAAACATGGGCACTCGCCTATAAGTGTGTGCAGATTTAGTGCAGAGCCAAATTCGACCTTCGGCCTCTAATAAAAATAAGTGATGCGTTACATAAAACTGGTTTGTCTTAAAACGTAATATTATCTTGTTTTTTTAACCGACTTCAAAAGGAGAATTTCAAGATTTTCAAGATTCTTTAGAGTTGTATTCGATAGAGCTTATTTCAAGGGAGGTCCCATATAAGTTTGGTCACGATCGGATTTGAAGTCGGTCTGTTAAGTTTTTAAACTTGTGATTATTTTTCCTCAATTCGTCTGTATTTTCTTTTCGACCGACTTCCAAAAAGGAGGAGGTCCGCTATTCGTCTGTATTTCTTTTTTTTATGTATGGTACGCATCAATATAATATACCCTAGATCATTAATATATTATACCCTAGATGCACAGTTCTTTGCAAATATCGTCCTAAAAATGGTCTAAGACATATAACAAAGAAAACGATCACAATTGTAATTAAATCAACACAAATATAACCCTAAGCACGTGTTATAAAGTAGTTTTTTAAACGAAATGGTCAAGCTTTCTTTAATTCGAATTTTGAAATTTAGAATTCTATCAACGTCCGACTGTATGCAAAACGAGTGCTTAAGCACTTCTTTGCTGTCCCATTTTCGGAGCGTCAACTGTGCATCTAGGTAAATAATATATCGATGATGGTACGCGATATCTCCGCCAAATGTGGACCGATTTTCAAGATTATTTTTGTGTTCGATAGAGCTTATGCCAAGAGTGTTCCCATATAACTTTGGACACGATCGAATAATTCAGATAAGTTTTGATTTAAATCTATAAACCTTATTCTCTATTATAAGTACGCGTAACGCGGTCGCGCCACGTTAGCTTCATGAAATTCGTATGGAAAAGTATTTCTTATTACGTATTCCATTCTTTCGGATTCATTCCGTCGGAGGCGGCACATATATATGTTCCATAAGCGTATGGGCCCCCGGATGCCGAGCCGCCCGTGACTATCCACGTCTATATTTAATTAATGCGGTTTGATACGTTACACACTTGTTTTAAACTACAGACATAGTATAATTCGACTAGATTGGAGTAGTGCATACGTGCCTTATCATATAATTAGCACAATATTTAAATGTTTTACGTCGAGTTTTATTTCCTTAGGGCCGGTTTTCCAACAGCCAGATTACTTTTATCTGAGGGATAATTTTGAATGGTCAACAGATGTTTCGTGCTTTAATCCTGGGTACACAGCAACGGAACGAACGTTCGCGAATTCATGCCTGTTGCGTTCATACTTGCTTTGTTGTGCAGTGCCGGCTCTTGGGCGAGAGGGTGGGTGCACGTACCCCGGGCCGGTCGGCAGGATTTGGGATGCAGCAAAATCTGGAGAGCACCCCAATTTGGGGGCGGTAAAATCGGGTGAATTGGCAGCTTGCCCCCGCTTTGATAAAGCCTAGATCCGGTACTGCTGTTGTGTGAATGCAGCAGGCGTAAATTCGCGCGAACGTTCGTTCGGTTGGTATATGCACGGCATAACTGCCAAAACGTCAAAATTATTCTCCAAATGGAAGTTATCGGACTGTTAAAAAGTTGGTTTTTAATAGTTTCTCGATCGACATTCACCGCGGCACAGCCGGCGAGTAGCCGGATGTGAAACGAGAGGCCGCGGGGTCGATTCCCGCATTGAGACAAATGTTTGTGTGGCCCACATATATTTGTTTCAAGTCTGGGTGTTATGAGACCGAAAGTGTCTTACAGTTTCTGACACCCACGATACATATTATAGAGGTAAGTGTGGGGTCAGAACTAGGTGTGTGACTGTTGGGTGTATTTATTATTTTTTATGTAATTGCACGGGCGGAGCCAGGTTTTTGGAGGAGGTAATGCGGGTGGTTTCGAGAAAATTCTAGAAAACACTAATGTGTTACCTAGCATTAATATGCGGAATATGAATAAGGTATTTTTATATCCACTCACGGCAAAGTGACTACACTGCACCTGATGGTAAGCGTAGTGCTGTCCAATAACACCAGCGACCACTGACAAGCAATGGGTTTATCAGTGTCGCCAGAATCATGCCGGACTATTTATGCTTCTCCACACTCCGAATCTGTAGAGGGAAGAAGGAAATTGAGGGGCTTGCGACAAGACAGGCGGATGACCGTATAGATACGGTATACCTCCATACCCGCCCCAACCAACCATCAAGTCATGCAGCAAGCCCCTCGATAGAACCGGAAGTACACTGGTTGATATTTGAACGCGAACCACACACGGAGTGTGGGTCACTATGGCAGGTTTTAGCACCATGTGTACGGTGGTCGCCATCCGGTCGGATACGAATATCCTACCACTAGCAAAGTGTAAAATTTTGGATATTTCGATTTAATTTGAAAGCACAACACCCTCCTCTGGCTATGCTCTAACAGCTAACTACAAATAATTATTTTATATTTGTACTGTGTAGCCTTTGAGTCGCTTCCTTGTTCTATGGATGCTGTGGATTGAGAGGTTCTGGGTTCGATTCCCAGGTCGGGTAAAGTGATTTTTCTAATTTATTTTTTCCGGGACTGGATCCTTCAGAGAGAGTTGACGTCAAGTAAGCTGGACGTAAAAACTAAGCGAAATCCTTTCTGCAACTTGCTTGAAACGATGTGTTATTAGACTGTGTAGCCAAATTGGCGTCATTGTGAGGAAACGTAGAGGTTTATCTCTCAATGAACCAGATTACACTTGCCTTTATAAATAATAGCTACCTTCAAACCAGAATAGTGGCGCGAGCGATGACCTGCAAATGTCAAAATGCCCTTGAGCTAGTTCATACCAGTAAGCAAACTGTTACCATTTAAAAATTCCTACAAAAAGTATTTTAAAGAGGTCGCTTTACTGCGTATTTTATTTGAAAAATATTACAGAGGCAATCTGGCAAGCGGGTCACCTGCAGGGTTACCACCACCTCTTATAGCAGTATTATTATCGTTCTCCGTTTGTTTTGTATGGGAATTGGTACAAGTAAGATGATAATAATACTGCTATAAGAGGTGGTGGTAACCCCCAGATTGTAAATTACCCAAAATAAGCATCCTGGGTTCAAACTTCAAACCCCAGTTGGAGGAAGTCCCAGTATCCACGGTTTCCCCTGGACTTCATTCACCAGAGATTTGATTTCAAACAAGCAGCTCGTAAAAAACAAAGCCAGATCCTTTCTATAGCATACATAAAACCATTTTCATCCCATAATGTGGAGAGATAGGGCAGATGAAAGATCAATCAAATAAAAAAATCACAAACTATCTGTTGAAATGTACTTATATACCCGAATATAAGTATATATACGGCTAGTGCGCCTCTGCCTACCCCTTCGGGGATACAGGCGTGAACTTATGTTATGTTTATGTTATAAGTATATAAAGGCAGCCTCCGTAGCGTGGCGAGCGAGTAGCCGGCTGTGAAACGTGAGGTCACGGGTTCGATTCCCGCACCGAGACAAATGTTTGTGTGGCCCACAGATGTTTGTTTTGGGTCTGGGTGTTGTGAGACCGAAAGTCTCTCGTAGTTCCTGATACCCACGACACAAGACTCGATATTAATGTGGGGTCAGGACTATGTGTGTGGCTGTTGAGTGTGTATTATATAGAAATAACCTGTATCCCCAAAGGGAATAAGCAGACTCCCCAAATTTCGCCGAACTAAGTATCTGTGGAAACGTAGATGTAAATAAAATATTTAACGCGATTTTGACCGGAAGTCTGACCCTGTCAGGGCGACGCTTGTTAAAATTATTTCATATTATTATCTGGAGTTGTGTTTGTTGTTTAATGTGATTTGGTTTTATGCACCAAAATTCAGCGAATATGGACAGTATAATGTGGAAACTATTTTAATCGGTGATCTTTGATGAGTTTTGCTTGGCGCGTTGGCTGGCTTTGTCCGGTCGATTTGCTGAGTAAAGGCCATCTGAGGGTCATCGTGCTGGAAGGAATTGCCGCCATAATCCCAGCAGGACCTTGAGATCGTTCACATCTAGGTCTCATGGTCATTGTGTAAACTTAATAATTGCTATACTTACCTTGACATTAGCAAAATTATCGCAAATGCGTAGAAGCCATTATTTTTAAAAGAAGAAAAAAATATTTAACGGCCCGTACATAGTTAATAACTTTATATTGATAAAGTGCCTCGGTGGCGCAGTGATATTGCGGACGCGGTACGACTCTCGTCTTTGGGTTCGAACCCCGGATCGGGCAGTGATATTGGATTTTTCAGTATGAGCCCAGATTATGGAATTTGTGACCTATATGGCGATAGGCTTGCTCCCATCACATCTGGGACGCAACTAAGCTCAGTGAAATGTGGGTGTTCCAGTTCGCTAGTGCGCCTATGCCTTCCCCTTCGGGGATACAGGCGTGAACTTATGTTTGTGTTAAATATATAAATAACACTCCATACACACATACTCCCGAGTTCCTGACACAGACTTGGGTTGCGAGTCTCAGGAACTACGAGAGTCGCACGGTCTCACAGTCACAATAAAATATTTGTAGGTCACACGCATTTCTGACGGTGCAAGGATGGAACCTGCGGCCTCTCACTTCACAGCCGGCTGCGCTACGGATGCTCTCATATAAAAGCAACTTATAAATAAAATAGATTCCTTGTTAACTGGTGCAATCAATTACGTCAACTAATAAAGAAATTTCTCAATATATCATTGCAAATTAACTAATAACAAAACAATGACTAAGTTTTCACTGCGACCTTGACCGTACCTACTGCCAATGTAAATCAAACACTATAACTATGTAAATAACGTCGAATATGAAATGCATAGATAATTTTGTCACAGAATACAAACACTCAAGCGCAATGATGTGGTTCAGTCGGTTTGCAAGAGTCGTCAATGTGCGACTTGTTCGATATTTGAATTATGTACGCGAGTTCGGTTTATATCTGAAGGTTGGTAGCATTTTATTTTTTAATTAACCTTAGAACGAGACTTTTAATTCCAAAGTATTTTCAACATTGTGATCTTTTATCACAAAACATTACGTGCAAATAAATAGTGTTCCATATTAGAATAATTGAAGCGTTAAATGTACAAAGTTGTTATCTCGCTAAATAAAAAAAAAAATTATTTTACACACGAGTAAATAAAGAGTCGTAACTGTTTTTTTTTCTTTTCTCAAAAGGGACTCGGGGTCTTTGTTAGCTTTACACTAAAAAACTTTTAGCTGTAGATGTTAAATTGGATTCAAATCTATTGCTAAAATGCTATTTAAACTTATAGCTATGTACTCGTACTTAGCACTTTCATCCACTTAAATCTTCAATTAAGTTATGAACGAACTCTTTTATAATTTTTTTTATCTATATTAAATATTTCAATTACGGTTTGATTTTTGACATTCAGTTATTGTTTTATACAATCCAAATATGAGTCGTAAATGCATATTTTCTAAAATTCAAACAATTATTGTAATTATTTTGTATTCATTATCAATCATTAATTACCGTTAAATCTAGTTTGTAATTGCTTCGTCAAGCATAAATAAGATACATTATTTTGCGCATTTTAATTAACTCCATAACATTCTTAATAATTCATTCAAAATAACAATTAAATTATTCAGAATCTTAATTACTAAGAAGCCTAAGAATTAAATTATATTTTAAATGCGAACTTGCGTCACTTATCCTTTTAATATTATAATCGTTTTCATATGAATGATCATAAAAAGATTCAAAAGGCGAACCAGGTAGGTAAGTTTATTTTGTTTTTTTAAACATATAGTATCAAAACATTATAAAAAATATGCAGCAAAGTTTATACAAAACAATGAATATTGCCCCGGTGGCGTAGCTGTATTGCGTGCGCCATACGGCTCGGATTGAGGTCACGGGTTCAATCCTCGGGTCGGGCAGTAATATTGAGATTTTCGTTTTAGTCTGAGCCTAAAATCTGGTATTTATGCTATATATCCGGAAATAAGCTTGGCGAAATGTGCTTTAGTTTTTTAGTTAATCTCTGCCTTTATCATTACATAAGATCACGCTTGTGTCCCCAAAGGGTTAGGCAGAGGCGCTCTAGCGAACTAGAACATCCACATTTCGCCGGGCTTAGGTCCGTTCTAGATGTGATAGGGAGCGAGCCTATCGCCATATCGGGCACAAATCCCATACTCCAGGCTGATATTGGAAAAATCCAATATCACTTGCCCGAAGACAACTACGCCACCGAAGCAGTGATAATGGGAATTAACAAAAATTACATATTACAGACGAATTGCGAATCTTCAATTTTTTTGGGGATGGATAAAAACCGCGTCAATTAAAGTCTAGACTTTGATTCAAAAAGTTCATTGACTTAGCCTGCTTTTTTGTACCTTACGGTATCCACCATCCAATGCGGAACACTACTAGTTAATCAATAGACAAAATATCGTTGGCACTTAATAAACTGCACATAATATTACGAAGGTGCTTGGTGGACAGACGACCTGATAAAGGTCGCAGGAAGTCGCTGAACATAGGCCGCTTCCAACAGGTCGATCTGGAAATCTTTGGGGAGGCCCTGACCAGCAGTGGGCGTCCTGTGGCTGATGATGATGATGAATATTACGAAGGTCAGATACTTCTTTAAATCAGATGCTTACAAACGAGCAAGTGGGTCATCTGACGTACATAAGTAAACTCCGCCACCCATAGACACCAGTAGCGATGGGTCCATACAAGCCGATTCCTACCGACTTCCCTTTTCCAGAATGTAGGATGATATATACATATCATATAGGTTTTATCTAGAACAGTGGTCGGCAACCTTTTGACAGGCAGGGGCCGCAAGGTGGCAAAATACAGTAAAGGCGGGCCTCTTCTCATATTTTCTATCTATAGAGGTATAATCTATAACATTTTAGATATTTAATTTACAAAACAATCACGGGATGCAAATAGGACTTCACGGGCTGCAAATAGGATTTCACGAGCCGCATGCGGCCCGCGGGCCAAGTGATGCCGACCGCTGATCTAGAAGATAAGTAGCACTGGCTTCCCTTTAAAAATTGTTCACTCTTCGCCACTGATAGACACTATACCAAAATAATGGTGGGGATTTGCTAATTTTAAAGAAAGAGGAGAGAGAAGTGTTGTTCGGCTCAGTATACTTACTCAGATGTGATATGGGGTGAGCCGGTTCACCTAGTAAGTTTCGATAACTTAAATACTTCTTTATTTCTGTCTGGCGTTATCCCGGCCTTCTACCCTGGTAGAAGGCGGACCCTGGTCCGCCTTCCTACTTAAACGCCGCCAGGTTTTGAGCATCCTCCATAGTGAGGACATTTATTTATTTATTTAAAACACAAAACAGGTTACAATCAAATAATATAGGTACAAATTGCTACAAACAAGGTTTTTAACATAATTATAACCCAAAACTTGTGTTCTAGAATTAACAAAGTCTCATGTCTTTAGTCTTTTGGCTCTCATATCTTCCTCCAGAACGTCTAACCAGCGCTTTCTGGGTCGAGAACGCATCCAGGGTACAATTTGGGCCAGACACATGCGACCGACGTACTCCTATAGTTTCCTCAAAGCCATACCATCTCAAGCGACATTTAGATTTAGCTTCAAGTGGACAGAATTAAATTAAAAGTCAATGTAACAAGGACATCATTTACGAAACAAAATTTTATATATGGTTTCGCTTCAGAGGTAATAGGCGTACGTATGTAAAGAATTAACATGTGGATGTAATTCACAAAATAATTACAAGTTTAAAAACTTACCGCACCGACTTCAACGTCCGATCGTGAACAAATTATATTCCCTTGGAACAAGCTCTATCAAACACAAAAATAATCTTCAAAATCGATCCATTTTTGGCGGAGATATCGCGTAACCTACATAGTCGCCTCCTTGATCTAGTGACAGCATGTATGAGCGTGGACCGGGAGGTCCTGGGTTCGATGCCCAGGTCGCGCAAAGCAAATTTTCTAATTTAATTTGCTTGGAACCGGATCCCTCATATGGGGTTGACGTCAGGCAGGCGGCCGGTCGTAAAAACTAAGCGAAATCTTCTCTGCAACATGCTTGAAAGTGTGTTGCGCCGAGCCCACATTAAGGTGGGATAAGGGCAGGTAGAAAAAAAGAAAAGATCGCGTATCCTACATACAAAAATACAAACGAATTGAGGACCTTCTTTTTTTGAAGTTGGTCGATAATCCAATAATATAGCAATGATTCTGTGGGAAACTATACATCAGACCCCGTTGACAATGATAAATTATAGGGGAGAATAGATTGATGAGATGGGCAGGTACAGGAAATATCATAGAATCATTAAAGCTTAATATATGTACATAGTGACGTGCACAGACATTCCGATCAAGGTAGACAAAAACTCTTACATTACCATTACTGTCAAAATTATTATAATTAGGCTCAATTGCACCACTATTATTAACCTAGAGTTAGTCATAACCGCAAGCTAAATTGACAGAAAATGTATGAATGAAATGTAACTTAACTTGCGGTTAGGACTAACTCTAGGTTAATAATAGTGGTGCAATTGAGCCTTAGTGTTAAAATATAACCAGGGCACTGCTTGTTACTTAAACAATTTGAATTTGGATTTTTTCTCGTTATGATTTATGTTAATAGCAAATTATCAGAGTAGACAGTGTATTTTTGTCTATATGGAAAGCACGCCACTGTATGTACATTAGGTTGATTAAACAATAAATAAAAACATCTACAATGATTATTCGAAAGGATAATAATAATATTTCTTACTCGGATTTGTAGCCAGTGTATTTTTTTTATAGCAAAGACTGGCAAACGAGCAGATGGGTCACTTGGTAAGTGATCTCCACCGCCCATAGACACCCAAGACACAAAAAGAATCATGGGTGCGATCCCAACCTAAATGGAGGGAATGGAAGGGGAGGGAAAAGGGATTAGATTAGAGGCGTTTTCAAATGTACTACGATTTCGTAAACCTGTGATTAGTTTGATATAATTATTGGAAGCGTAATTGTACGAGTAAATTAAGCATTACGACTGCCTCGGTGGCGTGGTGGTATTTCGGTACGACTACGGTTCTGAGGTCTCGGGTTCGATCCCCGGGTCGGGCAAAGTGATATTGGATTTTTCCATATCAGTCCGGAGTCTGGAATTTGTGCCCGATATGGCGATAGGCTCGCCCCCTATCACATCTGGGACGGAACTAAGCTCGGCGAAATGTGGGTGTTCTAGTTCACTAGTGCGCCTCTGCCTACCCCTTCGGGGATACAGGCGTGAGCTTATGTTATGTGTGTTATGTCAAATTAAGCAACTGGCTATATTTTAACCGACTTCAAAAAAGGAGGAGGTTATTAATATTTAATAACTTTCTCTTTATCTACCTACATATAATTGATTTATCAGGACTACCTCTATCTAATAAATTCTACCTGGCAATAAAATAAAATGATAATAAAATTCGCGCGTCAAGCAAAAGTCATTGACATGCCATTGTCAGATTGGGCGAGTTAACAATACCAACATTTATACCTTATTCGGCCTTAATTATGGTATTATTTTGTTTGACTAATGGCTAACCTAGTGGCCGATTTTATTATACCAGCCATAGTTTAGGCTCCAAGTAAAATTATATGACACGAATCTGCGTCACCAAATACCGTCACGTGTAAAATCCAAACTTAATTTCATTTTTATTTATCTCCGTTGTCCACCGACTTCCAAAAGGAGGAGGTCCTCAATTCGTCTGTATTTTTTTATGTATGTTACGCGATATCTCCGCCAAATGTGAACCGATTTTCGAAATTATTTTTGTGTTCGATAGAGCTTCTTTCAAAGGTGGTCCCATATAAATTTGGCCACGATCGGATTTGAAGTCCGTATGTTAAGTTTTTAAACTTGTGATTAGTTAAATTTAAATATAAATTTAAATTTGTTAAATTTCTTTGAGGTTCATTGTTTACATATTGGTGTTCATTGTATGCATGCTGTATTCACTACTAGAAGGGCAATCACATTGAGCACTATCTTCATTAGTATTTATCTTTGCATGTAATTATGTGTATCGTCCAGTTTAGTGAATCAAATAAAAAAATAAAAAAAAATTGATTAAATCTCTTTGGTCCGGGCACTGTTTCAAGTCACCCTGGGTCTCGCGACTCAGCGCTGCGCGGCCACTTACCGTTAGACCGGACAGACCATAAGAGTAACAAAAAAGTTTAGTCATGGTAATAATAGTCACTCATGCGCTCTAGCTCTTAGATAACGATAAAAAATTAATTGTTATAATGGTCGACGGTGGCCTATTATCGAACAAAGAATATATCTACATTTTTAATAAGAGTACTATTCTAGCTGTCACAAGACTATTTACAGTAGAACTCTATCAAATTTGATTTCGCTCGAGCAAAATTCTAACATTTTATGTAATATTTTAAAACCCACGCCCAGTGACGTGCACAAGCATTTAGATTAGGGTAGACAAAAATCTTGCATAATTATTATCTTCAATTCATTTTTGATTTACTTTAACCATCATGATCATTCTCACGTCGATTTAAAATAATACACCCAACGCTGTTTGCAAAACTCTTTTTGGTTACCATTTTTTCTTTCAATATGTAATTTTAGCAAATTATCATTATATATCATATCATTAGTTTCTTTGTCTATATGAAATGCACGCCACTGCTCACGCCTATATCCCCGAAAGGGTAGGTACAGGCGAACTAGAACACCCACATTTTGCCGCGCTCATTTTCGTCCTAGATGTAAAGGAACCGTATCGCCATATCTGGCACAAACTTCAGATCCCGGGCTGATACTGAGTAGAAAAACCCCAATATTGCTCGACCCGGGGATCGAACCTGATATCGGGACAGTAGTCCTACCGCGGACGCATTACAACTGCGGCACCGAGACAGTCCATTTGACGATATGACTTTAAGTAATTTTCAACAATAACAATACAAAATATTGTAGCAACTACAACACTTGCCACTTTGTTTTTCTGCCTTTGTACCTTTTAACCATGATAAATTAAAAGATAGTAGGCATATATGAAGGTCGTGTCGCTTCCTGCACAGTTCCCATTATGACACGAGGAAAAATACATTATTATTAACTCACAATGTCACTTCCTTTTGCTTTAAATATCTAAGATTATTCATTAATATGTATATAGTAAACCAACCAAGGTGTTGGGAAGGAAAGTTATCGTTTAAATTTGATTTGAATCTATGTTAGAGAACGAAGCGGTTCCGTGATTGTGAGGTAAATACTAAATACACCCAGGCACACATATAGTACTGACTCTACAGTACATAATCTGTATCATGGGTACATGATACATCATATAAAATACAGCACAAAAAGAAATATTGAAAACATCTAAAAAATAAAAAAGGTTATAAGCCTTTAAAGTTTGGTGTAAACTTCAAACTGCGAGAAAGATAAGTATCAGTATAATCACGTCACGGTCATAACGGTGTGTGCTTTGGAAAGGGATAGCAAGATGTCCCCGCTACGCCCCCACTCTTGCTCATTGCAGAATTTATAATCACAAGTTTAAAAACTTAACTGACCGACTTCCAATTTACCGATCGCAACCAAATTTATATGGGACCACGCTTGAAATAAGCTCTATCGAACACAAAAAGAATTTTGAAAATCGGTCCATATTTGGCGGAGATATCGAGTAACATACATAAAAAAAAATACAGACGAATTGAGGACCTCCTCCTTTTGTGGAAGTCGGTTGAAAATATGAATAACTGACTCACTTTTCAACTAATTTCGATGCAGTTTTAACAGAAGGGTTTCTTTTTTGGTCTATTTGCTATTACATATAAAATTTTCCATATCAGCCCGGAGTCTGGAATTTGTGCCCGATATGGCGATAGGCTCGCCCCTATCACATCTGGGACGGAACAAAGCTCGGCGAATTGTGGGTGTTCTAGTTCGCTAGTACGCCTCTGCCTACCCCTTCGAGGATACAGGCGTGAGCTTATGTTATATAAAATGCGTATAAAATCGAACATAGTCAAGCAACCATTTAATAGCTGTAGGAGAATAGTCGTATCGTATGCCAACCTCTGCTATAAAAAATAAAGGTGTGGTCTGTGATACAAATATTGAATGTCCCCTAGTACCAGATCTGATAGCCATGACACAGATAACATTTTTATCGAATGAGTAATATATAGATATTGCTGAGAGAGATTTATCAGAGATGCTTACATTATGATTTTATCTAAAAGGATCTTGTCAATTGTTCGTTCTTCTTTTTCCACCCACTGATAGCCTCCGTGATACACAGCCTCGGTAGCACAGCGAGTAGCTGTTAAGCGAAAGGCCGCGGTTTCGATTCCTGCACCGAGACAAATGTTTGTGTGGCCCACAGATATTTGTTTCAGATCTGGGTTTTGGAGACCGAAAGTCTCTCGTAGTTTCTGATACCCACGATACAGGTTATACCTAGTGTGGGGTCCAACTATGTAAGTGACTGTTGGGTGTATTTATTTATTTATATGTGGGGTCGGTGCAAGTAAGGTTGTCGCAAAAATGATTTGGCTTTAATTTCTATGATTGTCGGCTTGACGTCCTAATATCCTGTCGAAAACCTTGTCCAGAACAAATAATGTTAGTAAAATCTTAACGAACTTTTTGTCTGACATTTGACCACAGATTTACAAACTATATTTCTTTCAACCTGCCTATCCCACAATGTGGTGTCTTTTTCAAGTACGTTGCAGAAAGGATTCCGCTTAGTTTTTCGGCTGCCTGCCTGACGTTAACTCCCAAGGGTTCCAGTCCTTGGAAATTAAATTAGAAAAATAGCTTTACCCGACTTGGGAATCGAACTCTAGATGTCTCTGTCATTAGCCATTATAAACTGCCACTAGACTTAGAATTCACAAACTACTTATGCATAAACGTAGTTATTTACGATGTGCATTGTCATCTAATTGTACTCCGATATGAACAAAATTATAGTACTTATGAATATTGCGACATCTCCACACGTGTTAATGTTATTGTACGGAAATTGACCGCGATTACAAAATACGTTCTTAAATCCACTTCACAACGTGGATTAAAGAATAATAAATAAATAACAACGGTCACATACATAGTCCTGACCCCACACTAAGATCGAGTCTTGTGTCGTGGGTATCAGGAACTACGAGAGATGTTCGGTCTCACAACACCCAGACTCGAAACAAATATCTGTAGGTCATACAAACATTTGTCTCGGGGATCGAACCCGCGGCCTCTCGCTTCACAGCCGGCTACTCGCCCGTTTCGCCACGAATTAAAGTATCTACTCATATATCAATCATACATACACTCACGGTTGTATCTCGACGGGGCAGGCAGAGGCGGCCTGCCCGCCTAGCATGCGCGCCAGAGATATCCCGATAATCGACTTTCGAGATGTTGTCTACGTGTTGACTTACATAACATAACATAAGCTCACGCCTGTATCCCCAAAGGGGTAGGCAGAGGCGCCCTAGCAAACTAGAACACCCACAATTGACTACAATCTACTATCAATCTTTCTTTCTTTCTACCTGCCCTTATCCCACTTTAATGTGGGGTCGGCGCAACACACTTTTTCAAGCATGTTGCAGAAATCATTTGGCTATGTTTTTACGACCGGCTGCCTGCCTGACGTCAACCCCCTCTGAGGGGTCCAGTCCCGGGCAAATTAAATTAGAAAATTCGCATTGCGAATTTTTGAAAAAAAAAATTATTTTTAAAAAATTGCGAACACACGACCTCCCGGTCCACAGCCCATACATGCTGCCACTAGACCAAGGAGGCAACTACCGTGTTGACTACTATATTATATGAAAATTAACGAGGACGCATGTTAGTGTCCGTAGACAAATAGAGAAAACCGGGTATAACAGGACAAAAAGCTGAGACAAAATGTTCTCGTGGCGCGCATGCTAGGTGGGCTGGCGAACCAAAACACCTACATTTTGCCGAATTCATTTCCGTACTAAAACATCATCTTAAACATACTTATACTCACGTTTCTATCTCCGACGGGGAGGTAAGAGCAATGGCATGTAGTTCATATGGACAGAGACACCGTCTATTTTCTATTTCTATAGACCTAGACCGAAATACAACCATGCCACTATTGCCTCGGTGGAGTGGTTGTATTTCGGTACAACTACCGTCCTGAGGTCTCGGGTTTAATCCCCGGGTCGGACAAAGTGATATTGGATTTTTCCATATCAGGCCGGAGTCTGGAATTTGTGCCCGATATGGCGATAGGCTCGCCCCCTATCACATTTGGGACGGAACTAAACTCGGCGAAATGTAGGTGTACTAGTTGGCTAGTGTGCCTCTGCCTACCCCTTCGGGGATACAGGCGTGAGCTTATGTAGACCAAAAAATTACGATTTTTTACAAAAAACGGCGCATGGCTTATATTCTGAATCGATATGGGGATAATGATGACAGTAATAAGTAAGAGTTGAATATTTAATGGACAATTTCGAAAAAGGCACAAGTCTGATAATTCGAAAGCTTGAGGAAACGAAAAAAAATGTTATTTTTTATAGAGTAGTAGTGAACAATTCATAAATTTTAAGTTACAATTAGCAATCCAGAATTAAACGCTAATTTATATGATACACTTAAAGATAATTTAATTTTATATTTTGAGATGTGAGATTTTCGAAATAACCAATTCAATTATTTTGCTAAATTTTTGTCTACCTTGATCGTAATATGTGTCCACGTCACTGTGTCAGAGGTAGACTAGCGTATTAGACCACAACATCTCAGACACATAAGCTCACGCCTGTACCTCTTAATTTAGTCGGGAGAATGATTTAGGCCGGTGAGTCCGATATACTTCCGAGCCGGGTCGACAGAGATCCGTATGAATTTTCCCGTGTTAATAAGGCTCTGTGTCAACTGCGTGTATTTGGTACGTAACATAAAACGTACAAAGCGAAATTGTGTAGGTACTTCCCTTAGACAAAAGAAAATAGGAGACAAGGCATAACTACATGAACGTAATAGCCGAGCGGTTTGACTGTCCTTTCCAAAACTATTGGATGAAGACAACTTTGGGACTCCGTAATGAAATATAATTACAATTTTAAATTTAATATAAATAAAATTAATTCAAAATACTTTAACTAAAAATGTAATAAACAAATTTAATTTCTTATGTGTATGGAATAATATGGATTATGTTATCTGAAATAAATGATTATTATTATTATTATTATAACTACGAAAAAATGAAGCATTTCTCATGTATAAAAACGATACCAAAATGGCGACTTTGCGAAAAAAAGATCCTATAATTATAACAGTTAGGCATTTTCCTCATATTTCCAAATTAGTATTGTATTCGCTCATTATCTGAGACAGATTATAATTTAACTAGCAGCAACGTCGTTCTTATAATTCTTGTAAATAAAACACCGTATTTATAATAAAATCAATAAGTATTTATATGTTATTTAATTCTTATGACACTGTGACAAGTTACATGTAAATAGACCGCGAAACTAAAATGGCGAAACCGACTTCATAGTAAACACGTATTTATCGTAGTTATGCCTCTTATTTTTTCTTTAGTCATTGGTACTTCCATTTGTTGAAGTCGTTTAATGTTTTTCATCAGCACAAAATCAGCATTTAAAATTAAGCACGAAGCGAATAAAATAAAAACGACATTTTGAGATACGTCGGGTCCATTTTAAAATGAATAAACTTGAAATGTCGTGGTATTTATACGTTTTATATTATTTTTATTTAAAACTCCATCCCAATTATGCTTCATCCATTACCGTCAGATATAATCAAAGATTCTCCTTTATATAAAGACTATCTGTTGCCCGTGACTATTCGCGTGGAAACTTATTTTCCGGGATAAAAGTAGCCTATGTATTAATCCAGGGTGTCAGCTACCTCCGCACCAAATTTTATGCAAATTGGTCCAGCCGTTTGAACGTGAAGTAACAAAAATACAAATTCACTCGCAAATTTTCGCCTTTATAATATTAGTGTCATGTAAATATATTGACACCTCATACAGTCGCCTCCTTAGTCTAGTGGCAGCATATATGGGCTGTGGACCGGGAGGTCGTGGGTTCGATTCCCAGGTCGGGCAAACCAATTTTTATAATTTAATTTGCCCGGGACTGGTTCGTCAGGCAATCAGTCGGTCGTAAAAACTAAGCCAAATTCTTTCTGCAAGATGCTTAAAAAGTATGTTGCGTCGACCCCACATTAAGGTGGGATAAGGGCAGGTAGAAAGAAAAGTAATATATTCACACCTATTATTTTCAAAAAGTTAAGTGTTATTTAAGTAACTAGTTTTCGAAGCTATTTTCGCTATCGACACATCGGCCCACTTCACACTTTAAACTCCACACTTCGGAAAGAAAACCTTTTTTTACCTGACCCGGGTATTGAATCCCAGAGCTCAGCGTAATAATCGTACCGCATTCGAAATACAACCACGCCACCGAGGCACGCCAGGTCTTATCAAATTGCAAAAGTTTTGTTGCAAAATTGATTTTTCTATTTGCAACACTTTTGTTTTTCTTTTTGCAAAACGTTTTTGTTGTTGTTTAGTGTTACCTGTTTTCTGTGTGTGTCGACAATAAAGTTACTATCTATCTATCTATCTCCTCTACCAATAAGAGGGGCTAGGCCTTAGTCTACCACGCTAGCCTAATGCGGGTTGGTAGACTACTTACCTTCGATATTCTTGTGAAGAATTTTCTCAGGTATGCAGGTTTCTTCACGATGTTTTCCTTCACCGTTAAAGAAAGCGATAATGCATAATGAAAATACACTTAACATAGAAAAGTCAGAGGTGTAAGTTCTTTTCGGCAGTCCGCACTATTCCCAACTGAGCTATCGCTACTTATAATTTAAGTTAAAATGACATAACATAATATAAGCTCACGCCTGTATCCCCGAAGGGGTAGGCAGAGGTGCACTAGCGAACTAGTACACCCACATTTCGCCGAGCTTAGTTAAGTTAAAATGAAACATGTCTTAATTTTGTTAAACTTACTTTTTTGGTGTTAGAGTGAATTAAATTAAGCAAACACGACAAATATGGGCATTAGCACAATTAATTAACGTTAAGCAAACAAAAGCAGGATTTTGAAAGTATATTAAAAAGCTTTCGGATTTTTTGAGCTATAAAATAGATGAAGCAACGCATATTTATATTCTCCTTTTATGGTATAGACTATATTAGGAATATCACTAGACCTCCTTGACCGATTGTCTCAACTAAAACAGCATATAACATTTTATGTATGATAACAAATGACCATATTTTATTTTTGGGTGTTAGAGCCAAACTGTGGAGTGTAGACTAGAGGTTCCCAAACTTATTTTGTTTACTGCCCACTTTGAAAATAATTGATTTTATAACGCCCCCCATTTTTTACCTACTTAAAAACCACTATAACTACAAATTAAATAAATTATTGTGAGCAATATCGCTGGATGCAGGCCTATCCTGTCCTTAGTTAATCTGGAAATCTTTGGGGGAGGCCTATGTTGGGCTGTACTGAGAATTCAATTTTTTATCTTAAAAAAGATTGTATCTATTTAATGGATTTCATACAATATTCAACTATATTATTCCTTTGTCAAATTAATTGTGAGATTAGAATAATTTGTGAGACGACCATAATAATTTTGCATTCATAATTCTCATTGTCAAAACTTTTTTTTAAATTAAACATTCTAAACAAAATACTTAGGTACGCATAATTATGGTTTTAAATATAATTTTTTTTGAGTAGACTAACATTAATTATTCTGCACGTATTTCATATTCATATTCAAGTTAAAACGGAAGTTTACTGAAGCGTCTGGATTTCGCAGACGGGAGGCAAAATCGTTCAAGCGTTCAGAAGGCCGTAGCATGGAAATGTTATCGAATTGAATTCGAATCGGAATATATGGAATATTAACCAAACGTTATCAGTGCGCAGCGAACTCGAATACATTTACATTTACATTAGTTTTCCGTGCTCGGGCTACAGTACGAAACTTGTGATCCAAAAGTTGTAACCTCGTGGATAAAACAGTCTTTATTTAGAGACTGCCTCGGTGGCGTGATTGTATTTCAGTACGACTACCGTCCTGAGGTCTCGGGTTCGATCCCCGGGTCGGGCAAAGGGATATTTGATTTTTCCGTATCAGCCCGGAGTCTGGAATATGTGCCCGATATGGCGATAGGCTCGCCCTCTATCACATCTGGGACGGAACTAAGCTCGGCGAAATGTGGATGTACTAGTTCGCTAGTGCGCCTCTGCCTATCCCTTCGGGGATACAGGCGTGAGCTTATGTCATTTCATGTCATTTAGAGACAGATTTTTCTAGGGTGTTAATTATAAAAAACACATTCTAATAAATTTCAGATATTTTTTAATGGAAATTTGCTACATAGCCCCTCTACAGTTAAAATATTAGCCCTGTAGTATTACTGTCCCACTGCTGGGCACGAGCCTCCTCTACCAATGAGAGGGGTTAGGCCTTATTCTACAGTTAGTAATATTAAATCTCTTTGGTCCGGCATTATCGCGGCTTACTGACAAGGCACTACTCTTGAACGCTTCCACTTTGCCAGGTCTTTAATAACCTTCATAGTGAGACCATTTCCTCTCATACGATCCCGAGTTCCTGACACTTATGACAGACGTACTACTGCGGTTTCCGTAAAACGTGATCATATTATTCGATATATTTTCGACCGAATTCCAAAAACGAGATGGTCCTCAATTCGTCTGTATTTATTTTATGTACGTTACGCGATATCGCGGCCAAATGTAGACCGATTTTCGAAATTCTTTTTGTATTCGATGAAGCTTATTTATTTTAGCAGGAAGTCGCTGGATGCCGGCCGCTTCCAACAGGTCGATCTGGAAATCTTTGGGGGAGGCCTATGTTCAGCAGTGGACGTCCTATGGCTGATGATGATGATGATGATGATGAGAGCTTATTTCAAGGGTGGTCCTATATAAATCTGGTCACGATCGGATCAAGTCCTTCAGTTAATTTGTTAAAGTTGTGTTTAAACATAACTTAAAAACCTCTTTCCCGGGTACTATTATTAAAATTCTCAGTATCTTTTAACCCGAGAGAGCTCGAATATCGCATGATCAACCCCTGCCTTCTGAGAAAAGTCATAATCGTGTCTTTTCATTTCACTTTACGACTCGACTCGGACAAAGTTAAGTCGTCTGTACATCGATATATTATTTACCTAGATGCACAGTTGACGCTCGGAAAATGGGACAGCAAAGAAGTGCTTAAGCACTCGTTTTGCCTACAGTCGGACGCCGATAGAATTCTAAATTTCAAAATTCAAATTAAAGAACGCTTGCTCATTGCGTTTAAAAACCTACTTTATAACACGTGCTTAGGGTTATATTTGTGTTGATTTAATTACAACTTGTGATCGTTTTCTTTGTTTTATTTCTGAGACCACTTTTTAGGAAGATATTTACAAAGAACTGTGCATCTAGGATATAATATATAGATGCGTTTGTAATTCAATTTCCGTCGTCGTGGCTCTAGTCAAACTTTTATAAAGAGCTAAATGCAATTTTAATGGACTGACTAACGCACACATGTGTTTAAATATCATAAAAATATGTCTTGGCTATATTATAAATGCAAAAGTTTGGATGATCTTATTTTATTTCATTACTAGCTGTTCCGCGCAACTTCGTCTGCGTCACATAAGCGTCATAACGCAACGGAAGTCTCAAAAGGAATAAATTCCCATTTTTGCAACATGTTTTCATTGATGCTGCGCTCATATCGGTCATAGCGTGATGTTATATGCCTATAGCCTTCCTATCAACACTCAAAAAAATTATCAATTCGAACCAATAGTTCCTGAGATTAGCGCGTTCAAACAAACTCTTCTGCTTTATAATATTAGTGTAGATAACGCTTTTACCCGCGGCTTCGAACGAGTATTTTGTAAGACCAAAGGGAAAGTTTTTGATTTGACGATCCGACCTGTCGTTTTAGTTTAAATATTCTACACAACGTAATATCTGCTGGTGGTTCAATATTATCCCACAGGATGGCGACCACCATTCGCATGGTGCTAAAACCTGCCATAGTGATCCACACTCCTTGTGAGGTTCGCGTTCCAGGAACAGCCAGTTTACCATCAGGTGTAGTGTACTCACTTTGCCGTGCCTGGAAAAAAAATGTAAAGGTTAATTACAATTTGGAAATGAAAATCAAAATGAAGGCCACCGTCTGTCCGGCAATCCGTCCTTCAGAACTACGGGGTGACCCAGATCTCAATTTTGAAGTCAATAGAGTGAAAAACAAAATGGCGGCCACTTTTTTCAATTTCGAATCCGGATCCGTACTTCGGAACTACGGGGAGGCTCATATATTGATTTTGAAGTCAATCGGCTCAAAAACAAATAAAAACAAAATGGCGGCCACTTTTTTCAGTTTTGACATAGGATCTGGTGTTTGAAACTACTGGGCGACCCAAATATCGATTTTGAAGTCGATTGGCTCCAAAGCAAAGACACAAAATTTCAACCCCTATTTCATCTTTTTTTGGGTTACAAAAATAACACACTGTATGTCTGTCCTTAGGGCTAAAGCTCATTCATTCACACCATAGTTATTGATGTTAAAAAACCGTTTCTAATTCTCAAATGTTATTTATCTCTCTTTCTTTTATATGTTTGATAAGAAACTTGTTGGTGATATTGACCGGCGAATTAAACGTCACGTCTTTTGAAGATACCGTTATCGAGGGATTTATATATCATTGATATTACATATTATGATCGACAATGTATAGTCTGCTTTAAGGAAATTGATATAAAACGTAAACAAAATTAAATAAAAAAATTAAGATGCTACAAAAAGCTATTTGACAAAATTAATCCAATCTGCACTAATATTATAATACATTTTTTTTTAAGCCTGTGAGTTTGTTTGTAGGAAGTAATATCTTGAACCATAGCTTCGCGGTTTCTACCATCTCGGCCCGAATTAAGAAGTTCGGTAACTGCTACCTTTGCCGTACCGTGAAGCTGTGGAATAGTTTGCCGGCATACGTATTCCCTCCCTCCTACAACATTGGGTCCTTCAAACGGAGTGTGAAGAAGCATTTATGCAGGCCGGCATGATACTGGTGGCCTTCAATGGAAACAAGGTTTATAGGTATTTTTGGACCGCACATCGCTTACCATCAGGTGTTATGTGGTCAGTTTGCCGTGCTCGGATAAAAAAAACGACTATTCCTGAGTAACATAGGCTACTTTTTATCCCGGAACATGTACGGCTCCTGTGCGATATCTATATAGAGGTATATAGCGATAGGAGGCGACCTTATATCATAGCTGGTGGTAGGATTTGAAACCGCTTGAATACTGAACACTGTACACATGTTAAAATCTGCAATAGTGATCTACGAGGTCATTCATTGTGTGGATCACATTCCAGGGCCAGTCAATGTATATCCGGTTTGTATCGGTCATCGCAGGCCCCTCGATTGGCTTTGCTTTAGTTCAATGGGGAACTTGAACAAAAATTTTAACAAGAAATTGTGTGAAAAATCAATAAACAATACCACGAAATGTGCTATCATGAAATTTGTAGTATAAAATAATTGATATTTTACAAAATATCCTACTTATAAATTACGTATCTCTCTCTCTCTTTCAAGCTAGTTATCCCGCATGGTGGTGGGGTCAGCTTTCCTTGTTTTTCTTTTCCACTTCGCTCTATCCATAACGTATAATGGAACGTAATTGCAAAACCCAAGTGACGTCATTGCATAAAGAATCATAGAGCAGTGTTTCCAAGTTGGGATATTCTTCCCAATTTTGTCGAAAATTTTTGTTGTATTTAGTATGGTGATTAGTGAATTCGATGACGTAGATCCTTCTCTTCCTTCTTGCTCATTTTTACTTCGTTATTTAAAGAAATAGCTTTAACGTTTCTACGCGGTGACGTCACGTCCTTTTTTAGCGCGGGGTTTCGTAAGTCATATTTTGACTAGCGATTATTAAATGATTTGTGCATATTTTAATGTTTTTACTTCTAGTGTGTTAATTTGACTAAACTAGGTCTAGTTCTTTACAATAAACTAAAAAAAATACATGCAAAATTCCTATTTGTCGGTAGTCGGTGTTTTAAGGCCGACTTTGCGATAATCTGTGGAGCTCCATACAAACGCCATATATAATACCACACATCAATGAAAATTAAGAAACGCATAAATCTATCGAATTTATATCCATACTAATTTTGCTTCAGCTAAGATAAAAATTACCAACCCGCATTAGGCCAACGTGGTAGACCAAGGCCTAACCCCTCTCATTAGTAGAGGAGGCCCGTGCCGAGCAATGGGACAGTAATATTACAGGGCTAATATTATTATTAACATAAGCTTATAAGCTTACGCCTATATCCCCGAAGGGGTAGGCAGAGGTGCACTAGCGAACTTGAACACCCACATTTCGCCGAGCTTAGTTCCGTCCCAGATGTGATTGGGGGCGAGATTGATTTGAGGATCGCCGTATCGGGCACAAATTCCAGACTCAGGGCTGATATGGAAAAATCCAATATCACTTTGCCCGATCCGGGGATCGAACCCGAGACCTCAGGACGGTAGTCATAACGAAATACAACTGCGTCACCGAGGCAGTCAGTAATATTATTATTATTATTTTATAATATAAAAATTATGACTTTATTTACATTTAACGTTATGTTTATTTGCCCTGACTATAGTTATTGCACGTCTTAACAATTTTATGTCAGATAGCTGATCGCGAAACTAAAATCCCAAACAGTATGACAACATCATGCTGAAATAAAACTCGTGAAAATGTTTTACATAAAACGTTTTTTATCGATTTACTTTTTTTTTAATAGATAAGAAGTGTTGTGCGTGGCAGTTTCCAAAGGAATTCTAAGCTCTTTATAAATTATTACGTGATTTTAAAGTGAATTCGGTATTTGACGAAGTTATATTTTCAATAGGTGCCTTGTTTAAAAATTAATCAAAATTTACCAGTGTTAAAGTGGTAACTTTATTGAATTTTAGTTAACGTGCAATAAGTAAACATTACAATGGTTGACAGTCGAAGGTAAAAACAAACTTTATAATACTAACGTTAAAATCCCAAACAGTATGACAACATCATGCCGAAATAAAACCACTCGAAAATATACTATTCATCAAACATTTTTGCCGATTTACTTTTTTAACCGACTTCAAAAAGGGAGGATGTGGTTAACAATTCGTCGGTATCTTTTTTTCCCCGATTACTCAAAGACGCCTGGACTGTTTCCAAAAATTCTTTTTTGTTTGAAAGGGTATACTTCCCAGGTGGTCCCATTGGCACCCAGTCAGGATTTGAGTATGGGATCTGAGGGCAACCCTCAAATTTTATAGGGATCCATAGTGTGTTTTATATATTTCCTAAAACAATTCAGGTATTTGCGTATGGTACTCATAATCTCATGTTGCTGAGCTGATGATGGAAAATATAACTCCTTAACTATTAGGAGTGGGTGGATAATTCTTTCAATATTACACTAAAAATAGATAAATAATAATTAAATTTTAACATAAACTGAAAACCGACTTCAAAAACGAACACTTAAAAGTAATAAAAGCAAAAAATAACAACAATTTCTTACTCTCTTTGGAGTCGGTGCCTTTTCATTTAATCCACTTTGGTCTCAGCACCGACTCCAAAGATAGTAAGAAATTGTTGTTATTTTTTACTTTTATTACTTTTAAGTGTTCGTTTTTGAAGTCGGTTTTTTCAATAGATAAAAACTGTATAATAAGATTAAAATGCTGCCTAAATCGTGATTTATTAAGTGATTTCTGTATTTCCTGTTGTTGAAGTTTTATTTTCTTTAATAAGTGACTTCAACAATTTTTTACTTAATATTCACAAATTTTTAATTGATAACTTTATTGATTTTAGCGCGAAATTGAAAATGGTTGACAGTCTGCTGTTGACTGCTTTTATTCTACCTCCATTTGCAATGTTGCAGAAAGGTTTTGGCTTTTAGTTTATACCTCTACAACCGGCCATCTTTTGGCATCAACCGCTTCAGCGGGAACTACTCCTTGCAATTTGTCTTAGAAAAGCTGCTTTCGGCAGACCTGGGAATCGAATCCAGGACCTCTCGATCCACAGCCCGTATACGCGACCGCTAAATAGAGACAACTTGAAAAATAACTATTATAAATAAATTTTATTTCTTTACAGATTATTAAAATACAAAATGGCGAAAAGTGAGAAGAATAATATTGACATGAACAACTTCTCGTCCACGTAAGTACTTATCAGAAACTTATATCACTGTTATCTTCTTTACTTTTTCATTTCACCTGTCCTTATCCCACTTCAAAGTATATTACTTATAAAAATGTTAAAATAAATAAATAGATACACCCAACAGTCACACACCTAGTCCTGTCCCACACTAGGTATAACCTGTATCGTGGGTGTCAGAGACTATGAGAGACGCACGGTCTCACAACACCCAGACTTGAAACAAATATCTGTGGGTATCAGAAACTGCAAGAGACTTTCGGTCTCACAACTCCCAGACCCGAAATAAATAAATACACCCAACAGTCACATACATAGCCCTGCCCCCTTACTCTTGACACTAGATTCGATTGTGGTTTCGATTTGGTTTCATTTATTGACTTAAAATTCCATCGAAATCGACTTTTAAAGTGCGCTAATGTTGCATAATATTCGAGTACATGTCATTTGGTAAATTTTAATGTGACATGAATGCACTTTTTATTTCTATTTCAGTGAATTGTATGTCAATAAATGAAACCAAATCGAATTTAAGTTCGAATCGAGCGTCAGGAGTCACCCCCCTGACTCCACACTAAGATCGAGTCTTGTGTCGTGGGTATCAGGAACCATGAGAGACTTCGGTCTCACAACTCCCAGACCCGAAACAAATATCTGTGGGTCACATAAACATTTGTCTCGGTGCGGGGATCGAACACGCGGCCTCTCACTTCACAGCTGGCTATTCGCCCGTTGCGTCACAGAGGCTGTAAAAACATTTACTATACTGTTTATAGCGGCCCGAGCAGGAACATTTCTGACAATCGTAAATGTATTCGAGCCCACTGCGCACTGATGACATTTGGTTAATATTTCATACTTTCATAGACGCGGATCCGTGATTAGTGCATATTTTCGAAAGATATCTGTTAATACAAAGATATTTTTAATTAGCGACCGTAGAATTAGCATTCGCTCGTTTGGTATAAATACAACTTCAGCAATAAACAGTGTCGCATAAAACAGCATCCTGGTGGAATGACTGTTGTTTAGTAATAAACAGGACAATCCAAGTACACGTCTGACCTTACGTAATGAAGGGTTCCGTAGTAGGAATGAGCGTTATCGATAAACATTCAAGATAAAAACATTATCTTCTCGCGATAGTCAGATACTAAAATACAAAAAATTATTTCTTCAGGATCTATTCAATGCATCATATTTAAATCACATCATATTCAATCAAACCGTATTTGAAAGTACTCTTAATGCTCTACTACTTAGGCTGAGAGCGAACTTCGACTAAGTCTAAGTCAAAAAACGAACTCAGTGAGGATTCGGAATTGTTAAACCGAACTTCGACTGAGTTCGAGTCATTTTTTACAAGAAAATGTTTGCTTTAAATCTGTCTGCCAGTCTGCTTTTCTTGTAAAAAAACCGGGCAAGTGCATGCTGCATATCTGATCACGCACAGTACAGGGTTCCGAAGTAAGGGTAACTGTTACTGAAATATAATTTTATTAGACGTAATTTTAAGTAAATGGTCCATAAACTCAGATTTACTAACTGTTTTATATAACTAAGAACTTAATATAAAATAAAAAAAAAAATAAGGAAAAAAAAAAATATTTTTCAAGATATTTTTCGCCAAATTTCTGAGTTTGATAGATATGTATACTCGTGCCGAATTACAGCCCTCTAGTACTTGTAGTCTCTGAGTTTATCTCAGACAGACAGAGAGACAGACAGGCAGACGGACGGACATGGCGGAACTATAAGGGTTCCTTTTTTGCCATTTGGCTTCGGAACCCTAAAAAATGGCTCAGACTAAGTCGAAGGTCGATTTAAATATTCCAAATCCTCACTGAGTTAAGTTCTTTGATTGAGACTTAGTCGAAGTTCGCGATTATATTATATATTACCTCTATAAGCGGGTTTGGGTGTGCTATATAATGAAATTTAAAAATTGTAATAATTTGAATGAATTTTCATTTTTATAAATCCTAATTATAATAACAATAATTTTGACATCAACTTTATCTATTAATAAAAAATAAATTGGAATTTGTGCCAGTATCGACGACTGTTTAGTTAATGAAACCTGATTGTACTAAAACATACAGAAGCACAGAGAACCTCTGTATTTTCAATATAATAACATAAGCTCACACACAGTCCTGACCGCACATCAACATCGAGTCTTGTATTATGGGTATCAGGAACTACAAGATACTTTCGGTCTCACAACACTCAGACCCGAAACACATATCTTTAAGCCACATAAACATTTTTCTCTATGCGGGCATCGAACCCGCGGCCTCTCGCTTCATAGCCGGCTACTCGCATACTGCATCACGGAGACTGTCACATAATAAACATAATATACAAATACATCAAAGCGTAATTTCAATCTTATAAACAAAAATATTTCATTTCAAAGGCTTTCTAAATAATACTATTAGATTTTATCATTAATTTTCGTAGAAATCTTTAGAAAATTTTGAATAGATGCACTCTACATAGAGTTGAAGTAATCATTATATTTAGCTGATATTATTCATATCAAGCAGACTTTATAAGTAATTGAATATTTAATGATTTCTTAGGTTTACGTGAAGGTTATTCATTGAAATAAATTTTTACGGATTCTATCACGATTTGGTTTGATTTGATTCTATCAGCTTTGCAGCTTTCGTGGTCACGGGTCAGACTGGGTCGGGACAGTCTGACCCGTGACCGCGAAGGCTGCAAAGCTTTCTAAACGTCGGGCATAAAAATTAAAACCAAATCGTGATAGAATCCGTAAGAATAGGTTTATTTTAATAATTGAATATTTATTTATTTATTTATTTATTTAGTTGCAATTACTTTGTGTATACGACTACATCCATAGGTGTAGCTACAAATTAATTATCATAATATTATGCATGCCTAGTATAACAATTAGATTTATTATTATTTATTATTAGATTCCCGTCGGAGGCAGCACATATATATGTTACATAAGCGTATGGGCCACCGAAGGCCGAGCCGCCCGTGACTATCTACCGCCTTTAAATAGACTTTTCAGCTTTATAATATCGGTATAGAAAATGCGAGCGACAGCTCAGTTGGGTGTGGTACGGATTGCCGAGACGAGTGTCGGAGGTTTGAGACCAAACCCAAAAAGGAACATACACCTCTGACTTTTCTATGTTAAGTGGGTTTTGTCATTGTGAAATATCACCTACTATAACGGTGAAGGAAAACATCTCGAGGAAACCTGCATACCCGAGAATTGGATAGAAAAAAGCTATCGAATAGCATAAGAAAACACTGAATTATCGATCTGCGCGATGTTTTGCAATGCTAACAATTTGGTGTTTGGAAGTTCGCTAATTTGGACATCTGTTAGTCAATCATAATTTGTAAAATGATTGAAATAACATAAGCTCACGCCTGTATCCTCAAAGGAACTAGCGCACTAGCGAATTAGAACATCCACATTTAGCCGATCTTAGTTCCAGATGTGATAGGGGGCGAGCCTATCGCCATCTCGGGCACAAATTCCACATTCCGGGTTGATATAGAAAAATCCATTATCACTTTGCTCGGGCAATCGAACCCAAGACCTCAGGACAAAGTCTTACCGCGTACGCAATACCACTAGGCCACCGAGGCAGCAAATAGTGATTTAAATAAATTTTGGCATTAAGTTAGGCCAACACATGGAAGCTAACTATTATACAGTAAAAAACTTTTAAAGAATACTTAAGTACTATGAGTAATTTATAATTTTTTGTTACATTTGGCACAGCCATAACTGGCTACAAAACGTGTTGCAAAAATTACAAATTCAAAAAATTTAATGAAGAATCTTTTCCTCATTCGATAGTGCGCGGGTTCAAGGACGTCTCTCTAACAACGCCATTTAGTTCAGAAATAGCCAAGCCGTGTTTTCTTTAGAATACTTAGACCATTTACCCTAGGGACCCCTCGGAAAATCTTTTCCCTTACCGAGGTATAAGACCAAACGGTCTCTAGTTGTTGGCATACTATTATGCGTTAAAATGACACGACACATCCGTATCCCCGAAGGGGTAAGCACAGCCGAAATAGATTTGCTTTTCTGCTCAGTATTAGTCAGTCAGTATCAGTCACAAATTCCAGTCTCTGGTGCTTGATATGGGCCCGCCCCCTATTATATCTGGGACGAAAATAAGCTTCGTGAACTGTGAGTGTTCTAGTTTGCTAATTCGCCTCTGCGTCTATGTATTTAAGTATGTGGTATAGATTATTAGACTCAATACACAATCTAGCCGGGGGTCGCCTCCTTGATCTAGTGGCAGCATGTATGGGCTGTGGACTGGGAGGTCCTGGGTTCAATTCCCAGGTCGGGCAAAGTAAATTTTCTAATTTAATTTGCCCAGAATTGGTTCCCTCATAGAGGGTTGACGTCAGGCGGGCGGCCGGTTGTAAAAACTAAGCCAAATCCTCTCTGCAACGTGCTTGAAAAAGTGTGTTGCGCCGACCCCACATTAAGGTAGGATAATAGGTAGTGGTCCAATTAGGCAAGTCTAACTTTGAGAGAGAGGTCAACCGTCGAATCCAGCTTGGCTGGGCAGTGTTCGGAAACTACGCAAGGACTTTTCGTCCAAAATACCTCAGTGCTTAAAGTCAAAAGTCTTTGAGAGTTGTGTCCACCTGCAAGGTGGACCGACGACCTGATAAAGGTCGCAGGAAGTCGCTGGATGCAGGCAGCTTCCAACAGGTCGATCTAGAAATCTTTGGGGGAGGCCTATGTTCAGCAGTGGACTTTCTATAGCTGATGATGATAATGATGATGAAGGGTAGGTAGAAAAAAACAATATAGCTGGCCTTCAATGACCGAGGCACCTGATTGATTCACGAGTCCTTTCACAACACTGACCTTGAGTTATTCTCACCAGATCCGTTGAACCGTGACATGCTCTTGCCCCTCAATTGCCAACACAAAGTCACGGATGGACTGGTTTGATAAATTTGTTTATAGATCATGTAATTTATTCAGATCTAAATATTTTGGAATGCAATTCAGTTTAAGCATTTTGTTTAACGGACCGAAAATGAAAAGTTTTAATAGACCTGGGTGGTAGAGTCACGTTGTAGACAACAACGTCTACATGAATGTGCCGGCTCGACTGGCATGATACCATTGTGCCACGGAAAACCGATATAAAGTGGCTTGCTTTTACGTTTGTGCCCGATATGGCGATAGGCTCGCCCCCTATCACATCTGGGACGGAACTAAGCTCGGCGAAATGTGGGTGTTCTAGTTCGCTAGTGCGCCTCTGCCTACCCCTTCTGGGATACAGGCGTGAGCTTATGTTATGTATGTTATGCTTTTAAGTTTCTTTCAGTAAGTGGGATTCCCTATTTACTTACTTTTAGGTTAGCAAAGACATATACATAAGCTCACGTCTGTGTCCCCGAAGAGGTAGGCAGAGCGCACTTGCGAGATAGCAACGCACCTATCATTCATTTTTTTCCTGGGGGTTTATGGGCGGTGGTGATCACTTACCATCAGGTAACCCACTTCTTCGTTTTCCAGTCACTGCAATAAAAAAAGCTGTTTTAGAGCTCATTACCCACAAACATGGCAAAACCGGAAAACTTAGAATTTCGCCATGTTCGTCTGTCCATCCGTATGTCACAACTATTTTATTGTGGGACTATTAGCACTATAATTAGACGGAAATATTGTATATTGTATGAACCGCTACACAATGGTTATTTGAAATGACGAAATAAATTAGGCGTGTCACTTCGTACATTAATCTGAGCGATAAAGTTTTTTATTCGCTACATCGGCACAAATAACAAAAAACTAAATTATGACTTCAACAGCCTCCATGGCGCAGTGGTCGAATAGCTATGAAAGATAAATAATTAAATACACCCAACAGTCATACGCATAGTCCTGACCCTACACTAAGATCGAGTCTTGTGTCGTGGGTATCATGAGCCACACAGACATTTGTCTCGAGGCGGGAATCAAACCCGCGACCTCATGTTTCACAGCCGGCTACTCGCCCACTCCGCCACGGAGGCTGTCCGCCAAAGATGCTGCGGTTTTGACTCCCGCACTGTTTTTTTTTTTATGGGATCCACAGATATTTGTTTCGGGTTTGGGTGTTGTAGGACCGAAGTCCCAAGTAGTTCCTGATACGATATATGTCCAAACTAGTGCGGATTAATGATTATGTGACTGTTGGGTATGACTCACTTACCTGTAATTAAACTCATGACTTTCACTATCTCGTGCCAAATATATGCCTTGATCCAGAATTAATATAATCACAAATTGAAACCAAATATGGAACCACCCTATTTTTGCACCACCGATTTTGCAAATCGGTCCACATTTGGCGGAGATATTCCGTAATATACATAAAAAATACAGACAATTTTAGGACCTTCTTATTTTTTGAAGCCTTTTATGCCCGACGTTTCGAAGGCTTTCAAAATCCAAAAATCGCGATAGAATCCGTAAAAATAGTTTCAATTTATAACATTCGCGTAAACTTAAGAAATCAGTAACTAATTTATTTTTCGTTTCAGAGCGGACCTGACCAGTAACCCTGGATTCCAGTCGTCTCTCAGCATCATATCGAAAGGAAAAGAAGATAAACCTTACAATCCTTTCGAACATCGCTCTGTGGAACATCCTAACACGTAAGTTATCTTTTTAATCAACTGCCTCAGTGGTATAGTGGTGTTGCCCGGTACTACTATCGTCCTGAAGTTTCGGGTTCGATCCCCGATTCGGGCCAAGTTTATGTGATTTCCACCGCCCATAGACACCCAAGACACAAATGTGTCATGGGTGCATTACAAACAGAAAAGGCCAGAAATAGGTATTGTGAAAGGGAGTGAGTAATTGGGCTACAAGAAATCTCACTCACCGAACGAAACTGCCACTTTACGATGATTATCAAACCGGTCGTGATGTAGACGTTACTGTCTAAAGCGTGGTTCTACCACTCAAATGGTTTTCCTTTTCTAATAAACTGATACAAATCGTAAAACCAGTTTCTTCCTCATAAAGGCTGATGCTGCAGTCGTTTTCAAAATGATTAAACCAGTTCTTTTCCTCAAAACCGCGACGCACCTACATCCGGTTCGGCATTATATCAAATGATAGGAATACCTAACTAATCTTATTCACGTGTTTATCCACGTGTGCCCAAAAGATCTTTAAAATGACTAGTCGTATAAAGATTGGGGAAAGGGAAACGGCCCAAGGGAAGAGTACCCTCTAGGTAAGTGGTCGGCAACCTTTTGGCAGACAGGGGCCGCAAGGTGGCAAAATACAGTAAAGGCGGGCCTCTTCTCATATTTTCTATCTATAGAGGTATAATCTATAACATTTTAGATATTTATGACTAATTTACAAAACAATCACGGGCTGCAAATAGGACTTCACAGGCTGCAAAAAGGATTTCAAAAGCCGCATGCGGCCCGTGGGCCACGTGTTGCTAACCGCTACTCTAGATGGTCAGATGCCATAAAAAAGGCTGCTGGAGATAGCATCTATTGAGCAGTACAGATGTCCAATGACCGCTCAGCTTGGCGACAGATTGTATGTGGTCGCGATCCTCATTATTGCGGGATCGACGAAGAAGAATAATAAAGATTGGGTGGAATAAAGATGTATTACATAGCACGTTTGATCTTGTATCTCTATAAAATTTGAGGGTTGCCATCAATTTTTCTGGGATTCCATCATCAGATCCTGACTTGATGCTAATGGGACCACATAGGAAGCATACCCTTTAAAACAAAAAAAAAAATTCTCGAATCGGCCTAGGCGTGTTCGTGTAATCGGGGAACATACAGAAAAAAAATATTCCGACGAATTGGTAACCTCCGCCCTTTTTTAAGTCGGTTAAAAAACAAATCTTTCTGCCTTATTCGACCGACTTTCAAAGAAGGATGTCCTCAATTCGTCTATATCTTTTATGTATGTTACGCGATATATCCGCCAAATGTGGACCGATCTTCAAAATTCTTTTTGTGTTCGATAGTGCTTATTTCAAGAGTAGTCCCATATAAATTTGGTCAAGATCGGATAAGTTTTAAACTTGTGATTATAATATTAGCATACTGGATCCCTCTGAGGGAGTTGACGTCAGGCAGGCAGCCGGTCGTAAAAACTAAGACAAACCCTTCCTGCAACATACTTGAAAAAGTGTGTTGCGCCAAAGAGATTATGATAATAGTATAGATAAATACATTGATTCAAGAAATGATATCACGCCCATACATCACACAATTTCTTAAAGTATCAAGAAAATTCCCACACAGTAAACAAGCGGTACTATTTTATGCTAATCATGTGTCAACATGTTTACTGTTTACTAATAGATGTTAATACATGACCTGCGTTGTTTGTTTTCAGTGGAAAACACGGTAGCTAAATATTCGTTGAACTTAATGTGAATTTAGCAATTTTCGTTCACACGTAAACAACATTACTTTACTTTGTTACTGCTTCTAGAGGTTTAAATTTATTAAATGCATCATCATTAACGAGTATCTTACAAGACTTTGTTAGTCCTTTTACACAAAAATAACAATTAAAACGACTTCAAAGCCATATGATGACCAAAACATTTGACCATCCTTCGAGTAAACTATACAGAACATAAAATATCTTGAAAATCGGTGGACAAATCAACAACACGTCCTATAGCTGATGATGATACATAAAAGTATTGACTAATTGAGAAACTCTTCCTTTGGAAAATTTACTAAACGTCTGATGAAGGAGTACGTAGTGAAATCCTCAATTAATAACGGCGTAGACGTCGCGACTTTCAATATCCTTTTTAAGTATGATAGAGCTTACTCCCATAATTGTTCATGATCGGATCAATTTTGCAGTCGGTTTTTAAGTTTTCAAACTTGTAATTATATTTTATAATAAGTTTTTGTCCTCAGAACCATCGGCTCGATCGTGCACCTCCTCAAGGCATGTATCGGTTCAGGAATCCTCGCCATGCCCGCAGCCTTCAAGAACTCCGGCCTCGTCGCTGGATCCATCGGCACGTTGCTAGCTGGCTTCATTTGCACTCACACTGTACATATATTGGTAAGTTGGTATAAACATATATATGAATACGTGGAGAACAGTTACGCGTGCGCTCGCTTCCACATCTCTGCAAAATATGCATGATCATTAGTCACAGGACGTCCACTGCTGGACATAGGCCTCCCCCAAAGATTTCCAGATCGACCTGTTGGAAGTGACCTTTATCGATCTTTATTATTTTTAATATTCACAAAACCTTCAACAGTCATAAACATAAACCTGACCCTACATTCGATTTAATCTGTATCGTGGGTATCGGGCACTACGAGGGACTCACAGTACCACAATACCCAGACCCGAAACAAATACCTGTGTTCAAGACAGTTTTTTCAGTGGTAGAGCCATGCTGTAGAAAGTGACATTTACAGCACGAATGGGCCGGCTCGACCGGTTTGATACCACTATATCACAGAAAACCAACCTAAAGTGGCAGCATGCTATCGCGTTTCATTCGCTGTGGCCCATTTCCCCCCCTCCCTTTCCCAATCCCTTTTCCCTCCCCTTCCATTCCCTCCTGTTAGGGTGGCAACGCACCCATGATTCTTTTTGTGTCTTGGGTGTCTCTAGGCCGTGGAGATCACTTATCATCAGGTGACCCATCCGCTCGTTCGCCAGTCTCTGCTATAAAAAAAAAACAAGCATTTGTATCGATGTAAGAAACGAAGCGGTGCACTCTCGTTTCGACCATGCGCCCGCTGCGCCACGCTGGCTCTCAATAAAATATAAAAAATATGCTATGACTTTCAAAAACTAGACTCTCAAATCTGTTATCGACTTACGTAAATCTATGCCGCAATAGCCCAAAGAGAAATGAATATAATAAATTCACTAACGGCTGCTCCCAATAAACGATTTTAGGTCGAGACCGCGAATATGCACCAATCAAATCAAGTCATTTTACGACGTCATGGTCAATCTTTGTTCTTATTGGCTAATTTTTATAATATATCTGCATAATCAAACTGAGATCGTTTATTGGCACCGGCGGTAAATCCTTTCAAAATGTTTATTAAATAAATTTCCTTGATCAGAAAAGTAGCATTCACTTATGAAATAATGCAATCATTTTAACATATCTTTGAGGGAGGCTTATGTTCAGCAATGGACGTCCTGTGGCTGATGTTCATAATGCTTTTCAAGATAGATAGAAAAACACAAATATTTAGTCACTGGATTACCCATTTCATTTGCCTGCTAAGTTAATTTAAAATATGTTCAAGGCTTCTTTAATTAACATTAGTAACAATAGAACGAAACGTCTCATACGAATTTTACCAAAATGACTACAAACAAACCCAATTAAAGATTTTGTTTCTTTTTCGGTAGTCGTTGCTGACGTACAATTCTGGTTAATTTACAAGTTTAAAAACTTAACGGACCGATTTCAAATCCGATCGTGACCACCCTTGGAACCACCCTTGAAATAAGCTTTATCTAACAAAATAGGATTTTGAAAATCGGTCTACATTTGGCGGAGATATCGCATACATAAAAATACAGTCGAATTGAAGACCTTATTCTTTTTGGAAGTAGGTCGAAAATACATTTATTTACTTATCGGTAACCCATGTCATCAACCATGCGGGTTTGTGAAACGAAACAAGATTAACGCCCGAATGGTCAAACGCTGCTCAACTTTAACGGCTGCTTACATTGATTTTCGCCATACAATTTTGACAGATAAGGCGGCATTAAACGACATAAGGCGACCTTAAGTGTATGAACATTCGGCGGTAAATGACTAAATAGTAATGTCAATGCAAACAGCACAATAAATTGCGAGGTGCAACGATACCAAAATGTATTTTAATGCCTTATTAGCAGTAATCTCTCAGTTGCGAGAGTTACCTACAGATTGCTTTGACGAATCACAAGTTCAAAACCAGTCCCAAGAACATACACCTTTGAGTTTTATTACTTACAGGGATTGAGATTTGCGTGCCGAATGTCTTATCAAATTCAAAACAATAATGTTGTATACACTTGTAAAGGTTTGTCATCTAGAATAAGGACATATTGTACACGTATTTATGTAAATTATTGTGATAAACCGATAATGTAACGTATAAATAAATAAAAAAACAGGAGTGAGCTGAGTCGTTGGTTAATAAGATATCATATATGTTATAAGATATCATATATGTTATATACATACATCGAAGACGCCAGGAGTTATGTCCACAAATTGAATTATTACACTGTCTCACAAAAATTCACGTGAAGCTGCTCAAAATGGTAGTTTCAGAGATTAGCGCGTTCAAACAAACAATATTTTTAGGAATTGTAATATTAGTATAGAATTAACACAAACTCATGTTCCATTCCATCACGTTTTTCACATAAACACGTGATTGCCGCTAATGTGTTCTACAATTTTATTACAAACTCGCTTGTGTTGTCAACAAAAGAGAAATCTGTTGTTCTCAATGAATACATACATACATACGCTCACGCCTGTATTTACCTGAAGGGGTAGCCAGAGGCGATCTAGCGAACTAGAGCCGATCGACATATCGGGCACAAATTCGAGACTCCGGGCTGATACTAAAATTTCCAATATCATATTGCCCGACCCGGGAATCGAATCTGGAACCTCAGGACGTCAGTCGTACCGCCCATGCAATACCCCTACGCCACCGAGGCAGTCAAAAGTCTCAATGATTAAAGAAAAAATAAGAGGACCAGCCCGCCTAGCATGTGCGCCATGAGATATCCCGATAATCAACTGTCGAGATGTTTTCTACGTGTTGTCTACAATATTGTATGAAAATAAACGAGGACGCATGTTAGTGTCCGTCGACAAATAGAGAAAACCGGTTATAACAGGACAAAAAGCTTAGACAAAATGTTCTCGTGGCGCGCATGCTAGGCGGGCTGGCATAACTACAACAAATACGCGTTTACTTTAAAGCCGGTTCGCCATTTTAGTTTCGCGGTCAATTTACAAGTAAGTTGTGACCGTGTAGTAACTTAAATGTATAAATACTTATAGATTTTGTTATAAATACGGTGTTTTATTTACAATAATACTAATTTCGGAATAAAACGAAGATGCCTAACTGCTAAATTAATGGGATCTTTCTTTTGCAAAGTCACCACTTTAGTTTGGCCTCGTCCGCTTATTTTTCTTTAGTCATTGGTTTTTCTACACCGTTAATAAAACAAGTAAAAATCACAAGTTTATAAAAATAGCAGACATCAAAATGTATCTGATCTTGACCAATGTAATAGCGTGAATGGACAGGCTCGACCGGTTTGATACGTATGTCTTAATAAAACCAACGTAGTGTGGCAGGTCGCTGCTGCGTTTCGTTCAGTGAGTGAGATTTCCGGTGGTCTAATTCCCCCTCCGCTTCTCAATCCTTATTCGCCTTCTTGCTCCAATGGTCCTTTTGTGGTGTATATCGCTCACCATCATCTTGTTGATCTTCTCGTTTGCCAGCCTCTGTTATAAAAAAATATCCCTAAAAAATTTACAGTTGCCGTGGGATAATTTCCACACGAACGAAGTTGCGGACAACAGCTAGTATTTCAAATATTCATTGCTAGTAAACATCATTGTCCTTTTAACCCTTGTTACCTCACGAAGTCAAAATTTAATTTAAGCTAATAAAACATTTATTCAAATAAAACTTCACCAGCAATCTGAAACCAAACCTAAACTAAAATATTTCTTAATGTAGAATGTCAATGTAGACTTTCCAATTGTTAGGGAGAGCTGTATTAGGTTTAGCAATATCCATTCAGACCAGAACGGTTAACAATAAAGTGAATCAAATTGCGAACATTCCATTAAAGTTAACTTTGAACCGATTCAGTAATTGCTAGCGGTGAAATGGCAAATACCTGATCCAACTAAGTTGGACAATGGAGTTTTTGGTGATCAAATTAAGATACAATAAAACCCGATTACAAAAATAACTGAGAAGTAAATGATGACAATAATTATTATATGTGTATACGCAAAGCAGCGATAGCTCAACTGGGACTGGTACGGACTGCCGAGATGAGTGTAGGCGGTTGGAGATCAACCCCAAAAAAGAGCGTACACCTCTGACTTTTCTTTGTGTAGTGTATTTTTATTGTGAATTATCGCTTGCTATAACGCAGAAGGAAAAAATCGTGAGGAAACCGAAAATTGCTTCACAAGAATTTCAAAAGTATGTGAAGTCTAGCAACCCGCATTAGGCCAGCGTAATAAACTAAGGCCTAATACCTCTCATTAGTAGAAGAGGCCCGTGCCCAGCAATTATTTGCATTAATGATAATCTAGAGGTCTTTTTGCAGTCAGTGCCGGTATCGATATTGGTCCTAGGACAGAGACTTGCCAACTCTAGAACGAATACCCTCCTCGATGTTCCCCAGCTTTGACATGTGGTACTTCAAACGAGGCTTAAAATAACTTCACTTAATTCTAATTTAAACTTGAATTATTTTTCAATTTATATTATAAACAAATATAACCTCCAGCATAATTTTACAACTAGAGAAGCCAATTGTAGAATCTAACTTACCCGAAATTATTTTGGAGTATTGTATATATATATATATATATATATATATATATATATATATATATATATATATACAATGGACTCTGTACCATATTCCAGAGCCTATTTGGAATATTAGTTTTTATTTGAGTTACTAAGCAGTAGGGTTGCCTTGGGCGATCGACATTTTAAGTAATTTAAGGTTTATTGAACTTAAAGATATTAAATATTACTATGATACTAGATAGAGGGGCTGTGAAGCAAGTTTCCATAAAAAAAAAATATCTCAGACGTCAGTACCGCCATCTACCACTTATTAAAATGCGAGGGCACTTATTACAACTTACACCTCAGAATGTTATGTGAATGTTCTAGAATCATGTAGACAATCTTATTGTCTAAACATTCGGCGCGTTTGGTTCAAATACGCCTGAGTAACTTATTACCTCGAAGTAACAACTTTTGAATCACAAGTTACGTGCTGTTGGCCCGTCTATGCACTGTTCAATGTCTTTGATTGAACTAAACTTTACTTAAAGCTGATACTAAATCTAAAGTCCAAAATTTCTAAATGGATAATAGCGTAAAAGCATGAATCCATATAAATATGATTATCAATTGTATCGACAATATCGTAAATCAAATGATAACAAAAGGAAAATAGACAAAAAAATGGTGACAATTGCTGATGAAAAAATAAGCCCGCAGTTTCTTTCTGCTTTCCTTCTTCGGGTAGTCATCCGTAGATAGCTAGAGAAAGGCCGGTAGATTAGCCAGGATAGGGCCCCACGCACCCATCCCAACTGCTTCCAGTATTTCCAGTCAATCCCCTGCCACCATTCCTGCCATATGCCATTCCCATACAATCCATTCCCTAATATACTACTCTATTCCTATCTCCCCTTATCACCCAATCTTAGCCATCCCCTCGTTATTATGTCTATACTTACCTGTCTTCAAATTTATAGCGAGATAATGTAAAATGTAATTATATTAATCTTAATTCAAAATTTGCTTGTGTTGCCTTGTCATAAGTGCTTTTTTACATGCCTACATGACCAATAAAGATTTTTATTTTCATTTTTAAGCAAAACAATAGCTTCTAAAATACACATAAAATGGGTACAACATTTTATTCAAATGAACTCGCACAAAGTAATAAATATCTAGTAGTGCCAACACTGGTATATTTCAAACTTTGTTGGATGTTTCTCGCCAAAAATCTCGCAAGTCGCAGCTTTGTGTTTTCATATATTTTATTTCCCCAACTGGACTCTAATGGGCTGCAACGTGTTTTAGTAAATGTTTTACATATTAAATTTTACTATTGTTTTTTTTAGTTGCTACTGTTCCTTGTTATATGTATTAGATTTTTTTGCGCTTATGATTTTTATGTTAGTATTAAAGGTTCCATAAACCTTAAAATTGATGATTGAGATATTTTTTTTGCCCATTTAAAACAAGTGATAAAACACGGTACAACTATCGTTCTGATAGTCGGGTTCGATCCCTGGGTCGGGCAAAGTGATCATGGATTTTTTCCTGCATCTTGCACTCGTAGATAGTAATGTATACGATTTATATTTTCAACTTTCATTTTCATTTGTATAAATTAACTTTTAATTAGAAACAAGTTTTTGAGTTTTTCCCACCAGCACTCTTATGGAACGGGTTTGCTTGAGGTATTTCCAAAACGACGAAGTAGCAATCTTCAAGGAAATATTTCTTTCCTCAAAGTTCGTATGTACCGATTCCCCTAAAATTGTAATGTTGATCACTCACTAAATATGTTCTTTTGTCACCTGTGATAAAATATTGAACAAGGTTTTGTACTTACGGCTTACGCAGAAAAATCAGCCCTAGAATTTTTTTTTATAGCAGATACTGGCAAACGAGCATGGGTCACCTGATGGTAAGTGATCTCCGCCGCCCATAGACACCCAAGACACAAAAATAACCATGGGTGCGTTGCCGACTTAAAAGGAGGAAATGGAAGGGGAGGGAAAAAGGGATTGCCAATTGGGAAATCGGCCACCGGAAATCTCACTCACCGAACAAAACGCGACAGCAAGCTGCCAATTTACCTCGGTTTTCTGTGAGACAGTGGTATCAAACCGGTCGAGCCGGCCCATTCGTGCTGTAGACTTTACTGTCTACAGCTCAGCTCTACCACTCAAATAGAGATCTGGCGTTTACGAGATCTTAGAGTATTATACCTTAATGATAACTATTTATTAATTATTTCGTGAATGAATCAAAATATCGTCCCTTTTACACAAGTTGTACAAGAAAACAATGTCATGTCATGTCAGGTCTCTAATGTCACGGACGGCCTCTCGACCTCTCGTGCGTAATAACATTTGGCCCGCAAGGGACGATCCTTCCTTTAGGAAATATTCTTTAATGTAATGTAATGTAACATACCCAGTGGCGTGCAGTTCATATAGATAGAGACACCCTGTCTACCCTGACAATTGGGTACTTGACAATTTTTTTTTATTGTTTTAATACGAAATTTACGTCATCTAAAACGTAACGCAGAATATTGAAATACTCCCAAAAATAAAAAAGTTATAAGCCTTTGTAGTTTGGTGTAACCTTCAAACAGCGGAAAAGAGAAGTATCAGTAATATCACGTCACGGCCATAACGGTACGTGCGTTGAAAAGGGATAGCAAGATATCCCCACTACGCCCCCACTTTTGCTCATTGCAGAATTTAAAATATGAATTATTGCCTCAATTTTCAAACAATTTCGATGCGGTTTTTAGAGAAGGGTTTCTTTTTTGTTTTATTTGCTATTACATATAAAAATATTTACCTAAATAAAAATCTTGAAAGAAAAAAAACTATATTCAAAATGGTATAGCTCGGTTTATATTTTAAATCGACACTATGATAGTGGACATATGATAGTGGATATATGATAGACTAAGGCCTAACCCTTCTCATTAGTAGAGGAGGCCCGTGCCCAGCAGTGGGACAGTAATATTACAGGGCTAATATTATTATATTTTACTATGATAGTGATGCTGCTGTACGACCTGAAGAAAATATTTATATATATGTTTTTTGTCTACACTGATCCAAATGCTGCGAAGACTGCCTCGGTGGCGTGGTGGTATTTCGGTACGACTACGGTTCTGAGGTCTCGGGTTCGATCCCCGGGTCGGGCATAGTGATATTGGATTTTTCCATATCAGCAGCATTTGGATTTTTCCATATCCGTCCCAGATGTGATAGGGGGCGAGCGTATCGCCATATCGGGCACAAATTCCAGACTCCGGGCTGATATGGAAAAATCCAATATCACTTGGCCCGACTCGAGGATCGAACCCGAGACCTCAGGACGGTGGTCATACCGAAATACAACTACGCCACCGAGGCAGTCTAATTTTGAGATATCGCCAAAAGGTAAAAATTATCTTCCAGATAGAACTAACTTTAAACGCATTAGACTTGTGATTTAAAACTAGCTATAAGTCTAAAGATTTCTTATACTTATGGTTTAGACAAAAGAAGATAGAGGACAGGACGTAACTACGAAAAAATGAAGCATACCTAATGTATGGAACGAAACCAAAATGGCGACTTTCCCAAATAAAGATCCCATTAATATAACAGTTAGGCATCTTCACTAAAGTAAAAGTAAAGTAAAAGTAAAGGTATAATTGTAAATAAAATTACAATAAAATCAATAAGCATTTATACGTTATTTAATTCCTATGACACGGTGACAACTTACATGTAAATAGATCGCGAAACTAAAATGGCGGAACCAGCTACATAATAAACACGTATTTTTCGTAGTTATTGTTTCGTAGTTTTTTAAATGGTAGAGCCACGCTGTAAACAATTATGTCTACAGCACGAATGGGCCGGTTTGAAACCACTGTCTCACAGAAAACCGACGTAAAGTGGCAACTCGCTGTCGCTTTTCGTTCGGTGAGTAAGATTTCCGGTAGCCTAATTCCCCTCTCTTTCCCAATTCCTTTTCCCTCCCCCTTCATCACATCCTTTTAGGTTGGCAACGCACCCATGATTCTTTTTGAGTCTCAGGTGCCTATGGGCAGTGGAGATCACTTACCACCAGGTGACCCATCTGCTCGTTTGCCAGTCTCTTCTATAAAAAAAAGGAAAGGAGTTATGCCGGGTTCTCTTATTTTTTCTTTAGTCATTGCCTTATGGCTAAAAAAAGTGAATATATCTACTAAATATTAGAGCCAAAATGACAACACCGTGTAACACCGTGACACTATGCCCCTTACGCCCGAAAGGTCAAACGCTGCTCAACTTTACGGGATCTTACATTGATTTTCGCCATACAATTTTGATAGATAAGCCGGCCTTAAACGAGATAAGGCGACATAAGTGTATGGACATTCGGCGGTTACTTACTATTTGAGCGCTGCTTATCTTTATACCATAGGTTGTCCCTTTCATTTTTAAACAATGTAACGCAAGGAAAAAAGTGACAGGTTATTCGTAACCATTTGCTCAGCAAAAAATGCTGTTTTAAGTAAGGCCCTATATAACATAAAATAACGAAAAAAATTACACATTTTATATCAAAGTTCAGGGGGTTTACCACCACCTCTTATAGCAGTATTATTATAATCTTACTTGTACCGATTCCCATACAAAACAAACGAAGAACGATTATAATAATACTGCTATAAGAGGTGATGGTAACCCTGCAGTAAAGGGGCGATGTGTCTGCGCCCTATCTTATGTATCTGTCTAGCATTAAAGTTAATCCTTTGGATTACAAAGAAACAAAGTGAGTCACTGTACATAATAAATGAACACAACGCTTAAGTTTTTATTGGTACAAATCAGATAGATGATTCGTGGTTTTCTAGTCGTAGAAAAACTTGCAATTTATGATAACCAAATCGCGTGTTATGGTATGTTCAGTGACGGGCATAGGCATTTGGATAACAAAGTAACATAACATAACAAGCTCACGCCAGTAGCCCGAGCACGAAAAACGAATGTAAATGTAAATGAATTCGAGTTCGCTGCGCACTGATGACGTTTGGTTAATATTTCATACAAATTTCAAAGACGCGCATCGAGTTCAAATACATTTACGGTTGTCAGAAATTTTCCTGCTCAGGCCGCTGTATCCCCGAAGGGGTAGGCAGAAGTACACTAGCGTACTAGAACACCCACATTTCGCCCAGCTTAGTGCAATAATAATGCATGAAGCATCAGCAGATACAGGCGTGAGCTTATGTTATGTTATGTTCAAAGTTAGGTTTATTCACTTTACGGCCTTATAGTGATCAGGTCGGAAAAATTATAGTTTTATTGGTACCATCTTTTTGCACCACCCTATATATGGAATATACATGATGTAATATACATGATGATGGAATATACATGATGGAATATACAGGATGATGGAATATACATGATGTAATATACATGATGATGGAATATACATGATGGAATATACATGATGATGGAATATACATAATGGAATATACATGATGTAATATACATGATGATGGAATATACATGATGGAATATACATGATGATGGGATATACATGATGGAATATACATGATGATGGAATATACATAATGGAATATACATTATGATGGAATATCCATGATGGAATATACATGATGGAATATATATGATGATGGAATATACATGATGATGGGATATAGAGGTACATGATGAAGATGTTCTGAATGTTTTAGGTGAAAACATCACAAGAAGTATGCGTGGATGCTAAGAAGCCCTCTATGAGCTACGCGGATGTATGCGGAGCCGCATTTGCCTATGGACCAAAAGGCGTACGGAAATGGAGCGGCGCTGTCAAGTAAGTAATAAGCGAATGTTGACTTACGATAACAGCGTCCCGAGCAGGATTACTTTTGACAATCGAATTCGTATAGAGCTCGCTGCACACTGATGATATTTGATTAATATAGTCTAAAATTCTAACCTCCTTGGTATAGTGGCAATATAAATGGGCTGTGGACCGAGACGTCCTGTGTTCGATTCCCAGGTCGGGCAAAGCGAATTTTCTAATTTAATTTACCTGGGACTGGATCCCCCTGAGGGGGTTGGCGTCAAAGCCGATCGTAAAAACTAAGCCAAATCCTTTTTGCAACATGCTTGAAAAAGTGTGTTGCGCCGACCCCACATTAAGGTAGGAAGAAAGACAAAAGTTCTAAACAAATAATTAGCCTTTCATAAAGAAAGGAAACAAAATATACTTCGCAATATTTACCAACCTAAGTTTTTATAGAAAATAAATGTGTGCCACGCTATCGTACTTCACGATTATACCGGTAAGGACTAATTAGTTCCATTGTAAAGGCCGAGTTGAAACTATTGTTTAAAAATAGTTGCTATTTTTACAGTTCAGATAACATTTAAAATAACTGTTTAGTCCAGTTGTATAATCTTTGGCGCGACCGTGAGTAGTCTAATCACTAACAGATGGAAGCGGAGTGAAGCCATTTCTTATTGGCTTTCATTATGTCATAATAATTAACATGTTGAAACCACGAAAGTAATGTAATGAGCATCAACTTGCACGTCCATACCGTAACAACTAAAGGGCCATCTCAGCATGAAGCTATGTTGTGTGTGACGTGAGCCTCAACACAGCACTGGTTTTCAGTACTTCAGTAGCCACGTAAAGTTACGAACGGACGTCAAGACTACCCATTACACTTTCAAATGATCCTTTCTGTGAGTGGATTGGATAAATGATACCTCATTTCCGCAACACCTTGTATAATTGGATACGTGACTAATTTTATTTTATTAATTTTATATGATATTTACGTCATCTAAAATATTCTCTAAAATAAAAATGTTATAAGCCTTTGAAGTTTGGTGTAACCTTCAAACAGCGGGACAGAGAAGTACATATCGGTATAATCACGTCACCGCCATTACGGAAGGTGTGTTGGAAAGGGATACCAAACTATCTCCACTATGCCCCCACTCCAGAATTTAAAATATGTATGCCTTATTTTTCATTTTCAACCAATTTCGATTTCTTTTTTACAGAACGGTTTCATTTTTGTTTTATTTATATTACATATAAATATGAGTTTAAAATCAAACATAGACAAGTACCCAATTTTGTTTTATTTACAGAAACATTGTTGATTACTCGATGACCCTGGCTTACATCAGCGTGTTGTGCGTCTACGTGGTCTTCATTGGATCTTCGTTTAAGGAAGTAAGTATTGTAACAACAAAAAAGTTAAAGCCTCTGTGCCACAGTGGGCTAGTGTCAAGCTGTGAAGGGAGCAGTCGCGGATTCGATTCCAGCACTGAGACAAATGTTTTTATGCCCCACAGATATTTATTTTGATCTGGGTGCCGTGAGACCAAAGTCTCTCGTAATTCTTGACCTACGACACAAGACTCGTATCTTATGGGTCAGGACTATGTGTGCGACTGTTAGGTGTTATTTATTATTATTTATAACAGTCACACTTTAAATCAGACCAATAATTGATTGTTGTTGATTGGTGGATCGAAGTTCTGTGTTCGAATTACAGGTTGGGCAAAACGCGTTTTTCTGAAGCCATTTCCCCACGACCGGATCTCATAGAGGTGGTTGATATCAAACGTAATGGCCGGTCGTAAAAACTAAAGTCAAATCCTATCTCCAACATGCTTAAAGTTGTGTTGCCCCGATCCTACATTAGAATGACGCAGACAGGTGGAAGAAAATTTAATATTTCTTTCTGCCTGGCGTTAGCACTGCCTAGTGAAAGGGTCCGCTTTCCCACTTAAATCCTTCCAGTTTATCCGGTCTTCAGTATCCTCCACACTAAGACCATTGACTCTCATATCATCCTCCAAAGCATCCAGCCAGCTCTTTTTGGAACGTCCACGAAGACGCATCTCTGGTATGATCTTGTCCAGATACTTGCAATCGACGTACTCCTGTGATTTCCTCAAATGTGGCCATGAAGAAAGTCTAATAAATAACTCTTTTCCCAGACTTTGGACGGCTACATGCCAGAAAATCAACTGTCAATTCAAACGTACTGCGCCCTCACATTAGTCCCGCTGGTGCTGATATGCCAAATAAGGAACTTGAAATACCTGGTACCGTTCTCGGCGATAGCAAACGTCATGATCTTGGTGGTGTTTGCAATCACCCTCTACTACGTATTCCTGGACCTGCCTCCTGTGTCGGAGAGGGAAATGGTTGCTGACATTACACAGTGGCCTTTGTTCTTGAGGTAAGGTTCATTCAATTTGAAAGTCAGACGAATTTTGAAGTTAGAACTAGTTAAACTAACTGTGTGTTTGTTATTTACTTAATTATTTCGAATAACCTAAAAACTATTTTTAATTACGTTGTCAAATTGACTAGACTGATGGTAAATGCGGTGTGGTACAAGTTTGTAGCGTCGATAAATATATTTAGTCTTTCACGTGCCCCTATCACACAGTATCGTGGGGTTGGCGACGCAACACTTACGTTAACCCCCATTGATGTGCCTAAAAAAAGTGTGAATGAAAAATAATAATAGTTAAAAAAACACGCTTTTCACGATTCACACCATACTAAAAAACAGTTTAATAAAGAGTTTGTTCTAGAATCTAGAGCGATATACATCATTGTAAAAACATTTAATTACGAATGTATGTAAGTCTCTTATAGGAATTTATAAGAGACTTGATTTTCAGTAAATCGTATTTCATTTTTTCCTCGTGATACTGGTCAGGATATCGAGATAACATATTAAATTATTGTATTGTCATCGGTTCTTGATACGTGTGCTAATTTTCTGTTCATCAGACGTCTGGAACATGATGAAAATCCCGGTGAAAGATTCCATTATACCTCTATAGTTACATTGATACCTACATAGATTCATACAGGTGAAGCTAATTATAGAATTTAAAAATAGCCATATTTCCTTAGCGACATTTCCTTTGGTGACAAAATTAAATGCCAAGGATTTATTCTTTTATGATCGAGGAGTAAATCCTTGAAGCTTTCTTCCAATAAGGAAATTGAAGGCGTGACTTTCTAACTTTTCAGGCTTTTGTTACCTTTACACGAAATGTTGTTTTTCGGATATAGCGTCAAAGATTTCGTAAATTAATCGGAAATTTAAAATTCTCGCAGCAATCATTTGAGAGTTTTACTAATTGATTGTAGATTGTACTTTCTATACTACGTAGTTTCTATCTTCTATTCTCTAATGAGAGGGGTTTAGACCTTAGTCTACCACCCCGACCTATTGCAGGTTGGTAGACTTCGCACACCTTCAAAATTACTGTGGAAAAATCATAGGTGTGCAGGTTCCTTTTTCATGATTCTGATAACCTTCAAAATAAGTAATAATTAAGGGCACGTAAACAGAAAAATATCAATATCTTTATACTAGTGGACGCCCAGTGGTCGAAATTCGATCGTAATTCATAAAAAAATTATGCTTTATGCACTTCTTCTCCATATAAACTTTAACTGTGTCAAATTTCACGTTCATCCGTTCGCGCAATTATGTTAAAAAGGGGTAAAAAGCTTCACTTAGATAATAATATATAGACATACTTGATTTTCATAATGACCTTGACAAAATGATCAGCGGCCCGTAGGAATATTTTTGACAATCGTAATAGTTTCGAGGTCGCTGCGCACCGACGTCTACTGTTAAAATAGAGATGCAAATGGGGTGCAAGAAATGACTTATTTTGTTTAATATTTCAGCACAGTAATATTTGCGATGGAAGGTATCGGCGTGGTGATGCCGGTGGAGAACGAGATGGCCAAGCCGCAGCAGTTCCTCGGCTGTCCAGGAGTCCTCAACATTTCCATGGTGATAGTCATATCGATGTTCGGCATCGTTGGATTCTTTGGCTACGTCCAGTACGGAGACCTTGTCAAGGGCAGCGTGACGCTGAACCTGCCTCAAGATGAGATGTAAGTAGATGTAACAATGCACATGATATTAAGACCACTCTTGTATCCCCAAAGGGGTGGGCAGACCCATCATCATCAGCCATAGGACGTCCCTCCGAACATAGGCCTCCCCTAAAATACTGCCTATATATGCTGCCAATAGACCAACAAAACGACAACGGCAGACATCTATCATTTAAAATTGGGAAGACTCATAAAAGGAGGCCAAAAGGGGAGGCCTTTGTCCAGCAGTAGGACACAATGTAGGCTAACAAAAAAAATACTAAGATTTGATAGAAGACGCAGTTATAATGCGATGGATATTTTTGGAGAAGAACTGTATTTAGCAGTGGACACTATGGATAATGATGATATGCCTTTGCCATGGCACACGAGATATTTAAAAACACCGTTTGATTTTTCAGTATTGCTCAAGCTGCGAAAATCTTAATGGCATTGGTTATATACCTGTCGTATGCGCTGCAGTTCTACGTGCCAATGGAGTATATCAATAGATTGCTAAAAGAGAGACAATCAGATCGTTATGAGAACGTGATCCAGATATCCATCAGGACATTTATTGTGACTGTATCAGGTGAGGATTTTAAATGAATTTATGGAGTCAATAAATAACAATTTAGAATGTTTAAATAATGTTGTGGTATAATTAATTCATGTTTTATGATTTTTGTGATCTGGTTAGTGAGTGGATGGTGTCTCATGAGCCCATAGACATCCACAGTAGTAATTGAATCGTTGGGTGCGTTGTCTATCTTAAAGAGGGGCTTACGCCCGTAAATAACCCATCTGATATAAGGTGGTCACCGTTGATAATAAAAATCAGTAGAAATAACAAGTATCCACCACCCTTATTACTTTGTCTTCTTCGGCTTTATGACCACCGGACATTAGCTCATAATAAAAAACTCTTATTTCAGTCGCAATCGCAGCAGCTTTCCCCAATTTGGAACTGGTCATCAGCTTCGTCGGAGCCATATTCTTCTCAACCCTCGGTCTTCTTATCCCAGCGATAGTTGACACGGTGTACCACTGGGACAAAGACCTTGGAAAGTGCAGCTACGTTTTGTGGAAAAATATTACAATAGGAATAATTTCTATCGTCGCCTTGGTGTCAGGAGCATATGTGTCTATACAAGGAATGATCGAGGAGTTTGGTCATGAGCATGTTGTGGAAGGAAGTCATAATGTTACTGCGTTATGAGAAATTTTGGAAATCCATAGGTAAACGCATTAAGATGTGTTACGTGATGCCGCACAGTGCAATGCTGAGCAGAATTTTGTTAAGATATTGTAGGAAGATCCGTGTGAAAGCTATTTGTCAAGTGTTAAATTTTGCAAGGATTTCCATCATATACGCTCAATAAACTTCGATCCCCAGTGGAAAAGTTGCAGAACGCTTCATTATTGTGATACGTAAAATTAAATCTATTCCTACAAATGGATTTATTACTATTGATAGATCAGGATAAATGTTTTGTCAACATAGTAGTTGCAAATGAGTTTAGACATCAATATTTACTATACATTATTGACGGAGTCATCATTATTGTAGTACTTCCTACCACTACTCTTACACTTGCTAACGTCAAATATGTTATTATTTTTTTCTTTTTTTTTCTTTTTATAGCAGAGATTGGCAAACGAGCAGATGTGTCACCTGATGGTAAGTAATCTCCACCACCCATAGACACCCATAACACAAAAAGAAGAGCCGGCCCATTCGTGCTATAGACGTTACTGTCTACAGCGTGGCTCTACCACATGCATCGTATTTCACGAAATATACCTCAGAATAGAGATGATGACTCGATTTGATTAATTTGGTATTCATTAAGTTGTATTACGTATTATTAATAATTGAAAGAATAAATACGCTGAATAATAGATATTCAAATTAGTAGATAGTTAACCCTAGTTACTTTTAAGTATACTACACTATATATTACACAGTGTTACTATAGTCCGATTGCTAATAAAATGGAGTAAAATGACAGGTCGAAATGTCACTTTCCAAAATAATGTTGCTTACTTTCAAAACATAGTGATGGATCTAGTTCAATTTTTATCATTCAAAGAAACAATAACTCAGCTTTAGTTTGCAAAATTAGAATTTTATTGCGTATTTTTTAAAAATTTAGCATAACATTTCGATTAAATGTCTGTGTAAATAATTTTTCGTAAATAATCATAACAGATACGCGAATTGTTAACAATTAAAAATACAAATATTACTTTTATTATTTGAGAAAAATTACGTTTTTGTAAGTTTTGTTTATAATGAACCATGACTATGATTCCAATATACATGCAGTGCTAATCACTCATTAGGCAGGAATTACGACTTTGAGTTGGACTTTAGAAAATGAAAGAATGAAATGGTTCACTGATTTGAAATGTATAGATAATCTTGATTTTTTTACCGCAGCACTATTTAAATTTCATGAGAAAGTGGCAACATTCGAAATGTCAGTTTACTCCGTTTAATTAGCATTCCTTCTATAGCGACGACATTTTTGAATCAATTTCGATTCTGTATTGATAGAGTAAATTTTTTTTGCATATTAAATACTGTACAACTGCAAATTCAGTAATATATGACAATAATGTTGTCGTAAGGTGATATTGCTCGTATAAAAACAAAAGTGGAATTAAATATATTATACAAACTCTAATAATATATATTTTAAAAGACATTAAGTACGGAGTTCTTCTAGTCCTAAGAAAAAGCCTATTTTACGTCTTTCTATTTTAAGTTATTGTTTATTACTGAAGTAAATAAATAAAAAGTATACAGAAGTGAAACTGTATGATCAAACACCTTGTTTTATATACTTACATATCACGACTATATCTCATAAGGGTAGGCAGAATAAGAATTTACACTTTACGAGGAATTATCTTACCTATCCCTTACTTATTCTCTCTTCATCTTTCTTACTCTTTCTACATGGCGAAGTAAACACATTTGAAAAGGAAACCTTCGCAAACGAATGTATTGATTAATATTTTTTATAATTTTCGGCCAACTTCCCAAAAAGGAGGAGTTCCTCAATTCGTCGGTATTTTTTTTTGTATGTTACGCGATATCTCCGCCAAATGTGGACCGATTTTATGGACTAAAAAATATTAAAAAGTGTTCTTATAGTCACAAGTTTAAAAACTTAACTGACCGACTTCCAAATTACCGATCGTGACCAAATTATATGGGACCACCCTTGAAACAAGCTTTATCTAACACAAAAAGAATTTTGAAAATCGGTCTACATTCGACGGAGATATCAACATACATAAAAAACAGACGAATTGAGGACCTCCTCCTTTTTGGACGTCGGTCGAAAATGGAGTCCACACACAACACACAAACATTCATCCCGATGCGGGAATCGAATCCGCGGCCTCTCGCTTCACAGCCGGCTACTCGCCCACTGCGCCACGGAGGCTGTCAAATAATATTTTTCATCATCTTACAGCGGCGGGAGCAAGAATATTTTCGACAATCGAATTTATATCGAACGTGTTCGTATGATGACGTTTGGTTTATATTTCATACAAATTCCATAGACATGCAGCGAGCTACGAATTATTTCTTTCTTTCTACCTGCCCTTATAGTCTGCCACCTGCCACCTTAATAGTCAGGGGCGGCTTGGCCTCCGGTGGCCCTTACGCTTATGTAACATATAGAGGTATATGGGCCACCTCCGACGGGTTAATGTGGGGTCGGCGCAACACACCTTTTCAAGCATGTTGCAGAAATGATTTGGCTATGTTTCCACGGCCGGCTGCCTGTCTACGTCAACTCCCTCTGGGGGATCCAATCCCGGGCAAATTAAATTAGAAACTTTCGCTTTGCCCGACCTGGGAATCGAATCCAGGACCCGCCCGGTCTACAGCCCATATATGCTGCCACTAGACCAAGGAGGCGACGACCTCGATACGAATTCGATTGACAAAAATAATCCTGTAGGGTTACCATCACCTCTTATAGCAGTATTATTATAATCGTTCTTCGTTTGTTTTGTATGGGAATCGGTACAAGTAAGATGATAATAATACTGCTATAAGAGGTGGCGGTAATCCCCCAGCTTGGTCCACAAAAGTCTAGTGCCATCAATGATTGAATTTCGACAGTCCAATAGCATGAATAATTAAGCGACATCGAAATGATGTTGGAGAAAGGTCTATTTCAATTATTTTCGCTTTGACATCCAAAAAGTTCTCAGAACCTAAATCCAGTTATAAAAGGTTGTCGTCCGAGCGCACGCTAGATGAATTTAACAATTCGATATTTAATCATTATAGTATGTGTATAGAATATAGAATAATCACAAGTTTAAAAACTTAAGGGATTTACTTGAAAATTTATCCGATCGTGACCAATGGGACCATCCTTAGAATAAGCTCTCATCATCATCAACATCATCAGCCATAGGACGTCCACTGCTGAACATAGGCCTCCCCCAAAGATTTCCAGATCGACCTGTTGGAAGCGGCTTGCATCCAGCGACTTCCCGCGACCTTTATGAGGTCGTCGGTCCACCTTGTAGGTGGAAGTCCTACGCTGCGCTTGCCGGTACGTGGTCTCCACCCGAGAACTTTTTTGCCCCATCGGCTATCAGTTCTACGAGCTATGTGCTCTGCCCACTGCCACTTCAACTTGCTAATCCTCTAATAAGCTAATAAGAAGCTCTATCAAACACAAAAATAATTTTGAAAATGGGTCCAAATTTAGCGGAGATATCGCGTAACATAAATAAACAGACGAATGAGGACGTCCTTTTTTAAGCTGATCGATAATACTACCTCGGTGTTCTGAAATGTCAGGTTCGACCCCGGGTTGGGTAAAATTTTTACTCAGTAACAGCCAGGAGTCTAGGACGGAAATGAGCTCGGCGGAATGTAGGTATTTTAGTTACTAGTTATGTGCCTACGCCTTCAGAGATACGTGCATGAGTACATAATATGTATACCTATGCAATAAAAATAGCATTTTATGTAACTGACGTAAACCAATAGCAAATACTCCAATAGGTAAGTAAATCACTTTAAAAACCGACTTCAAAATTAATTACAATTTGAACCAATTTATGGGGAACCCTTGGAGCTGTGTAAAACACAAAACGATAGCCTCCGTGGTGCAGCGGGCGAGTAGCCGGCTGTGAAACGTGAGGTCGTGGGTTCGATTCCCGCACCGCGACAAATGTGGCCCACAGATATTCGTTTCGAGTCTGGGTGTTGTGAGACCGCGCGTCTCTCGTAGTTCCTGATACCGACACAAGACTCGATCTTAGTGTGGGGTCGGTACTATGGGTGTGACTATTGGGTGTATTTATTTATTTAATTTGCAAAAATCGATACACTTTTGCCAAAGACTTCTATGTATAATACTAGACAGGCTATTTGGTACATAGAATTTGCGCACTAAGTTTCCGTCAATTGACTACAACTCAGTATAGAGATCTGCTCTTTTCCTTAGCCATCAAACGTCAAACACTCCCCGTAATGTGACACAATTTTCCTTCTAATCCGCTTGTCTAGTAAATACATAGAAATCTTTAATTTTTACCGAATACATCGAGTAACAACAAAGAGTCAGAGGCGGGTTGGCCACCAGCTGCCTAGCGGTTAATGTAACGGTACGAACCCATATTACGTGACCCGTTCAGAGGGGGAGGAGGTCTTTAAATTACTATGCTTGATCACAGGGGGGTTTTAGGTTTTCGTCATGTAGTCAATATCCTCTAGGGAAATCTCGTGCTTTTTAAGCTATATTCAAATATGTAGTGCAGCGTTTAGGACATTTTAAAGTCACAGGTGGCAACATAATATTATGTTTTTTAACTTTTCTTGGACAAAATATTATTTAAAATCATATTTATAAATTACTACTAGAGGGTAGGGGGGGGATCTTAGTATATACTACGGGTGGTCACCGAGGGGGGGCATAAGCTCACGCCTGTATCCCCGAAAGGGTAAGCAGAGGCGCACTAGCCAACTAGTACACCCACATTTCGCCGAGCTTAGATCCGTCCCAGATATGATAGGGGGCGAGCCTATCGCCATATCGGGCACAAATTCCAGACTCCGGGCTGATACGGAAAAATCCAATATCACTTTGACTGACCCGGGGATCGAACCCGAGACCTCAGGATGGTAGTCGTACCGAAATACAACCACGCCACCGAGGCAGTCAGGGGAGGGGTATAAAAATCGTAAAAAATGCGTTACGTAATATGGGTACATTCCCTAATATGCATTATTATTAATAATAGGGACGCTCCTACTAAAAAAAAACTAAAACTACTGAAAAAATTATAGGATAGGAATTATAATTGGGTGACAAAACCGCAATGAAAGTTTGATGAAAAACTTTTCAAAAATAATGGGAATGTCATGGCACATTATTTTAAATAAATTGCGTTTGTGAAGATAATTTAATACTTAATTTGGTATCAAAATAAAGCAATATTTATAAACGTCAAAACAAGTTAACCGCTGTATAAATAAAGTTTACAAACAAGTTATGTGCTACTATATTTCTTAATATGTGTAAAAGACTTGGTTAAAACGTGCCTCTTATATGCACTATATTCGCTACACAACTATACTGTATATTTCAAACTATTTGTGTACACTTCAAGCTCCAAAGGGAGATTAACTCACTAATTTTTTTTTTTGGCCCTACAGCTGGCAGCCCGACCGAGTCGGCTTACACAGCTACACCGGTCTAGTACTCAATAATGATAGCTCCCGCTCTTTTATACCTTTTGCTTTAGTTAATAAAGAAATACCTTCTACAAATATTATGAATTACTTAGAGGGTAGTTGAAATAAATATAATTAACATACTACCCTTCAATATCGTGTACTAAATCACGACAATTATCCGAAATCACAACATATGTGATTAAGAAGATGTAATTTTAGATTGTAACTTTGATTCGATCGAGTGTTGATTAAGCATGTTGCAGAAAGGATTTGGCTTATTTTTACGACCGGCTGCCTTCCTGACGTCAATCCCCTCTGGGGATCCAGTCCCGGGTAAATGAAATTAGAAAATTCGCTTTGGTCCACAGACTATAATGGGTGTTTTATAAAGTTAATATCAATAACAATTCCACATACAGGGAGAATTATTTAAAGCGTAATGGTAAAGTTAAAAAATAAAAAATATTTTTTTTATAAATTATTAAGCATGGGGATTTTAAAATTCAACCTTTAAATCATCGCAATAACAGTAAGAATGGCTTTGTGTATGCTAAAAATAATTAATTACGCCATACGTGGTTTGCAAATGTACTGCAGCTGACCGAATGAGCCAGAAAAGATGTTTTCGTCACGAATTCAAGTTTCCATTACTCAAATACTTATTTGCCGGACATATCGAATAATATACAGAAACAATATTAATGAATTGAGAACCTATTACTTTTGAAGTTGATAAAAAAATGTTTTATTAAATTATTTTTCGTAACATAAATTTGTAATTGTTGTTTCTGAGTTTTCTGTTAGCATAATTGATAGTAGCAATTATGCTACTATGAACCTCTGCTTGAAAATAGTATTGTAAATCTTGTAAAATAAATTAATTTGTAACAGATATGGTTTTATTTATATGACTTACCTTAAATAAAAAACGCAATATACACCAAAGCCGCCGACTCCCCGACATAGCCCGGCCGCCTGTAAGTTTTCCGACTTTCAAGAACTGAAGCCGCCAATAAGCCCACCGACAAGTTGCCGACATAAGCCGGCGGGTCGGCGGCTTTGGTGTGTATTGCGCTTTAGAGTATTACTTTTAATTTGGAATTGTTGAGGGTATTTATGAAAACAATGTCGAGTACCAACAGGCAACAGTAATGTTCAGTACTCTTTATTTTTAAAGGTCTTTATATACATTTTTAAATATATGCTATAAAAATAAATCAGCCCGGAGTCTGGAATTTGTGCCCGATATGGTTATAGGTTCGCCCTCTATCATCTGTATTCATTCGTTCTTCTTCGTTTTGTTCGTTCTTCTTGAATACAGGTGTGAGCTTATGCATTAAATAATATAATAATAATAAATACACGCAACAGTCACGCACATTATCCTGACCCCACACTAGGCATACCCTGTATCGTGGGTGTCAGAGACTATGAGAGACTTTCGGTATCACAACACCCAGAATTGAAACAAATATCTGTGGGCCACACAAACATTTGTCTCAATTCGGGAATCGAACCTCTCGCTTCACAGCCAGCACTCGCCCCCTGCGCCACGGAGACTGTATACCTCTATAGACATCTATAGTTTAATATTATTAACAAGAATAAAGTATCTTAATATAAGTGAAGTTAGGGCTTGAATCATTCTTGATAAAGTGATTGTGGTTCCTGTGGCACGAGTAGGAAAATTTCTGTCAATCGTAAATGTATTCGAGCTCGCTGCGCACTGATGATATTTGGCTAATATTTCATAAATATTCCATAGACACCCATTGAATACATATTTACGATTGTCAGAATTTTTCCTGCTCGGACTGCTGAATTGTTTGTTATTGACGCATTCGGAATGTAATTATTTTACATTGAAAAACTTCAAAACAAGTTGAAATCTTCGTACGTAGCCCCGAGCTATAATTACTTTTCTGTACATTAACAGCTTTTACCTTTTAGTCAATCTTTTAATAATACTTATAAGTACTTCGAATCGAAAGTTCATTTACTCGAGATTGGTTCATTTGCAGACAAATTGACCCTGAAAAATCACCACTGGAGCCCTTCGATAAAGAGTTGCTTTAATCGAAGCTGAAATAGCCATATTTAAAAAAAAAACAAATGGAGAATTTCTATTTTAGCTTTCTTTAAAACCAAACTACTTGAAGTATCTAATTATATTTGAATCGCAAGACACGTCTAGTGATTCCAATTAAGACCATAGATAAATAATCCCTAGTAATGTATTATTAATCAGCTTCATCTTATAACTATTATATCATAGAGTTTCATCCAAATGTGTATATTGGCAAGGGAAATACTTCTTCTCCCACATTATAACGACCGTCTTCGCAGAACTTAAGTGCATAAAACCACATCACTTTAAAACAACAAACGCAATTCCAGAAAATTATATGAAGTCATTTTAATAAGCGACGCCGACCCTGCTAGACTTCCCGTCGAAATTGGAGGGAAATACTGAATACTGTATTGACTTTTCTACTAATAACATACATAACATAACATAAGCTCACGCCTGTATCCCCGAAGGGGTAGGCAGAGGTGCACTACGAACTAGAACACCCACATTTCGCCGAGCTTAGTTTTTCGTCCCAGATGTGATAGGGGGCGAGCCTATCGCCATATCGGGCACAAATTTCAGACTCCGGGCTGATATGGAAAAATCCAATATCACTTTGCCCGACCCGGGGATCGAACCCAAGACCTCAGAACCGTAGTCGTACCGAAATACAACCACGCCACCGAGTTCTACTAATAAAGTCGGTTTATAATCTCTTCTAACTAATTTCATTTGCAGGTGCGTTTGTTTATGGCTCCCAAGTCGAAACGTAGCCTTCGCTACAGAGCAGTAAAGTCATATATGGGTTTCCCACAGGTTTACTCATTAGATCAAATAAAAAGTTTATCTATGTCCTACCACCCATGATTCTATTGGTATCCATAGGTGTCTACGTAAAGATCATCAGGTGACCCACTTGTTCGTTTGCCAACCACTTCTATAAAAAAAACTTTGAAATATGACCACACATTTCATTGAAATTTTTAATACCCACAGATGAAAATTAATACTACACGAAGACAAAATAATTTAAACAAAAACACATTAAAAATATACGACAGTTAAGAAACACATGTTCAGGTCGTAGACGAGGCAATAACAATATTTTTATATCCTATAATGTGTGACTGCCTCGGTGGCGTGGTGGTATTTCGGTACGACTACGGTTCTGAGGTCGCGGGTTCGATCCCCGGGTCGGGCAAAGTGATATTGGATTTTTCCCTATCAGCCCGGAGTCTGGAATTTGTGCCCGATATGGCGATAGGCTCGCCCCCATCACATCTGGGACGGAACTAAGCTCGGCGAAATATGGGTGTTCTAGTTCGCTAGTGCACCTCCGCCTACTCCTTCGGGGATACAGGCGTGAGCTTATGTTATGTTATCTTATGTGTTATAATGGTGTCGTTAATATTCATAGACGGTGTAATTGTCGGTGACATTGTTTCTGTAATTTTGTTAAATGAGTTTTATAAGAACGGGCCGGCTCGACCGGTTTGATACAGAAAACCGACGTGAATTGGCAGCAGCTGAGTGTGTTTGTGTGGTAGAGCCACACTGTAGACAATAACGTGTACAGCACGAATGGGCCGGCTCGACCGGTTTGATACCACTGTTTCACAAAAAACTGACGTAAAGTGGCAGCTCGCTGTGGCGTTTCGTTCGGTGAGTGAGATTTCCGGTAGCCCAATTCACTCTCCCTTTCCCAATCCCTTTTCCCTCCCCTTCCATTCCATCCTTTTAGGTTGGCAACGTAACGCACCCATGATTATTTTTGAGTCTCGGGTGTCTATGGGAGGTGGAAGGGTTTAAGTAGGTAGACGAACTCGGTCTTAGACTGGGATTACGCTGGGCAAAAATAAAGACAAATTCAATACTCTTTTGAAGTAAGGTAAAAATAATATTCATAGAGTAGGTATGGTACGGACTGCCGAGACAAGTGTGAAGGTTCGAGACCTACCCCAAAATGGAGCATATACCTCTGACTTTTCTATGTTAAATGTGTTTTCATTCTGAAATATCGCTTGCTATAACGGTGAAGGAAAACATCGTGAGGAAACCTACATACCCGATAATTTCTCCACAAGAATTTTGAAGGTATGTGAAGTCTACCAACCCGCATTAGGCCAGCGTGGCAGACTAAGGTCTAAACCCTCTCTTTAGTAGAGAAGGCACGTGCCCAGCAGTGATAGTAATATTACAGGGTTAATATTTTTATTTTTATAAAGTAGATATAGCCGGTGAAAGTATCACTGGTATTGTCATTTATGACTCACCGAAGCGGTAACATTAAACAGGTGGTGTCAGTATATTAATTAATATGAAAGTGGAATGTGCATACACTTATTCAGTACTAGCTTTTGGCTGCTACGCCCGCGTAAGAGTCTGCCTCGTCTTTGGGTCTGTCATTCATTCAGAGCAGAAACTGGCAAACGAGCAGATGGGTAACCTGATGGTAAGTTGTCTCCACCGCCCATAGACACCCAAGACACAAAGAATCATGGGTGCGTTGCCAACCTAAAAGGAGGTAATGGAAGGGAAGGGAAAAGGGGTTGAGCAAGGGAGGGGGGGTAAATGGGCCACCGGAAATCTCACTGACTGAAGGAAAGCGACAGCAAGCTGCCACTTTACGTCGGTTTTGCTGTGAGACAGTGGTATCACAACGGTCGAGCCTGCCTATTTGTGCTGTAGACATTACCGTCTACGGCGTGACTCTACCACTTGAAATTTATAAATACAGACAAATAACTGAAACAAATACTTTCTGACGGTGATATAATTGCTAAAAATATATTTTAAGTAATTTTATTTAAGGTAAAAATAATTTTAGGTTGTCATTATTTTTTCTTTCTTTCAACCTGCCCTTATCCCACAATGTGGGATCGGTGCAACACACTTTTTCAAATATGGTTCTGAAAGGATTTAACTTAGTACTTTACCTGGGAATTGAACCTAGGACCTTCTGGTGCATAGCCCATATACGCTGCCACTAGACCAAGGAGGCGATACTATGTTATATAACATAAGCTCACGCCTGTATCCCCGAAGGGGTAGGCAAAGCCAGAGGCGCCCTAGCGAACTAGAACACCCACATTTCGCCGAGCTTATATCACATCATATATGTTATATCACTAATGTGCGCGCGCCAATGTCTCTTAGATTCGAGAACTTGTCATTATGAATTTTTAACGCCACATTAGCGCACTTTTTAACTCGATTCGATGAAATATTAAGTCAATAAATGAAACTGAATCGTAGTCAGAATCGCCTCGATGCCATAAGTCAGTGGGCTGGACATTGAGTTCTAGCAATAGATTGACTTGTATTTACTTTTAACATCATTCGTAGCTCAATATGATGATTAGATCGTCAAAATTATGACAATTAAATGTAAACAGGATAAAACCAATTATTTATTGAATATTTATTTTAAGACACACATAATATATGTTATAAGAAACTTAAACTGGATATTCAAAGCAAACTCAAAATACATTGAATGTTAATTTCTATTACAATTAAACGTATGTTAATCGCAAGAACAATCCGTAGGTGCCGGTACTGTACGCAGCATAGCATGCACATTAAAATGATCAACAACAATGCCATTTCCAACCCGTACTGATAATTTGCCTAAGAGGAAATGACGGCTTGTAAACGTTACTTCGCCATCCCCGCAGAAGAGTTCAATAGAACTTGCATCAATATAAATGGTCCATTCATAATGGCCTCTCGGATTCCAATGAGCGCGACGGATTCCATCGTAACCTCCTCTGTTCAAAACCACTCGTCCATCTTTGGGATCATAGCTGATTATCACACTTTCGGATTTGTTCTGGGATTCTATTATAATCTCTATACTTCTTGAGGAACTCCATACTAGCTCAACTTTCCCTGCCTTGTCTGGTAAGTAAACTTTCTTACCTGACAATCCTTTTCCGGAATATAATTTCTCGCCGACGGCACTTTCTATTTCTTCGACAGGAGCTTGTAAGAGTCTCAAATCACTTGTTAAGGTGAGAGTTCTTGCAAGGGTTTGAAGACCAGACCATCCATCTTTGCGATCAGGATAGATGGGCTCCCAGGTATTCATCCAGGCGACGACTATTCTACGTCCACGAGGATCTAACATCGTTTGTGAAGCGTAAAAGTCGTGACCGTGATCTAGTTCTCTAAATTGTGTAAGCTTTTGATACTTACATGTCTTGTAATCAAATTTTACAATATAGAACCCTGTTTGGTAAAGATTTTGAAAGTTGTCACCATCAGCTTCCAGTCCTTGAGGGGAGAAGAGGAAAACAAACTTGCCATTTAACGTAAATAAATCCGGACATTCCCACATATAACCAAAAGACCCATCTGATTTGTCTAGTACACACATTTCCTCCCACTCAAACATATCTTTCGACTTATACAGAAGTACTTGCCCCTTCGTATCATTGTCATATGAGTTTCCTATAACCATGTAATAATATTTGCCGTGTTTCCATATCTTCGGGTCTCGTATGGAGGGTTGACGTTCTGGAGTATACATTACTGGATTGTTTTCATACTTTTCTACGTTGACTCCATCGGTGCTTTTAGCAAGGGCTTGGTATTCAGCGACATGCGGGTCATCACCAGTACGATTTACATTTCCAGTATAAATAAGATACATGACATCGTTTTCTACTACAGCACTTCCAGAAAAGACCCCATCTTGGTCATACCATTGGTCAGGATAAATAGCGACGGGGAGATGTTCCCAGTGAATGAGATCAGCACTCTTCGCGTGACCCCAATGAGCTACGCCAGCATCCAAGCTTGATACTGGGTTATGTTGGTAAAACATGTGATACTCACCTTTGAAAAAGCAGAATCCATTGGGATCGTTCATCCACCCGAAGAGTGGTGATAAGTGGTATCTCGGAAAGTATCTGTCATCGACACACTCTGCAGAACAGCTTGTAAAAATTACGCAAAACAGCAATATTTCGATCTTCATTTTCTTGGTTGGAGTTATCTTGTCTGCTTGCTCTACTTAGGTATATGTATCGCTAATAACATCACCTGCAGTGGAATCTCATTTATATACCTCATGTTCTCTTCCGATATTATTGTCTTAATTAATATTCGTCGAAACAGCTGTTTCGTTTTCAGTTTGTAGTTAAAACGTAGTATAATCGTATATTCGCAGGCTTTTTCGTAACACTAGTCTACAGTAGAAAAGTATTTGCGATAATTTTAATAGTGCTAGGGTCAGTCTTCTTCGTCATGTTTCAACTCCGATCTTGAGCATCCTCCACAATGAGACTATTAGCTCCCATATCTTCTTTCTAAACGTTAGCGCTTATTGGGCCGTTTAAGGTTCTGTTCTGTATAATTAAGTGACAAAACTAGTAAAATTAGAAAAAACTTGTAATATTTTTTTATGGAAGCTTGTATTTCTACTTTTAAAAGGAAAATATCTGGAAAATATTCACAATTTTTTTGTACTAGTTTTGTTGAGAAAGATATCTAATAACGAGAGGTATTCTATATAGTCTGCTATACGAAAAGCCGGCCAGCAACTTTGTCGTAGAAACGGAAATAAATACCTAAAATAAACTACTTTACGTAAGATATATTTTTCCAAAGCTTTTATATGTAGACCAGTGTAATTTAATGTATTTGTTCTGTTATTTTACACCTCATAATTCTTTTTAATGTCATGAGAACGTATCAATACCATAATTAATGTAGGAGCATTACAATAGCGCCTTACAAGAAATCCAGTATTGTTATAAATTAATACTTTGCATAAAATATTGTAATACAAGTATAACAAATTCAGAGGACTACATTTAAAACATAACATAACATAAGCTCACGCCTATATCCCCGAAGGGGTAGGCAGAGGCGCACTAGCGAACTAGAACACCCACATTTCGCTGAGCTTAGTTCCGTCCCAGATGTGATAGGGGGCGAGCCTATCGCCATATCGGGCACAAATTCCAGACTCCGGGCTGATATGGAAAAATCCAATATCACTTTGCCCGACCCGGGGATCGAACCCGAGACCTCAGAAACCGTAGTCGTACCGAAATACCATCACGCCACCAAGGCAGTCAAGACTACATTTATTGATTATTAAAACTGCCTTGGTAGCGTGGTGGTACTTCTGTCCTGAGGTCTCGGGTTCGATCCCCGGGTCGGGCAAAGTGATATTGGATTTTTCAAAATCAGTCCGGAGTCTGGAATTTGTGCCCGATATGGCGATAGGGTTGCCCCCTTTCACATCTGGGACGGAACTAAGCTCGGCGAAATATGGGTGTTCTTGTTCGCTAGTGCGCCTCTGCCTACCACCTTGCCTTTCTTTGTATATAGTCACGTCCTTGGTCTATTGGCTGCGTATATGGGCTGTGACTTGTGAACCAGAAGGTACTAGGTTCGATTCCCAGGTCAAACGGGTTTTTCTAACACGATTTATCCGTGACTGGATACTCAAAGTGAAGTTGACAGGTAGAGAGCCGGTCATAAAAACTAAGCCAAGTCCTTTCTGCGACATGCTTGAAAAGGTGTGTCGCGCCGCCCCACATTAAAATGGGATAAATGCAGATAGAAATAATGACTTTGAAGCAATCATAACATTCGCGTAAACTTAAGAAACCAGTATCAAATAACAACTTTTAAAAAAATATCATCATCGAAATATATATGTATTAATTGAAAATAATATTCTTAACGTTGGTTTGCAAAGTGATCATTTAACTTTATTCCGCACCACATTCTTTAAAAACATAATTCGGGATTATTTTCATCAGAATGGCAGTGCGAGGCACAAATTATGTTGATTCGAAGAACGTTTTGTTTCAGAAATCCACTTGTGCATACATGCGTCATTATTTTGTCGATGAATAATAAAATCCTTTATATTATAAATGCGAAAATAACTCAGGAGTGTGTATCCATGAGGTTTTCAATGCTAAATTTTGATAACATGGGCCGACACGCACATGGCCGTTTTTAAATATTTTATTAAGCATTAGTCCTAACCGCAAGCTAAATTGACAGAAAATGTATGAATGACATGTAACTTAACTTGCGGTTAGGACTAACTCTAGGTTAATAATAGTGGTGCAATTGAGCCTAAGTGGTTAACGTCATTAGCTTATCAGTATGATATCGTTTGAAAATAATAGAAAGTCTAATTCTTTCTAACTGCTATAATCTCACCTTAATGTAGGTCGACGAAACACTCTTTATCCAGAAATATAGCAGAAAGGATTCGGCTTAGTTTTTAACGACCGGTTGCCCGTCGACTCATTAATTCGTCGACGGTCATGATTTAGGAAATCTTGTTAAATAAACACCTGGGAATCGAACATAAGACCTCCCGGTTCACAGCCTATACACGATGCTACCAACGAGAATAATAATAGATAAAATAAAATATATAAAACTTAAAAATATATATATCCCCAAGAAAGAAGTAGCGACAGTTCACTAAGGATTGGAATGCTGGGCCGAGCTGAAAATCGTCTATTGAAATAAAACTATTCTTACGGATTCTATCACGATTAGGTTTTAATTATTATTCCCAACGTTTCAAAGGCTTTGCAGTCTTCGTTGTCAGTAAAACCTAATCGTGATAGAGTCCGTAAGAATAGTTTTATTTCAATGTATAATATTCGCGTAAACTTAAGAAATCAGTATGAAAATCGTCTGTTCAAAACCCGCTCTAAAGGCAGGAACTTCGGACATCCGAGTATTTTCATTATGAAATATGGATTGCTTTAACGGTAATGAAAAAAGTTTGAGTAAAACTGTATACCCAAGAATTTTACATAAGAATATCTGAGGTATGTGAAGTTTACCTACCGGCCTTTCTGCCGGTAGGTTATTTAACCTGCCTCGGTAGCGTGGTGGTATTACGGTACGACTACGGTTCTGAGGTCTCGGGTTCGATCCCCGGGTCGAGCAAAGTGATATTGGATATTTCCATATCAGCCCGGAGTCTGGAATTTGTGCCCGATATGGCGATAGGCTCGCCCCCTATCACATCTGGGACGGAACTAAGCTCGGCGAAATGTGGGTGTTCTAGTTCGCTACTACGCCTCTGCCTACCCCTTCGGGGATACAGGCGTGAGCTTATGTTATGTGTAATGATGTTATTTAACAAGATTTCCCTAAATCATGACCGTCGACAGGCGACCGGTTATTAAAAACTAGGTTAGGCAACCTTCCTCATTAGTAGAGGAGGCTCGTTACCAAGAATGGGACAATAAATATAGTATTACTAGCTGACCCGCGCAACTTCGTCTGCGTAGGAGAGAGAGGGTTGAAAGAATGAGTCGTAGGCACTTATAATCCAATAATTCTAAAGGAGGTAATGCGATGATCTACTTCGGTCCGGTTTCGTCAGTCACCCCGTCAGTCACCCACTCAGTACCCTCGTCAGTTACCCCGTCCATCACCCCGTCAGTTACCCCGTCAGTCACCCCGTCCATCACCCCGTCGGTCACCCCGACAGTCACCCTGTCGGTCAAGCCGTCGGTCACCTCATCTTTCTGCTCGATTGTCACCCCGTCTGTCACCCGTCTGTCACCCAGTCTGTCACTCCGTCTGTCACCCGTGTGTCACCCGTCTGTCACCCTGTATGTCACTCGTCTGTCACCCAGTCTGTCACCTGTCTGTCACCCGTCTGTCACCCAGTCGGTCACCCCATCTGTCTGATCGATTGTCACCCCGTCTGTCACCCAGTCTGTCACCCAGTCTGTCACCCCGTCTGTCACCCGTCTGTCACCCCGTCTGTCACCCGTCTGTGAACCCGTCTGTCACCCGTCTGTCACCCATCTGTCACTCGTCTGCCATCTCGTCAGTCACCCCGTCCGCCACCCCATCAGTCACCCTGTCAGTCACCCCATCAATCACCTCGTCAGTCAGCCCTTAGGTCATAGTGTGATGTTATATAGCCAATAGCCATCCTCGATAAATAGACTATCCCACAAAAAAATATTTTTTCAATTCGAACCAGTAGTTTCTGAGATATCAACTTCCCCGCTTCTTAACATTTTTCATTTTTGCTCCGCTCCCATTCGGGACGCCGCGCCGGGTCAGAGTGACGTTACCATCGTATAAATATTGACAAATATTGACGTCACTCAATTGTTTTGCCTTCCCGGAACCTCTCCACTAAAATTTTAACTTTATCGTATGGAATTAAAGTTCAAATTGACTTTTAAGTATTATTACGAATCGATTGTATGGGAGTATAGAAAAGTGTTGTTTTTAGACTTTTTAGGCAATTTTTAAATTTTTTCCCTCCGTAAGAACCATCCTCGTACTTCGAGGAATATTCTAAAAAAAGAATTAACGAAATCGGTCCAGCCGTTCACGCGTGATGCCGTGACAACGGAAAACGGGTTTCATTTTTATATATATAGAATATAGATTTCGGTGTTCTGAAAATTATCACATTATTAAAATTACTTTGCAGTTGACGTCAGGGAAGCGGTCCTTATTTTATATGGCGGAGACTGGCAAACGACCAGATGGGTCACCTGATGGTAAGTAATCTCTACCGCCCATGGACACCCAAGACACAAAAAGAATCATGGGTGCGTTGCCAACCTAAAAGGAGTCAATAGGAGGGGAGGGATAAGGGAGAGAGGGGGGTTTAATTGGGCCACCATAAATCTCACTTACCGAACGAAACGCGACAGCAAGCGTCCACTTTACGTCGGTTTTCTGTGAGACAGTGGTATCAAACCGGTCGAGCCGAACCGAGGTCGAGACGTAACTGTCTACAGCGTGCCTCTACCACTTGACTCCCTCAATTTATCCGAATTCCTCTTGCAACATACTTAAAAGTGTATTGTGCCGACGCCGCCGCTCACCCCACATTTGAGTTAGAAAGGCCAGGTGTATTGTAAACTAAATTTAGAGGATAGTGGATGGCATTCCTACCACTCGCATAGATAAAGCCGCGTCACCTGTGTGTGTTTCTCGAAAGAAAACACAAAAACACCTACACATAACAATATTTTTCACTGTTTCCTGCTTATAGAACAATGGACCATAGACAAAAATTTGTGGCGAAACCATGTTTTGTGTAATATTTTAGTGCAGGAGGCGCTGTTTAGGTTTGTGCGCGGCTTATGTGCTGTCTGTGTTGTACGTGAGGACGAACACAATGCACACAAGTAATACCGTATGCAAATATCAGGTGACCCATCTGTTCGTTTGCCAGTCACTGCTATAAAAAAAATATAAAAAAAACTATCGTTTTTACTTGCAAATTAAAAGGTTCACTTCAGGCTATGTACGCATGCGCTTAGCTTCTCGAACGACGAGCTTTCTACCGCCAGTCGCCTCAAAGCTCTCGCGGTCACCACTGTATGACCCGTCGGGAAAAGTTCGGGAAACTTCGCGATGTGTAATTGTGTAAACGTTACCTGACGTTTGGATGAAGTGTTTATTGGATAATGGGTACATTTTTTAAATTAAAACTGTGTTCATATAAATAAATAATGATTATTAAATTCATAAATCAAACATTTAAAATGTCTAAAATTTAATTAAAGTAACAAAAAATAATTATGACATTAAAAATGTGCAATGAAATAAACTAATAATTAAAATAAATAAAAGTGGATATTCAGAAGGAAGTGTGTATTTTAAGAGTTACTGTTTACTAAAATATTTAAGATTGTGATTTAAAGTGATTTTCTGTGTAAATAATATTGTTGGTAAATAATAAATTGTAAGTAAAAAAACAATCATTTATAGAAATATAACTATTTTTACGGATTTTATATCGATATTTACTTGTAGTCCCGCACGTGGTTTTTAAGGCTTTTGAAAACGTAAACCAGCATAAAAAAAAAACAATTTAACCATCAAATTTTATTAATGAAGGGAATTATTTTTTAATTGAACGTTTATTAATCACTGATTGTAACTCTTTATTCAAAGAGAGCTACGTCAGAGTTTCTTGCCTGTTTTTATTTTGTTCTCTCTCTCTGTTCTCTCTGACGATCCAGATATCCGACCTGGCGTAAGAGACAGAGTAATGTTGACGGAATCTAAACAATGTAGTTAAAGCATTTTAAGGATGCAATAAATGATTTGATTATAAAAAGAAAATAATTTATTTTTAATACAAGAAACCATTTTAATCCCTAAGAGGGGGTTGACGTCAGGCAGGGGACCGGTCGTAAAAACTAAGCCAAATCCTTTCTGCAACATGCTTGAAAAAGAGTGTTGCGCCGACCCCACATTAAGGTGGAATACAGGCAGGTAGAAAGAAAGGACAAGAAACCATTTTAAATAGTGGTAATCATAAATTGTGGTAGAGCCACGCTGTAGACAGTAACGTCTACAGCACGAATGGGCCGGCTCGACCGGTTAGATACCACTGTCTCACAGAAAACCGACGTAAAGTGGCAGCTTGCTGTCGCGTTTCGTTCGGTGAGTGAGATTTCCAGTGGCCCATTTCCCCACTTCCTTTCCCAATCCCCTTCCCTCCCCTTCTATTCCCTCCTTTTAGGTTGGCAACGCACCCATGATTCTTTTTGTGTCTTGAGTGTCTATGGGCGGTGAAGATCACTTACCATCAAGTGACCCATCTGCTCGTTTGCCAATCTCTGCTATAAAACAAAATAATAATAATATATTTTCAACATATTAGCCAACATCCAATTGTTGACAAAAAGATGGGTAAAGCTTGTTGTTTCAAAGTATTTGAAACTGCAAGTCCACTAAGCTTGCTATAAGTATTGAATATTTGAAACAAATCACCAAAGTTTTAATACGAAGTCACGTACAATCTTAAGGGCTTACCTTTTTTTATAGCAGAGTGGCAAACGAGCAGATGGGTCACCTGATGGTAAGTGATCTCCACCGCCCATAGACACCCATGACACAAAAATAATTATGGGTACGTTGCCAACCTAAAATGAGGGAATGGAAGGGAAGGGAAAACGGATTGAGAAAGGGTGGGGAAATTGGGCTACTGGAAATCTCACTCACCGAACGAAACGCGACAGCGAGCTGCCACTTTAGGCCGGTTTTCTGTGAGACAGTGGTATCCAACCGGTCGAGCCGGCCCATTCGTGCTGTAGACGTAACTGTCTACAGCGTGGCTCTACCACTCTCAAATTTTCTGAAATAACCTACACGGCATATCTTTCCTCTTTTAATATTATTTAAAAATTGATTCTTTAGGTTAGGTATTCTTTACTTTAATCATTTGACACGTAAAAAAGAATTACTCCTACAAATGCCCCCAGATTAAATATCATAAAGCTATAGATACTTAGGGGGTCAATCCCCTCGAGGGAGCCAGTCCGCCAAGCTGGTCTAATTCGGCAATAGCAGGAGCAATCCTACCAAGATAAATCTGAGTCGCCTCCTTGATCTGGTAGCATGTATGGGCTGTGGACCAGGAGGTCTTGGGTTCGATTCCCAGATCGGGCAGAGCAAATTTTCTAATTTAATCCCTCATCGGGGATTGACATCAGGCAGGCGGCCGGTCGTTAAAACGAAGCCAAATCCTATATGCAACATGCTTGAAAAAGTGTGTTGCGCCGATCCCACATTAAGGTGGGATAAGGGCAGGTAGAAAAAAAAAGCTATAGATACTTACATAAAGTACAGTTTATATAACGCGTCTATATTTTAGCAGCCTGTTATCGAAATATTGTCTTTTACGTAATTTGACTTTGTAAGATCAAGTTGGTTTCATTAAGATTTTATTTAACAAAATGTCTTTTTCTTTTTAAAATACAAGTTGTATTTCGTAAGCGGTACGACGGTACCGGCAATCAAATCCGACACCTCGGTAGGACGGTAAGTCCTGAGGTGTCGGATTTGATTGCCGGGTCGGGTTTTTCTGCTCAGTGGCAGTTCGGTGTTTGAAATTTTTACCCAATATGGATTTAACCTACAAGGTGGACCGACGACCTGATAAAGGTTGCAGGAAGTCGCTGGATGCAGGCCGCTTCCAACAGGTCGATCTGGAAATCTTTGAGGGAGGCCTATGTTCAGCAGTGGACGTCCTATGGCTGATGATGATGATGATGGCGATAGGCTCATACCTGTCACATAATTGACAGCCTCCGTGGCGCAGCGGGCGAGTAGACGGCTGTGAAGCGAGAGGCCGCGAATTCGATTCCCGCACCGAGACAAATGTTTGTATGGCCTACAGATATTTGTTTCGGGTCTGGGTGCTGGGAGACCGTAAGTCTATTGTAGTTCCTGATACCCACGACACAAGACTCGATCTTATTGTGGGGTCAGGACTATGTGTGTGACTGTTTGGTGTTATTTATTTATTTATAATGAGACGGGAATTATAAGCCCTCATTCGCACGATAATCATTTTCAAACTGCGTTAATAAAGCGTTATAATTAAACAAATGAATACTAGTATAGTTGTTCATACGCTGGCGCTTTCAAAACGCGGCATTTTTTTTGGCGGTATGTAGAATATCCCTTATTAAAAACAAGGCGAGAATGATTTTCAAGCATTCATATAAACAGACGTGTTGAGACGCGTTTTCACGCGCGTTGAAAAAGCTATCGTGTGAATGAGGCTTTAGTGTGGCGAAAAGTGAGTGCACCAGTTGCATCTCTGTCTACCCTGTCCCAGAAGTAGTCTTTTCTAATAGAATAAATATTTAATGTTGTTAATTATTTCCGATTATCACTACATAGTATAAAAGTCACTTCCCGCTGTCTGTCTGCTTAGATCTTTAAACCTACGCAACAGATTTTTATGATTTTTAATAGATAGAGTGATTCAAGAGGAAGGTTTATATGTATAATACATGCATAAATTCATCCCCGAAAGACATGTAATGGGGGATGAATTTTTGCCAAAATCTAAACTCTATAAATGTGGACATTTAAGTTTGATTAGGCAGAGGTGCACTAGCGAACTAGAACACTCACATTTCGCCGAACTTAGTTCCGTCCCAGATTTGACAGGGGGTGAGCCTATCGCCATATCGGGTACAAATTCCAGACTCCGGGCTGATTAGGAAAAATGCAATATCACTTTGCCCGACCTGAGAATCGAACCCAAGACCTACCCGTTCACAGCCCATATATACTGACACTAGACCAAGGAAGCGGCACTATTATATCTACTACTTTAAGTTTTTCTTTTAATTTATAATATACAAAATTATTACAGAATCGATGTCAAACATAAATGTTGAGAAAATTGTAATAACAATACGAATATATTAAAAGGAAATAATAATATCCTACATAAACGATAAGCAGCGATAGGCGATAGCGCAGTTGGGAATGGTACGGACTGCCGAGACAAGTGTCGGAGGTTCGAGTCCAGTCTCAAAATGGAGCATACACCTCTGACTTTTCTATGTAAGGTATATTTTCATTGTAAAATATCGCTTGCTATAATGGTGAAGGAAAACATCGTGAGGAAACCTGCATACCCGAGAATTTCTTTACAGGAATTTCGCAGGTATGTGAAGTCTACCAACCCGCATTAGGCCAGCATGGTAGACTAAGGCCTAACTCCTCTCATTAGTAGAGGAGGCCCGTGCCCAGCAGTGGGACAGTAATAATACAGGGCTAATATTATTATTATAATTATACACAAACCATGACAGTTTAGAATAAAATGAATAGAGAAGAGGCATTGTAAATTTGGAACACACTTTATTTTAATTGTTCTAGATAAAAATGGAAGAGCTGGTGGCATCGTTCAACACCTCGCTGCTCCGACTGAGGGATGTTCCGAGCACAATCACAGCAGAAGTTATAGTCCACAACACCAGCGTCGCAAGCAAAGTTGCTGGCACCGCTTACGAGTGGCGGTTCATACTGCCTCCATACTTCACCATATTCCTGCTGTCCATATCAGGGAACTGCCTCGTCATGGCAACTCTTGCGAGTAATAGACGAATGAGGACGGTCACCAACGTCTACCTTATGAATTTGGTAAGTTTTTAAGAAATAACTGACTGCCTCGGTGGTGTAGTTGTAGCCTATCGCCATATCGGACACAAATTCCAGACCCCGGGCTGATATGGAAAAATCCAATATCACTTTGCCCGACCCGGGGATCGAACCCGAGACCTCAGAACCGTAGTCGTACCGAAATACCACCACGCCACGGAGGCAGTATTAATTACTTTTTTTTATAACACTGACAAATGAGCAGATGGGTCACATGATTGTTAGGAATCTCTACTGCCTATAGATACCCAAGAAATAAAAAGATTCATGGGTGCGTTGCCTAAAAGCAGGGAAATAGGGGTTGGGAAAGAGAGGGAAGAATTGGCCACCGGTAATCTTACTTACGAAACGCAACGCGACAGCAAGCTGCCACTTTACGTCGGTTTTTTGAGAGACAGTGGTATCAAACCCGTCGAGCCGGGCCATTCGTGCTGGAGACGTTAATGTCTACAGCGTGGCCCTACCACACAAAAAAAAATAAACTCGTTCAACCTTTAGTTCAAAAACAAATTACGCAGTTTGTTACATTGTGTATATTTAATAATAGGGCTACTCAGAATTTTATTTTTATCTCAATAAGGCGTTAATATTTCATCAGAAAGAGTAGGCGTGTGCGTAGCTCTGATATGTTTGGGGAAAGTTTTTGAAAAGATTTTCGGTTAAAAAAATATTAATTATTTGTTCAATATAGGGGTTCAATATTCAATATCATGGGCGTTATAACGAAAGCGGTTTAAATAATAGTATTATTTTTTAAAGCCAAATCAGCGGTGATTTCGAAAAAGCTAATAACGTTATTGTTCAGAGTTATTTTTTGTATTGTAAGGTAGTAGGTCTGACATTTGTATACATGGAGGGTGGTGCGGGCTTACAAAATATAAATGTATGAACAGAGAGACCTAAAAAAAGGTCATCAATTTTTTTTTGGTTCATATGCTACTAAACTTGCTGGCCTTAGTTCATATAACGTTACTAAACTTACTAGCAGGCCTCAGTTCATATCGTTCATATAACGTTACTAAATTTAGTAGCTGGTCTGGTGACCTCTTTTTTCAGCGTTATATATTAATAATAGCTTTCTAAAAAAAGCCTAAGCTACATAACCTAATGACAAAAAGCAGCCGTTATTTCCATCGCTAGTTCAATAATGGTCTAAATTCGCCCACTATTGTCTACTGGGACATACTAATACCCAATTTAATAATAATTTCTACCGTTCTGTGACAAAGTTGTAATCTATGTATAAGCTTGGCAAGCTTTTGTGCGAGCGATGAAATTCGGAAACGTAATTTTAATAGAGATAGATAAGGCCTGACTAAACACGATATAAAAGATAATAGATATACGCCTAAATGGTCAAACGCTACTCAACTTTAACGGCTGCTTACATTGATTTTCGCCATACAATTTTGACAGATAAAGCGGCCTTAAACGACCTAAGGCGACCTTAAGTGTATGAACATTCGGTGGATAGACGTGAGCTTACTGGTGGCACCTTTCTATCATTCGCATGAGAGCTTTTTCAACGTGGTTCATATGATATGACTGTCTCGGTGGCGTACTTGTATTTCGATATGACTGCCGTCCTGAGGTCTCGGGTTCGATTCCCGGGTCGGGCAAAGTGATAACAGATTTTTCCATATCAGCCCGGAGTCTAGAATTTGTGCCCAATAAGGGGATAAGCTCGTCCCCAATCACATCTGGGACGGAACTAAGCCTGGCAAATGTGGGTGTTCTAGTTCGCTAGTGCACCTCTGCCTACCCCTTCGGGGATACAGGCGTGAGCTTTTGTTATGTTACGTTCATATGATTGCTGAAAAATCGTTCTTGTCTTGTTTCTATAAAGTATATTCTACGAACAAGTTTAAAAACTTAACGGACAGATTTCAAATCCAATCGTGAACAAATTTGTATGGGACCTTTGAAATAAGCTCTATCGATTACAAAAATAAATTTGAAAATCGGTCCATATTTGACGGAGATATTGAGTAACATATTTAAAAAAATAACAGACGAATTGAGGGCCTTCTCCTTTTGTGGGAGTCAATCGAAAAATCTTTCTTTGAGCTCATTAAATGCCAACCGTTTTCCAGAATTGTATTTGTATTTAACTTAATAAAAAATAAAAACTTTATTGGTCACGTTGGCATGTAAAAAAGCACTTATGAGTCAACACAAGCCAATTTCGAATTAAGATTAATATAATTTACATTATCACGCTATACATTTGAAGACAGGCAGGCAAGTATGGACATAATAACGATGGGATGGCTAAGATAGGGTGATATGAGGAGATAGGAATAGAGCGTAAGGGAATGGATGGGTTTTATGGGAATGGCATTTGGCAGGAATGGTGGCATGCGTGACTGGAAATACTGGAAGCAGTTGGAATTGGTGCATGAGGTCCTATCCTAGCTAACCTACATTTCTCTAGCTACCTACGGATGATAACCCGAAGAAGAAAGGCAGAAAGTAAATCCGGGCTTATTTTTTTCATCATCAATTGTCACCTTTATTTTAAGAAGATATTATTCTAAAGAGATAATCTTGGATATAATTATATGTTCATTATTTCGGCCGTCTTATCTCCTTAATATGTAATTTGATCGCAGAGTAATCAACTGTTCATATTACTACATAATAATTATGATTAAGATTCCATATCACAACATAAGCTCACGTCTTTATCCCCGAAGGGGTAGGCAGAGACGCACTAGCGAACTACCTCTAGAACACCCACATTTTCCCGAGCTCAGTTCCGTCCCAGATGTGATAGGGGATGAGCCTATCGCCATCCTCATCATGATCAGCCATAGGACGTCCACTGCTGAACATAGGCCTCCCCCGAAGAATTCCAGATCGAGCATCGTCATATTCATCACAAATTCCAGACTCCGGGCTGATACGGAAAAATCCAATATCACTTTGCATGAGGATCGAACCCGAGACCTTAGGGCGGTAGTCGTATCGAAATACAACCACGCCACCGAGGCAGTCGTAACATGTAGGGAAGCTAATATAATATAAGTAGTATACTAGAATACATATCCTGGTTTCAAGGAGTTACGATTAAACTACGAGGAAATCAATAGTATATTTACATAACCATACATTACAAGGATTTCTAAGGCTGCTGTGCTCACGTTACGGCTCCTGACGTTAAAATACTCCGCTTTAGATGATTTATGACACACGTGGGTGTAATAAAAGACAATAACCCTAAGGCTCGCGACACACTATGATATTAAGGAAGATATGATACGTGTGCAGACACACTTGTAAACGGTTGGTCGTGAGCCGTTTTTTAAGCAGAGACTTGCAACTGAGCAAATCAGTCATTGGATGGTAAGTCATCACCGTCCGTAGATAAGCACGATACCAAAAAAAAATTGCGCGGAAGGCTAGCCGGAATTTGGGCCATCGGCAGTCTCGGGTCTTTCTCATTTATGTCAGGATGAACAGCGTAAGAGCAGGCCTTGAGTGGTAGAGCCACGCTGTAGACAGTAACGTCTACAGCACGAATGGGTCGGCTCGACCGGTTTGATACCACTGTCGCACAGAAAACCGACGTAAAGTGACACATTACTGTCACGTTTCGTTCGGTGAGTGAGATTTCCGGTGGCCCATTTCCCTCCCTCCCTTTTCCCTCCTCGTCTATTCTGTCCTTTTAGGTTGGCAACGCACTCATGATTCTTTTTGTGTTTGTGTCTATAGGCGGTGGAGATCACTTACCATCAGGTGACCCATCTGCTCATTTGTCAGTCTCTGCTATAAAAAAAGCCACGAAGTGCTTTGTAAGTTCCCTTGATAAATAAATAATAAATAAATACACCCAACAGTCACACACCTAGTTCTGACCCCACACTAGGTATAACCTGTATCGTGGGTATCAGAAACTATGAGAGACTCTCGGTCTCACAACACCCAAACTTGAAACAAATATCTGTGGGCCACACAAACATTTGTCTCAATGCGGGAATCGAACCCGCGGCCTCTCGCTTCACAGACCTCAGGACGGTAGTCCCACCGAGGCTGTTACTACTTTATATTGCAACCATAAAATAATATGAGCCCTCCATATCTCAGGGTTTTGGCGCTTCGAGTGTAGAGCAGGCATTATCCGTATAGCACCACCTACGTGCGATTATATGCTACTCTAATCCAGAGGCAGATGAGAAGCTCAAGATCCAACAAATTGTAATTAAAACATATCTCGTTGGAATTAGATTGTTACTAGCAGCTGTAGGTATAAATGCAATGTTTAAAACTTTCGCGGCTGAAATTTATAGAGCTAGGTGAGCTTAAACATAACATAACATAAGCTAACGCCTGTATCCTCGAAGGGGTAGGCAGAGGTGCACTAACGAACTAGAACACCCACATTTCGCCGAGCTTAGTTCCATCCCAGATGTGATAGAAGGTGAGCCTATCGCCACATCGCGAAGAAATTCCAGACTACGGGCAGATATGGAAAAATTCAATATCACTTTGCCCCACCCGGGGAACGAACCCGAGACTTCAGGACGGTAGTCATACCGAAATACAAGTACGCCACCAAGGCAGAACTTAAAGTTCCCGTATGAATATTTATTGATATATATTTTTTTTAATTAAACAGACTTCAAAACCGCGTCATATATTGGCTTTGGTCACGATCGGGTGAGTTTTGAAATCAGGCCGTTAAGTTTTTATAACTCACAACGCAAAATATGATTTATGACTTATGACCCGAACAGGGCCATTATATTCTACGACCAACATTCGTAACGAATGTGTAATGCATCTTATCGCATTAATGAAATATATGTATAGGCAAGTTCTTAAAAAAAATGGCATAGAGAACATTTTTCCATACGAGTTGCATTTATTTGATGTGTCACGATCGCCTAACGCCTAACTATATGAATATATAGCTAGTGAATAAAGGCACTTCAGCGAAAAATTTAGAACAATATTTTATTCAATCCGACCATGGCAAAGTGATTACACCAGTCCAAAAAACCCAGCGACCACCGAGAAACTATGTGTTTCACCAGAATCATTCCGGCCTGGGGGCGGACTGTTGACACTCGATTCGAATTTGACTTAATATTCCACCGAAATAGAGTTAAAAAGTGCACTAATGTCACATTAAAAATTACCAAATGACAATTTCTCGAATCTAATGCAACATTAGCGCACTTTTTAACTCGATTTCAGGGAAAATTTAAGTTAATAATCAACCAAATCGAAGTCAAAGTCGAATCGAGTCTCAAGTGTAAGGGGGCAGTTTATGTTGAAATAAAACAATTTTTACTGATTCTATCACAATTTGGTTTTTAATTTTTATTTCCGACGTTTCGAAAGCTTTGCAGTCTTCGTGGTCACGGGTCGGACTGAGGTGTCATTTTTCCAAGGCTAAAAAAAATAAAAAACGTCGGGAATAAAAATTAAAAACCAAATCGAGATAGAATCCGAAAAATAGTTTTAATGTATAACATTCGCGTAAACTTAAGAAATCAGGGGCAGTTTATGCTTCTTCACACTCCAAAGAGGGAAGAAGCAAATCGAGGGGCTTGCGACAAGATAGGCAAATTTACGATGCAAACACAGAGGAGTACCCTATACCCGCTCCAACCTACCATGTCGCAAGCTTCTAGAGAGAATCGGATACACACTGGCTGATCCTGGAACGCAAACCTCATAGGGAGTGTGGGTCACTATGGCAGGTTTATCACCATGTGTACCATGGTTGCTATATGGATATAAATATCCTACCACCAGCGAAAATTACACAATGTAAATTCTATGATATCGACATTTTTTGCCTGTCCGCCTCAAAATTCAGGAGATCCTTATTGATACACTCAACAAGTAATTACAGCCTCGTCAAATTTTGTTCTATTTTTTTCCACTTTCACGCTTGTTAACCCCTTTTCACAGAATAACGTGTAACGTGTAGGTTAAGAAGTTTATCTAGCAATAGGTGGATAATTTTAGTAACATAATAAGTAAGATTATTTTTCACTATGTAATGTTATTGCTTGTATATAATGTGTTTGTAATACATCATTATGTTACTGTTTGTTGTCCCGAAATAAAATAAATAAATAAAAAAATAAACATCTTATTTATTTTTTATTTTTCCTATTTTGTGTTTCTTCGTGAAGATATACAAAAGTTCGCTGGTCGGACGTATGGTGTAGAAAATGAAACAGCGCGAGAGGGAGAACTACGCTATTTGATGAAGCTGAAGATCGTCCAAGCATGTATCAGTAAACAATGTATGAATGTTTATGAAGGAAAAGATAATAACTCGAATTCGGTTGTTTATTTTGTAATGTATCCTACAATAATAATGAAGAGCATCTCTATAATTACAACATAATAATAACAATCAGTAAATTTGTGGTTGAATAGGCATTATCCACAACAGCTTCCGGCTCACATGTTTTCTACCTCCTACGTCTTTGGATCCTTCAAGTCTCCAGTTCATATATGGCCTGGATATATGCTTCATAATCGTATGAAGAAGCATAAGAGGTAAAAAATTAAATACAAAACATATGTAAATTATTCACATGTATCATCATCATCATCATCAGCCATAGGACGTCCACTACTGAACATAGGCCTCCCCCAAAGATTTCCAGATCGACCCATTGGAAGCGGCCTGCATCCAGCGACTTCCTGCGACCTTTATCAGGTTGTTCACGTGTATATCTAATGACTATAAATATAATAACACTGAATTTTAACCTAATTAATTGAGTAAATAAACATTGCTCATTGAAATTAAATAAATTAACGTTTTTTTTTATAGCAGATACTGGCAAACGAGCAGATGGGTCACCTGATGGTAAGTGATCTCCACCGCCCATAAACCCAAGACACAAAAATAATCATGGATGCGTTGCCAACCTGAAAGGAGGAAATGGAAGGGGAGGCAAAAAGGGATTGAGAAAGCAAGGGGGAAATGGGCCACCGGAAATCTCACTCACCGAACGAAACGCGACAGCAAGCTGCCACTTTACGTCGGTTTTCTCTGAGACAGTGGTATCAAATCGGTCGAGCCTGCCCATTCGTGCTGTAGACGTAATTGTCTACAGCGTGGCTCTACCACTCAAACGTAACGTATTAAGCAAATGAAGTTTCGACTACTGAATGCTATACATTAATCATTATAAATTACATTAATCATACACCATCAACTTAATCTTCAACATTGCCTTTTGGTTGTAACTTTTGAGGTGCCTTTATAGTTTATCAATATGTCGCCGTTTTCGAAAATCATACAAAGCTCTATTGAGATTTATATTAAATTTGTTATCACAGACAAGACTATTGTTGACGATAAACTTGATATTATGGTAGTAGATCGATTGGCGTGTTGATGTCACCATTCAGCATTATGAGAACCTCGTGAAATATACTATCGCCGAAATAATTAAATGTCCAAATATTTAGATCTGACACATAAGAATGGGGACATGTAGGATTTGAGCTAGACAATGGGGTAGTTTCCTTTGATTTTGCACATCATTTTATACGTAATAGTAAATATGAAAAAGATAAATAAAAACCGCTTCAAAGTTGATTGAAAAATGGGCAGTATTTTTTTTTTTTTTGCAAGGATGCAGAGTGGGCGCCGTAGTGGGAGTATCTTGCGATGCCTTTCTTATACTCATACCGGTTTTTAATAGTTACAACCCGTCCACCACATTTCAAAGAGTTTCAACATTTTTTTTAATTCAATATTTCCTCTGATATAACTTAAAATGACGTTTTCGACCGACTTCAAAAAAGGAGAAGGTCCTCAATTCGTCTGTATTTGTATGTATGTTACACGATATCTCCGCCAAATGTCGACCGATTATCAAGATTGTTTTTGTGTTCTATTCAGCAGGTCGATTTTCAAAGATTTCATTTGTGAAAACAACATTGCGGCAACGATGTTTTCATTTTTGTATTCAGGGGGGTTACCACCACCTCTTATAGCAGTATTATTATAATCTTACTTGGACCGATTCCCATACAAAACAAACGAAAAACGATTATAATAATACTGCTATAAGAGGTGGTGGTAACCCTGCAGTAAGGCACAAAGCGCACGCACTAGCGCTATGTGTGATGCCGGCGCTTATGCGAACTAGAACTCTCGAGCGAGGCGTTTGAGATAAATGTATGGAAAATGGTATTCTCTAAGACCCAACAACGTTGAACACTCCGTCAATCTCAACGATGTGCGCTGCGGGAGATCGCCGTCGATCGCAAGGTTGTGGCATTTCTTAGAGAATCGACCTGCATATTTTAAGGGTGATTCCATAAATTTGGTAACGATCGGATGAATTTTGAAGTTGGTTCGTTAAGTTTTATGAATACAAATGGGAGCCTTCTAATTTTTGGGTATCACTATTTAAAAAATAAATTATCAACTACACTATATACGACAGGACGCTTTTATCCAATTTCAAATAAACCCATATGAAAACCTTTACCAATTCTACTAAACAAAAACCTCTGTAAGGCTCAATTGCACCACTATTATTAACCTAGAGTTAGTCCTAACCGCAAGTAAGGTTACATGTCATTCATACATTTTCTGTCAATTTAGCTTGCGGTTAGGACTAACTCTAGGTTAATAATAGTGGTGCAATTGAGCCTAAACCTTTAATTGAAGTGTAAATATCTGTATATATTTTGTTTCAGGCAATATCGGATTTCCTGTTAGGCGTGTTTTGTTTGCCGTTCACATTGGTGGGCCAGATATACAGACGGTTTCTATTTGGCGCTACACTCTGCAAATTGATTCCCTTTTTGCAAGGTACGTATTCATTCCAATATTTATACAAACGGTTTGGATTTTAAAACGCCAGAAAATGTAAAGATTTTACGAATATACAGGTATTTTTAGAGAGACTACTTGAATTGTATTCAGTGTTATTTATCCGTAATAAATTATTATCGGCCTCCGGAGGCCGAGCCGTCCGTCACTATTTATTTCTCAAGAATATAAATTGTGTTTTTTATAATTCATTATCTTCCAGCTTTGATTATGTTAAAGATTCACCATCGAATAATATTTCCCGCAAAATTTTTGAGTGGTTGAACCACGCTATAGATAGTTACGTCTACAGTATGAATGGGCCAGCTCGACCGGTTTGATACCACTGCCTCACAGAATACTAATAATAATGAGATTACGATAATAATGAGATTTCCGGTGGCCCAATTCTCACATAATCCCTATTTCCGTCCTTTTAGGTTGGCAACGCACCCATGGTTCTTTTTGTGTCTTGGGTGTCTAAGGGTGGTGGAGATCACTTACTATCAGGTGACCCATCTGCTTGTTTATCAGTCTCTGCTATAAAAAAAATATATATAGCAATTCCACCATGCTACTAAGGCAGTCTCTAGTTACATACATACATAGACTCACGCCTTTTTCCCATAGGGGTAGGCAGAGACAACGGATTTCCATTTGCTACGATCCCTACATACCTCTTTCGCCTCATTCAGTCTCATTACATTCTTCATGCATGCACGTCGGTTTAGGGTACTTTTAACTTGACCTTTCTCGAGTAAATCTCTGACTTGGTCAGAGAATGTTCGATAAGGTCTTCCCCTTCCAACTCTACCATTCACACTTGCCATATATATTTGCTTTGTCAACCTCCTTTCATCCATCCTTTCTACATGCCCAAACCACCGCAACATTCCTTTCTCAATCCTCGTTATTATTTCCTCTTTCAATCCACACCGCTCTCTCACCACACCATTTCTTACCCTATCTCTCAAAGTCACACCACACATACTCCTTAAACTCTTAAAGTCTCTAGTTGAGGTTACTAAATCTATCTGAATATAATGTCGGCGATAAACACTGTCTCCATCGATGGTAGAGCATAATTACTTGTATGCTGGTCCCATAATACTGGAAATACATTAGCTGGCCAATGCAACAGCATGGTGCCACTCATAGGTATATAGGAGGTGCCTCTGTTGATTTTCTGTGAGACAGAGATATAGAACTGGTCGAGACAGCCCTTTCATGCTATAGGCACCATTCAAAAAACCGCGATGCCTTACCTGATATTTGAACGCAGGACCTTTAAACCTAAGCGCGCTGCCATTATATTATAGTGTCTCGCATTTCTATAATTTCTCACACTACTTCTTTTGTTACAGCTGTGTCAGTATACGTGGATGTATGGACGCTGGTCGCAATATCTCTGGAGAGATTCTTCGCCATCTGCCGCCCCCTCAAATCCAGGAAGTGGCAGACACAATGCCACGCCTACAAAATGATCACGACTGTATGGATAACCTCGATAGTTCTCAGCTCACCAATTATGTTTGTGTCCACGCTGCAGCCTATGCGAGGAAATGGTGAGTTGTTTTTGATTTTGCTTGTCATCCCAGCATAATGTTAAAGTCCACCTACCTTCTTGAAAGTTTTCACGTCGCCCGACCTTGAACGTCCCCCACAGTAAGACCTGGCTCTCATACCTTGTTCCAGAACAGCTAGCGCTTTTTGTGCCGTCCACAGAAACGCACCCTGGCATTTGGTCCAGACACTTGCGTCCGACTAATATCTTCTTTAATACGTACTCGGTAGTTTGTGGTACTTGGGCTGCAGATGTACCTACTCAGTTAAAGTGTACTTATGCAATACTCAAGAAGCATTGCTATAAGAATTTACTCTTAGATTTAATAAATTGTAAACGAGTCAGCCGCCGTGGCGCAGCGGGCTGTGAAGCGGATTCGATTTCCGCATTGAGACAAATTTTTGTGTGGCCCACAGATATTTGTTTCAAGTCTGGGTGTTGTAAGACCGAAACTCTCTCATAGTCTCTGACACCCATGATACATGTTATACCTAGTGCGGGGTCAGGACTAGGTGTGTGACTGTTGGGTGTATTTATTTAATTAGTGTACCTTTATGTTTAAAAGGCGCCAGTTGTTCCCAAAATTCAGCGATGATTAAAATAAAGGTAAAATTCTAAATAAACGTGTTAGTTAAAGATCAAACGATATTAATTAACACTTGAAGTCCCGTTTTAACCTTAGGGATAGAATTATACGGGTAGTTTGGAAAGGTCGATACGATTTTACGTAATTAATTTAATTTGTTGTTTGACACATTAATGATGTATGAAATTGTGATCAATATAATTATAGTAGGATTTCTAATTAAACGGAGTAAACTGACATTTCGAATGTTGCCACTTTTTCATGAAATTTAAATAGTGCTGCGGTAAAAAGATCAAGATTATTTAAACATTTCAATTCAGTGAACCAATTCTTTCTTTCATTTTCTAAATTCCAACTAAAAACGTAATTCCTGCATAATATGTAATTAGTACTGCATGTCTACTGGAATTATAGTCATGGTTCATTATAAACAAAACTTACAAAAACTATGAATGTGTTTTCTCAAATAATAAAAATAATATTTGTAATTTTCATTGTTATAATTTCGCGTATCTGTTGTGATTATTTACGCAAAATTATTTACACAGACATTTAGTCGAAGGGTTAAGCTGAAATTTCTAAAAATACGCAATAAAATTCGAAATTTGCAAGCTAGTGCTGAGTTATTGTTTCTTTGAGTGATAAAAATTGAACTGGATTAATACCTATGTTTTGAAAGTAAGCAACATTATTTTGGAAAGTGACGTTTCGATCCGTCAGTTTACTCTGTTGAATTAGCAATCCGACTATAGTAGTCATGTAGATTTTTTTGGATACAGCTCGAACGGGCCAGCTCAACCAGTAAAACACAATTGTCTATCACCGTCTGTTTGTTTCCTCGATTTGCGTTTCGACCGGTGAATAAGATTTCCGGAGGTCCCTCGTCTCCCCAATACCTATTCTTCATGTTAAGAGTTGGCTTTGTTGGTTATACACCCAAGATCCTTCTCCCCTTAAATAATAATAATATTAGCCCTGTAATATTACTGTCCCACTGCTGGGCACGGGCCTCCTCTACTAATGAGAGGGGTTAGGCCTTAGTCTAGCACGCTGGCCTAATGCGGGTTGGTAGACTTCACACACCTTCGAAACTCCTGTGAAAAAATTCTCGGGTATGCAGGTTTCCTCACGATGTTTTCCTTCACCGTTATAGCAAGCGATATTTCACAATGAAAATACACTTAACATAGAAGAGGTGTATGCTCCATTTTGGGGTTGGTCTCGAACCTCCGACACTTGTCTCGACACTTCTCCCCTTGCTTATAAAAATATTTCAGCGCTGCTTATCTTTAACCATAGGTTGTCCCTTTCACTTTTAAACAATGTTACGCAAGGAAAAAATGACAGACTATTCTTGCGTAAAGATAAGCGAAAATATTTTTATAAGTAAGGTCTTTTGTCTATACGCGTTAGATATCACTTACCATCAGGTGACCTGCTGGTAGCCACCACCTTCCAGTCTCGGCTATAAAAAAACATATCGCGGTAAAATCTTCTAACATTACCTTCTTTCTGGATAGTTGGTAAAAATGAAATAATTGGATTTATTTATAGTTTTGTATTGAATTCTCGCTGTAGATTTCGGGAAACTGGAATTGTATAAATAACGATCTCATATCATCAGTTTGTCCATATTGACAGCCTCCGTGGCGCAGTGGGCGAGTAGTCAGCTGTGTAACAAGAGGCTGCGGGTTTGATTCCCGCATTGAGACAAATATTTGTGTGGCCCACAGATATTTGTTTCAAGCCTGGGTGTTGTGAGACCGAAAGTCTCTCATAGTCTGACACCCACGATACAGGTTATACCTAATGTGCGGTCAGAACTAGGTGTGTGTCTGGGTGTATTTATTTATATGTTTACCTTAGGGTTGGTATGGTATGTTTAAAGTAATGACTAAAGAAAAAATAAGAAGACCTGCCCGGCTAGCATGCGTGTCACCATATATCTCCATAACCGACTGTAGAGATGTTGTTTACATGTTGTCTACAATATTCTATGAAATTAAACGAGGACGCACGTTAGTGTCCGTAGACAAATAGAGAAAATCGGCTATAACCCGACAAAAAGCGTAGACAAAGTTTTCTCGTGGTGCGCATGCTAGGCGGGCTGGCATAACTACGAAAAATAGGTACGTGTTTACTTTGAAGCTCGTTCGGCCATTTTAGTTGCGCGATCTGTTTACACATAAATCGTCGCCGTGTGATTAATACTGTGTTTTATTTACAATAATACTTATTTAGGAATGTGAAGAAGATGTCTAACTATATTAGGATCTTTCTTTTGCAAAGTCTTTCTTTTGTCTAAAGTTTAAAGCCTTGAAACGTTTGAAGAAAGCTAATATCAAATAAGACCAATATCTACCAATATGAATTTCAATAATAACAGATGACAGACTTGATTCGGGGATCTAACTTAAATGTTATTTGAGTAAATCAAATATTTTCGCTCGCCAACGTCTTCGGTCGCATTTAAAGTTGGCCAAAGTATAATATCATTTCAATGCAATAAATCAATATTTTCCGTTTATTAAATGTGACTGCCTCGGTAGCGTAGTTGTATTTCGGTACGACTACCGTCCTGAGATCTCGGGTTCGATTCCCGGGTCGGGCAAAGTGATCTTAGATTTTTTCATATCAGCTCGGAGTCTGGAATTTGTGCCCGATATGGCGATAGACTCGCCCCCTATCACATCTGGGACGAAACAAAGCTCGGCGAAATGTGAGTTCGCTAGGGCGTCTCTGCCTACCCCTTCAGGGATACAGGCGTGAGCTTATGTTATGTTATGTTATTAAATGAAATGTATATCACTCTTTTATATGACGTTACAGGTATGATTGACGAATGAGGGAATTTAGAGTGTTAGTGGTAACTGGCAAACGAGCTGGTGGGTCACCTGATGGTAAGTGATCTCCACCACCCATAGACTCTTTTCTATTTACCTACCCTTATCCCACCTAGAAGTGGGGTCATTTTTCCAAGCATGTTGCAGAAGGGATTTAGCTTAGGTTTTGCAACTCCTTCCCTCATCTGGGGGATCCAGTCCCGCGCAAATAGTGTAGTACCCTGCCCGACCTGGGAATTGAACCTAGGACCCTCCCCCCTCCAGTTCACAGGTCACATACCTCTACACTGCCACTAGACCTAGGATATCAAAAGAATCATTGGTAAGATAATAATCCCTTAAGGAAGACGGAAGGGGAATTGGGAGGCAAGAAATTATATTAAGGATATGGACGCGATTTATGCTCTCTGTTTTTGTAGCATTTGTCTCTTCCTTACCTATGATGATTTGTTTCCCTCCATACCAACTGAACCCTTTTGTTAAAGACATAAAGATAATTATTATGTTTTAAATTGAGCAAGCTGACGGTGTATTCACTCTTCGGGAAAGATAAAATACGAGTACATACAGTATATTTTCTATCGCTTACTCGTGAGCCTCGCATCTCTAATCGGATTATAATTCGGTGTTGAATGATCTTCATCAATATTACACATCAACGGGCTTACGTTTGCGAATTGGGGCATAAGATTTGTTCATACGTTGGGATAAACAAATTGAATCGATTTTTTTCTATTAATATTCATAAGTTGACGCCTGTATCCCCAAACGGTGAGGTGGACGTTTAACAAGTACATATACATGCTGTCCACCTTTTTACCGTCCGTCCCTTCATGTACTTGTTTACTTAATTCTTGTTCAGAGATTTACATAAGCTCACGCCTGTATCCGGAAGGGGTAGGCAGAGGCGCCCGAGCGAACTAGAACACCCATATTTCGCCGAGCTTAGTTCCGTCCCAGATGTGATAGGGGGCGAGCTTATCGCCATATCGGGCACAAATTCCAGACTCCGGGCTGATATGGAAAAATCCAATATCACTTTGCCCGACCCGGGGATCGAACCAGAGACCTCAGAACGAGGCAGTCAAGTCTGTTCAGAGATTTAATATTACTAATTAAAGTGGGGCTATCAAGAAAGTTTTCATACAAAAAAAATTGATCTCAGTCTTCAGTAACGCCATCTACCACTTATTACAAAGCGAGTGGCTTATTCAATTTACATTCTAGAATGTTCAAGAAGCATGTAAGACAATTTTACTGTCATTATGACATAATATATTGGCCACAACATCTTGTCACATGATTGTTGCAGCAAAAGTTACATAAAGAGTAAAGACATTAACTTACTAACGGCTGGTTTCAATAAACAATCTCAGTTCGAATGTGCAGATAGATTACAAAAATTAGCCAATAAGAACACAATTTGATAATGACTCCGTCAAATGACTTGATTTGATTGGTTCATAATCGCGATCTATCTGCACTATAAACAGATCGTTTATTGAAACCGGCCGTATATCTGTAGGAGTGGGCATATGCGTAACCTGCAATCTCTCGCCAGACTTATTTTCGTGTGATAGCGGAAGAATCTATAGCCATTTTGAACAACACCTCACGCTTACCAGCCAAACGACCTACATTTTTTATCAGCTTTGTGTTCTGTATCTTTTTTGTTTCAACTCATAACTAGCTTTTGCTCTCGCACGAAACAAATATGAAAGCCCCGCTTAGTCACTAGTCAATCTAAAAGTGTCATCAAACTCCATCCTTAATAAATCGGAGAACGAAAATCATAAAATAAGATGTAAATTGTGTTGACTAAAGCAACAATGTTTTCGTTTGAAACTATGATTCTGGGTAAAACTTTAGAAATACGATGTACCAAAACATGAAATGTGTATTCAGATTTACATGATTGATGAGTTTTTGTAAGTTATCGTTCGCATGGGAGCTTTTCAACGCTCGTTATAAAATCATCTCGTTCATATGAGTGCTTTAAAATCAATCTCGTCCTGTTTCTAATATGACATGTTCTACGTACCAGCCAACGCCGGTCGTTTAAAAAACGTTTTAAAAGCGTCGCGGCGTTTGAGTAACTAAACTAGAACTAATTTCAAAGCTTTTTTTAATGTATGTTGAAAAAACGCTTGTACGAAAAAGGCCTAAGAGTCTGATTGAGAGATGAGGCGATTTATAAAACGTCTAGACCGTGCCACATCGATTTAATGGAGCAATATGGGCGAATGTCTACCTTTATATGAAGGCTGTAGTTAGTTTTATAGGCGATTTATTTTGATGTGTTGTTATATATAATGTGTTGTTATATATAATGCTAATGTTGTTTTTTTTTAAATGGTGACGTCAGCATGGCTAACATCACTTTTGATATTAAGATGATTACTCGTCTTATTTATCAACAGCAAACACTGAAATGCACGGTTACCACCAGGTTACAACAGCAGGGTTACCACCATCTATTATAGCAGTATTTTTATAATCGTTCTTCGTTTGTTTTGTATGGGAATAGGTCAAGTAAAATTATAATAATACTGCTATAAGAGGTTGTGGTAACCACCCTGTACCGTCTAGTGCCCGAGCACGACTGTGTCGAATTTCAGTATATACAAAGTACTCTGTGGTGTCGAATTTGCTCTGAACACTCCTTTTATAGGGTGTATATTTGCAACTACCTACTAGTTACCAAATATTGAATGTCAAAGAAATAATTATAATTATTATTTTAACATTTTATAATCTTTTAACGGTTCAGCAGTTTAACAATTGTGACTTTTTTTTTATTATTATTTTTTTAATAAATACACCCAACAGTCACACACATAGTCTCGACCCCACACTAAGATCGAGCCTTGTGTCGTGGGTATCAGGAACTACGAGAGACTTTCGGTCTCACAACACCCAGACCCGAAACCAGTATCTGTGGGCCACACAGACATTTGTCTCGGTGCGGGAATCGAACCCGCGACCTCACGTTTCATAGCCGGCTACTCGCCTGCTGCGCCACGGAGGCTGTCGTATCAAATAAATGAATATTGTGAAATAACAAGGGCTTTTTAAAGAAGCTCGTGATTTTGCGCCGATAAGTCTGCTTAAAAAAAACTATTTCATAGCATTGTCATAACATGAGTCGTTTATTAGCTGTTACTTATTAATTAATAATACTCACATAATTATGGCACATACGTAATTAAATGATCTATGACAAAATGAATCCTAACTCTCTTGAGATATTCTGAGCTATGACATGATTTTTATCAAAATCGTATTTCTCCTTACATATTGTAACATTACAATTTTGATAAACGTTTTATGTACCTTTTTCAATATTCTATAAAATGATTTCAATCAAAATCTTATCTCTAATCAAATATTGTATGTCATGAAACATAGTCAAACATTTTTGAGTGGTAGAGCCACGCTGGAGACAGTTACGTCTACAGTACGAATGGGCCGGCTTGACCGGTTTGATACCACTGTCTCACAGAAAACCGACGTAAAGTGGCAGCTCGCTGTCGCGTTTTGTTCGGTGAGTGAGATTTCCCGCGGCCCGTCTCCCCCTCCCTTTCCCAATCCCTTTTCCTTCCCCTTCCATTCCCTCCTTTTAGGTTGGCAACGCATCCATGATACTTTTTGTGGCTTGGGTGTCTATAGGCGGTGGAGATCACTTACCATCCGGTGACCCATTTGCTCTTTTGCCAGTCTCTGCTATAAAAAAAAACTCCTAATTTCGACCAATCTTGTACCTCTCTTAAATATTCCAAATCCTAAATTGATGCCAATCAAAATCTTTTCTCGCCTCACATATTGTACTCGTATCATCATATGTCATGAAAAGTCCTATCTATCAACAGTATAACAAACACAATTGTTTTATCATAAGTTTGCTTCTATATACTATAGACTGCCTCTGTTGTATTTCGATACGACAACCGTCCTGAGGTCTCGGGTTCGAGCCCCGGGTCGGGCAAAGTGATATTTGATTTTTTCATATTAGCCCGGAGTCTGGAATTTGTGCCCGATATGGCGATAAGCTCGCCCCCTATCACATCTGGGACGGAACTAAGCTCGGCGAAATGTGGGTGTTCTAGTTCGCTAGTTCACCTCTGCCTATCCCTTCGGGGATACAGGCGTGAGCTTACGTTATGTTCTGTTTGGTTCTATTGCAACACAAAGCTAACATAAAAGGTTAACATACATAAAAAATAAAGACGAGTGAATCTTTTTAAAGTCGGTTGAACGAGGTAAGTTTGTACTGTGGCCCAAGCAGGAATATTTTTGTCAATCGAATTCATACCTAGCTCGTTGCGCGTTTATGTAATTTGTGTGAAATATTAACTAAACCTAATCAGTGTGCAGCAAGCTCGAAATATTCCTGCTCGAGCCGCTTATTTTTGCAATTGGGTACTTGACTATGTTTGATATTACACACACATTTTTATGCAAAAGTAAATAATACAAAAAGAAACCCTTCTGTACAAACTGCATCGAAATTGGTTGAAAAATGAAGCAGTAATTCATATTTTACATTCTGGAGTGGGGGCATATTGGCGATATCTTGCTATTCCTTTCCAACGCGCGTACCGTTATGGCGTGACGTGATTTTACTGATACTTTTCTTTCCCGCAGTTTGACGTTTACTCCAAACTTCAAAGGCTTATAACTTTTTTTATTTTGAAAATATTTCAATATTTCTTGCTGTTTTATGTGTTAGATGACGTAAATTTCATATTAAATTAGTAAAAAAAACTAGTCAAGTACCTAATTAGCTCATGTTAGCTTGGCTTCGGACAAAAGCAAGTAATCCATATATTTACTTCAGAATAATTCGCCTAAATTGTACCACGATTGTAATGAAATTGGAATACTGTTTTCCAATATGTAGTTAATGTCGAATGCCGTAGGCCGGTAGCCATTATGTTTGGGAACGAAGGGTTTCCGCAGATATTGGTTGATCTCAATTAAAATTCATGTCCTCAACATTTTGAGAGTTAACTTAGTATTGTTTGCATAATCTTCGGGACCCAATCACGGATATGTTAGGTGGCGACAAGGGACACATTGTTAATAGAGGCGGTCGTATCCTTAAGGACACGTATACTCCCTTTGATTGTTTTAGATCTACCCTCATCTTACTAGCTGTCTTTATAATGTTATAAACCACAAGGATTTTAACGGGAATTCTGATAGAGTGGGCGTCGGTTGTTAAAATTATTTCATATGCGTGATGACGGCGCTTATGCGAACTAGCTCTCTCGAGCGAGGCGTTTGACATAAATGTATGGAAAATGGTATTCTCTAAGACCCAACAACGTTAAACGCTCCGTCGCTCTCAACGATGTGCGCTGCGGGAGCTCGTCGTCGATCGCAACGTTGTGGCGTTTCTTAGAGAATCGACCTGCAGGACTAAGTGCCGATATTAAACTCGCAGCCTCTTCACAACCGGCTAGTGCCTGCTGCGCCACGGAGGCTATCCGAGACAATAAAGTTCATCTTCAACTATGCACAGGGAGGTAGCACTACAACTTTCTATTTCCACCTGCTCTTATCCCATCTTAATGTGGGGTCGGCGCAACACACTTTTTCAAGCATGTTTCAGAATGGATTTGGCTTAGTTTTTACGACCGGCTGCCTGCCTGACGTCAACCCCCTCTGACGGAGCCAGTCCCGGGCAAAGTAAATTAGAAAATTCGCTTTGCCCGACCTGGGAATCGAACCCGGGACCTCCCGATCCACAGCCCATATATGCCTCCACTAGACCAAGGAGGCGACGAGGAGATAGCAATACAACCTATTTTATTATTTTGTATCTATTTTACAGCAAAAGCTTACGAATTTGAAATGAAATTCAAATCGAAATGAAAATCTGGAAAATTAATTAGTTTGAATCCAGACAGACTCAGTGAGAAATCGTTTTAATTTAACGATGCTGTAATCTATTTGCTTTCCGAAAGTCCGTTGATTGCTTAGGAAGTATGTAGTTAAATCTATTTCATATCATAATTTGAGTAGTGCTTAAATAATAATTAATCAAACTGTGTTAACTTTTTGGTTAAGTCTGCCCCCTGACTCTTGTCACCTTATTCGAACTTGGCTTCGATTCGGTTTCATTTATTGATTGATTTAAAACTAGTTTTTACGGATTTTATAGCGATTTGTTTTAGATATATCTTATTTTTAGTCCCGACGTTTCTAAAGCTTTACAGCTTTCGTGGTCACGGGTCGGACTGATCCGGAGTCCGAAGCGTGACCACCACGATTCACTGAAATTCACGATTTTCCTTCCTGCCTGACTGACTGACTTCCAACTTAATCCAATGGTAACTAAATTTATACACACTCTTGAGATAAGCTCGATCGAACACAAAAAGAATTTTGAAAATCGGTCCACATTTGTGGGAGATATCGCGTAACATATATAAAAATATTGAAATGAGGACCTTCTCCTTTTTGGAAATCGGTCGAAAATTATCTTAATCTTGAAGATATCACGCTCAATTTTAAATTCTTTTTTTCTTATGTCAATTGAAATACATTATGCCAATGTCAAGTTAGGGAAATTGTTTTCCTATATCTAAGTTTTCGCAAGTGCAATGAAGTCGGATGTGTTCGATTTCAAGGCCCTGCTGGAGTTTTGGCGTCAATTCCTTCCAGTTTGATATTTTTTAGACGATTTTCTCGCAGCGGAGGAATCGAACATGGTCGACCCATCCACCCGACAAAAAGCATCCAAAATCACTTATTTTAAAGCTTTCACATACTGTCCATCATCGTTGATGTTTATTGCTTAGATACACATCACATTTAAACCACAAACACAACTTTAGACTAAAATATGAAATCATTAAAACAAGCGACCACCCGCACTGTCAGTATTCCCGCCAAAACTCCTTGAATTCTTGTTAAGGAAGTAGTACTTTTTTTTAATGTCCGGTCGGCGCAACATAGTTATTCAAGCATGTTGCAGAGAGGTTTTGGCTTGGTTTTTACGACCGGCCGCCTGCCTGATGTCAACCCCCTATGAGGGATACAGTCCCGGGCAAATTAAATTAGAAAATTTGCTTTGCCCGACCTGGGAATCGAACCCAGGACCTCTCGGTCCACAGCCCATACATGCTGCTACTGGACCAAGAAGGCGACTAAGAAGTAGTACTGTTATAAGGAAAAATATAAGTCTGTTGCTTTCTTCATCTAGTGATAGCGTATATGGGCTGTGTTCTAGAATGTCCTGGATTCGATTCCCAGGTCAGGCGGGTATTTTTCTAACAAGATTTGCCAGGGACTAGATCCTTCAAAGTTGGCTTAACGTCAGAGCAGGCAGCCAGTAGTAAAAACTAAGCCAAATCCTTTATAACATACTTGAAAAAGTGAGTAAGTTGGATAAGGACAGGTTGAAAGAATGATTATCTTTAAGCAGTGCAGTTCATATAGACAAAGAGCCACGGTCTACCTTAACAATTTTCGGATTACATATTTTATCAAAAAGAAACATCACCAAAAACATAATTTTAATATAACAGCATTCATTATATGTATTTTAAATCGACACGGAGATAATAATGACGGTTTTATCGAAGCAAGAATTAAAAATATATACAATTTTGTTGTCTATCTTAATCTTAATACTATGCACGTGACGGAGTCTAAGCCATTTATTGTCCATAAATAGGCCGGCATAAGTCTGACGACCACTGATAAATACAGTGTTTGTCAGTGGTCGCTAGTTTTTTTGGACTGCACTACGCTTACCATTAGGTGCAGTGTAGTCACTTTGCCGTGTCCGAAAAAAAGACGTCTCATACTTCTGACGGTTATATTGATGCAATAACACATAACATAACAAAACAATAATAATAAAAAAATAGGTGTCTATCTTAACCTAAATGCCTATGCACGTGAGTCTAAGCCGTTTATTGTCCATAGCATACAAGTGCCGCGAGGTCTGGGGCAGTCCAGTGCTAGAACGAGTGTTCAACCTCGGGCTGGATGTCGCACTCCTGGTGGTGCCGTTCTTCATCATGTCCGTCGCGTACTCCATGATTGTGACGAAGCTCTGGCGCGGCATGAGGCATGAGATTCAGCATAACTCCAACTGGCAGAGGCATTGTAAGTATATCTTAGATTTTCCCTTATATACATAAGCTGACACTTATCTGCACGACTGATTTTAAGCCTGCCTGGTAAGAAGGTTGCGAATTCAATATTAGAGGAATTGTATTGTAATTTTACCCGACTACGGCGAAGCAAAAACGAGGGTTATGTTTTTGACCGGTATGTAAGTATATGTGTATGTTCATCTGTTCCCTCATAACTACTAAACTACTTATCATAATTTGACAAATGAGGTGTCGTTGGAAGTTTCTTTGACCGCTGGTTATAGGATATGTGACGTCACATTAAACTGAATATACTGTAATATATCGTTTGCGAGATATATTCCGTCAAAGTTGCGTCACAATGAAGTAAAACAACAAACCCTAAACAGAAAAGTAATACGTAATGTGGCCCTGAACCTTAAAATACTTTTGCTGGTGGTAGGATATTCGTATCCGCCCGGATCGCGACCACATAGTGCTATAACTTGCCATAGTGTTCTCTGTGTGTGGTTCGCGTTCCAGGATCAGCCAGTGGGCTTCCGGTTTTATCGAGGGGCTTGCACCATGACTGACCATGACATCCCTGTGTCTGCATCGGTCATCCGGCTGTCTTGTCGCAAGCCCCTCGATTTACTTCTTCCCTCTTTGGATTCGGAGTGTGAAGAAGCATAAATAGGTCGGCATGATTCTGGCGACCTGATAAACCGATTGTTTGTCAGTTGTGGCTAGTTTTTTTTGACTGTGCTACGCTTACCACCAGGTGCACTAGTCACTTTGCGCTGACCGAAACTATAAAAAGTATGAAACAAGGAAATATTCTCATCATAAATTGTTAAGTACAAACTGTTCAATATGTATCGTGGGTGAATGGTTGTGTAGTTGGCATATCCCACCTTCTGTAACAATACAATACATTCTGTAAAGTAGCATACGACTTCGGTTATTCTCTGAACACCACAATAAACGTGGAATGTAATTTCTTGTTTCATACTTTTTAGTAGTTGATCACACACAGCGGTACTACTCCGGTTTAATAACGTGCCTTACCACTTAGCAAAAGCTGAGTGTTAACTCGCTAGGGACGGTGAGTAAACGCGTTAATTAAACGGTCCCAAATCCAACAGCATACTAATTACCACAAAGTAATAAACACGAATTGTAATCTCAAAGTGGCGACGCGACGTTTGCACGTAATCTGTTGAAGGCGCTGTGCTACATTTTCCGTATACTTAATTTTTCGGAGCTAAGTGCTAAATACTCAACCTTGAGACTTTCCGTAATATGTTCGCCAGTATATAGCCTTTTCTGTTTCTTGTTACTTAATCGTGGAGTCGTTTGAATAGTCTTTCAAGCATATTGTAGAAAGAATACTTTAAGTTTTTACAACCGGCACGGCCGCCTGTCTGATGTCTAATTATTGAATAGATCATATCACCTACCACACCCTATCACATCTGGGACGGAACTAAGCTCGGCGAAATGTGGGTATACTAGTTAGCTAGTGCGCCTATGCCTACCCCTTCGGGGATACAGGCGTGAGCTTATGCTATGTATAGGAAAGCCGGAATTGTAAATAAAACAGAGTGGCGTCAACATAACGACATTAAATTTGGTAATGAGTAACATATTATGTTTATTTGAATTTCGCCGCACCCACAAAAAGAAACTCTAAGGTGAACACTGAAAAAACTATTTTTCAAACAAATTAAATAACTAAAGTTTGGTTATTAAATGTCACATTATATATATTGTGTAAAAGCTGAATAATGCGCGTAAAATTATATGTAGGTAAACTTCAGTAGGTACGCGGCATTCGCATGCATTCAAATCGTACCGGACAAATCCGTTCATGTTTGTTGCCGACACAGATTGTTGACCGATAAGATCAACTGTTTTAGGTCGCCCCGAATGTGCAAAAATTGAGAAAACAAAAATCAATCCTGTGCATAAACTATTTTATCTATTCGACGACTAAGTCGTAGTATTTAGAATGATGAGTATTGTTGCGTATTCGGTATTACTGATACCGGGCAAGCCGGGCTTTTCGGGTTGTATAAGTGTACTTGCTCTAACTGTGTAATTCTTCTTCTGCCTGCCCTTAACCCACCTTAATGTGGGGTCGACGCAACATACTTTTTCAAGCATGTTGCAAATAGGATTTGGCTCAGTTTTTACGACCGGCCGCCTGACGTCAACCCCCTATGAGGGATCCAGTCCCAGGCAAATTAAATTAGAACATTTGCTTTGCCCGACCTGGGAATCGAAGCCAGTACCTCCCGGTCCACAGCCTATACAAGCTGCCACTAGACTAAGGAGGCGACTAGTGTGACTAGGCCTCTGACTGTGTAATTATTTATTTAAATTTCAATGGTTCTTAAACACCAATTACAGTTATGAAATTTATCACAAACACACTAGTTAACACATAACTATTCTAGGGGAAGAACGTTCATACATCGTTTATCTCTACAGTTACATAGTTCTAAGGGGAACCCCCAATTATCAAAAACGCGTCATATTCTGGTACAATCATGTTTAATGTCCCATGACACACACTGCCTTGGTAGCGTGGTTGTATTTCAGTACGACTATCGTCCTGAGGTCTCGGGTTCGATCCCCGGGTCGGGCAGTGATATTGGATTTTTCCGTATCGACCCGGAGTCTGGAATTTGTTCCCGATATAGCGATTGACTCGCCCCCTATCACATCTGGGACGGAACTAAGCTCGGCGAAATGTGGGTGTTCTAGTTCGCTAGTGCGCCTCAGCCTACCCCTTCGGGGATACAGGCATGAGCTTATATGTGTTATGCGACACAACCAAAACTGCCTTCAGGATTACAGTCCGCGCCGAGGATTCGGTAAAAAATCTGTTTAGTTTAAAAGGCCTCTGTTGCACCTAATTTTCGGGAATGAATAAGCAATATTATACCTCTATATTTCTTGATAGTTAAGCGAGCCCTTAGAACTTTAAGGGCAAAGAAAAGTTGGCCACGCACTCTACAAACGTCAAGGGAATTATAACCAAGCGAGCGTAATAGTTTGGTTGGACATAAAAAGGGATAGCCGTAAGTATTTTTTAAGACTACTTAAAAAAGCTTTTTGGACTTTTTCTAACATTAACGAAAAGGTGCCAAGTAGCGCCCAAACACATGGAGTAGTTTCTAGTTTGCTTCGGACTAAGGTGTCGTACCGTATTATGCTAAGGAATAAATAAATAAATACACCCAACAGTCACACCTAATCTAGTAAGTAACCTCTATAGTGGGTATCAGAGACTATGAGAGACTTTCGGTCTCACAACAACCAGACTTTAAACCAATATCTGTGCTAAATAATTATGCTAAGGAAGCAACATATTATAGTTACAGGAACTGTTAAGAAACATAAACACAAGTTTTTAAGGGACCACCCTTGAAATAAGCTCTATCGATCACAAAAAGGGTTTTGAAATCGGTCCACATTTAGGTATCACGTAATATACGAAAAAAAAACATATAGACGAATTGAGGACCTTCTCCTTTTTGGAAGTTGGTCGTCAATTTGTATGAATAGCACAATAGAACTATAAAAAAATTCGACGCCAGAAACTATATCGTGGATCATAAATTCCTTATTACATGTTGCAAACGTGCCCTTCAAAAAGTTATACATATTTTAGCTGAGAAAATAAAACAATTACATTATACTTGAACAAGTAAGGAAGGAAACTGATAAAGTTCTAGAACTATCCCAAATTCTTTTAAAAGTACAATAAGAACCCAGCCAAGAGAAAACACAATTGAATAAGAAGTACATCGAACATTATTTGCCTAGAGTTCTATAAACTGTTTTCAGATAATACTGACACGTTCTGGTTATTGCTAGCGGATTTAAGAAAACTATAACGAAACGGAAACGATAGCGCGATTTGATAAGCCCTTACGTGCCATCCGAAAAAGTTTGAGGCTTACGGATCCACATTTGTATCGTTTTCGCGTATCATAAAATATCGCGCGTCGTAAATAGTTTTGCCAAGTTATAATCAAGTTTTTTTATGTGCCATATAAACGCAAAAGTGTGTGGGGATGTATGGATGTTTGTTACTCTGTCACTTAAAAACAATGAAATAGGTTTTTTTTAAACTTTACACTTGTATAAATTAGGTTAGGATGTAGTATGTACATTCTGATATATGTCGGATGGCCAACGCTGGCGTTGTTTTTTAAAAACGGTGACGTCAGCATGGCTGACGTCAATTTTGACAATAAGATGATTACTCATCCTATTTATCAACTGTGAACACTGACATTCACTAACTCCCTTTATTAACGGTGCTTAACAGCACCGTCTAGTTAGGGATGTGGACAGTCCGAGTGCCGGAGCACGACTGTGTCGAATCTGCTCTGAACACTCCTTTTATAGGGTGCAATATTTGCAACTACCTACTCGATACCGAATATCGAATGTTACAGAAATAGTTATAACGATTATTTTAACTTTTTAGAATCTTTTAAGGTTTCAGCAGTTTAGCAATTGTAAAATGAATTAATAACGTGAAATAACAACGGCTTTTTAAATAAGCTTGCGATTTTGCGCCGATATATATAATCCAAATAATTGTAAGATTCATCAAAATCCATCCAGTAGTTGTTTGGGTGAAAGAGTAACAAACACACACTCACACACACCCATGCACGCAGAATGCATTAAGTTATAAGCTAGCTTTTGATATGTGTAATAACATAGCATAAGCTCACGCCTGTATCCCAGAATGGGTAGGCAGAGGCGCACTAGCGAACTAGATCACCCAGATTTCGCCGAGCTTAGTTCCGTCCCAGATGTGATAGGGGGCGAGCCTATCGCCATATCGGGCACAAATTCCAGACTCCGAAATGATATAGAAAAATCCAATATCACTTTGCCCGACCCGGGGATCGAACCCGAGACCTCAGAACCGTAGTCGAACCGAAATACCACCACGCCACCGAGGCATATGTGTATTATTAATGAAAAAAATGCTTGCACTTTGAATTTGAAGTTCTGGGTTATTTTGGTTATTATTTAGAGGTATTCAGCTCAAAATAGACATCTTTAAAACTTACCGTATGCATTCAATCAATAAAAGACTTACTACACAATAAATGGTTTACAATCTTTCCGGTGGCCCATTTCCCCTTTCCCAATCCCCTTCCCTTCCCTTCCATTCCCTCCTTTTGGATTGGTAACGCGCCCATGATTCTTATTGTGTCTTGGGTGTCTGTGGGCGGTGGAGATCACTTACCATCGGGTGACCCATCTGCTCGTTTGCCAGTCTCTGCTATAAAAAAAAAAACTGTTGCATCAGGTCGATTCTCTCAGAAACGCCACAATGTTGCGATCGCCGACACGCTCCCGCAGCGCACATCGTTGAGATGGACGGAGCGTTCAACGTTGTTGGGTCTTAGAGAATACCGTTTTTCATACATTTATGTCAAACGCCTCGCTCGAGAGAGTTAGTTCGCATAAGCGCCGTCATCACGCATAGCGCTAGTGCGTTCGCTTTGTACCTAGCTAAATAGAAAAATGAAAACATCGTTGCCGCAAAGATGCCGCAACGTTGTTTTCACAAATGAAACCTTAGAGAATCGACCTGCTGTATTAAGAAATGTTATTTCTTTTCCTATTCTTTCTTTCCTTCTACCTGCCCTTATCCCACTTTAATGTGGGGTCGTCGCAACAGACTTTTTAAGCATGTTGCTGAGACGATTTGGCTTAGTTTTTACGACCGGCCGCCGCCTGACGTCAACCCTCTATGAGGAATCTAGTCCCGGGAAAATGAAATTAGAAAATTTACTTTGCCCGACCTGGGAATCGAACCCAGGACCTCCCGACACACAGCTTATACATGCTGCCACTAGACCAAGGAGGCGACTTTCTTTTTGCGAATTTCTTCTCCTATTCAATTATGCTATTACTGCAAACGTTGAACTTTTATTATCTTTGCAGTGACTCGCCAAGGCAGTGCTAGGAGCAACCGTTCCATGGTTACAAGCAACTCTACCAAACTGTGCTTTAAGAAATGGACCACAAAGAAGACTAATAATGTAAGTATGTAAGTTACTTAGGAAGCGGAATATCAATCAACGTCAAATACTCAAATTAAGCTACAGAATTATATTGGCCTGGTGAAATCCTACTAATATTGTAAAGCAGAGTTTCAAACACTAACGTTTGGACCAATGTTGATGAAAATTGGTATGGAGATAACTGATGCCCTGGATTACACATAGGCTAATTTTTATCCCGGAAAATCAATTTCCACGCGAATGGAGTCGCGGGAAACAACTAGTATATAATATACTTACTTATTAGCTTAGTGCTTGTTTTTATGGTTTGGACTTTTATCAGGAAACGCACACCTAACTTAAATAAAAATCCAAAATTTAACTATACTACCGTCCCGAGGTCTCGGGTTCGATCCCCGGGTCGGGCAAATTGATATTGGATGTTTCCACATCAGCCCGGAGTCTGGAATTTGTGCCCGATAAGGCGGTAGGCTCGCCCCTTATCATATCTGGGATGGAACTAAGCTCGGCGAAATGTGAAGTGCTAGTTCGCTAGTGCGCCTCTGCCTACCCCTTCGGGGATACAGGCGTGAGCTTATGTTTTATGTTATGTGTTTAACTATTCCCTGTTTGTCATCCAAGCTTTCTCTGGAACTCGCTAACCCTTGAAATTACTCATAAACCAATTAATCATATACTACTCGCCTGACTTTCAAAGCGAGAGTTTGTCAATATTGTTCAATGGAGTTGCGACTCATTACTTAGATCAGCGGCCTGAGCAGGAAAATTTATATAATATTATAATCGTTCTTCGTTTGTTTTGTACGGGAATCGCTACAAGTAAAATTATAATAATACTGCTATAAGAGGTGGTGGTAACCCCCCAGTACAGGAAACCGTTCTAAAGTACCTACCATTTGGATCTTGCGTTCTGTTCAGTAAGTAAGATGAAAGATCCCTCCATTTCCTATTCCACATCAAACGCAACGCAACGGCAACGCATCCATGATTCTTTTGGTACCATGCTTGTCTATGGGCGGTGGAAATTCTTTACCACCTTCTCATATGTATTGTAAATAGTCACGGGCGGCTCGGACTCCGGTGGCCCATACGCTTATATAATATATGTATATATGTGCGGCCTCCGAGGGGATAATAAATAACACTCAACAGCCACACACATAGTCCTGACCCCACACTAAGATACGAGTGGGTATCAAGAACTACGAGAGACTTTCGGTCTTAAAACACCCAGACCCGAAACAAAGTTGACGGTTACGCAAATGAAGTTATTCGTCAAAAACTCGCACCGTGTAAGTAGGGCCTTAGTCGATATAATGTTAACATTTCTAATCTTAATAAATATCTTGATGCGTGTCGTGCCTTGGCTCTGACTATTTTTATAAATCTTTGATGTTTAATCACGTGAAAAAAACATTAATAATAATTAGAAAGCTAAGTATGTCATATTCGACGCTGTTCATGTTATTTGCTAATTATTGGGTTATTTTGCTAAACTTATTTCAGAAATGTAATTAATAAAGCGATGATAGATTTTTTTAGTCGCATTGATGCAACGAAATCGTATATTATCGTCTTTTATTATTATTTTTGGGGGAGGCCTATGTTCAACAGTCGACGTCCTATGGCTGATGAAGATGATGATGATGATAAATAAATTTCCATTCAAACGGAGCCGCGGGCAAAGGCTAGTAAAAATCTAAATTAAGAAATTCCTCTGAATAATGGATATATCGAAACTGCGATTTGCATCGAGTTGAGAAGTAATTATTTATTTAATAACTCGTGTTTCTTTCGAATATTTCTCACATACGTCTTATAACTTATTTCAAGGAGTCGGAAGCTTGCTGCGTCAAACTTTGATAAAATGTGGCGCATATAGAAAGCAAATATGGGGAAACTGTTTGTAACTTCCCTGTACAAACTTCAACTTCGTCTTTAACGAACTTCGAGTCGTGGCAAATGAGGCTCAAGATGTGATGAGGTTTTTAATTTTTTTGAAAGATTTTTCTGTTCGATAAGTTTCACCCTAAAATTACATAACATAAGCTCACGCCTGTATCCCTGAAGGGGTAGGCAGAGGCGCACTAGCGAACCAGCACACCCACATTTCGCGGAGCTTAGTTCACAGAGTAGGTGGTATATACTGAAACTTAGTTCCATCCCAGATGTTATAAGGGGCGAGCCTACCGCCTTATTAGGCACAATTTCCAGACTCCGGGCTGATGTAGAAAAATCCAATATCACTTTGCCCGACCCGGGGATCGAACCGAGACCTCAGGACGGTAGAAGTACTGAAATACAACCACGCCTCCGAGGCAGTCCCCCAAAATTAATTAAAGGTTAAAATCTGAGATTTTATTATTTTGATTTTTTCGTGTTTGGTAATATTAATTCCCTAATTGAGGGTGCCTATGTCCAGCAGTGAACGTCCTGTGGCTGATGATGATGATGATGAATAGAAGTTAAAAAGAACGTGTAGTGCGAGCTTCCATAACAACTCGATGCAAGAATTAACTCACTCTATTTGTATTAAATCCGGCCAATGCAGATAAAAAAGGCACTAACTCCAAAGAGAGTAAGAAATTTTTATTTCACTCTTTGAAGACGATTTTTAAGTTGTGTGTAAACTGTATTTCATTTGTATCTTTTCCAAAGCATCTCTTAATAAAATTCTTTCAAACCAAAAATAATTTTCCAAATCGGTATGCACAGAGGTTTCGGTCTTATCGGTGAATATATCATACAAACACAAAGACGAAATCGGAACCTCCCCTCTTTTGAGGTCGGTATAAAACAGGTATATAAGTAGGTATCTATAATACTCAATATGAGTCGCCTCTTTGGTCTAGTGGCAGCATGTATGGGCTGTGGATCGAGAGGTCTTGGGTTCGATTCCCAGGTCGGGCAAAGCAAATTTTCTAATTTAATTTGCCCGGGACTGGATCCTTCATAGGGGGTTGATGTCAGGCAGGCGGCGGGTCGTAAAAACTATGCCAAATCCTCTCTGCAACATGCCTGAAAATGTGTGTTGCGCCGACCCCCATTAAGGTGGAATAAAGGCAGGTAGAAAAAGAATCTATACTCAATATGCCACTGATAATAACACCCTACGTAAAATAGACGTAATAAAATAGGATAAATATTAGTAGCTGACTAAATTGGGGTTAAAAAGAGCAACGTCAGAGTTTCTTGCCCGTTCTTCTCTGGTGAAACAGGCTTCCGAACAGGCGGTAGAGTTAAAATTTGACAGAATCTAAATAATGTTTAAAAATTTTATGGATTCAATAAATGATTTGATTTGATTTGAACGAATGTTCCTCTCAAACCGAATCCTAAACAATAAACAGCGTGCGCACCCAAATAAAATCTTTATTACCCAGAATCGTACACAAAACACGTGGAACCTATCATAAAACCCACGATAATCTTTATGTCACATCGGGTTTACATTAAACGCGGCTCTATGTCAGCAATGCATATAAAATTATTTCCTTGAATATAGCCGACTTAGGGTTCCGTAACAAAAAGACTAAAACCGAAGGAATTCCTTAAGTCCGTCATATATCGTGGGTATCAATAACTACGAGGGACTTACGGTCCCATAACACCGAGACTCGAAACAAATATCTGTGATGATGATCTATAATCACACAAACATTTGTCTCAGTTCGAGAAAGAAAAAAGCGAAAGAAAAGTTAAACAATACATTTGTCTTAGTTTTATTTTCCATTGTTGTCTGATATGTTCCCTCTCCTTTTAAAAACTTTACCCTCCTACGGGCAATTAGGTATAAAATATTCAAAACAAAATCCCCAACTTCATAGAAAATGAGAAAAAGAAGCGTTCATTTGAATTTTATAAATAAAATCCATTCGAGGACTATGTCACTCCCACGAATGATACGAATCAAACTAACATCAATACTTATTTTATAATCTGTCATCCCGTCGCAGCTCTAAAGCTTGTCAAAGAAATATTCTAATACATAAATACAGACGAAAGACATTACCATCATTCCGTGGCAATCAGGTAAAAATAGGACTCCTTAAATTGCCAGACACGGCCTTTACTAGCATTATCATATTTGACATTAAGGACTCCAAAGCATTTGTGAATGATTTGCGTCAAAAATAAAAATATAATGCATATTCAAACTTAACGACATTTTGATGACATCGTAACGGAACCCTTATGTACCTTATCATTCCGCTTGACCGTACCTTTTTTGAGGCAATAAAAGTATTTTTGTACAATAAATGGATATTAGGTAAATGATACCTTAATATTGCTATTAGAATTTATAAATCTGTAATCCTTTAAGCTTTATTTAAGTGCCACATAAAAGTTGGTGAAAGCATTTTAGGGAATCGGGCGACCGGTGTACACCATCATAATCGGGAAATGGGTCGACCGATGTTTTATTTATATTTTTTGTTTACCCTACGGCTTTCGTCCTAAGGTTCAATCTCCGGGTCGGGAAAAGTGATATTGGATTTTTCCGTATCATCCCGGAGTCTGGAATTTGTGCCCGATGTGACGGTAGGCTCGCCTCCTATCAGAAAGAAAAATACCTCTTTCTTTTTCTTTATCTCTTTCTCAATTAGTCGGTTTTTTATGTATCCGTAATTGCCATTTTCAATTTTGGTCCATATATTGTGCCGATCTGGAAATCTTTGGGGGAGGCCTATGTCCAACAGTGGACGTCCTGTGGCTGATGATGATGATGATGATGCCGATCTCTCGCAAATATGGACCGAATTCCACATTTATTTTCGTGTTCGATAGAGCTTACTCTGAAGGTAATACATACGCTTGGTTAAGATCTGATGAATTTTGTAGTCGGTTTTCAACTTATAATAATAAATAACACCCAACAGTCACACATATAGTCCTGACCCCACACTAAGATACTAGTCTTGTGTCGTGGGTATCAGGAACTACGAGAGAGTTTCGGTCTCACAGCATCCAGACCCGAAACAATATAGGCCACACAAACATTTGTCTCGGTGCGGGGATCGAACTCGCGACGTTCTCGCTTCACTCGCTACTCGGCCGCATCACGGAGGCTGTCAAATACTATACTTGTGACCTTTGTCGACAGATTGAGAGACCGATCGCCGAGGTCCAAAACACGCAGTCTTGCTGCTTGCAAGCGACGGACCTGGAGTTCCGACACGTGGTCAGATCCACCCATATAGACAAGAGTATAGAAGCTAAACGCAAGGTAAGTCGTTTTCTATTAAACTCTTATGGTCAGTCCTAATAATCGACCCCATAAACGACCCCAATTCGAGTGTACGGATCATCAATATAATATACCCTAGATCAAAGAGATTAACCCCCGAATGTTCATACACTTAAGGTCGCCTTATGTCGTTTAAGACCGCCTTATCTGTCAAAATTGTATGGCGAAAATTAATGTAAGGAGCCGTTAAAGTTGAGCAGCGTTTGACCATTCGGGCGTTAATACTACTAACTATAGAAGGGTTAAGGGTCAAGCAAGTTTCTATACAAAAAAAATGATCTCAAACTACAGTATCACCCTCGACCACTTATTACAATTCGAGGACGATTATTACAATTTAGACCCTAGAATGTTTTGTGAATGGTTAAGTATCACGTAAGATAAGTTTATTCTCTCAATATTAATACGCTGGCTGACCTAGCGCGCGTATATTTCAAATAAACTGAGCGACTTATGACCACTAGGTCATGACTTTTGGAGCACTAGTTTTGTGCTGTTGTCCCATGTATATACTGTTGAATTTCTTTGCCCTAGATGCACAGTTCTTTACAAATATCCTCCTGAAAAGTGGTCTCAGCAATAAAACAAAAAAGATCATGAGTTATAATTAAATCAACACAATCAACCTTATGCACGTGTTATAAAGTAGCTTTTTAAACGAAGTGAGCAAGCGTTCTTAAAATTGTATTTAGAATTGGGTACTTGACAATTTTTTTAAAATTAATTTATATGAAATTTACGTCGTCTAAAATATAGAACATAAAGAAATATGGAAATATTCTCAAAAATAAAAAAGTTATAAGTCTTTGAAGTTTGGCGTAACCTTCAAACACACCTTTCCAACACAAAAGCACAAAAGACACATCAAGTAAAAGAGCAACATATTGTGTAAGCCCATTTCATTTCGACTAAAAGCATAGAAATGGTAAAGATGATAAATTACCAAAACAATAGCTTTATCCCCTTTATGATGTATAAACATGGTTATGCCTTTGAGTATTCTAGTTGATATAACGAACCCTTTCATTGTCTATATGCGCTTTGAACCGTGAATAATTGGCACGTTAGATAAGTTTCTATATGTTCCTTTATGAGGAGGAACTAGATAAGACCACCGAGTATATAGCGGTTTAGGAATACTTAGAAACTGCCTTTCTTCTTCTTTTACCCTGTAATACTGACTAACTGACTGTAATACTGGCGGTGTAGGGTGTACATAATGCCCCTTCCTTATAAAAATATTTAAGCGCTGCTTATCTTTATACCATAGGTTGGCCCTTTCATTTTTAAACAATGTAACGCAAGGAAAAAAGTGACAGGTTATTCTTAACCATTTGCTCAGCAAAAAAGGCTTTTATAAGTAAGGCCCTATATCTCACATTATTATCAATATAGTCATAACTCAAAATTTCGCGATAATGAGTTATTAATACGTTTGGATTGCATTTTTTGAAGTGAAAACTTCTTTAGCATCGTTGTAATTTGGAAGTCGATGAAAAGAAAAAGCGACAGTAAAAAGTGCGCGCATGCGTAGTACAAAATCACCAAAAACAGATTTTTACAATAGCATCGTTCGAGTTTCGACTTATATTTTAATCGACACGAGAATGTAGTGAAGCATGAATCGAAGAAAATATTTATCAAGTTTTTGTCTACCCTAATTTAAATGTATGTGCACGTCACTGGTCCTAAGCCCAGAGCCCCACATAACCGTCATGACTCTCCCCAGTTGTAACGGTAGCGATAAAACGCTTTTCCCTGCAAAAACATAAAAAAGGGCGTAACATCAGCATTATCTGCCTCGGTGGCGTAGTGGTATTACGATATGACTACCATCCATCTCGGGTTCGCTTCCCAGGTCGGGCAAAAGGATATTAAATGTTTCAGTATCAGCCTGGAGTCTGGAATCTGTACCCGATATGGCGATAGGCTAGCCCTCTATCACATCTTGGACGTAAATTAGCGCGGCGAAATATGGGTGATCTAGTTCTCTAGTTCGCTTCTGCCTACCCTTCGGGGATACAGGCGTGGGTCTATGTATGTATGTATCAGTATTTTTAGATTGTTGGGTGTATTTGTTACAATTTTTCTATTTAGTTCGGGTTACGCTGCCAAAAAATGATGTAAATTGCTGTTGTGTTCCAGCTTGAAGGATTTACCTTGATTTTAATGTTAAAGCCTTGAATTACTCAGCGTTTCGAGACTTAAAATCTTGAGTCTTAAATCCCTTTGCTACAAACGGGCGGAAAAATTCTCGCCAAAATGTCCTGCGATAAGAGAGCTTAGTGACAGATTTAAGACCTTATTTTGGCAGAAATAGTCAATGAATTAAAACGATACTTCCAAATACTGGGTTCAGTATTATTTCGCGTACAACCAGACCATTAATTTTATTATGCCAGTATAACCTACACGTCAGTTAAGAACGATTGAAATTAGATTCGATTTCACGCAAGTTTAACACTATCATGCTCCACTGAGCCGTCGGTTTGTACACACTAGAACAGTTGGTAAGGCAATAGTGTCATAATATTGATGATAAATTTTGAGTGGTAGATCCACGCTGTAGACATTAACGTCTGCAGCACGAATGGGCCGGCTCGACCGGTTTGATACCACTGTCTCACAGAAAACCGAGGTAAAGTGGCAGCTTGCTGTCGCGTTTCGTTCGGTGAGTGAGATTTCCGGTGGCCCATTTCCCCACTCCCTTCCCAATCCCCTTCCCTCCCCTTCCATTTACTCCTTTTAGGTTGGCAACGCACCGTGTCAGTTTATGTGTGTGTTATGTAAAAGATTTTAGTGAAATTAATCTTGTTTCAGGTAATTCGGATGCTGTTCGTAATCATAATTGAATTCTTTGTGTGCTGGACACCTCTGCATGTCATTAACACGGTGAGTCATAGATTATTTGAGTAAAGTTACTTACCTTACCTTACTGAGGCGTAGTGTATCCCTACGCCTTAGTAAGCGCAGTGCAGTACAAAAACCAGTGACTATTGAGTAATTATGAGTTTATCGTTGGTCATTATACCGACCAAGGATTATCGGTTCTGAGTGTTGTGAGACCAAAAGTTTCTCGTAGTTTCTGAGACCCACAGGTTATACCAAGTGTAGGGGCAGGACTTTGTGTGAATGTTAATAAAAAAATTACTCATAGTTTGGAACGGAGCAAAATAAGCTCGGTGAAATTTGGGTGTTCTATTTCTCTAATTGGCACACACATGGCCAGGCGGAAAGACAACAGGTGGAGTAAATCGGTAACGGAGTGGTGGCCAAGACGCGGTAAAAGATGTGTCGGCCTTCCAGCCGCGAGATGGGCCGACGATATTGATAACATCGCGGGTCGGACTTGGACTCGACTGACTCATGACCGAGGCAAATGACAGGAATTAAGGGAGGCCTAAACCTAGCAGTGGGATGAAAAATGGCTGTGAATGATTTCTCTAATTTGTCTCTGCCTACACTTTCGGGGATACAAACGTGTGTTTATGTATACAGTGTTTCATAAAGTTGGTACCCATGAAAAGTCCACACACAGAGCCGGTGATTGGCAACTTTTTCGTGAAGGTAAAAACTGCATAGGCCTTATAGTTACTGAGTAATCAGACTCCGAAAATAATACTAAATCTTTCGTTGTGATGACCCTAGATCAGCAGGCAGCGGTCAACAACACATGGTTACAAAGACTAAATAAAACTAGATGTGTCTAAACCTACACACAAAACTTTACTAACTCAACTAAATGAACGAATGTAACTATTTAGTTTTGTTCGCGATGACTAAAATTGAAGTATTTTACATACTTCAAATTTATACGAATTGTTTTTTAAAGGAAATGCGTAAATTATAATATTACACTTGCTTAGTGACAACAAAATATTGATCAACTTTTCACTTTTCATTTAAAAGCACCTCTTAAATGTCTAAACTAATTAGGCATGTATCAAATCGTCCATATTTCACAACGAACATTCACTACTCTTTGCTAGTCACGTGCGCAGCACCTAAAGAGCGGCGATCGCTAAGGTAGGTCTCTGTCTCTCGCTATACCTATGAAGTCCACGTGGACTGTCGCAAGAACTCAAAGAAAACTCAGTAGTTTTTCGCCAATCATTAGCGGCACATATTTCAAAAGCGGTAGCTGTGTCTTTTGAGTATTGCCTGTATTACCGCGCTAGGGATGGGCGGTTGATAAATATGCAATGAATTGATTGATTCAATCATTCAATCGATTAGAATGATTCAATATTTAATACCAAAGTTAATTCATTATTCGAATTAAAATGTACATCCGTACTAATCGTGATTTTCGCTTTCTACAAATAAAGTACAACTTTTACTTGTATGAATATGATGCATTGTCTTAATCTTTACGAACTATTTTATTTTCTGAGCTGATACGAATAATGTGGTGATAGCAATCACTTTACCCGAAACCTGGACTTCGGTCATTCGGTCAGTCATATAGGGTTTTTTTTTACCTACCGGGAGGTAGTATTAATTTACATTAAAATTATTAGAATATTTAGTACCTAGTTCTAATGTTTATCCGAATAGATCATACTAGAGTATCACTATGTTCGGTCTACCATTTTTCCGCGGCACTTTTTAACTCTTTGCCAATGCGCCGCTACGTGCGGCAATCCTTTGATTGGAAGCCCGCGCATTCCTTGTCGGCAAACTTTTCGCCGCCAATAAAAACAAACTACACGACAGAACGCTAAAAAATATGAAAATAGATAAAATGGTTCTGCATAATTTTGTAATTGTAGTTAATGTTGATTTTTATCCTATAATACTGACTTTTTTTAATGATGCTTAATGCGGATAAATAAAAACGTATCAAGATGTTTCTTTTTAATTTCCGTTCAATGTTTTTTTCCTTCAGTTCATAGTAGCCTATCGGGGTTTCATAATTATACCTTGTTGAACTCTACCGCCATATTGAAAATTATGTACCTTCATTTCGTCAGTTGCTTACTAACCGTAAAGTTGTGAAGTCGCTCTCAACTTTTATAAAAATGTCGCGATCGAGTGTGTATTTGAATAGCGAATACTATGAAATGATTTTATGTGTCGGTGCTGCTGGTGGTAGCTGTCGTAGGGGTATAGCTGTATCGGTGGCGTTTCATTGAGGCATTTCACGTTTCATCAAAATCCGCTTTTGAATCAGTAACCCCACAAATGTTAAGAAACACTAGGTCCTTGATACACCACAGAATAATTAAGTGTTTGGAAAAAGGAGGACCTCATTTCGAACCCTATTTGTGAAGTAAGTGTTCATAGAAAAGTGTAGTGCAAAGTTCTTTGTGCTGCACGAAACGCAACATGTGGTAAGTGGACAAGTACACTAATAATCTTTTAATACATTGTTTAAACTCAGTACATGACGATTCTTCTCTATTAAAGGAAATAAATTACATTTAATAAAGAAATAATCCTCATAGAAAGCCACCACGCTGCCGCGGCGTCACCGCCCGTGCTATCTGTTGGAGTACAAAGAGAATACCGCGCTCTGTGGTGTATGTACCTACACCGCGCGTCGCGTCGTCAATGAAGTCAGCTGATTAGGGTTGCACGATTTATTATTCCACAAATATTAAGTATGAAACGTATACAAATTCGAAATCGCGTGATACATTTTTTTTCTCTTCACGGATATGTTGTCAGACAGAACCTCATTCTGTGTACCTTTTATGGATACCAACTTTATGAAACACGCTGTATACATATGTATACCAGCACGGTCAAATCCAATCTACGCAATGTACGTGTTTATAATAATAATAATAAATACACCCAACAGTCACACACCTAGCCCTGGCCCCACACTAAGTATAACCTGTATCGTGGGTATCAGAAACTATGAGAGACTTTCGGTCTCACAACACCCAGATTTGAAACAAATATCTGTGGGCCACACAAACATTTGTCTCAGTGCGGGAGTCAAACCCGCGGCCTATCGCTTCACAGCCAGCTACTCACCCGCTGCGCCACGGAGGCTGTGTTTGATGATATGCATCAGAAATCAATAGATATTGAAGCCAAAAACCGAAAAGCCAAAGCCACTTTTACCAATTTTTATACAGAGCGCCACGCAAAACAAATATTTGGTTTTAAAAATTTACCTTTAAAGCGGTGTTGCAGCACAGATATATATATTTCAATGAACCTTGCTTTTAACGACGCAAATAAAACTACCACTGAAAAAAATGAACTGCAAAATGTACTTCAAAGAGAAATATTTTAGCTTTGTTGACTGGTTCCTGGAAGCCTGCCAATGGTTTAGGTCTTTGCCTTTTTGTCTAAAAATAAAATACAAATTTACAAAATCGTAGGAGGTTTCAAATATTTATTTCCACTTGCTCTTATCTCGCATTGTGATATCGATGCAAAGACATTCCACAGTATATAGACGGGACAACAGCACAAAACTTGTGATCCAAAAGTTATGACCTAGTGGTCATAAGTAGCTCCGTTTATTTGAATAATACGCGCGTCAGTTCGGCCAGCAAAAAAAAATAATATTGAGAGAATAAACTTATCATACGAGATTCTTAACCATTCACAAAATATTCTAGGGTGTAAATTGTAATAATCGCCCTCGCATTGTAATAAGTAGTTGATGGCGGTACTGTAGTTTGAGGTAATTTTTTTTGTATGGAAACTTGCTTGATAGCCCTCTATAGTTAGTAATATTAAATATTGAAATAAATTATTTTTACGGATTTTATCACGATTTGGTTTTAATTTTTAATTTTTATTCCCGACGTTTCGAAGGCTTTGCAGTCTTCGTGACCAACCCGTGACCACGAAAACCAAATCGTGATAAAATCCGTAAAAATAATTTTATTTCAATGAATAGCATTCGCGTAAACTTAAGAAATCGGAATATTAAATATGTTTGTATTGATGCAATATTTCCAAGCTTTATACAGAAAAAAATATTACTTAGTTATCAGGATTATCTATTCAGCATCAGCTCGGACCTTGGAATTTGTTTCCTATAACTCGATAGGCTGGCCCCCTGTACGCACAGAAATCTAGAAGAAACATCTTTAAAGAAACAGAGTTTATTAAATATCTAGTAATAATCTAACGATAAAATGAAATATTATGTGAATCGGATTTTTTATAAACTTAACTCTTATGGAAAGAAACGGGCGAAAAGCGGAAAGGCAGTACTTATTACGGACTGTTATATTGTCTGGTATGTTACATACCTAGGCCTGGAACCGTGATTCCAAAAGCTAATTCTGGGCAATAACGATCGGTGTTAATCTTCACAAATATAAAAATATCTTTGAAAATATTGCCACACAAAAAGTTAGCTATAGTCCGATTGCTAATTAAACGGAGTAAACTGACAGATCGAAATGTCACTTTCTAAAATAATGTTGCTTACTTTTAAAACATAATGATTGATCTAGTTCAATTTTTATCATTCCAAGAAACAATAATTCAGCACTAGCTTGCAAAATTAGACTAATTCAAACCATTCCACGGTGACCTTTTGTATTTATTTTATTAATAGGTAGGTATAAAACTTCTATTTTAGTATTTTTTTCATTAGTAGCTTTATTTTATTTGCCAAGACACAGAAGGTTGTCTAGATGACATTTTTAATAGTATTTAGATCGCTATTTATAAGAGTTGGAGTTTATTCCTTTATATCAGTTAATTTTTTGTTCACTTGAATGACCTGAATATTTATAGGACAGAGATTTAAATAGTCACGGGCGGCTCGGCCTCCGGTGGCCCATACGCTTATGTAACATATATATGTACCGCCTCCGACGGGTTAATATTACCACCTATATAGGGGCTATCAATAAAAAAATATCTGAACGGTCACTAGCGCCATCTACCACTTATTACAATGCAAGGGCGCTTATTACACTTTACATCCTAATATTCTAAAATCACGTAAGACACGTAGTCTAAACAATAAACATTATTACGCTGGCACAACCTTGCGTGCGTTTCAAATAAGACTGAGTGACTTATGACCACGAGGTCACGACTTCTGGATCTCAAGTTTCGTGCTGTTGACTAGGGTACTGTTGAATATGTTTGTTTATTACATAGAAGTGTGAAGAAGAATTTACGCAAGTCGCCCTGTTCTGTACCCTTAGTACGAGTTAATGCTTCTCGACAACTATGATAGTTATCGTTAAATCTCTATACATTTATTCAGTTCAATGTAGTTTCCACAAGCGGCGCTACAAGACAATTGTATGGGTTCTAACGATAACTATCATAGTTTTCGAGAAGCGTTAACTCGTACTAGGATGCTGGTGATCACCGATAAACCTTTTGCTTTGACGATAATCAGTATTTTTTTGGGCTACACTGCGATAATATATGTATGGTATTATACAAAGCAATGCCAAATAAAAAAATATATTATTTTGTCAAACATTGATTGCCTCGGTGGCGTGGTTGTACATATTTCGGTATGACTACTGTCCTGAAGTCTCGGGTTCGATCTCCGGGTCGGGCAAAGTGATATTCGATTTTTCCATATCAGTCCGCAGTCTGGAATTTGTGCCCGATATGGCGATAGGCTCGCCCCCTATCACATCTGGGACGAAACTAAGCTCGACGAAATGTGGGTGTTTTAGTTCGCTAGTGCGCCTCTGCCTACCCCTTCGGGGATACAGGCTAGAGCTTATGTGTGATGTGTCAAACATCAGTTTACATTTCACTTTAATAATAATGTTCAAGAGTTTTTGTTCCAGATATACTTATTCTACCCCGAGGAGTTGTACCAGTACATAGGGTCGAAAGGGATCTTCTCGATGCAACTCCTGGCGTACTGCTCCTCCTGCAGCAACCCCATCACGTACTGCTTCATGAACCGCAAGTTCAGACAGGCGTTCATCAACTTAATCAAGACTTGCAGGATCTTCAGGTTAGTCATTACTTCACCACATATGTTTAATGAGCTATATTTTGTATAGGTGCTTCGGTGGCGTAATTGTTTTGCGTACGCGGTACGACTACCGTCCTGAAGGCTTGGGTTCGATACCCGGGTCGGTTTTTCTACTCAATAACAACCCGGAATCTGAAATCCGTGTCCGATATGGCGGTAAGCTTGCCATCACAGCATGGGACGGAGATACCCTTAGCGAAAAGTGTCTGGCTTGTCTCTGCCTAACTTATTTCTGGAATAACAGATGTGAACATCTGTGTATTTTATATAGGGTAGTTTAGAAAGCATACATCGTTTTTTCTTGTATTATACAGTACATAAATTACAGCTGAATTAACTGAAAATGCAGACCCATTTCCAAAAGTCTTTAAAAAATACACGGTAAACAAGACAGTTCCAGAGAGCAGATTTTTCTAAAGAAAGCTTTATTTCTTACAAAGGCTGACCATTTTATACAATTCCTTCTTTTTAAATCCCCCTTCACCTTTAGTTTGTTTTTATTTGCAGAAATCTGTTTTCATTTAGAACTACTGTAATTATGACACAATACTAGTTGACTAGTTGAAAAAGCAGCGATAGCTCAGTTGGGAATGGTACGAACTGCCGAGACAAGTGTCGGAGGTCCGAGACCAACCCCAAAATGGAGCAAACACCTCTGAGTTTTCTATGTTAAGTGTATTTTCATTGTGAAATATCGCTTGCTATAACGGTGAAGGAAAACATTGTGAGGAAACCTGCATATCCGAGAATTTCTTCACAGGAATTTCGAAGGTATGTGAAGTCTACCATCCCGCATTAGGCCAGCGTGGTAAACTAAGGCCTAACCCCTCTCATTATAAATAGAGGAGGCCCGTGCCCAGCAGTGGGACAGTAATATTACAGTGCTAATATTATTACTAGTTGACTCACTCAAGATTTCTACTGACGTAGACTAAGTCTAAGGGGCGTCTCCACTTCTACTGATTGCCCACCCTAGTACTACTTTTACGCATGATTTAGTTACATCAAATAAAGACTCGAAACTAGGCTAATGAATTCCAATATATTACATCCCACATATGCAAATACATGTGGATGTTTGCCTTCAACGCAGTCGTATTTGAATCATAGAAGTAACTTTTATTTATTTAATGCAGTGCACTTCGCTTGTACATTTAGTTCCATACAGCTTCATTAATATCGTTAATGGAAAAGGGGATTCTATTTTAATTAACTTTTCTGGACTTTTGTTTATAAAAGATGAACCTACTGTTCTGGCTTTATCCATTTCTGCCATCAAGCAGCATTTTTTCCTTACGAAGGCAGATGAGCAAACGACCCACCTGATGGTAAGTGGCACCATCACTCATTAACATCAGCAGCACTATAGGCACAACCAAGCCTCTACCTACTGTGGCGAGACAATAAAAGGATCAGAAATTGTGATGGGGGAGTTTGGTTTGAATTTAAATTGCAACAGTACAGTACAATACAACATCACTGAACTGCGCTCTTCAACCCTACATTCAGGATACTGAGTTGCTGGTGGTAGGATATCTATATCTGCCTGGATAGCGACCACCGTACATGTTGCTAAAACCTGCCATAGTGACACACACATATTGTGTAGATCGTACTCCAAGAACAGCCAGTTGATGCAGTGTGTATCCAGATCTGCCGAGAGGCTTACGACATGACTTGATGATAGTTGGGGTGGGTGTTGGACTACATCCTTGTGCCGTAGTGCCATCATTGGTCATATCATCGGTCATCCGCCTATCCTGTAGCAGGTCAATTTGCTTCTTCCCTCATCATCATTATCAGCCATAGGACGTCCACTGCTGAACATAGGCCTTCCCAAAGATTTCCAGATCGACCTGTTGGAAGCGGCGCCTGCATCCAGCGGTTTCCTGCGACCTTTATCAGATCGCGTTTCTCCCCTCAACGTAGTGTAAATTCATGTAGACCGGCATGGTTCTATGATGCTGATGTTTTTGGACTGCAAAGCGCTTACCGTCAGATGTAGTGTAGACAACTGGATCTGCTCCGACCCGGATAGGACGATCTCGTAGTTTACATTCTTAACACAACACATAACATAAGCTAACGCCTGTATCCCTGAAGGGGTAGGCAGAGGTGCACTAGCGAACTAGAACACCCACATTTCGCCGAACTTAGTTCCTAGTTAGGGCAAGGCTGATATAGAAAATTCCAATATCACTTTGCCCGATCCGGGGTTCGAACTCGAGACAGAAAGATGGTAGTCGTACCGAAATACAACCACGCCACCGAGGCAAGTATGAGTTGTATTTATTATAATTGTACAAACAGCTTCCAATGAACAAAAGCAAAGTAATGAAATATTTTTAAAAGGTACGGCATAATGAGGCTATAATATCCGCATAGAGTGCTCCAAGGCACAACGTTTCATTCACTTTATATTATGACGAGCCTTAACGCAAGTAATACCAGTTGATGAATACGTTTTATGTTTCCGTGGTCATTATTTTTAAGCCACATTTTGTTCTGCCAAATGCTCTTTAATTATTTTTGTAATTGGGAAGCAATCATGAACCGAAGAATATCGTATTCTCTGAGAGGACTTGCTACAAAACCTTAAAATTGTTGTTATGCTATTTGAGAGCGACTTAAAAAAGAGGTACTATTTTTTTTGCAGTAACTGGCAAAACGGGCAGGATCACCTGATGGTAAGTGATTTCCACCGCCCATAGACAAGACACAAATCTATCATGGATGCGTTACCAAATGACAAGGAGGGGAATAAGGATTAGGAAAGGGAGGGGAGAATTGGGCCACTAGAAATCTCACGCACCGAATGAGACGGTCGGTGTTCTGTGAGAGAGTTCCAATTCTTCCGTATTTTTTTATTAAATTTTGTTACGTGATATCTCCGCCAAATGTGGACGGATTTACAAGATTTTTGTGTTCGATAGAGCTTATTCCAAGGGTGGTCTCATATTAATTTATAGGAAGCGATGGATAGCTGACTGACTGATGCGAGTATGCGTGATGGACTCTCTGCAGTTGTAACTCGACCGTGAGCTTTTTGCCATTTCACGCCAGCGACTACGTAAAATATTTGTACGAGAAAGGTGGCAGGCAGTCCGCTGTCTGATACGGATGTGGGCTGTGCAAGACCGATGGTTGGCGCTCACTTGGGAAGGCCTACGTTTAGCAGTGTACGGCTATAATAGGCTGAGTTAATAAACACCAATTCGCCACGTAACCGCTATAGGCTTCGAATGTTTATCATACGAATAATTTACGTAGTCGCTAGCGACAAATGTCATAAAATCCAATGATCGAGCGACTGGTCTCGGACGGTTTGCAAACCACGCCCACATTCCTCGCTCACAGCTTCACACACGTCTGTTTTTTATGTATGTACAAACACCTAGCTGCGCTACCCTTTTTCGCATAGTCTTATAATCTCGTCCGTCAGAGCTGCACTACCCGAGACTAACAACATAAAGTAATCGTATCGTAGGAAAAACCCACCAGATTTCCACGTGCACTACGTCGCTACTTAGCACGTGATTTGTGGTGTTCGTATCCTAAGGCTGCGGATACGAACTCAGCGGGAGCGGAGCGGCGGCGGCGCGGGGAGCGGCGCGCCAATGTATTGCTAGACCTGTCGCCACGCCGCGCCGCTGCCTTCGAGGCCAGTTTCATTTAAATCTATGCATTGGAAGTTGAAACACGCCGGTTCCCGCATCGCCGCAGGCGCCGTTCCGCTCCCGCTCCCGCTAAGTTCGTCCCCGCGGCCTAACAGTTCTATGCCGCTTGTTTATAAGTTTGGTTTTGTTACGTTTACAAGCGTTATATTGATGTGACCCAGTATTCCAGGTGGTGTTTCCCTGATAAGTCGGGCGGCGGTCAGCAGGCTATTCCACTGCCCGCCAGCTCCAGCCAGGAGGTCACCGCCTGCGTAATCAGGACCAGCCACACTCGCCGCTCAGGTGTGTATGACACATATTCACGCCTGTGTCCCTATACGCGTAGGCTGAGGTGAAACTCATAAGTTGCCAAGCTTATTAACCGACTTAATTAACTGACTTAAAATGGAGTTTCTCAGTTCGACTCGTATATATGTAATATTGTTAGAATTCAACGATATTCACATATGTTAGTCTACCTATATGGGGTTCTTAACAGATGTGCCAGATTTCATAAGTGTATGTATACTGATTTCTTAAGTTTTCGCGAATGCTATTCATTGAAATAAAACTATTTTTACGGATTCTATCACTATTTGGTTTTAATTTTTATTTCCGACGTCCAACGTCCGACCCATGACCACGAAGACTGAAAAGCCTTCGAAACGTTGAGAATAAAATTAAAACCAAATCGTCATAGAATCCGTAAAAATAGTTTTATTTCAAAGTGTATGTATGTTTGTTCTCGTATATCTCAGAGACTATATGTCGAATTTCAATGGATCTTTTTGTATTGGGTATCTTCCAACTTAGGGAATACTGCAAGTTTCATCAAAATCAGTAGTTTTGAAGATATTGCCTTAATTGTGTGAAAATGGTAAACTCGGCGTATGCTGGTCAAACAGCGCTGGTCTTCAGTGACTGCTGCAAGGTTACCACCACCTCGTAGCAGTATTATTATAATCGTTCTCCTTTTTTTTTGTATGGAAATCAGTACAAGTAATATTATAATAATACTGCTATAAGAGGTGGTGGTAACCTCCCAGAGCCGTTTAGCGATGTCATGGGCCACATATCTACCTCTATATAATCATCGTCATCATCAGCCACAGGACGTCCACTGCTAACCATCTATCTAATATTGCATATTATGTAGTCTGTTATGAAAGTCATGAAACGGTTGCTCTTTTCGATCGTCTGTGGATTTCAATTGGATTATATTGGTATTTGTGCCCGATATGGCGATAGGCTCGCCCCCTATCACATCTGGGATGGAACTAAGCTCGGCGAAATGTGGGTGTTTCAGTTCGCTAGTGCGCCTCTGCCTACCCTTTCGGGGATACAGGCGTGAGCTTATGTGTTTCCAAATCTCTCTCTCTCTCTTCCAAGCTATTTATCCCACATGGTGGTGGGGTCAGCTTACCTTGTTTTTCCAAAATGTGTTTCCAAATAATGATGGTAAATAGAATAGAGAGTAGAAATAAGTAAAATTTATGATACTTATCTAAGCGTTGGGTCAAAAGACATACGAACCAGACTTATCCTTAAAGATCCAAAGACGGGGTAAAATGAAGATTGATTAGCTGATATCCTAACACACTCTGAAAGAATAAACTATCGCAAAAGAAAGTAACTAATTCTCATTGTTTTCTTGAATAGAACAATTTCGCACCCCACGGTTGACACTGAGAAATTATACGAGCTTACTTGTGGCTTCGTGGCTCCATTTATGCCCGGTTTCTCAAATTCTTACACCGGTTTATTTATATGATATATAATGCAAATTTTACACATAACATAAGCTCACGCCTTTATCCCCGAAGGGATAGGCAGAGGCGCACTAGCCAACTAGTATACCCACATTTCGCCGAGCTTAGTTCCGTCCCAGATGTGATAGGGGCGAGCCTATCGCCATATCGAGCACAAATTCCAGACTCCGGGCTGATATAGAAAAATCCAATCTCACTTTGCTCGACCCGGGGATGGAAACCGAGACCTTAGGACAGTAGTCGTACCGAAAAACAACCACGCTATCGAGGCAGCCAAATTATTATTCATACAATTATCTATCTAGCTCAGGTCTGGGACGAAAATGAGCTCGGTGAAATGTGGGTGTGCAAGTTGACTAGTTCAGTCAAGCAGGCAGCCGGTCGTAAAAACTTAGCCAAATCCTTTTTGCAAATAAATCCAATCAAATCAAAATCCTTTCTGAAAAAGTGGCGCCGATCCAACTTCAGGTGCGATAAGGGCAGGTAGAAAGAAATAAAGAAAATATGACTTTCCGGGAGTTCGGTGAGAAGGTTCAGTGTTTGCTAATATGGTTGTCGTGCAGAGCTGGAGGGACAAGAAGGCGAGGATTGTGTTTAGCAGCGGCTCACAAAGCACTGTTTTGGGAAGCGGCGTGCACCCCGCGCTTCCCGCGCCCGTCGTCGCCCGCCCCATCACTCAGGTACACATTTTTAATAAGAATTGGTAATGCCCGCAGTTTCGTTCGCGTGAAAATTTATAAACAAATCTATCACAAATAAAGTAGGGATAAAAAGAAGCCCATGTGTAAATTATATAACTGAAAAGTTTCACCAGTTTAGAAAAGTGGAAGGGAAACGACCGCGAGGACCTGTCCGATTAAAAAAGGTACTTACGGGCTTCTCAGTAATAACAGCAATGCGGCAGACTAAGGACAGAAAAACCTGGAAGGAGATCATTCGACAGATGCGACCAAAGTTCCAAGACGGACACGACCTTCAGAAACGAAGAGTGCAACCAATAAGAAGACAGAAAGTTTCATCAAAATCCAGTCAGTAGTTTTTGCGTGAAAGAGTAACAAACATCCTCACAAATCTTTGCGTTAATAATTTATATCAGTTAATTTTATTTTCCATATGGCTAGCTCATTTGTTATGTGCAATACGCCAAAGCCGCCGACCCGCCGGCTTATGTCGGCAACTTTTGTCGGCGGGCTTATTGGCGGCTTCAGTCCTTGCATGTCGGAAAACTTAGTTAGGCGGGGATGTCGGCGGGTCGGCGGCTTTGGTGTGATTTACGCTCTAAGCTTTAATTTGAACTCTGCTAAGATATAACCTTTAACTTCGCCACCAGGTAATCGAAACCCGAGAAGAAGGAAGCCAGTTCCTGTATCGAATCACCTGGCCGAGGTCAGGTCAGGCGAAGAGCGCGGGACCAACGCAGCCACTATATGAATAAACAGAAAATGAACTCTGAAAACGAACTATTAGGTTTAAAATACAAAGTTACGAACTTTGCGGTTGTGAAGAATAGTGCGTTGAAAAACTGTGATCCATGTATAGTAGAGCTCATAGTTATATCACTAATGTGTTCGAATGATCAAAGTGCGAGAAATATTTGCTAATTGTGTATGCTACCTTATAATTCTATTTTATTTCGAAGTTTTTGATCGATATACCATCGACGATTCAACAAGGTACAATAGACTAGTAATGCAGGAGTACGTCGGCCGCAGGTGTCTGGCCCAGATCGTACTAGGTGTGGGTTCCCGTGAACGGCCCAAAAAGCGCTGCCTGGATGTTCTAGAGGAAGATATGAGAGCCAATGATATCTATGGAGGATGCTCAAGACCAAGCGAAGTGGAAGCGTTTAAGTACGAAGACGGAGCTCAGCAGAAGGCCGAGATAACGTCAAGCAGAAAGACTGTAAGAAATAATGCAAGACAGACACTATTACATATCACATTAAAATGCACTTTCATGAATGAAAGGTGCCGACTGCCTCGGTGGCGTGGTTGTATTTCGGTACGACTGCCGTCCGGAGGTCTCGGGTTCGAACCCCGGGTCGGGAAAAGTGATATTGGATTTTTCCATATCAGCCCGGAGTCTGGAATTTGTACCCGATATGGCGATAGGCTCGCCCCCTATGTTATGTTATGAATGTACTAAAATACAATGAGAAATACTTTCATTCACAAACTTGGTAGCCAACGGCAACGTTCTTTTGCCATTGGCTACCAAGTTTGCGAATAAAAGTATTTATCATTAACGTAAAAGTTGTCTTTTGTACTTGTTCTAAATTTGAATTTCATTCAATAAATCCTTCCTCACAACTCAATTAGTATGAAGCGTTTGTATTGCGAATAACGTGTCTTTTATGAATAATATTGTATCGTCGTTTTTCCGTAATGTAACATGTACAATGTTTAAAGCTTTAATTTACGTCTGGTTAGTTTAAGCTACCTCCAAGGATGAATCTAGTAAAAAATCCTTCACTCCTTCAATTTAATAAATACTCATCTAAAATAAACGAATTATTAAGTACTTAAAAGCGCCATATTGATTTATTAGACATCAAATAATAAGGTTAATAACCGTCATATTGTAGCCTTTTAGGCAAGATTATCTACCTCTTTATATCATCAATCAAGGCCGACTGAAATCACTGAACATTCTAGCCACAGGCTGTCATGTCATGTCACGAGACTCTTGGATTCAGTTTCAAGACAAATATTTATTTAAAATATTTTAATTACTTCTATTTAAAAAATGCTTGTGTATGTGTGTAAATATAAGTGTCCATGTATAATAAAATGTGTAAATATAAATGTGTATATTATGTATATAAAGTTACATTATGTAGGGATGTTATTATATTCGGTAAAATACAAAAAAACGAAGACCAATGCGTAAGGCAACTTTGGAACACGTGACAGTGGAATTGGATACTTGACTATGTTTCATTTTATACTCAGTTTTATATGTAATAGCAAATAAAACAAAAAGTAACCCTTCTGTAAAAACTGCATCGAAATTGGTTAAAAATGAGGCAGTAATTAATATTTTAAATTCTGCAATGAGCAGGAGTGGGGGCGTAGTGGGGATATCTTGCTATCCCTTTCCTAAGCACGCACCGTTATGACCGTGACGTGATTATACCGATACTTCTCTTTCCCGCAGTTTGAAGGTTACACGAAATTTCAAAGGCTTATAACTTTTTTATTTTGGAGAATATTTCAATATTTCTTGTGCTATGTTTTAGATGACGTAAATTTGTTATAAAATTAATTAAAAAAATATTTAAGTACATTAGATGAATTCTTTAATTGCATTTAAAATCTAGTTATTTAATTTATTCGATTATGATTAGGCTGAAAATGGCATAAATGCTGCAGCTTTAATCTATATTATTATATTTCGTGTTCTTCCTTAATCTAATGTTCATGCGAATTATATTTTTTATTAAATCAATATGCTATCTGTAGAAATATTTATGTATGTTATATTAAACGATCCCACAACGAAAACAAAGATTTTTATAGATTATTCAAATAGCTATAATAGATATAATAAATGTAAATTACTTAAAATTCCATGAAATAAATTACATTATGATGTATGTTAACTACATATATAATACAATTTTAGTTTGATCAATCGGTCCTAGATTTATGATAGTTTGTATTTTAAAAAAGCTGAGGATTCGTAATCTTTTAACTATAGATAATTTAACTTTTAGGGTTCCGTACCTCAAAAGGAAAAAACTGAACCCTTATAGGATCACTTTGTTGTCCGTCTGTCTAACTGTCAAGACCCTTTTTCTCAGCAACGCGTGGAGGTATTAAGCTGAAATACATATCAAATATTCAGGTCTACTGTCGTACCGGTAAAACCTACAGGGTACTCCGTGAACTCAGAATCTTGAAATTTGGTACGAAGCTACGACTTATAGCACTGATAAAAAAATATTGCGAAATTCATGATATACCTACAGTTTTGTACGGAACCCTCGGTACGCAAGTCCGAGTCGCACTTGGCCGGTTTTTTATGGTTTTATATGTGGCTGGAAATGTAGCAAATCATGACCATAATAAAAAAAGTATTACGCGGAAGCTCACGCGACATGGCTTTTCGTTTATTTCCTTCGCTTAGAGAGAAATGCACCGTAACTAATCTAGAGTTAGTACTAAACTCGATTGAAAAATATACGCATGACATGTAAGTTAAATTGAGTTATGGAGTAACTCTAGATTAGTGATAGTGGTACAAGTCGTTCTTAATAACTTAGCGTGATTTTTTAACATTATTTTTTAGTAAATATCATTATTGCAGTGATTTTATAACCGTTTAATGTCATATTTTATATCAAAAATAATATCCATATCGAAGACAAATATAATAGAAACAATATGGAAGATGATAGTTTTAATATTTTTGAAACCATTATGCGCTTATTTCTTAATTTTGCCATTCCCCCGCTCATATGCAAATTTAAAATGTCTACAATGCTCAATAAAAAAATGTGTATTTAACTTGAAAAGTGTATGTAAAACTGTCGTTAATGTATTTGCTGTTGACAGATGTTGATAAGTAAATGTATTTTGTATTGTGTTTTTTTATTCAAGCACTTCATTCCACCTTTCCTTATCCCACTCTAATATGGGGGTGGGAAAAAAACAACTTTTCCAAGCATGTTGCAGAGAATATTACAATTGTTTTGTCGTGGTCAACCCTATCGAATACAAAAATATCCCACAATCCTGGGATCTCGGGTTCGATTCTCGGGATGGGAAAAGGAATATTAGGTTTTTCTGCTCAGCGGCCAGAGCAGGAAAATTTCTGACAACCGCAAATGTATTCGAACTCGATGCGCGTCTATGAAATTTGTATGAAATATTAACCAAACGTCATCAGTGCGCAGCGAACTCGAATACATTTACATTTACATTAGTTTTTCGTGCTCGGGCTACATGATTGAAAATTTGTCTGAAATTAATGATATCACCCCTTATATCATGGGATGGAAATAATCTTGGCGCAAACTGGGTGCACTTGTTGCGCCGTAGACTAACGCTTTGGGCATAGACATGAGTATATATAAAATTGTTTTTTTTTTATATTAATTATAATTAATTCCCTTAATTACTAGAAGAAACATTAAATAATAATTTAAAGTCGCTTACTATGGATTATGGAAACACACAAAGCTGTACGTAGTTATGAAACAAAGGAATTAAAATAAGCAAATCATTAATACACAATAAGAACTGATTTTTTAGAGCAGAGACTGGCAAACGAGCAGATGGGTCACCTGATGGTAAGTGATCTCCACCGCCATGGAATCGTGGTGCGTTGCCAAGTGCCAGCCTATAAGGAGGGAATAAAAGGGAATGGGAAAGGTATGCGAATGGGCCACCGGAATTCTCATTCACCGAACGAAACCCGACAGCAAGCTGCAACTTTACGTCGGCTTTCTGTGAGACCATGGTGTCAAACCGGCCTAGCTGGCCCATTCGTGATGTAGACGTTATTGTCTACAGCGTGGCTCTACCAATCAAAAATTATTTTTGAGTTCAAAATATTTGCAGTAGAGTACTTATAGTTTAGTTTAATCGTCACTCGCTAAGATCATTGACTATAATTTCTCAATTTCGTTATAATTTGAGTCACAATACCAATAGTATCCGAGTAAAATATTTCTGACAAACACAAAGACTTTCATGTATTTACTAGACAAGCTGTTTTGAAGTAAAATTGAGGCACATGACGGCGAGTGTTTGACGTTTCACGGCTAAGGAAAAGAGCAGATTTCTATAGTAAGTTGAGGTCGATTAACAGAGACTTAGTGCGCACATTCTATGTACCGAACAGCCAATCTAGTAGTATACATAGAAGTCTTTGGACAACCAGACTGATATTATAAGGTTTCCGTATGGCTTTGGAACCCTGAAATATAATACATTCCCGCAACATACAATCCAACCTAACTAATGACAGAGATGAAATCCGTCACGATGACACCGCCTTTTGTACATCCAAAGCATCCTGTGCTGACACGTAATTAATATATGATTGCTATATCATTGCTTCGATGTTTCCGCTGCAAAATTATAAGTTAACACACGTATAAGTTATTTTCTTGGGAATAGCGATTTGTGTAATATTTCTCTTGTTTCAAAATACAATAATTTTATACAGGGTGTTTCATAAAGTTGGTATCCATAATAACTTCACTTAAAAGGAGGATGGCTAGCAATCTAGCGGTAAAGTTCAAAATTTCGTAAGGTTCATAGTTTTGGAATAACGAAACCATGAATTTGTGCTGAAAACCTATTTTCTGGCTCACTGGGTCAGCTACAGCACATTTACAAACTACATATGGGGTAATTAATTATTTTTAGCATACACAAAGCCATTATTTTGCTTTTTGCGACGATTTACAGGTCACATTCCGATTTTAAAATTCCCATGGTAAATATTGATAAAAAAAATTAAATTACATTTTTATTTTTTAACTTTACCATTGCACTTTAAATCGTTCTCCTTGTATGTGGAATTGTTATAGGTACCAACTTTATGAAACACCTGGTATAGGTGAGACTCGCAAACACTTTTTCAAATTCAGTTTCAAATAATTTGTTGCCTCGGTGGCGTAGTTGTATTGCGGTACTCACTACTAACTTGTATAACTCACTTGATGGTAAGTGATCTCCATCGCCCACAATGCCATAAAAAGACGAATTTGAACGGGAACATTTAAATTATTCAAAGGGAGGATATAAAAGAGATTCGCCTAACTTTTACGACTAATTTCTTGCCTGATATCAAGCCATAACAGAAAATCTTTACTCGACCTGCCAATTAAATCATTTGGTCCAAAGCCAATACTATGGACAATTCGTTTTGAGTTTCGATAGTTCTCAAACAGCGATACTTTTCGTTTTCTCAGATTATTCCTTTTTCCATACATGTATTTTAGTTCATTGAATATTCCGCAAAAATCAAAATCTCAATCAATCGCAAATATCGTGAACTAACATTGTTTTTAACCGACTTCAAAAAAAGGCGGTTATCAATTCGACCCGTATGTATGTAATATTGTCAGAAGTTCACGATATTTGCATATGTATATGGGCTTCTGAACAGATGTGCTAAATTTCATAAGTGTATGTATGTATATATGTATGTATGTATGTTGGAAGCGACCTGCATCCAGCGACTTCCTGCGACCTTTATCATGTATGGTTATCCACGTATATCTCAGAAACTATAAATCGGATTGCGATGAATCTTTCTAATCGGAATAGGTATCTTCTAACTTAGGGAATAATGCAAGTTTCATCAAAATCGGTTCAGTAGTTTGTAAGATATGGACTTAAATGTGTGAAAATGGTCAAGTCGGTTTTAAGTTTTTGTTAAACTTTATTATTGCAATGTCAAATACTAAGCGCCAGGCGTCAGGACTACGCGTGTAACCTATATGACCTTATTAACGATTTTGCCATCAAGCGAACCCAGCTCGTTACTGATAAGGCCATCTTTATGAAGATGTCGCATCGGAGTAATGTCAGCATCATATGATGTAACTCCGGTGGCGAAGTTGACGCAACTTTTGTAGATTTTTCTATTTACCGAGTTAAAAAAGAGGTCCTCAATTCGTCTGTTTTTTTATGTATGTTACGCGATATCTCCACGAAATATGGACCGACCTTAAGGCTCTTTTTGTGTTCGATAGAGCTTATTCCAAGGGTGGTCTCATATCAATTTGGTCACGATCGGATACATTTTGAAGTCATGAATGTTTAAGTAATTGCATGTCTGCTATATTATTTTATAATCACAAGTTTCAAAGCTTAACACAAGCAAACCTTAATGTCGGTCGGCGCAACACACTTTTTCAAGCATGTTGAAGAAAGGATTTGGCTTAATTTTTACGACCGGCTGTTTGAAATCAACCTGCCTCTGAGACAGACAAGTTAGATGTTGTTCATTCAAAAAAGTATATTTAATAATTTATTTTATTTTAGACACTATACATAGACATGTACAGGTGGATTTAATGCCAGAGGCATTCTCTACCAGTCAACCTTTGGGTGGTAAAGTGAAAAGACAAGGCAGGTGTATATGAGGAAAAGTAAAAAATAAAAATAAGGGTCAGGTTTAATAAAATGTTACAGATATATACTCATAAAATAAATATCAAGTCCATATATAAATAATCAAAATACATATGTATACGTACATACATAATAATATAAACAAGCACATACAAAGCTATCTTGGAATCTACTGACATGACTCGACAACTCCATCGAACAACAGTTGACGAACTCTGGCTTTAAAAGCCAGTCGAGTAGTGCACGACCTGATCTCACGAGGAAGCGAGTTCCAGAGGTGGATCGTTTGTATAAAAAAGCCAGAATGAATAAAGTATGAGGTGTGGGAAGGACAATTAAGCAGGAGATTGCTTGCATCAATCACAAATTTAAAAACTTAACGGACCAACTTCAAATCCGATCGTGAAAAAAATTATACGGGGCCACCCTTGAAACAAGCTTTATCGAAGACAAAAATAATTTTGAAAATCGGTCCACATTCAGCGTAGATATCGCGTAACATACACAAAGAAAAATACAAACGAATTGAGGACCTCCTCCTTTTTGAAAGTTGGTCGTAAACAGAATACCTAAGATAAGTCTTTTTTTAATAGCAAAGACTGGCATGCAAGCAGGTGTTCCTGATGGGGTAAGTGATCTCCACGGCCCATAGACACGCTGGACACAAAAAGAATCAAGGGGGGTTGGCAACCCAAAGGAGGAAAAAGGGATTGAGAAAGGGGGGAATTGGACCACCGGGAATCTCACTCACCGAACGAAACCATCAGCGAGCTGCCACTTTACGTCGGGTTTCTGTAAGACAGTGGTATCGAACTGATCGAGCCGGCCCATTCGTGCTGTAGACGTTAATGTCTACAACATAACAATATTCAAATATATATACACAGTACACACGTATCTTACTGTACGGGCCAACCATTTATGCAGCGTTAGCACGTCGCATCGTTTTTACATATTTCAACATTTATTAATTTTTAGTGCGTCAGTAATACCGATCGACGGCGAACGCGTACTCATCTATCAATATCATCAAGCATTTATCGTATAGACTTAGCAACTATCAAATATACATAAGTGAATATCAAAAAAGACTATCATTTAACTATCAAAATAGATGTCCCGTACATCTTAATGGTCCTTCGAGCCGGATTGTCGCGTCGCGAGTGATTTTTGTGAAAGTAACTGGTGCACGTGGCGTCGAGAACAAGCACGTGGAGACAGCAGCAGTCTTTAGCTCACAGCGTGGTGTTCAACAGGAGGTACCAGCAATCAAAGTAAGATCTTTCCAATTAATTATTATATCAAGTTGATTTGCAAAATGGAAGGTCTAATTACAACTCAGTATCAAATATTGGAGGGCATGCACCAACTCCTCCGCAATTTCAAAAAGGATGGTCCTGAGCGCAAAACTCCGGACAACATAAAAAGGCGATTAGATACGTTGGACTCTTACTGGCAAGAGTTCCAATCTAACCACGAGCAACTATGTATATTAGATGATCAGTCTCATGAATATTTTGTGAATAATTATTATCAGCAAGCTACTACGTTCTATAATGACACTCGGGTTTATATAAAAAGATTTTCCTTTGTCGAGGGTGAAAAACCCAAGACTCCGGTGATATTAAAAGCAGCAACCCCGTTTCCAACAAGGACACCGTCACCTGGTGGTCAGCAACTTTACATACCAGGGGCTGAGAAACAGTCGGGAGATTTAAACATGCCAACTACCTCCTTTGGCAACATTGATAGGGGTACGAACAGTAAATTAGATGAAATGCTGCGACGTCAAAAAAGCAATTTCAAGGCATTTTCACGTACAGTTCAAAATATCGATTTAGATGCAATGTCAGAAAAGTGGGAGTTCAAAGATACGCTTAAAAGTATCGAGGCCAGGTGGTCTGCCATCGATGTCCTACATTGGGAAATCGATAGCGAAATGATAGGGGATAACTTGGATTACGAGCAAACTTTTGCCCTATATGAAGAAAAATTTTATTCTATAAAAAAATCGTTGAACAGCAAAATGTGGTCGGTACAACATAGAGAACAATCAACGCCCCAATTGGATATTCCTGTATTTAGCGGTAATTTTCACCAGTGGCTAACATTTAAAGATTTATTTTGTGAGTCCATTCACAATAACCCATCATTGTCCAGCGCACAAAAAATGCAATTTTTGAAGGCAAAACTTAGGGGAGAAGCAGAAAAATTAGTACAACATTTACGAATCAGTTCAGAAAATTATCAAATCTGTTGGGACATACTTAATCACAGATTTAATAACGACAAATTAATTTTTGCGTCTCATATTAACCTTATTTTAAATCTACCAACAATGAGTCAGACGTCTTATTTTCACATTAAAAATATCCACGACACCGTTAAGGAGAGCCTGTATGCCGTAAAAAACTTAGGTGTGGATATTTCGTCGTGGGATCCGTTGGTAGTACTTATTTTAGATCAAAAACTTGACGCGGACACTCACAACGAATACACAAGTTCATTATCCAAACCACGAGAGCTGCCAAGATTGAAGGATTTCTTAGATTTTTTGGAAAATAAATTTACTGCACTCGAAACAAGCCGTAAAAAGCATGATTCTCCTAAAGGATCTCAACCTCAGTCCGATACGAAGTTTAATAAGAAAACACCTTTTAATAAATCATTTCATTATGACCGCAACATATCAAAATTTTCCACTCCAAAGATATTCAATTCGACTACGCAACCAATATGTCCACTATGCAAAAATCCGCACAAAATATTCCACTGCGATGGATTCCTCAAATTACATAGCAATGAAAAACGAAACGCAGTGGCAAAATTGAATTTATGTACAAATTGTTTATACGATCATAAGGGCAAACAATGCATTTCTGAAAAACGATGTCAAGAGTGCAACGGCCGTCATAATACGTTGCTACATGAGGCTTTCGTTAGGCCAGCCATCACCACGAAGGAGCAACGTAACCGCACCTCACATCTTGGCGCTGTTAACGATCCATATGTTCTTTTAGCAACAGCTTTAATCAAAATCCAGGCCGCAGATGGTACCCATCATCTCATGCGGGCCTTAGTGGATCCAGGAGCACAAATGTCCTTAATGACAGAAAATGCTGCTCAAATGCTAAGACTACCTCGACAACATTGTAAGGGTGTTCTGTTTGGAGTTGGTGGAAAGGAAAACAACTGCAAAGGAATGCTTCATATTACATGTTCATCAAACCACAGCGAATATCAATTTATGGCTGAAGTTTTTGTAATCAATAACATCACTAAAAACATACCTTTTCAGTCTTTTCAAAAACCATCCTGGCCGTGTATAGAAAACATCCCGTTAGCAGACCCTAATTTTAATATCAGCGGCCCTATTGATATATTATTGGGATCAGATGTATATCCTTTTATCATTTTAGAAGGCATCATAAAACCGGAATCATCTCAATATGTTGCTCAACAAACACACCTCGGGTGGATTTTAAGTGGCAATGTTGTCTATCAAAGTTTCCAATGTAACGTGGTCATCAACGACATGGATCAGATTAAACGCTTTTGGGAAATTGAAGATGTTTCATCAAGTGCTGACAATTCAAACTTATCGGACGAGGATAATCGATGCATACAACACTATCAAGCCACAACTGTTCGTGAAGAGGACGGAAGATACCGAGTGAGGCTACCGTTGGAGGAAAACGCACAAGAAAAACTAGGAGATTCTAAAAACAAAGCCATAGCCCAGTTTCTACAATTAGAGAAGAGATTTTCAAAGAATCCTGAAGTTAGAAGGGACTACAAATCATTTATGACGGAATACGAAGAGTTAGGCCACATGCGTCCATCTAATGAAACCTCATCAGCTAACTATTTTATGCCGCATCATTGTGTCCTACGCTCTGATTCTGCGACAACCGCTTTACGAGTCGTATTCCACGCATCATCCAAAACGTCCACGGGGCATAGTTTAAACGACGTAATGAGCCGTGGACCGAATTTGCAGCAAGACTTGCAGTCATTAATCCTCAGATGGAGACAATACCAGTTTGCCTACACTGCAGACATTGAAAAAATGTTCCGCCAGATTTTGTTGCACGAAGAAGATCAACAACTGCAGAAGATTATTTGGCGTAATTCATCAACAGAACCACTACATGAATACCAGCTAACAACGGTAACCTATGGCACAAAAGCAGCACCCTTTCTAGCCATGATGACCTTAAGACAATTGGCTAAAGACGAGAGTAGCAAATATCAAGAAAGCCAGGCTGCCAAGGTCATACAAGAGCAATTTTACATGGACGATCTACTTAGTGGACACCATGACTATCATTCAGCAAAACAGTTGCAAACAGATTTAATACAGCTGTTAAAATCAGGCGGGATGAATCTCCGAAAATGGTCCTCAAATTGTCCAGATTTGTTGAAGGACGTAAACTCATCAAATGACGTAGACGAAGTTTTCAATTTCAAATATCAAGAATCCACTAAGACGTTAGGCTTACATTGGCAGCCCAGCACCGATAATTTCACTTTTCAATCAAAGTTGAGTACGCCATCAAAGAAACATACTAAACGTACACTTTTATCAGAAATATCAATGTTATTCGATCCATTAGGTTGGCTTACACCTATAACAACAAAATTAAAGATTTTATTCCAGAAAGTTTGGTTAAGAGATCTCCAGTGGGATGACCAATTACCAGCTGATTTGAACAATGAGTGGGATACAATAAAAAAGGATTTACTAAACATCAATAAGTTTCATATTCCGAGGTGGTTACATTGTAATAAAAACGACACTATAGAATTACACGGATTTTGTGACGCTTCAATGAAGGCGTACGCGGCGGTAATTTATTGTAAAATTAAAAGGATAGATCAACATGGACATCCATCTATATCAATCATATTAGTAGCAGGGAAATCAAGACTCGTCCCACCAAATAAACCCATTACGTTACCACGCTTAGAGCTCTGTGCAGCACATTTATTGGCAAAATTGACTCAAAAGGTAATGAGCTGTTTAAATGAGCACAATTTAATATTACACGGATGGTCGGATTCAACCGCAGTACTAGGTTGGCTGCAAGGTGATGCCAACAAGTGGAAACCCTTTGTCGCTAACCGAGTAAGGGAAATTGTAAAATTGATACCAGCAACATGTTGGAGGTATGTCAAATCCAACGAAAATCCCGCAAATTGTGCAAGTCGGGGTTTAACAGCCGAGCAACTACTCCAGCATTCCTGTTGGTGGCAGGGACCGGAATGGCTACCTGCTCACAATGACAACGATGATCAACCAGTCTTTACAACAAGTGAAGAGATGAGAAATATAAAGCAAATAAATGTTTCGACGCATCCACACAATGATATCCTTAGTGATTTAATTACTAAACACAGCAGTTTTACGCGCGTAACACGAGTACTTGCATGGATACTACGTGTAAAACATAACAGAAAACAGATGTTTTTATCAGCTGACGAATTAAAAAGATCGCAAATGATTATTATTAAGCATATTCAGAGGAAAGAATTTAGCAAGGAAATAGAAGATTTGAATAAAAGAGGGAAGGTTGATTCCAAAAGCAAATTGTTGAATTTAAACCCGTTTTTGGACCAGCAAGGTATGCTCCGAGTCGGTGGTCGTCTTCAAAATGCACATAATATGGATAAAGAGATGATAAATCCACTTATAGTACCTCACAGTGGTCATTTCACAGATCTCCTTATTGAACATGCCCACAAAAGGGTATTCCATGGTGGTGCCAGAATCACCCTGGCCCGGTTGCGAAAACACTTTTGGATTATTGGGGGGAACCGTGCAGTCAAAAAGAATTTAAGACAATGCATTACTTGCCGAAGACATTCACCAGAAAATCAACATCAATTAATGGGTGACCTGCCAGCTTCGAGAGTTAATCCTACAAGACCCTTTTTTAACACAGGAGTGGATTTTACGGGCTACGTAGAAGTAAGACCAAGCAAAGGACGCAATATCAGATCAACAAAGGGCTACATTGCCGTATTTGTCTGTATGGTCACCAAAGCCATACATCTTGAATTGGTGTCAGACTTGTCATCATCATCCTTTTTGGCCGCTTTAAGGAGAATGGCGGCACGACGAGGTACGCCACGCCATTTATACAGCGATAATGGCACTAACTTTGTTGGAGCCAATAAGTTATTACAGCATGAGATCAAGGAACTAAAAAGTATCATCAGCAACGAGTTTCTATCAGATGTGAGCGAAATGGACATAGAGTGGCATTTCAATGCCCCTTCGTGGCCCAGCGCGGGAGGACTCTGGGAGGCTGCCGTGAAGAGCCTCAAGTACCATCTACGCAGAGTGATAGGTGAACAGAAGCTTACATTTGAGGAGTACACTACACTTTTATCACAACTGGAAGCGTGTCTCAATTCACGACCACTTTGTGCTTTAACGGAGGATCTCGAAGATATTAGTTACCTAACACCGTCTCATTTTCTATCAAGTGGCCCAATATTAACAATCATCGAGACAGAAAGGGACGAACGGAAAAGATGGCAATTAGTTCAAAAAATCTATCAAGACATATGGAAACGATGGCAAGCAGAGTACTTATGTCAGTTAACATCGAGAAGCAAATGGTTAAGACCACGGCTTAACCTCAAACTAGAAGATATTGTCATCATTCACGATGTCAACCTGCCTGCAGGAAAATGGGCACTAGGCAGAGTCATCGAATTACACCCTGGAAAAGACGGTTATGTGCGAGTTGTCACTGTCAAAACCAAAAATGGAGCTATCAAGAGACCAATCACAAAATTATCATTACTACCTGTTAGCACCAATCAACCCGAAAACGATAAAGAAACACATAGCAATTCTAATCCACAATCAGAAGATACTCCAGTATTAAAACCTAAGTCATCAGGAATTACAAGGAGTAAGTGGAGTCATCTATTAACTTTTATTTTCTTAATTTTTACAACGCTGGCAGCATCAACGGAATGTTCTTATAATATATCAAAATTCAGAGCTAATTAAAACTTGTACTTTGATCGGATATCAAACATGCATCTTGTCCGAGATAATTGGAAACTTATTGTTTATTACAATATGGAGCCTTATTGGGAAGCAACTAAATTATTTAATAAGTACTTGAATCATCTAGAAGACACATGCTTAAAACAACGACAACACTCCCAGTGTGACATGATCCTATTGCAGTTACGTCATAGTTCGGTTGAGTTAACATACTATGACAGTTTATTACTCGGCAAACAACCAGACGTCCAACACCGGCAACGTCGAGGCCTCATCAACGGCGTAGGAAACCTAGCACACAGCCTCTTTGGTATACTAGACGACAACTTCGCTGAACAATACCAGAAAGATATAGAAACAATACGAGCAGATCAGCAATATCTTTTACATTTATGGAAGAATCAAACATCGGTTATGGAGGCTCAATATAATTTTCTACAAAGAATGGAGGGAGTTATGGATAAGCAGCATAAATTATTCAATCGTCATTTGAATACCTTGGAGCAAAATGTTAGCGAACTTAAAGCTGAAGCACAAAATCTGGAAACAATCACGGATTTCACGTTGTCTATGTTCATCACTAACAGCATTTTATTGAATGTGCGAAATATACAAACCACTCTGCTGGACACTATCACAGACATATATCACGGAAAATTTGATATTCATCTAATATCCCCGAATCAACTGAAAAATGAACTGAGCATAATTTCTAGCCACCTATCCAAAGATTTATCTTTACCGATTCAAAATATACACTCTGATATTTCCGAAGTGTATAATTTACTAAAGGTTAAAGCAAAGATCACCGAACAATATCTTATACTAGAAATAAAAATTCCACTGATAACCAGGGAACATTATGAGATTCACAAAGTTATTCCCATTCCAAAATTTATACACAATCATTCAGTGAGCATTGTTCCGATATCTAATTACATTGCAATAAACATTGAGAAGGATACATACTTGCCAATGTTTCACACTGATTTAATAAATTGCCTTGAATTTAACCCGAGTACCAAACTATGTGAGTTGCACAGACCAATCTACCAGATGAAGAATGACGAATACTTATGTATTAAAGATCAAGCTGAAAGTTGTAAGACTGTATCACATCCATGTAAGGATATATGGGAAGAATTAACAAAAATTAATACTTATTTATTTAGTTGCTGTGGCCAATGTACACTACGCTTTATATGTGGTTATCAGATTACAACGGAACAGCTGAAGGAAGCGGGCCTTATGTCTATTGGACCTGATTGCGTCATTAAAGGTGATTCATTTATGATATTTCCTCAAAATCAACCATCAAACGAAATGGAAGCGAAAGCGCCCATTGTCAAATTAGATATATCACCCATCAATAACATCATAAATTGGACCATAGCGAATACCAGTTCGTATCCCAACTTGACTAAGGAATACGATATTCAAAAACAACAATTAAAGGAAATTGGTGAGCAAATCAATCAGCTGAAGACAAACGACATACAATTGCAACAATTATCAGCACACGACGTTCATCACTATTCCGTAATCTACGTGTTGATCAGCGTGACCGTAGTGGCGGGTGCGGTGTACGCGTGGCGGCGCGTGCACCGGGCGCGCTCGGAGAGGGTCACGCGCGCAGCGCCTGCGCCGCCGGCTCCCGAGGCGGGCCTGGCGGCAGCGGTAGCCGCTGCAACGTCGGCGCCGGCTCCTGCTCCGCGGGTGTCATGTGTCGAGAGTGTTCAGTGTTTAAGTGAAAATGTGCCACAGTGTAGTGTGTATCAGTGCGCGAGTGAGCATTTCACGCCTTTATCTAAATCCTATGTGTTGGACAAAGAGACTTCACCTACTTATACTACAATCAAATTTAGTGATAGCGCTCATTTCTAACCAAATCATTCTTGAGTATAAGACCAAATTGTTCAATCATCTTGTAATACATTAATCACCTATTCACACTTCATCACATTTCATCAGATTCATCTTCCTGCCCGGGAGCATGTACGGGCCAACCATTTATGCAGCGTTAGCACGTCGCATCGTTTTTACATATTTCAACATTTATTAATTTTTAGTGCGTCAGTAATACCGATCGACGGCGAACGCGTACTCATCTATCAATATCATCAAGCATTTATCGTATAGACTTAGCAACTATCAAATATACATAAGTGAATATCAAAAAAGACTATCATTTAACTATCAAAATAGATGTCCCGTACACTTACTGTACTCAGTTTTAAAATTAAGCATCGTTTAAAAAATAATCAAGATAATTTTGATAGTAACTTTCTTTCTGTGTTTCTTTCTTTCTTTATTTTAAAGACTTTGAAAACAATAAAGCACAACATAGATTATTGTCTTTTGTTTAATAATAAATAATATTTTAAATAAATACTTCATAGAAGTTTAACAATATTTTTATATAGCAGAGGCTGGCGAACGAGCAGGTAGGTCGCTAGTCGCTACGCACCAAGACAATTGTATGTGTGGTCACAGATACAGATCTGGATGTTGTGGATCCTCGTAATTCCCGATACTTACGATACAGGTTCAATCTAGTGTAGGTCAGGACTAACTATTGGGTGTATTTATTTTATTGACACAAAAATATCGGTTTTCTGTTAAATTACCTCCTCAAACATTTGGGGTGACTTGCACCCCTATTACTAACCTACAGTTAGTCCTAACCTCAAGTTAAATTGAAAAAAATGTATATGACATGTAATTGATTACACCTAATAAATTAAATTTCAGTCATATGTTGTTTGTAATTACATGTAATGATTTACATATTGTTCACAATTTTTTTCTTCAATTTAACTTGAGCTTAGGATTAACTGTAGGTTAGTAATAGTGGTGTGTCACAATTAGTTTTATATAATAATTTACTTGAACAAAGATAGGCAGTGTGAATAGTACTTAATCACAGGCCAGTGTGCTCTGTAATAAAGTCTCTTATTGTGGGTGCAGCAATGTCGGCAAAAACGCTTGGACTTAACGGTTGACCGCATCCACGGTCGAAAGATACTACGCCCACTGCGACGCCATCTTGTACAGCTGCTCCACCAGAATCGCCCTGCAACAAGACATTGTCATAAACTCAAATATACACTAGATTTTTTTTTCTTTCTACCTGCCCTTATCCCACCTTAATGTAGGTGGGGTCAGCTCAACACACTTTTCAGGCATGTTGCAGAAAGAATTTGGCTTAATTTTTACTATAGGTTGCCTGCCTGATGTCAACTTCCATCTGAAGGACCTAGTTCCGGGCAAATAGTGTTAAAAATAACACCCCGCTTGACCTGGGAATCGAACCCAGAACCTCCCGGTTCCCAGCCCATATATACTGCCATTAGACCAAAGAGCTGACTCTAGATTTATCGAACGTGACTATTCAACTGGCTCCTGATTATATTATTATACTGATTATTATTTCATTGAGGTCGGTCTAGAAATCTTTAGGGGAGACCGATGTCATTTGGCTAATGATTATGATTCCTTTCTCCCAGGAACGATAGCTCATCGGTAACTGTATGGACTATCGAAACGAATGGCGCAGGTTCGAGACGAGCAAACACACTGACCTTTTCAAGTTAAATGTTTCGAGAGTATACGCAGTACACTGAAATATACCTGGCAAGTTCCTTGACCCCCCAAAATGAAGTTCCCGCCACACCACATGTTCTTGGTAAGCACCCCCGGGTACACTAACAAACAGTTGTGATACGAAACCACTGGGATCTCCACGTCCATCAATCTGTCCGGAATTGTACTGGCACCTTGCTGGAAATGCAAAAATCATATTATTTTCTTAGTATAATTCACCACTATGGTCACGTTATGAGAAAACCACGGAAGTTCGCCAGTTCGCCGAGATAACGCCAGGCAGAAAGAAGAGTATAATACACCACTGCTGAATACTATTACACACAGTCACTCAGCGAGCTTTGGAGAGGGCTATGCTCGGTGTGTCTCTACGCGATCAAATCAGAAATAAGGAGATCCGTAGAAGAACACAACATTAAGATTCGAACAGAAAGATTCGAGACATAGCTGAGAGTGTGAGTGTGAGTGCGAGTGCGAGTGAGTGTGAGTGTGAGTGGGACTGTGAGTGTGAGTGAGTGTGTGAGTGTGAGTGTGAGTGTGAGTGTGAATGTGAATGTGAGTGTGAGTGTGAGTGTGAGTGTGAGTGTGAGTGTGAGTGTGAGTGTGAGTGTGAGTGTGAGTGTGAGTGTGAGTGTGAGTGTGAGTGTGAGTGTGAGTGTGAGTGGGAGTGGGAGTGGGAGTGGGAGTGGGAGTGGGAGTGGGAGTGGGAGTGTGAGTGGGAGTGTGAGTGTGAGTGTGCGTGGGAGTGGGCGTGTGAGTGTGAGTGGGAGTGTGAGTGTGAGTGTGAGTGGGAGTGGGAGTGGGAGTGGGAGTGGGAGTGGGAGTGGGAGTGGGAGTGGGAGTGGGAGTGGGAGTGGGAGTGGGAGTGGGAGTGTGAGTGGGAGTGTGAGTGTGAGTGTGCGTGGGAGTGGGCGTGTGAGTGTGAGTGGGAGTGTGAGTGTGAGTGTGAGTGTGAGTGTGAGTGTGCGTGGGAGTGTGAGTGGGAGTGTGAGTGTGAGTGTGAGTGGGAGTGGGAGTGGGAGTGGGAGTGGGAGTGGGAGTGGGAGTGGGAGTGGGAGTGGGAGTGGGAGTGGGAGTGGGAGTGGGAGTGGGAGTGGGAGTGGGAGTGGGAGTGGGAGTGGGAGTGGGAGTGGGAGTGTGAGTGTGAGTGTGAGTGTGAGTGTGAGTGTGAGTGTGAGTGTGAGTGTGAGTGTGAGTGTGAGTGTGAGTGTGAGTGTGAGTGTGAGTGTGAGTGTGAGTGTGAGTGTGAGTGTGAGTGTGAGTGTGAGTGTGAGTGTGAGTGTGAGTGTGAGTGTGAGTGTGAGTGTGAGTGTGAGTGTGAGTGTGAGTGTGAGTGTGAGTGTGAGTGTGAGTGTGAGTGTGAGTGTGAGTGTGTGAGTGCGTGCGTGCGTGCGTGCGTGCGTGCGTGCGTGCGTGCGTGCGTGCGTGCGTGCGTGTGTGTGTGTGTACGTACTATTCTATCACGCAAAAACTAATGGATGGATTTTGAAGAAACTTTACTTATAAATTATTCATTACAATAACCATAGGCTACTTTTGATCCCGGATAATAATTTTCCACGCGAACGAAGTCGCAGGAAACAACTAATATCATAATAAAAGTAACCTGAGTCCTTCCCCAACCGCTGACGACAACTTTAGACCCTGACTTCATAGGTCGGCCCTGTTCAGGCAGGGCTACAGGTTGGATAGTATCAGTGAAATTTATTGGGTATGCTGTTTTCATGACTGCGATATCCTTGTCGAATGTACGGTTATTGTACTCCGAATGAGGAGTAACTTCGGCAATTGGTATTATAGTGCCATTCTGCCTCCATGAACTGCCAGCCCTGAGGACTAAAGTTAATGGGTCTACACTGAAAAGAAAATATAATTATGTTAATTACGTTTACATACATACATCGACGCTCGAAAGCATACTTGTCGAAAAAAGTCGAATACGACTTATTTATATCATTGAAAAGAGAAGGAGGCGAGCCTATCGCCATATCGGGCACAAGCGTGAGCTTATATGGAATAAGTAAAAATACATACTTTTGAACACAATGGGCAGCGGTCAGAATGTAGTCCTCACTGATAATAGACCCTCCGCAGGAGTAGTCATTGCTAATCAGTAAATACGCCTGGTACGGATAGTTGATTATGTCAGCCTCCTGGCCGCCCACGATCCTGTGGTCATTCACTGTGGGCTCCTGAAGGAACTCCGCTAAGGTCGGAATCTTGGCGAAGTCGAACGCGAAGGCTGGAATTAATGGTACAAGCATTTTAAATTATTTATTTTATTTTATTTATTTAGGTTCGCCAAGGGGTTACAAATAAACTTAAGTAACTAAAACTTATATCATCGTTCCCGGTTACAGGCAACCACAGCATGCATTATTCTGGTGTTTACACCAGCCAAAAATAACATTAAATTTTAAAATTAATTTAACAGATGTTTTAAATAGGTTTTATAAAAATTAACAAAGTAATCTTAAAAAATAAACTATAGTGGCTGCTTTAAAATTTGAGCATAGTTTAGGTAGATACATAATGCGAAAATAAGATAGATAATCATTGTTCCTTAAATTTGTAAAAATTCGATAATCACAAGTTTAAAAACTTACGGACTGACACAAAATTTATTATAGGACCACCCTTGAAATAAGCTATGTCGACCACAAAAAGAAACATGAAAATCGCTCAATATTTGTCGGAGATTTCGCGTAACATACATAAACAAAATATATGTAGGCCAATTGAAGACAGCTTTTTTTAAGTCAGTCTAACATATAAAATAAAAAATTATTGTTTAATGCCGTTCATCCCAACTTTGGCCCCTTTGCTATAAGTGCGTATGTGGCACCTGGCCGGGATTTTACATTTTATTTTACTTAGGCTATAAAACAAATCAATAGAATAGTAAAATTATTGTACAAATGGTCATCATTGACTGCCTCGGTGGCGTGGTGGTATTTCGGTACGACTACGGTTCTGAGGTCTCGGGTTCGATCCCCGGGTCGGGCAAAGTAATATTGGATTTTTCTATATCAGCCCGGAGTCTGGAATTTGTGCCCGATATGGCGATAGGCTCGCCCCCTATAACATCTGGGACGGAACTAAGCTCGGCGAAATGTGAGTGTTCTAATTCGCTAGTGCGCCTCTGCCTACCCCTTCGGGGATACAGGCCGGAGCTTATGTTATGTTATGTAAATGGTCATCATTCTTGTTATTCTTCAATATCCCACCGTCACAGGATTGATAGCAGACAGGCGACCGGTCGTTAAAACTCTTAAAACTCAACCGAATGTTTTCTGCAACATGCTTGGAAAACATTGTTTCGCTGACACCATATTATGATATAAGGGCAGGTTTAAAGAAAAAAGATAGCTAGTAAAGGTATTAAACCATAAACTAACCGTTAAAACTAAACACCAAAGCACAACACAACACCTCACGCATGATTTATGACTATCCAATACTAAATTACACGTATTTGAGTGATGTATATAACGCCGTCGATGAATATATTATACAAATCACCCACATGGGCAGCGAGGTTTTTGTCATGGCTCCGAAGCGATAATAAATGTCAAACTATTGACGCATTACTTTCCTTGCAATTGATTTAGGCAGAGCATTCGGTTCGGTCAGCAGAAATGAGCTGTGACTTGGGCAAAGGAGTCTAACTGGACTGGACCCTGATAGAATTAACATCAGGCAAGCAGCCAGTCGTAAAACCTTAGCTGATTCTTTTCTGCAATATTTTTAAGCATCATTTGAAAATCCGGTGGCGAGACTGATAAGGGTCGTAACTATTGCAGATTTTTTCTTTATTTCTTTCTGGCTGGCGTTATCCCGGCCTTCTGCCAGGGTCCGTCTTCCTACTTAAACGCTTCCACTTCGCCCGGTCTTGAGCATCCCCATAGATAATAGTTCGTTTTCAGAGTTCATTTTCTGTTTATTCATATAGTGGCTGCGTTGGCCTCGCGCTCTTAAAACGTAAAACTGCTTATCAAAGAAAGAAAAAAGAAAGTTAGAAAGCTTAAACCCTTTTAAATGGTTAGATTTTACTGTGCCCGATATGGCGATAGGCTCGCCCCCTATCACATCTGGGACGGAACTAAGCTCGGCGAAATGTGGGTGATCTAGTTCGCTAGTGTGCCTCTGCCTACCCCTTCGGGGATAATCGGGGAAAATCCATATCAAAGCCAAATATAATGCAGAACATTGATAATGATAAATGTAAAGATTTTTAAGTGATTATTCCCTGTTTTCTCAACCCCATTTACCCGCTCCTCTGGAAATTACAAATATCTTAAACAATGCTCAATAAAAATGAGAATTGAAATATTGACTTCGAAAAGTGTATTTGTAAAACTGTCGTTAATGTATTTGTTGTTGACAGATGTTGATAAGTAAATGTATTTTGTATTTGGTGTTTTTTATCCAAACACTTCTTTCCACCTGCCTTTCATCATCATCATCATCATCAGCCATAGGACGTCCACTTCTGAACATTCCTCCCCCAAAGATTTCCAGATCGACCTTTATCCACTTGCCTTTATCCCACTCCAATGTAGGGTCTGTGTAACTCACTTGTCCAAGCATGTTTCAGAAACTACACATTTTTTTGCTGTGGTCAATCCTATCGAATAAGAAAAGATCCTTGGGTCTTGGGTTTGATTCTTGGGTTATTAGGTTCTTTTGCTCGGGATCTAAATTTTTTCTGAAATCAGTGATATCGCCCACCAAAAGTGTGTGTACTTATTGCGTCATTAGCTAACCCTTTGGTGACAATAGCCGTGGTGGTATGTAGGTATAAAATTGACGAGTTTTTACGAACGAAATCCCTTTTTTTGTGTTCCTATCACGGAAACACACAAAGCTGTGCATAGTTATGAACCAAAGGAATTAAAATATCTTATCTTATCTTATCTTATTAGCCCATATCATCCCACTGCTGGGCAAAGTCTTATTTGCTGACGACACGTCACTTATATTTAGGGTAGATAGGAAGGATAAGAATCTTGTCGAGCCAAATAAAATTCTTAGGATGGCTTCTGATTGGTTTTCTGCAAATAATTTACTTTTGAATGCAGCAAAAACTAAATGTGTTAAATTTTCATTACTTAATGTGACCCAAGAAACATTAAATATTGTATTAGATAATAAACTATTAGACATAGTCCCATCAACGGTTTTCCTTGGAGTCACAATAGATGTTAAAATGCAGTGAAGTCCACACATTCAGAGAATTTCAAGTAAATTGAGCTCGGCCGTATTTGCGATTAGGAAAATTAGGCAATTGACTGATGTGGCTACGGCTACATTGGTATATTTTGCTTACTTTCACAGTATTATGTCCTATTGCATTCTGCTGTGGGGTTCTGCGGCCGATCTGCAGACGATCTTTGTATTACAGAAGAGAGCGGTTCGGGCCATATACAACCTTCGATCCCGTGACTCTCTTCGAGAACTGTTCAAAGACATTAATATACTTACTCTGCCGGCTGAATACATCTTCCAAAACATAATGTATGTTCGGAAAAATCTAAACAGTTTTCCTATGAACAGTGAAATACATAGTATAAATACAAGAAATAAGGACAAACTTGTAGTTCCTAAGGTTAGACTTTGCAAGACAAATAAGTCATTTATTGGTAATTGTGTTAGATTCTACAATAAACTTCCTTCCGAAGTAAAAAATCTACCAGAACATAAATTTAAACCCCACGTCAAACGTGTCTTGATGACTAGGGCTTATTATAACGTTGCAGACTATGTAGCTGATAAGAACGTCTGGAATCAGTCCTGCACACTGCAACAAAATACTGACCGTAAGCTGTTTTGAATCGCCATGTATATTAATTATGTTAATAATTAACTTATTTTATTTGACATTTATATAACTATTCTCCGTTTTGTATTGACTGGCATGATGACTGGCATGACTGGCACTATTATAGTATAGTTATTTGACATAATATTTATTTATTAATAGGTATTCTATTTTACTTTAATTTTTTTTTATTTTTTTTACAAAAGTCAACCGATCGACCAATTTGAAGAGTGTATGCCATCAACTCTGTAAAATTTAATAATTAAGTACATTGTTTTGACATAGATATAAGGATATTTTGTAAGTATGGATTTATGCATCCTACAATGCTGCATTATTTCTATCATACTTACAGTACCTTATACTTTTAGTGGTATTTTGAGAATGCATAAATCCGTATAAAATATAAAATGTAAAAATTAAATGAGTTGTATCTTGTAAAATTGAGAAAAAAAAGGAAAGTCAATTGATGATGAAAAAAAAGCCCGGAGTTTCTTTCCGTCTTTCTTCTCCGGGTCGTCATCCGTAGGTAGCTAGTGAAAGGCTGGTAGGTTAGCTAGGATAGGGCCTTATAGTCCACGGCGTGATTTTCCTTACTCACATTTCCAGTCAAATCCTACAAGCTTCCTATTTTATTTTCCCGTCAATTCCCTGCTAGCATTCCTGCCATATCCCGTTCGTTCCCTTTCCTACAAATCACAACCATTTAACTAAGCCCCATCCCTGATTTGTGTCCATACCTGCCTGCTTGTTTTCTAAATTGATAGTGTTGTAACATGATTATTATTATATAAATGTATCTAGACCTTGTTGTGACCTGTCATAAGTGCATTTGATGTGCCTACGTGACCAATAAGCATTTTTATTAAAAAAAAAAGGCCTCCCCTTTATCTCTCCACTCATCACGATCAGCAGCAAACTCCCACCAGTCGTCGCAAAACTAAGCTCAAGATATGTCAACGGGCTATGGAACGCAGTATTTTAGGTTTAAAAAGAGTGGACCGTGTAAGAAACACTGTACTGCGTTCCCTCACACAAATTGCTGATGTCGGTAGGAAGACTGCTCTTTTAAAGTGGAGTTGGGCTGGACATATTAGCCGTATGAGCCCTGAGCGGTGGGCCCAGATTGTCACGCAATGGGTACCTCAGGACGGACAGCGTCGACGGGGCAGACCACGTAAAAGGTGGGGAGATGACCTGGAATTAAAATAAGCAAATCATATTAATACATAATAACAACTGTTTTAAATAAAGTTTATAATATTTGTAATAAAAAACTTATAGTTTAATTGTCACTCGCTAAGATCATTGATCGTGATTTCTCAGTTTCGGTATAATTTGAGTTACAATACCAATAGCTTCCGAGTAAAATTTCTGACAAACAGACAGATATCATAAGGGTTTCCGTATGGCTTCGGAACCCTAAAATATAATACATTCCCGCAACATACAATCCAACCTAACTAATGACAGAGATGAAATCCGTCACGATGACACCGCCTTTTGTACATCCAAAGCATCCTGTGCTGACACGTAATTAATATATGATTGCTATATCATTGCTTCGATGTTTCCGCTGCGAAATTATAAGTTAACACACGTATAAGTTATTTTCTTGGGAATAGTGATTTGTGTAATATTTCTCTTGTTTCAGAATAAAGAATTTTATACCTCTATAGGTGAGACTGGCAAACACTTTTTCTAATTCAATTTCAAATCATTTATTGCCTCGGTGGCGTAGTTGTATTGCAGTACGAGCCGTAGGACTGCCGTCCTGAGGTCTCGAGTTCGATCCTCGGGTCGGGCGGTGTTTCTATTCAGTATCAACCCGGAGTCTGAAATTTGTGCCCGAAATGGCGATAGATAGGGTCGCCCCATCACATGCTGGAAGGAAATAAACGTAGCGAAATGTGGGCGTTCTAGGTCTCTAGTTCTCTGCCTACCCCTTCAGGGATTATTATTTACAAGAAAATCTTTGCTCAGTCTCAAAAAGGATTCATATTTTTGAAATCGAACTTTGACTTAGTCGGAGCCATTTTTTACAAGAAAAACAGTCTACCGTCAGTCTACCGTCGAAAGGCATATGCATCGGACATGCGTAAGCGAGCCGCGACAGAAAATCTCGAGTTGTATTAATATGGCCTCTTCTATAGTGAAATGTGCAAACTGCAATGTAGTGATTAACGAACTACTAGCATTTATTCAAAATAAAGCTGATGTGATGGACGAAGTCTCCCTTACCCGGATATGCAGTGAAACTTTTTCGAAAGATGAAATATTGACGGCGAAAATATTATTGTTTGACTCCGTACCAAATTCAAAACGGAAAATTCGAAAATGCAAAGGAAAAGTGCTCGAGATATCGATGATATAATATGTCTTTTCAAGCTTACTGACCCCGAGCTGGTACCTATATTTGTGGCCCGCGATCTACAAAAATTACCTACGGTTACTTTTGACCACATTGATGCGACTAAACTGCTTAAAGATTTACTCGTGTTGCAATCAGATGTAAAGACCCTAAAGACTGAGTGTGCCACATTGGATCAGATACGGGAATTAAGAACAGAAGTGGACAACTTGAAGCAGGCGTCGGTAGTATGCAATAATTTTGATTTTGCCAATAGAAAGCGCGGTGTATATGTTGTTGGAGATCTAGATACTTACGATAGTGGTCCTATGGCATTACAACAGCATCTGCAGAAGTCCTTGAGCAAGGATAAGTCGCCCAAGTCATCACAATCTAATATCAGCGATTTCTTTCCAAAATATGTGGGTATGCAGAAAAAAGTGTTAACGACGCCAGTGAGTCTAAACATTAAAAATTCCAAATCCCCACTGACTTCGTTTCTTTGACTCAGACTTAGTCGAGGATCGCTCTTTACATCTCAGCATTCATTTTTGTTAAACTTTATTATTGCAATGTCAAAGAGCCAGGAGTCATGACTACGCGTGTAGCCTATATGACCTTATTAACTATTTTCCCATCAAGCGAACACAGCTCGTTACCGATAAGGGTATCTTTATGGAAATGTCTCATCGGAATAATGTCACCATCATTTGATGTAAGTCCGGACTCCGGTGGCGAAGTTGATATGGGTCGTAACTTTTGTAGATTTTTCTATTTATCGACATCGATGGCGAGATTGTATTTCGGTAAGACAGTCGTCCTGAGGTCTTGCGTTCGATCCGGGTCGGACAAAGTGATATTGGATTTTCCCATATCAGCCCGGAGTCTGGAATTTGTGCGCAATATGGCGATAGGCTCGCCCCCTATCACATCTGGGACGGAACTAAGCTCGGCGATATGTTGGTGTAGTTCGCTATGCACCAGTGCCTACCTCTTCGGGTGTATAGGCGTGAGCATATGTTACGATATGTGTTCAAAAACAGGAGGTCCGCAATTCGTTTTTTATGTATGTTACTCGATATCTCCGCCAAATATGAACCGATCTTTAAGGTTCTTTTCGTGTTCGATAGAGCTTATTCCAAGGGTGGTTTCATAATTTGGTCACGATCGGATACGTTTTGAAGTCATAAATATTTGAGTAATATAAACATGTCTTGAAATAAAACTATTTTTACGGATTCTATCACGATTAGGTTTTAATTATTATTCCCGACGTTTCGAAGGCTTTGCAGTCTTCGTTGTCACGGGTCAGACCCGTATAATATTCGCGTAAACTTAAGAAATCAGTATATAAACATGTCTGCTATATTATTTTATAATCACAAATTTAAAAACCTACCAGTCAGCAAACCTCAATGTGGGTCGGCGCAACACACTTTTTCAAGCATGTCGAATGGATTTGGCTTAATATTTACGACCGTCTGCTTGACATCAACCCCCCTCTGAGAGTTAAATGAGGTTAATTAAAAAAAAAATAATACCTAAGATAATCATCTCTTATTTTTTTTATAGCAAAGACTGCCAAACGAGGGTCACCTGATGGTAAGTGATTACTAGCGCCCATAGACACGCTAGAAACAAAAATAAATCAAGGGTGCGTTGCCAACCCAAAAGGAGGGAATAGGGATTTGAATTGGGCGAAAATCTCGCTCACCGAACGAAACGCAACAGCGAGCTGCCACATTACATCGGTTTTCCGTGAGACAGTGGTATCGAACCGGTCGAGACGGACCATTCGTGCCGTAGACATTATTGGCTGGCATGGCTCTACCACTCAAAAAAGTGTAAGGGAAACGCTACCGAAAATGCTTTAAGCCTCGTCTCCTGCACTAAAACATTACACAAAACATGCATTTTTTATCTATGGTCCATTGTTCTACGAGCAGGTAACAGCTAAAATCGTTGTTTTGCGCCGATTTTCGATCGGGAGACGCCGCTTAATATTGTGGGTTTACGAAATATCACATTGTTCAAATTCAGAGTATGAAGTAGACGAAGATTGTTTTCCGCTAGTGTTAAGATAGTATACTATTACTAATTTGGTTGTCGGAGCGTTTCCCTTACACCCCGTACTTGTATGGGACTACATAAATACGGTTTTACGGAGTATATTCACGATTTTCTATAATATCAAAGATACATATATGTATACACAGTACACACTTACATATTATTATATTGTACTCAGTTTTAAAATTAAGCACCGTTTAAAAAATAATCAAGATAATTAGATAGTAACTTTCTTTCTCTGTTTTTTCTTTATTTCTTTTAAAGACTTTGAAAACAATTGGAGCAATGAAGCACAATACAGATTATTGTGTACATTTTAGTTTAATAATAAGTAATATAAATAATATTTTAAATAAATACTTCAAAGAATTTTAACAATATTTTTATATAGCAGAGGCTGGCGAACGAGCAGGTAGGTCGCTACGCACCAAGACAAACGTTTGTGTGATCACAGATACAGATCTGGATGTTGAGGATCCTAATTCTTAAGTTTCTCGTAGTTTCGGATACTCACGATAAAGGTTCAACCTAGTATAGGTCAGGACTAACTGTTGGGTATATTCTTTATTGTATTAGGTTTTTTTTTTCATTTACAAATATACAATACAACAACAAAAATTACATTTAAAAATATAAAAATATTCCCCTTCGATTGCGAGGCTCGGGACCTAAGCCCCTGGCGGTTAAAACCCCGTATCCAGTAACACTGCCTTCTGCATTTGGTCTTTGACCCAAGCAACAACCGAGAGCCTCTTGAGGTGTTGTTCGAGGCTCATTGGTATCAAACCATGGACAGAAATGATTAATGATTGTTGAATCCACATCCCACATGCGAGTAACCTCATGTGCCAGGTCTAAATATTAATAAATAAATTAAAATATAAATAAATATTATTAATTATTATTATTATTGAGACAAATATCGGTTTTCTATTAAATTACCTCCTCAAACATTTAGTAATAGTGGTGCAAGTCACCCTTAGTATTATATCATAATTAAAAAGGAGCTTAAGCCATTTAATTTAACAAAGATAGGCAATTTGAATAGTAGTTGATCACAGGCCAGTGTGCTCTGTAATGAAGTCTCTTATTGTGGGTGCAGCTATGTCGGCAAAAACGCCTGATCCTAACGGTTGAGCACATCCACGGCCGAAAGATACTACGCCCACTGCCATGCCATTTTGTACAGCTGCTCCACCAGAATCGCCCTGCAACAATCACTGTCGCAAATATACACTAGAATTGGGTACTTGACTATAGTAACAAATATTTGAATTTCTGTAGAAAACTAGATTTATCGTCGAAATCACATTTGCGACAGAAATTTATTAAAAATAAAACAAGGATAATTTTATTATAATATTTTTGTTACCTACGCACCGATAGCTCAGTAGGGAATGGTACAGACTGCCGAGACGAGTGTCGGAGGTTCAAGACCAACACCAAAAAAGAGCATATACCTCTGACTTTTCTATGTTAAGTGTGTTTTCATTATGAATTATCGCTTGCTATAACGCTGAAGGAAAACGTCGTGAAGAAAACTGCATACTCGAGAATTTTTCCACAAGAATTTCGAAGGTATGTGAAGTCTACCAACCAGGTTTAGGCCAGCGTGGTAGAATAAGGCCTAACACCTCTCATTAGTAATGGAGGCCCGTGCCCAGTGGTGGGACAGTAATATTACAAGGCTAATATTATTATTCCTCATTTTTTTAAATATAAATAATATATAAAAATACATTTAAAACTTAATAAAAAAATCAAATTTCACCCTCCCGATGACGGGGCTTGAGGCCCAAGCCACCGGCGGTTAGGGGCTCAGAATGAAGAACCGCCTCACAATGCGTGCCGTGTCCAATAACACTGCCCTCTATGTCTAGCTCTTGACCCAACGCCCGATTGAGAGCCTCTGAAGATGTTGGTCGAGGCTCTTTGATATCAACCCATTAGCGGTAACAACTATCGGGACAATGGATATTGATTCCACATCCCGTTATTTTTTGTTATCTTTTATTTCCTTTTTATGTCTAATCACGGGACTCTAAACAACACTCATTATGTATGACGTCACGTCATCATTTTTATTGCTCATTGTTGCTCAGGGACCTTAGACCCAAGGACCAAGGTCATACTGCCTAGTTATTATCTAAATTGGCACCCCATATTGAAAAAATAAATTGATTAAATGCGCCAACTTTCGCAACAACTTGCCACACCTGTTCCTGTACTTTTTTTTTAAGTACGGGTCAAATTTAGATGAAAATGTTCGTTGGAGTATAAGTCATGTAAACTTTACTTTTACAAACTAACAATGTTTATCGTTTCATTTTGTTAAGTGTTTCAAGAACATATCCTTTCTACGCAGTACTCTTAAATATACCTGGCAAGTTCCTTGACCGCCGAATGGGAAGTTCCCGGCACACCACATGTTCTCACTGAGCACCGTCGGGTACATTAGATGACATAGGGAAAACGAATTAACAGGGACCTCCACCGACATCAATCTGTCCGGAATTGTACTGGCGCCTTGCTGGAAATACAAAACTAGTATTATTTTCTTAGTATAATACAGTCTCCACCTTGGTCTAGTGGCAGCATGTATGGGCTGTGGACCGGGAGGTCCTGAGTTCGATTCCCCGGTCCAGCAAAGTAAATTTTCTAATTCAATTTACTGGCTGGATCTCTCATAGGGGGTTGACGTCAGGGAGGCAGGTCGTAAAAACTAAGCCAAATCCTTTTTGCAGCATGCTTGGAAAAGTGTGTTGCGCCGACCCCACATCAAGGTGGGATAAAGGCAGGTAGAAAGAAAGTATAATACACCACTTGCTGAATACTATTGCACACACTCAGCGAGCTATGGAGAGGGCTATGCTCGGTGTTACTTTTCGCGATCAACTCAGGAATAAGGAGATCCGTAGAAGAACAAAAGTCACTGATATAGCGGATTAGCAAGCTGAAGTGGCAGTAGGCAAGGCACATAGCTCGTAGAACCGATAGCCAATGGGGCAGAAAAGTTCTCGAGTAGAGACCACGTACCGGCAACCGCAGCGTTGGATGTCAACTTGCTAGGGGGACGACCTGAAGTTGCAGGAAGTCGCTAGATGCAGACCGCTTCCAACAGGTCGATCTGACAATCCTGTCGCTGATGATGATGATGATGATGAATACAATTAAGAGGGCTTCAGTCTGTCTCCCAATACGGGCTATCACATACATACATCATCATCATCATCATCATCATCATCAGCCATAGGACGTCCACTGCTGAACACAGGCCTCCCCCAAAGATTTCCAGATCGACCTGTTGGAAGCGGCCTGCATCCTGCGACCTTTATCAGGTCGTCGGTCCACCTTGTACATACATACAATGACATAATCTGCGTTATGGCGCGTACACACCGGGCCGAACGAAGGCGAACGAATCATGCCTGTTTCATTCCCACAACAGCGAAAGTTTGTTTGTGTGAACGCAAAAGGTATAGATTCTTTCGCCTTCATTCAGCCGGTGTGTACACGCCATTACTCTTTCACGCAAAAACTAATGAATGGATTTTGAAGAAACTTTAGTTATAAATTATACATTAGAATAATCATAGGCTACTTTTATCCCGGATAATAATTCTCCACGCGAATTAAGTCGCGGGAAACAGCTAGTATCATAATAAATGTAGGTACCTTAGTCCTTCCCCAACCGCTGACGAGAACTTTAGACCTTGACTTCATAGGTCGGCCCTGTTTAGGCAAGGCTATAGGTTGGATAGTATCAGTGAAATTGATTGGGCATGCTGTTTTCATGACTGCGATATCCTTGTCGAATGCAGGGTTGTCGTACTCCGAATGAGGAATAACTTCGGAAATTGGTATTATGGTGCCATTCTGCCTCCATGAACTGCCAGCCCTGAGCACTACAGTTGATGGGTCTACACTGGAAAGAAAATATATTATATGTTAAATACGTTTACATACATACATCGAAGCTCGAAAGCATACTTGTCGAAAAAAGTCGAATACGACTTATTTATATAATTGAAAAGAGAAGGGGGCGAGCCTATCGCCATATCGGGCACAAATTCCAGACTCCGGGCTAATGGAAAAATCCAATATCACTTTGCCCGACCCGGGGATCGAACCCGAGACCTCAGAACCGTAGTCGTACCGAAATACCACCACGCCACCGAGGCAGTGAGACGGAACTAAGCTCGGCGAAATGTGGGTGTTCTAGTTCGCTAGTGCGCCTCTGCCTACCCCTTCGGGGATACAGGCGTGAGCTTATGTTATATTATATATGAAAAGAGAAAAAAATACCGCGTCTAATGAACTCACTCTTGTTCTTCTATGATTAAAAAAACTTTGATACGACGTTGAAAAAACAACTTTAAAAAACACTTCAAAACGTTGTAAATAGTCAAATACTAGTCACTTTTCAAAATTTAACAGGTACGCCTAAATCGCTTCCACTATTTTCTAAAGACATCCAACGATGTACAACGTATTCAACTAGTTGAATATAGTTACGACGTTGGTTTCACGTCAATTCAGAGTGATGTGATGTCCCTATGGAACTCACCTCAAAGATACAACGTTTTGCTGCTTAGGATTAAAATATTGATTGCTGTATCTCATCAAAAGTCGTTGATAAACTAACTTTAAAACTATTTAACTTATTGCAAAAATAAATTTCAGTTCAAAGAATACGCATTCTAAATATGGCATTAATATCTCTTTTGGTTTAAAAGTTATGAATTTTTAAAATAGTTTTTTGGCTTTCCTGTAAAGTTACATTTTTCGAGATACTACATGTATCCTTTCGACCGTCGACATAGTCTCACGCCTGTATTCCCGACGAGGTAGGCAGATGCGAACTAGAACATCCACATTTCGCCGAGGTCAATTCCGTATTCCAGACTCCGGGCACAAATTCCAGACACCGGGCTGATATGGAAAAATTCAATATCACTTTGCCCGACCCGGGGATCGAACCCGAGACCTCAGGACGGTACTCGTACCGTAAATACAACCACGCCACCGAAGCAGTTCTCTCCTATCTTAAAATCAAGATTTGGCATAAATTGAGTTTATCGCGGAGCTGCAAGTGGGCCTTAATGTCGCCACCTTGGTCGAGTGGCAGCATATATGGGCTGTGGACCGGGAGGTCCAGGGTTCGATTCCCATGTCGGGCAAAGCGATTTTCTAATTGGATTTGCCCGGTACTGGATCCCACAGAAAGGAGGTTGAAGTCAAGCAGGCAGATGGTTGTAAGAACTAAGCCAAATCATTTCTGCAACATGCTAGAAAAAGGCGGACCCTGGCACTAGGCCGGGATAACGCCAGGCAGAAAGAAATCGGCATTATTATACTGCCTTGGTGGCATAATTACTTTATGTGCAGTACAACTACCCTACTGAGGTCTCGGGTACTATACCTGGCTCGGATAAAGTGACATCGGATTTTATATTCTCTATCATACCTGGGAATAAGCGAAATGTTAGTGTTCTAATTCGCCTCTGCCTATCCTTTCGGGGATACAAGCTTGAAATGAAATAAGTCAAAATACATACTTTTGAGCACAATGGGCAGCGGTCAGAATGTAGTTCTCACTGACAATAAATCCTCCGCAGAAGTAGCTATTGTTAACGATGAAAGACACCTGGTGAGGATAGTCTTCGATGTTAGCCTCCTGACCTCCCACGATCCTGTGGTCGTTCCCTGTGGGCTCCTGTAGGAACTCCGCCAAGGTCGAGATCTTGGCGAAGTCGAACGCGAAGGCTGGAATTAATGTTATGGCCATTTTTGTAATGTCATTAAGTTTTAATAATGACAAGTTTGGTCGCCTCCTTGGTCTAGTGGCAGCATGTATGGACTGTAGACCGGGAGGTTCTGGGTTCGATTCCCAGGTCGGGCAAAGTAAATTTTCTAATTTAATTTGCCCGGGACTGGATCCCTCATAGGGGGTTGACGTCAGGCAGGCGGACGGTCGTAAAAACTAAGTCAAATCCTCTTTGCAACATGCTTGAAAAAAGTGTGTTGCGCCGACCCCACATTAAGGTGGGATAAGGGCAGTAGAAAGAAAGAATGACAAGTTTAAAAACTTAATAGAGATTCTTCAAAATGTATCCAATCATGACAACATTTATATGGGACCACCTTTGGAATAAGCTCCATCGAACACAAAAATAATTTTGAAAATCTGTCCACATTTGGCGGAGATATCGCGTAACATACATAAAAAAAAATACAGCCGAATTCTGTAGCCCGAGCAGGAAAAACTAATGTAAATGTATTCGAGTTCGCTGCGCACTGATGACGTTTGGTTAATATTTCATACAAATTTCATAGACGCGCATCGAGTTAGAATACATTTACGGTTGTCAGAAATTTTCCTGCTCAGGCCGCAGGACCTTCTCTTGAAATCGGTCGACAATTACAGTACAAATGCTCATCATTCTTAGTATTCTTCAAATCCCTAACTTCAGAGGTTTGATATCAGGTAGGCGGCCAGTCGTAAAAACTAAGCCAAATCATTTATGTAACAAGCTTGAAAAAGATTGTTGCGGCGACACCATATTATGGGATAAGGATAGATTGAAAGAAAAAGATAGTTGTAAAGATATTAAACCATAAACTCACCGTTCAAACTAAACACCAAAGCACAACACAACACCTCACGCATGATTTCCATTATCCAATACTAAATTACATGTATGAGAGTGATCTATATAACGCCGTCGATGAATATATTATACAAATCACCCACATGGGCAGCGAGGTTTTTGTCATGGCTCCGGAGCGATAATAATCACTTTCCGACTAATAATAAATGTCAAACTATTGACGCATTACTTTCCTTGCAATTGATTTAGGCAGAGCATTCGGTTCGGTCAGCAGAAATGAGCTGTGACTTGGGCAAAGGAGTCTAACTGGGCTGGACCCTGATAAAGTTGACATCAGGCGAGTAGTCAGGCGTAAAACCTTAGCTGATCCTTTTCTGCAATCTTTTTAAGCATCATTTGAAAATCCGGTGGCGAGACTGATAAGGGTCGTAACTTTTGCACATTTTTTTTAATTGTATTATAGCAGACGTGTTTAGAAAATATAAAAATACATCACTTAAGTCATCTCTTAACCTACTGTAATAGCGTGTGAATTTTGGGCTGACTATTCACTTCCAAGTCGCGAGCAGTGGCTCGACCATAAGATATTTTGTCATTTGACGCTAGCGACTATGTAAAATTTGTATTAACAAACACCCGAACGCCGTGCATTTAACGGTTATGTGGGGATTTGAAGTCTATCATACAAATAATTTAAGTTGTCACTAGCATGAAATCTCAAAAAAATCTCACGGTCGAGCTCCATATGTCAAGATCATAGCGAGTTCGATACGAATTCGATTATCTAAATTATTACTGCTCGGGCTACAGGATGGACAACATAAATACGGCTTCACGGTGTATATCCACGATCTTTTATATAAAATGTTATAGTACTACTACGACGTTTCTCAATTTAAAAACGGATTTAAAAAATAATCAAGATATTTTAAAGAATCTGCCTGCCTCGATCGCGTGGTGGTATTTCGGTACGACTACGGTTGTGAGGTCTCAGGTTCGATCTCCGGATCGGGCATAGTGATATTGGATTTTTCCATATCAGCCCGGAGTCTGGAATTTGTGCCCGATATGGCGATAGGCTGGCCTCTATCACATCTGGGACGGAACTAAGCTCGGCGAAATGTGGGTGTTCTAGTTCGCTAGGGTGCCCCTGCCTACCCCTTCGGGAATACAGGCGTGAGCTTATGTTATGTTATGTTATTTTAAAGAATTTGGAGACGCAATGAAGCACTAAGATTCATGTCATGTTTTTATTTAATAATAAATAATATTTTAAATATTAACTTCTTAGAATAATGTTTTTTGTAGCTCGACCATGAGTTTATTGACAATTCACGCTAGCGAGTACGTAAAATAATTTGTATGAAGTCGGGCAGTCGCTAGCGTGAAATGCTTAATAACTCATGGTCGAGCTACAGAGGCTGGCAAACGAACAGGTAAGTCACTACGCAGCAATACTAATGTTTATGTGATCCACAGACATCGGGTTGTGGTACCGTAAGTCCCTCATAGTTCCTGATACCCACGATACAGGTTAAACTTAATGTGGAGTCAGGACTATGTGTGTGATTGTTGGGTGTATATATTATGTATGGGCCAATGGGTCATTAGTGACAGTTTCTTGCTAAATTATCCCGCCAACCTTACAGTAAAATCTAACCATTTAAAAGGGTTTCAACTTTCTAACTTTTTTTCTTCTTTCTTTGGTAGGCAGTTTTACTTAATCACAAGCCAGTGTGCTTTTTAATGAATTTTCTTATTGTCTCTGATGCAATGTCGGCAAAAACGCTTGGATTGAACGATTGGCCGCACCCACGGCCGAAAGATACTATGCCCACTGCCTTGCCATCTTGTATAGCTGCTCCACCAGAATCGCCCTGCAACAACAATACACTGTCAGACACAAATATACACTAAAATTACCTAGCCGTTCGTATAAATTAAGTCAAATCCTTTCTGTAACATTCTTGAATACATCCTGTATTGCACCGATTTCACGTTGAGGTGGTAGAAAGATAGTTAGAACTTCCTCCGACAATGGTTTATCATTTTGGTCAAGATCCGAGAGGGGAGTATGGAGTAAAATCCTTTATAACCACTGTTTCTAAATTATTGATCGTTTCTTCCTCCAGCAGCGATAGCTCATTGGGAGTGGTACTGACTATCGAGATAAATGTGGCAAGCTCGAAACGAATACCAAGAACATGCACCTCTGATTTTTTAAAGTATTTTTTTATAGCAGAAACTGGCAAACGAGCAGATGGGTCACCTGGTGGTAAGTGATGGAGGTCCCATCACTCATAGGCACCCAAGACAAGAAAATCATGGGTGCGTTGCTAACCTAAAAGGAGGGAAGTAGGGAATGGGAAAGGGAAGGAGGGGGTATTGGGCTACCGGAAATCTCACTTACCGAACGAAACGCGCAGGCGAGTTGTCACTTTACGTCGGTTTACTGTGAGACCGTGGTATCGAACCGGTCGAGCCGGCCGATTCGTGTCGTAGACGTAACTGTCTATAGTGTGACTCTACCACTCAATTTTTTCTGGCACTCACTTCGGGAGCATTTTCCTTATGCTCGGTACAATTCAAACGAACGGAGGCAAACGAACGTAAATTAGTAGGATTCGGCTATGGAGACGGCACCCTCACTCGCCTGCGCTGATGCATCCACACTCCATCGTCCGCTCTCGTTCGGTCGCCTTCGTTCGGTTGATCTGGACATCATGACGTACATACCTGGCAAGTTCCTTGTCCACCAAATATGAAGTTTCCGCCACACCACATGTTCCTGGTGAGCACCGTCATGTACGACAGGAAACATTCGGGATATGAAACTACAGGAATCTGCACCGACATCAATCTGTCTGGAATCATACTGGCACCTTGCTGGAAATTTAAAAATAATAATAAAATAACTGATTCCGTATTATACTGCAAAGTGTCAGGCCCAGACTAGCTTTAAATAGTTAAGATCTCCTTTTCGAAGTTATTAAAAAACGAGGGTTTCCGAAGAGCTCAAATTGTCATTGTACATACATACTCTCATCTCTACATCCCATAGGACATGTGGGACAGGAACAAACTTCGATCCTGACTTTATTCCTGTTCCACACTCACAAATTTTCATACTGGACAATTAAGGATACCATACACCCTCACGCCTGTTATACCCAGGGTTGGCAGAAGTGTAATGCCGGGTACACACCAACTGAACAAACATTCACGAATCCTCGCTGTTGAGTTCATACAAACAAACCTTCGCTTTTTTGTGAACGCAACATATATGTACCCAGCATAACAAGTGCACTTACTTTTCAATAGGCTTATTTCCGCCCTATGATGTGATAGGAGGTGAGCTTGTCGCCATATCGGACACAAAGATAGTCGGATGGTAGTCGTACCGGAATACGACATCCAAAAGTGCTACCACCACCTCTTATAGCAGTATTATTATAATCGTTCTTCGTTTGTTTTGTATGGGAATCGGTACAAGTAAGATTATAATAACATAACATAAGCTCACGCCTGTATCCTCGAAGGGGTAGGCAGAGGCGCACTAGCGAACTAGAACACCCACATTTCGCCGAGCTTAGTTCCGTCCCAGATGTGATAGGGGGCGAGCCTATCGCCATATCGGGCACAAATTCCAGACTTCGGGCTGATATGGAAAAATCCAATATCACTTTGGCCGACCCGGGGATCGAACCCGAGACCTCAGAACCGTAGTCGTACCGAAATACCACCACGCCACCGAGGCAGTCTCGGTCAGTCTTCGAGTCAGTCGAAGATTATAATAATACTGCTATAAGAGGTCGTGGTAACCCCCAGGTAGATACAACCAAAGACATTCAACAATACTTAGACGGGACAACAGCACGAATGTTGTGATCCAAGGTGGCCTCGTGGTCATAAGTCACACAGTCATATTTAAGGTATGAAAGGTCGTGTCCGCGTAATAATGTTTAAGTAGATAATATGTTCTTAAATAATAGTCAGTTAGTTGTTCTTAAATAGTTCTTAAATATATGTGAATTATTTGCACTATAAATAATTCACATCTTACTACTTTAACTAGGTATATAATGATGATACTATATTGTACTGTGTTCTATTTAATAAGTTTTTATAAAATTTTATTAAATTTTATGCCACTATTTTAAACAATGTCATGCAAACCTTAAGTGTTCATATATATCAGACTATATTATATTTCTATATACTAAGCTAAATTGTAACTATTCTAATATATATGATGTGGTTTTGCTTAATAAATAAATAAATAAATGTTTGGACAATAAAATTGTCTTACGTGATTCTTGAACATTCTAGAGTGTAAATTGTACTAAGCGCTCTGGCATTGTAATAAGTGGTACACGGCGTTACTATTTGAGATTATTTGAGATCAATTGTATGGCAATTTGCGTGATAGCTCCTCTACAGCCTCCGTGGCACAGCGGGCGAGTAGCCGGCTGTGAAGCAAGAGGCCGCGGGTTCGATCCCCGCACCGCGACAAATATTTGTATGGTCTATAGATATTTGTTCCGGGTCTGGGTGGACTGGGTTGTGGTGGGTGGTGGGTCTGGATACGATAAACATCAATATAATATACCCTAGATGCACAGTTCTTTGCAAATATCCTCCTAAAAAGTGGTCTCAGGAACAAAACAAAGAAAAAATCACAAGTTCTAATTCTATCAACACAAATATATCCCTATATACGTGTTACAAAGTAGCTTTTTAATTGACATGAGCAAGTGTTCTTAAATTTGAATTTTGAAATTTAGAATTCTATCGGCGTCCGACTGAAGGCAAAAGAAGTGCTTAAGCACTCCTTGGCTGTCCCATTTTCCGAGCGTCAACTGTGCATCTAGGTAATTAATATATCGATGACAATAAACAAAAATCTTAATAAAAAACGTTAAAAGTACCTGAGTTCTTCCCCAGCCGCTGACAATAACTTCAGACATTGACTTCATAGCTCGGCCCTGTTCAGGCAAGTCTATGGGCTGGATGGTATCAGTGTATTCTATAGGGGATTCTGTTCTCATGACTGCGACATCCTTGTCGAAAGCAGGGTTGTCGTACTCCGGATGAGGAATCACTTTTGCAATGGTTATTGCAGTGCCATTCTGCCTCCATGAACTTCCAGCCCTGAGCGCTACAGTTGATGGGTCCACGCTGCAATTAATAGTGGTTTAATTTTTATAACAACTCCTTTATTCATAATAACTTAGTAGAGAGTAATAAGACCGCAATAGTACGCTTCTTAAATAATTGTATTCATAAACGTTTAATAACGGTAAAACATTCCAACGTTCGATAGTGAAAACATGGCCGATTCCGATCAGCTGTTTCAAGTTTGATGTTCTTTCTTAATGATATTAATTTTGTTATAGTCTAGGACCCCATCTAAGATAAATATATAGCGAAGACTTTCTATTTTGCCAGAGATAAAAATAATATTTTTTCTGTAACCAGCAACATTGTATATTTTAGTTCTCTTTTTGTTAAACTAGGCAAAATTAGGGTTATGCTTTCGATAAGACCAAGATTTCATTATGAATAAGAGGCATCAATATAATATACCCTAGATACACAGTTCTTTGCAAATATCCTCCTAAAAAGTGGTCTCAGAAATAAAACAAAGGAAACGATCACAAGTTGTAATTAAATCAACACAAATATAACCCTAAGCACGTGTATAAAGTAGGTTTTTAAACGAAATGAGCAAGCGTTCTTTAATTTGAATTTTGAAATTTAGAATTCTATCGACGTCCGACTGTAGGCAAAACGAGTACTTAAGCACTTCTTTGCTGTCCCACTTTCCGAGCGTCAACTGTGCATCTAGGTAAATAATATATCGATGATAAGGGGGTAAGTTTTTAGGATTGGCGTTTGTAATAAGTTTAGGGTTGGCTTTTTATTGTGTTGTCTCAACTAGTGTGAAATACCATAGTATATGCATGTTGTGTTCACTATTTCAGAATGTCCTTAATTATCACCCTCTACTGTATAAACTAAAGTCCGTGTCAGTCTTAAAGAACTTTCCGTTTGTGAACCGAATAAAAAAAATAATAATATAGGCCCTTACTTATAAAAACATTTTAGCTGAGCCAATGGTTAAGGGTAGTCTGTCACATTTTTCCTTGTGTCACATTGTTTAAAGATAAAAGGGACAAACTGTTCTTAGCCATTTGCTCAGCTAACATGTTTTGTAAGTAAGGCCCATAATGTTTGGATCACAAGGGACACTGTCGCCTCCTTGGTCTAGTGGCAGCATATGTAGGCTGTGAACCGGGAGGTCCTGGGTTTGATTCCCAGGTCGGGTGAGCGATTTTTGTAATTTGATTTACCCGGGTCTGGATCCCCCAGAGGGGATTGACGTTAAGCAGGCAGCCGGTTGTAAAAGCTAAGCCAAATCAATTCTGCAATATGCTTGAAAAAGTGTGTTGCGTTATTGTTGTCTATTATTATGCTGCCACTAGACCAAGGCGGCGACTCAAAAATATTTAAATAAGAATAAAAAATAAAGTAGCAAAAATGATCGAAGAAAAATATTTCAACAAAATAAGCATCTATTTGATGGCCAACTTCATGGTGTCGCATTGCCGTAACGGTGTGTGCGCGCATTTCTCAATTTTATTCTCAATTTAAATCGCCAAAAGGAAGTGCAACTTCAAAAATACATACTTCTGAGCACAATGAGCAGCGGTCAGAATCCAGTCTGGACTGATAATAAATCCTCCGCAGAAGTAGCTATTGTTAACGACGAACGACACCTGGTACGGATGGTTGATGATCTCAGCCTCCTGACCCCCCACTATCCTGTCATCGTTTACTATGGGCTCCTGGAGAAACTCCGCCAAGGTCGGGATGTTGGCGAAATCGAACGCGAAGACTGGAATTAATGTTATGGGAATTTTTATCGTGTCATAGGTTTAGTCGAAAAATCAGAATTAATCTTATTATTCTTCATATTCCTACGCTCAGATGGGACTGACGTGAGACAGGCAGTCAGTCGTTAAAAGTAAGCTGAATCATTTTGCAATATGTTTGAAAAAGCATGTTGCGTCCATGGACCAAGGACGCCGTTTCTGTACGTCCATGGTTGCGTCAAATCTCCTTTAATACTGTACTAATATTTGATAAGCCATCTTAGGGACCATTTTACCCTCGAATTACGAGAAATAATTGTAGGTATGCTATGTACTGTGTATTATTGTATGTATGCTATATGTACTTGGTACCTATTTATTAATTTCGTATTCTATATATTGGTTCACACTACTTTAGTGTATGAGTAGTACACAAATTTATATACAGCCCCATTGTCTCGTTTCTGCACCATTCTCGGGTAGACTGGTAGAGGATACATACATACATACATAAGCTCACGCCTGTATCCCCGAAGGGGTAGGCAGAGGCGAGCTAGCGAACTAGAACACCCACATTTCGCCGAGCTTAGTTTCGTCCCAGATGTGATAGGGGGCGAGCCTATCGCCATATCGGGCACAAATTCCAGACTCTGGGCTAATATGGAAAAATCCAATATCACTTTGCCCGACTCGGGGATCGAACCCGAAACCTCAGAACCGTAGTCGTACCGAAATACCACCACGCCACCGAGGCAGTGGTAGAGGATGCCCCTGGTATTAAGTCCACCTTAATCATGTTTTGTGACAATATAAATAATGTATAACGTTATAAATAAATAAATTATAAATACATATTAGACGAGTCATATATTTGTGAGACAATGTATAACATCCCGCTGCCCCACGAAAACCTAGCAATAATATACACGCGTGTGATATCGTGAGGGACAGAGTATTCCGCCCACACACCTTTTTTTCGAATGGATTTGTGCTATTAGCAAATTACTTTTATAGTTGCACCTGATGTTTATGGCGCTCTAGCCAGAAATACATTAATTTGCGATTGGACATAGAGGCCTTTTCAAAGGCTCAGACCTCATATTGAACTATCGCTGGGGACTTGAATTAGACATCGTCTCTGCACACGCTCTCATTACGCCGAGGGCCTGCTGTGGGAGATCTTCGGACTCTTGGGCGAGTTCGATGTCAGGGTCTAAACTATCTCTAAACATGCATAGCTTTTTCTTACGACGAAATTAATCAAACAAAATGTAATAGGGAGGATCTTGAAACATACGTTTTCCATTTTCCTCCCTATTAAAGCGAGACACAAAGTACACAATGAAATAACGAAGTATTTACCTTTGCATAAAGATATTTACAAGAAGAGAAGCCAGATGTAAGATACCACGCACGTATTTTTTTATTTTTTTATAGCACAGACTGATTAACGTGCAGATGGATCACCTGATGGCACGTGATTTCCACCATAGACACCCAAGACACAAAATGAATCAAAAGTGCGTTAACAACCTAAAAGGAGGGCAAAATAAAGAAAGAAAGAAAGAAATAAAGTTTATTTGTCAAACTAAAAAAGGACGGCATCAACTTACTCACATAAAATAAACATAATTTAAAAATAACTCATACTAATATGTTGCGTACCTTCATGGCGACAAATGTGGTCAGCTCAGCATTATGCTGTGTTATGATTCACACTATAACACAGCGCTGATTTTCAGCTGAACACCTAGGGATTGGGATTGGGAAAGGAAGGGGTGAATAGGCTCACGGGAAATCTCACTCACCGAATGATAAGTAACAACGAGCTGCCACTTTACGTCGGTTTTCAGTGAGACATTGGTATCAAACCGATAGAGCCCGTCCATTAACTGTAGACGTTACTGTCTACAGCGTAGCTCTACCACTCAAATTTAATGGATGTTAAACTTGGTGGAAAATTGAATTGAAATACAACTATTATTTGAATAATTTCTAACATTTCGCAAGGAGAGACATTTAGTAAAAATAAACCATAAACTTACCGTTTAAACTAAATACCAAAACACAGCACAACACCGCAAGCATGATTTTCTTTATCCAAAACCAAATTACACGTATGAGAGTGATCTATATACTACCGATCTAAATATATTACACAAATCATACACATGGACTGTGGCGAGGTTTTCTGTCACCACAGCGGCTCTGGGGCGATAATACGATACCACTTTCTTACTAACAGTATAAGTAAATCGATTGATTGACTTTCCTTACGATTGATTAGGGTAGAGCATTCGGTTCGATGTGACTGTGAGCTTTCTAATGCGGCCCATAGTTAGAGGCCACGTTTCAGTGCCATAAGCGCAGCGTAGGACGTCCACCTACAAGGTGGACCGACGATCTTATAAATGTCACAGGAAGTCGCTGAATGCTGACCGCTTCCAATAGGTCGATCTGGAAATCATTGGAGAGGCCTATGTTCAGCAGTAGACGTCCTATGGCTGATGATGATGATGATTCAGTTCGGTGTAATGTTGCTTCAATTTACAGACTTTAAAGAGAAAGCACTCAGTGGCTGGAGCAAGAATATTTTTGACAATCGAATTCCTATGGAGCTCGATGCGCGTCTCTGACATTTGTATGAAATTAGTATTTCAATTTTTTTATTTCATTTTGGTTAGTACCAAATGTCATCAGTGCGCAGCGATTTCGATACGAATTCGATAGTCAAAAATATTTCTGCTCGAGCTTTGTATTACCCCGATTATAATATTTGAGGACAGGACAATCTTAGATGTTATTTAAATGCATACATTTATAGACGGTTCTAACGTCATTGCATTTATGTAACACAGTCATCGATATATTATTTACCTAGATGCACAGTTGACGCTCGAAAAATGGGACAGCAAAGAAGTGCTTAAGCACTCGTTTTGCCTACAGTCGGACGTCGATAGAATCCTAAATTTCAAAATTCAAATTAATGAACGCTTGCTCATTTCGTTTAAAAAGCTACTTTATAACACGTGCTTAGGGTTATATTTGTGTTGATTTATTTACAACATGTGATCGTTTTCTTTGTTTTATTTCTGAGACCTCTTTTTAGGAGGATATTTGCAAAGAACTGTGCATCTAGGGTATAATATATTGATGAACACAATGGAAATTCACTCGTCCAATAATGATCTGTCAAACTATATTATAATTCCTCTGTTTACATTTTAGAACCGTAACAATGATCACAATAGTAACTAACACCTTTGCTTACATTTTTGAGGTTAGTTTTTCAAACTGTGTGTCACTGTCGATGGACTGGTGCCCAAGTTCCGTGGAGGACCCAAAGACGTCGATCAACATCATTGATGTTTGTGTATTAATTCTGCAGAAAGGGTCAGGAAAAAATCTTTCCAACTACATAAACATAACATAACATCAGCTCGCGCCTGTATCCCCGAAGGCGTAGGCAGAGGCGTTCTAGCCAACTAATATACCCACGTTTCGCCGAGCTTAGTTTCGTCCCAAATGTGATAGGTGGCGAGCCTATAGTCATATCGGGTACAAATTCCAGACCCCGGGCTGATATGGAAAAATCCAATATCACTTTGCCTGACCCGGAGATCGAACCCGAGACCTCGGGACGGTGGTCGTACCGAAATACAACTTTGCCACCGAGGCAGTCTTTCCAACTACTCCGACTCCAATATGGGGCGTAACATGCTTTTTGACATATTTTCAATGAAATCAAATCATTGATTGAATCCATAAAATGTCACACATTGTTTAGAATTTAAATGCCTTCAAAAATACTCTAACACTAGTTCAAAAAGCTGGTTCGAAGAACGGGCAAAAAACTCTCGTGTTGCTGTTTTTGAAATAAAATTAAACAGTATACAATCAAATATTAATAAACAATCAATTAGAAAAACCTTTGATTAACTTAGATTATATTAAAGCATCATCATCATCACCAGCCATAGGACGTCCACTGCTGAACATAGGCCTCCCCCAAAGATTTCCAGATCGACCTGTTGGAAGCGGCCTGCATGCAGCGACTTCCTGCGACCTTTATCAGGTCGTCGGTCCACCTTGTATGGCTGATGATGATGATGATGATATTAAAGCAGCTAACCTACAATAAAGTTACCACAATGTAAAGTAAAAACCAGTAAAACATACTATTTCGATTGCTGAGCGACTCCCAAAGGCACGGCGAATTGAGGGTAAACTAGATGGATACAAATGATAAATAAAATAAACATGAAACAGCTGATAAAGGTATCTTTTACCTCCCCGATGTCGAAGCTGAAAATTAAAAGAACAATGATTAAGTAATATAAATAAATTAAACGCCAGTTAAAGCGGCTTATTTAGATGTTGCGTGTACTTAGCATATATTTAGCTGTAAGCTTAAAGGTGAGACATAGGACTACTTGTCATTTATGTTTGTTGCATGTTGTGTTTACATCCCTATATTGTACACCTAGTTTATTTTCGTTTTAAGTTTTAATGTATGAATGTATTGGTGTAACAATTGTAAAGTAAACCTTTTTAAATAAAAAATAAATTATATTGAAATTCGTCGCAAGTCAGTTTTTCTTGCCTTAAGGACAGTGATCTTGATAACCGTTAGTGTTTAATATTGCAAGCATTGCCGACGGCCGCCGCGCTGCGTGCCGAGCATACCAACCTCGACGACAATACCCGCAGGCGCTGCACAGAGACGACGTTACAAACGCTCGTAGGAGCTCCGCAAACTGCAGCCTGAGCAGGAAAATTTCTGACAACCGTAAATGTATTCGAACTCGATGCGCGTCTATGAAATTTGTATGAAATATTAACCAAACGTCATCAGTGCGCAGCGAACTCGAATATATTTACATTAGTTTTTCGTGCTCAGGCTACTGGCTTTATAATTCAGCCTATTATACCACTGCTAAACGTTTGTTATCTTTGTCATTTCTGGTTTTAATGAAGAGTCAAAGAGTCAGAATTTATCAGCAGGAACAGAACTAACATGTCGTTTTTGCCTCATCACGTTAAAAAAAAGCCTATGTCCTTTCTTTAAGAATTTTTCATACCGAATTTCATCAAAACGTTGTAAGTACTTAGTTTTGGTATAACATTCAGTATAATAATAACAACATAAGCTCGTCTCTATCCCCAAAGGGGTAGGCAGAAGCGCACTAGCGAACTAGAACACCCACATTTTACTGCGCACGCGTATTGCGTCAAGGCAGTAAATTCAGTATAAATATGTATGTTTTGGTATTCTTAGAAATCATCAATATAATATACCCTAGATGCACAGTTCTTTGCAAATATCCTCCTAAAAAGTGGTCTCAGGAATAAAACAAAGAAAAATATCACAAATTCTAATTAAATCAACACAAATATAACCCTATGCACGTGGAATAAAGTAGCTTTTTAAACGAAATGAGCAAGCGTTCTTAAATTTGAATTTTGAAATTTAGAATTCCATCAGCGTCGGACTGTAGGCAAAACGAGTGCTTAAGCACTTCTTTGCTGTCCCATTTTCCGAGCGTCAACTGTGCATCTAGGTAAATAATATATCGATGTTAGAAATACATAATATGTCGCTATGTAGTAGGATGAGGCGTGTGACTGTTGAATATGTTTATTTACTCAATTAAGTACTATGAAAGCAGAAGTAACACCCTTTAAATCAAGGGAATCAAATTAACAATTCTACATATATTTCAGACCGTTTAAACGCGAAGACTACAGAGAGCCTAAAACGAATTTGTTAAGCACGATAGCTTCCCCATTTGTTTAATTCATGTACATGTTTCTGCTTGGTGCAATACATTCTGCGTATTCAACTTTCACTCATAGTAAATAGGTATTGTAAATAAGGAAAAATAACGCCCTACGAACAGCGACATTTGGCAGACCTTATTTCCGTCCCAAACGGCACAAACTCCAGATTTCCATTTTAAACCGACGTAAAGTGGCAGCTTACTGTCGCGTTTCGTTCGGTGAGTGAGATTTCAGGTGGCCTTTTCCCCCCTTCCTTTCCCAATCCCTTTTTCCCTCCCCTTCCATTACCTCCCTTTAGGTTGGCAACGCACCCATGATTCTTTTTGTGTCTTGGGTGTCTACGGGCGGTGGAGTTCACTCACCATCAGGTGACCCATCTGCTCGTTTGCCAGCCTCTGATATAAAAAAAAACCGGGTTGAACTGAGTAGAAAATCCCAGCATCATTTTACTGAATTACTTACTGTCTTTACCGACCAGGAGATCGATCCCGAGACCTTAGGACCGCTATCGAACCACGTACGCAATACAACTACGCCACTGAGACTTTATACTTTGATTTTTTATAGCAATGATGGCAAACGAGCACGTGGGTCACCTGATGGTAAGTGATCTCCACCGCCCATAGACCCCCAAGAAAAACGTATCATGGGTGCGTTGCCTACTGAAAAGGAGGGGAATTGGGCCACAGTAAATCTTACTCACCGAACGAAACGCAACAGCGAGCCGCCACTTTACGTCGGTATTCTGTAAGAAAGTGGTATCAAACCGGTCGAGTCGGCCCATTCATGCTGTAGACATTGCTGCCCATTCATGCTATTATTCTCTACTTCAGGCTAATTCTCTAAGAAACGCCACAACGTTGCGATCGACGCCTCGCTCCCGCAGCGCACATCGTTGAGATCGACGGAGCGTTCAACCTTGTTGGGTCTTAGATAATACCATTTTTCATACATTTATGCCAAACGCCTCGCCCGAGAGAGCTAGTTCGCATAAGCGCCGTCATCACGCATAGCTCTAGCGCGTGCACTTTGTACCTAGCTGAATACAAAAATGAAAACATCGTTGCCACAACGATGCCGCAACGTTGTTTTCACAAATGAAACCATAGAGTATCAACCTGCTGCGTGGCTCTACCAGTCAATGTCACATTAAAATCATATTAGTACGATTTTATGATTTTGACGCATGGACCTTATGTCCCAATCATAAAGTAATAAAACGAAGGACCATTAAAAGACAATCCACATTCACGATTAAAAGCTTCCAGACCAGGTCAGATGCTAATGGATTACTTAAGTACTTGATAAAGTTCATGTCAATTGTTAATCTTCCAACTAGACTTAACAATAACGCCTAATCGAAAATTGAAAACTCGAGATATAAGGTCGCCTTACCTTTGAAATTCATTTTAATGTCTCAAACACAATTTATTCTTTGAAGCTACACTAGGATAGAGTTTCGACTATTTCTATAGAAATATGGTCTAAAAATCATAACATTACTTAGATAAATAGTAAGTAGATTTACATAAGTGGACCCAAAAATTTAAATGGTTCAAAAGAAATCCAAATTTAATCCAAATCCAAATTGATCCAAAAAGCTCGTCCACATTTTACATCCCAGTAACTTTTACTTAAAAGTAGTGGTTATTTGAAGTCAAGTTAAGTGCCTTTTCAATAGATAATGAATCATGACATCGTTGAAATCACACTTATATTATAAAGGCGAAAGTTTGTTAGTGTGTTTGTATGTTTGTTACTTCTTCACGCTCAAACGTTTGAACTAATTTTGATGACATTTTTATGGATGTAGCTGTCATCCTGGATTAACACATATTCTACATTTTATCATCATCATCATCATCATGATCATCATCATCGTCATCACCATCATCATCATCGTCATCATCATCATCATCATCATCATCATCATCATCATCATCATCATCATCATCATCAGCCATAGGACGTCCACTGCTGAACATAGGCCTCGCCCAAAGAAAATTTCCACGCGCACGGGGTCGCAGGCAACAGCTAGTATTTCATAATTACTAATCTTGCTAATCGATTATGTGATTAGTATCCAATTTACTTTCATCGTGTTAATCTTAATATTCTGATATTATCTCTCTTACGTCCTCACGAACTTCTACTTAGTTATTATTTCTTTTTTCTTATGTTTTCTCAATTATTCTTTCTATCTTGCTCATTTACATACAGCAACCACATATTCTAATAGACACGTACCCCCTAACTTATAAAAATATTTAAGCGCTGCTTATCTTTAACCATAGGTTGTCCCTTTCATTTATAAACAATGTAACGCAAGGAAAAATGTGACAGGCTATTCTTAAGTTTTTATAAGCAAGTCCCTTTATGTTAAACGTTTTTCCCCTAACGAAATGTGCCTAACTAGCTACTACTAAATAATACTATATACCTCGGTTAGTTAGTTTACTAAATAGCCGAGGTATGATGAAGCGGAGTACTGCATTATTAAATATTATGCCATCTTTCTGGTAACTGCCTCAGTGGCGTAGTTGTATTTCGGTACGACTTTCGTCCTGAGGTCTCAGATTTGATCTCTAGGTCGGGCAGTGATATTGGATTTTTCAGTATCGGCCCGGAGTTTGGAATTTGTGCCCGATATGGCGATAGGCTCGCCCCCTATCCCATCTGGGACGGAACGAATCTCTGAGAAATTAGGGTGTTCTAGTTTGCTAGTGCACCTCTGATTATCCCTTCGGAGATACAGGCGTGCGCTTATGTATTCTGGTAACTCAAAACTTAGATGTTTTAACCACACCGCCATGTCGTGCTAGGATGCATTATATTTATATAATTTTTTCAAATACGCTAACGCCGGAATATTACGACTCGGAGATGTACCCGAATCTTTGAATCTGTTTAGCGGGGATATCAGATTTTATAGTCAGATATGTTGTTAGATATCGGTCGCTTGTAATGCGGCGTCTATAAGGGTATGTCGCCGTTGGTTACATATTATATGAAGGTACCAACATTCGTTTGTGATGTAGATTTGTCCGTGCAAATATGTAACGAACTCATAAAATATGTATTTTTTGTATATGGTACTTTATAAGCAATTATTATCAACTGGCATTTAAAAGAGCAACGCCAGTGTTTCTTGCCCGTTCTTTTCTTGTTGAACCGCTTTCAAAACTGGCGATAGAGGAACTTTGACAGAATCTAAATAATGTAGTAACATTTCATGGATTCAATAAATATTTTGATTTGATTTCTTTTGATTTATAATGGCGAAATATTTCTTACGTATTGGAAGGTCGCGGACAATAACAATCCATGGGAATAAGGAAATGTGACGTAAACACATTACGGCAAATGTTACAGCCAATTATAATTATAGCCGTTTGTATTCAAATATTGATGATTATATCGCTGTAGACAGTGACGTCTACAGCACGAATGGGCCGTTTGACCGGTTTGATACTACTGTCTCACAGAAAACCGACGTAAAGTGGCAGCTCGCTGTCGCGTTTTGTTTGGTGAGAGAGATTTCCGGAGGCCCAATAACCCCCTTTTTCAATTCCTATTTTCCTCCTTTTAAGTTAGGTTAGCCATGATTCTTTTTGTGTTTTGGATATCTATGGGTTGTGCAGATCACTAACCATCAGGTGACCCATTTGCTCTTTTGCCAATCTCTGAAATAAAAAAAACTATCTAACTATGCACTGTGGACTGGGACGTCCTGGGTTCGTTTCCCAGGTCGAGCAAAGCAAATTTCTAATTTGAGAAGCGATGCTAATACTTCATTAGTATCTCTTCGCTTAGGAGTCGTCGAGTGGAGACCACGTTCCGGCAAGCGCAGCGTTGGACGTCCACTTGCTAGGTGGACAGACGACCTGATAAAGGTCGCAGGAAGTCGCTGGATGCAGGCCGCTTCCAACAGGTCGATCTGGAAATCTTTGGAGGAGGCCATGTCCAGCAGTGGACGTCCTGTGGCTGATGATGATGATCTCTTCGCTTTCGCTTTTCTATTTGATATGAGACATTATTTAATAATACATACTTAAGCTCACGCCTGTATCCCCAAAGGGGTAGGCAAAGGCGCACTAGCGAACTAGTACACCCACATTTCACCGAGCTTAGTTCCGTCCCAGATGTGATAGGGGGCGAGTCTATCGCCATATCGGGCACAAATTCCAGACTCCGGGCTGATATGGAAAAATCCAATATCATTTTGCACGACCCGGGGATCGAACCCGAGACCTCAGAACCGTAGTCGTACCGAAAACCACCACGCCACCGAAGCAGTTTAATAACAATTATACGTCATTTCACCATAATCCCCATGAGTGTATTTTAATTTGACATATGGAGTTATGCGGCAATTTTATAAATTGTTATATGGATAATGGATCTGTAATCCATTATAATAAACTTACAACGTTGAACTTAATATACATTATTATTGTACCTATATCATAAACTCATATACCATAACCTACTATTGTATGTATATCATAAACTCCTACCTACAAACTTACCATCAGTTTCTTCGAGTACAGCTTAAATAATAACTTTTATTTTACCCGAGCACGGCAAAGTGACTACCACTCAGAGATTTAATATTACTGACTATAGTGGGGCTATCAAACAAGTTTCCATACAATTGATCTCAAACTTCAGTACCGCCATCAACTACTTATTATAATGCGATGGTGATTGTTACAATTTACACCCTAGAATATTATGTGAATGGTTAAGAATCACGTAAGATAATTTTATTCTCTCAATATTATTCCGCTGGTCGGCCTGGCGCGCGTATATTTCAAATAAACTGAGCGACTTATGACTACTAGGTCATAACTTTTGGATCACAAGTTTTGTGCTGTTGTCCCATCTACATACTGTTGAATGAAATAGGTAACTGAGCTAAAGTAAAAGCAATAATATATTAAACTTGACATTACGAATACTTCACATTGTTTTAAAACATCACAAATTGAACTGTTGCGTTTATTGTTACTTTTACATCTTAAACACGTTGTAAAAGTGACTGCCTCGGTGACGTGGTGGTATTTCGGTATGACTACGGTTCTGAGGTCTCGGGTTCGATCCTCGGGTCGGGCAAAGTGATATTGGATTTTTCCATATCACCCGGAGTCTGGAATTTGAGCCCGATATGGCGATAGGCTCGCCCCCTACCACATCTGGGACGGAACTAAGCTCGGCGAAATGTGGGTGTTCTAGTTCGCTAGTGCTGCCTACTCCTTCGGGGATACAGGCGTGAGCTTATGTATGTATGTAAAAGTTTATGTTGTGTGTATTATAGCTTGTTTATTTTATATAAGTAACAATAAAAGCAAGACTTAAGTTGCGAAGTTTTTTTAACCGTGGCTTATAATTTATACATAACTTTGTGATTTGCTTTCGATGAAGAAACTGGTAGTTAGAGTAACATTCGTTAGAACACCACCTACAAAGGTCAATGACAAGGTATATGACATGAAATAAACTTCTATAACTTCGCAAGTTATTGCTGTATAAAGAATACTGTATATAAAGAATGTAGTAACACACAAAACGATATATTTAAATACATACCACGTACATTACCGTTAATCCCGCGTAGTACTTAAAGATAGTAGCCTTACTTATAAAAATATTTCCGCGCTTCTTACCCTTAAATAAATAAAAAAAATACACCCAACAGTCATACATATAGTCCTGACCCCACACTAAGATCGAGTCTTGTTTTTTGGGTATCAGGAACTACGAGGGACTTTTGGTCTCACAACACCCAGACCCGAAACAAATATCTGTAGGCCATACAAACATTTGTCTCGGTGCAAGGATCGAACCCGCGGCCTCTCGCTTCACAGCCGACTACTCGCCCGCTGCGCCATGGAGGCTCTATATATTCTACCACCGCACCACTGTTTAAGAATTGTTTGTCTCTTTCATTTTCAATGTGAAGCAAAAGTAACAAATTATTCTTAGAGACGAGAAACGCGAAAATGTTTTTTATAAGTAAGCGATATCGATATATTATATACCTAGATGCACAGTTGACGATCGGAAAATGGGACAGCAGAGAAGTGCTTAAGCACTACTTTTGCATACAGTCGAACACCGATAGAATTCTAAATTTCAAAATTCAAATTTAAAAACGCTTGCTCGTTTCGTTTAAAAAGCTAATTTATAACACTGGCATAGGGTTACAATTGTGTTGATTTAATTAGAACTTGTGATTTTTTCCTTTGTTTTATTACTGAGACCACTTTTTATGACGATATTTGCAAAAAGCTGTGTATCTAGGATTTAAATCGATGGTAAGGGGCATGAAGATTTGTTAAATATTTATCATGATGTATGAGCTGTCTAGTATTATAGTATTATGAAGCAAATATATTAAAGTGATAGGTGTACAAATATTGTGCATTACACTATTCCGTACAAATACAATAACACCTACAAGTTAACCTTTATGCCCCTTACTTATAAAAATATTTAAGCGCGGCTTATCTTGAACCATACGTTGTCCCTTTCATTTTTAAACAATGTAACGCAAGGAAAAAAGTGACAGGCTATTCTAAGCAAAAACTTAACCGAAAATGTTTTATAAGTAAAGTCCTATATGTATCTATTACTAATTATTACATCCAGTTCAAATACCCCAATTTGGTATAAATGATTGAGAATATGAATGAAGGGTATCGATTTTGTGGCCTTGTGTGCAGGTTTACCATTGAAATAGATTGATGCATTTGACGGTAATGGTGGTCAATTAAGTGGACATGCATACAACATACCTATTTTAATTTTTAAATAATAAAGCAGTGAAATCAATGTACAGAGGTCAAATGTACATTTATATTTTAATGTTGTGGGCCACGTGGTGGTATATACAGGGTGTTTGTTTATGATGGATATTGACGGGAAGTCTGACAGGGTGGGCGTCGCTTGTTAAAATTATTTCATATTATTCTCTAGCGCTGTGTTTGTTGGTTTTAAGTGTTGTGGTTTAATGCATCAAACTTCAGTGAAGTTGGACAGTATAATGTGGAAAAATTTTAACCGGTGATCTTCGTTATATTTACCTTGACATTGGCTAAATCACCGCATATGCGTGGAAGCCATTATTTTTAAAAGAAGAAGAAGAAAACAAATGTCACGCGTCACAAAATTCCATCAAATAAAAACGCTACTATAAATAATCTTGGGCTGTCTTTTCGTATTTACATTACTAAACAATCAATTAATGTTGAATCATTCGTATAAATCAAACGGCTAATAATTAATGGTAAACATTAATTAAATTGTAAACATTGACAAGTAGAGTGTAGAGTAGCACAATTCAATTAATAAGTGAAATTAATTAATTAGTAGATATTCATCACGATTCACGTCAAATTAATATTGCAGAGATAATATATTATAATGATAATTGAATTGCAGTAAAATGTATGCAGAATATAAATCTCGTGTTGGGCAGAGGGTTTTGCACCTGTACCAAAGTACATCAATTTAATAGCATCACATTTTTCAAAAATGACATGACATCAGCTTGCCTGTATTTTCGCAGGGGTAGGCAGAGACACTAGCACACTAGAACACCCACATTTCGGCGAGCTTAGTTCCGTGCTAAATGTGATAGGGGGCGAACCTATGTCATCATCATCAGCCATAGGACGTCCAGTGCTGGACACATGCCACATGGCACAAATTCCAGACTCCGGGCTGATACTGATAAAGTCCAATCACTTTGCCCGACCTGGGGATCGAAACCAAAACCTCAGGACGTCGTACCACGCAATACCACTTCGCCACTGAAGTACACAATTTAGTCATATAAATTTAGTTAATCGAAACCGACGGAACGGGCGGTACCTATCCATAACCTTACTCTATCACAAATCACCTTCATTACATAGACCCTGAGATATCACAAGAAATTTCCATTAATAACCCTGATAATAAATTATATAATACACAAACAAGGAAAAACCTCTTTTAATTAAATTTTACATTCATCTTTTCCTTGTATACAGAAATGAATCTGAAACGAGATTCTTAAATAAATCATATTTTATTTTTACGAGCAAAGCAATGGAACAAACATTAGGTAGCACGTGTCAGATTTATCATCTATACTAATATTATTATTTATTTTTGTAGGTATTTATGTTTGTAATGAATAGGCTCAAAACAGCTGAATCGATTTTATAAATTCTTTCACCTGTGGATAGCTATATTAGCGAAGCTACTTATCCCCGAAAAATGTACTGTGGGCTTAGCCAAGTGGCTTAAACACTAGTCGAATAGAATAGTAAATGCATGGGAATGACATAAAAGTACGTTATGTATGGCGTACTCTTATGTCATTTCCATACATTTATTCTATTCGACTAGCGCATAAGCCACTTAGTTAAGCCCGCTGTTCTGCAAGCGGTACGATATATGCGGCGTATTCTTTTGTCATTCCCATACATTTATTCTATTGGACTAGCGCATAAGCCACTTAGTTAAGCCCGCTGTTCTGCGAGCGGTACGCTATATGCGGCGTACTCTTTTGTCATTGATATATATTTACTATTCTATTCGACTAGTGCATAAGCCACTTAGTTAAGCCCGCTGTTCTGCGAGCGGTACGCTATATGCGGCGTACTCTTTGTCATTGATATATATTTACTATTCTATTCGACTAGTGTATAAGCCACTTAGTTAACCCCGCTGTTCTGCGAGCGGTACGCTATATGCGGCGTACTCTTTGTCATTGCCATATATTTACTATTTTATTCGACTAGTGCATAAGCCACTTAGTTAAGCCCGCTGTTCTGCGAGCGGTACGCTATATGCGGCGTACTCTTTGTCATTGCCATATATTTACTATTCTATTCGACTAGTGCATAAGCCACTTAGTTAAACCCGCTGTTCTGCGAGCGGTACGCTATATGCGGCGTACTCTTTTGTCATTCCCATACATTTATTCTTTTGGACTAGCGCATAAGCCAATTAGTTAAGCCCGCTGTTCTGCGAGCGGTACGCTATATGCGGCGTATTCTTTGTCATTGCCATACATTTACTATTCTATTCGACTAGTGCATAAGCCATTTAGTTAAGCCCGCTGTTCTGCGGGCGGTACGCTATATGCGGCATACTCTTTTGTCATTCCCATACATTTATTCTATTCGACTAGCGCATAAGTTACTTGTCTAAGCCCGCTGGTGCGATATCCAAGCGAACGAAGTCGCGACAGCTATTCATATAAATATTTAATTTATATCCAATTTTTAATTTAAGGTTTCTATTGAGGGGCTTGCGGCATGACTTAATGATTGGTTGAGACGGGTATGGGGGTATCCCTGTGTCTGCATCAGTCATGCGCTTGTTTTGTCGCAAGCTCCTCGATTTGCTCCCTCCCTCTTTGTATCCGGAGTGTGTAGAAGCGTAAATAGGCCGGCATGATTCTGGCGACCACCGATAAGCACATTGTTTGTCGCTGGTCACCAGAATCAGCCCCTTGACTTTTGACACCGCCGAATATTCATACACTTAAGGTCGAATTATATGTCAAAATGATATGTCGAAAAATCAATGTAAGTCGTTAAATTTGAGTAGCGTTTGACCATTCGGGCGTTATTGACTTAAAATTCCACTGAAATCGAGTTAAAAAGTGCGCTAGTCTAGTGTAGTCATTTAGGACGACTTGCACCACTATCACTAACCTACAGTTAGTCCTAACCTCAAGTTAAATAGAAAAATAAATATAATATGAATGACATGTAATTACAGATGATATATGACGACATTTAATTAATTAATTCGTAACATTTGTTCGACCTGTCATTCATATTAGTTTTTTTTTATTTAACTTGAGGTTAGGACTAACTGTGGGTTAGTAATAGTGGTGTAAGTCGCCCTTAGCCGTGCTCAGATCAAAAAAGTCGGCCTGCCCGCCTTCAAAAGCCATTAAAAAAGCAATCAAAATTATTTTTGATTACCAACATCCGCTAAATTGCTAGCATTTAAACGTAATCCAAATATCCATTACATAATTATGATCTTGATAGTGAGCGATTAGCCCGCCATTATAATTGCGTCAGTATTGTCACAGTATTGTCCAGTTTTAAAGCGGAAACGGAACACTATTGAACTTTATGCGCTGAAGTGAAGTGAAAAATGTGGTTTATTTTAATACATTTTGGTTTCATTATCAGATATTGCACCGCGCGAGCCTTTTTCCTGGATCACAGTAGCTAAAGATTACTTTAGTTTTGATTTAACTTGGTATAAGTTTCTATGTATACTAGACAAACTGTTTAAAATTGTGTCACATTACGGCGAGTGTTTGACGTTTGACGGCTAAGGAAGCAAGGGGCCAGCTGAAAAACAGTGCACGCACTGAGCTGGCCCCTCGCCATTCAATTGTGTGGATATAAGTAGAATATATCATGGTTATGCTTTCATCTTTAGTAAATATTATGTTTTATTTTCTTTCTTTATCTATATATTGTATGGTAAATAAATGGTTTAAATGGTTTAAAGGAAAATTTTGTTACACATAACATAACATAACATAAGCTCACGCCTGTATCCCCGAAGGGGTAGGTAGAGGCGCACTAGCGAACTAGAACACCCACATTTCGCCGAGCTTAGTTCACTCCCAGATGTGATAGGGGGCGAGCCTATCGCCATATCGGACACAAATTCCAGACTCCGGGCTGATATGGAAAAATCCAATATCACTTTGCCCGACCCGGGGAACGAACCCGAGACCTCAGAACCGTAGTCGTACCGAAATACCAGCACGCCACCGAGGCAGTCAAAATTTTGTTTGTTAAGAAAATCTTGTTAAGATTAGATAAATTTTATAATCGCTTTTAAGTTTTAAAATTGAAGAAGCGAAACACATAGAAACAAGAGGTAAACTATAATTTACATGCCAAACTAATTTATAAACGAGACAATGTTAATGAAATTCATTTTCCCATCAAATGATTGCCACTGCAAAATCCAAGCCTCCACGTTTTTATACTTTTGTACGTAATTACATATTCGCAATAATTTCCTACAACGTAGCTTCCTACGATCTTAGATAAAATATTCTATATTTAATAAAAATATTATTATTTAAAAACTTGTTTTTAAATTGCTTATTGTCTGTATTGTCTGGACTTTAAAAGAGGCCATAACCCTTGAGTTTGTTTCGGCATTTCTTCTCAGGGATAGCCACGAAATGCCGACGCGTTTATTACTTTATTAATATCTTAAAATCAATATATTCTCGTAATTGACATGTGAAAGTGGTATAAAATATCCTATTTGCAGAATAAATTATTTGAATTTGAATTTGAATTTGAACTTAAGGCCATAGACCATAGACCATCGACCGATACATCTCTGAGTAAACACGTCTCCTGCAAACATTACACCAAGCACTTCTTACACACAACTAAATCGGGATTTAACCCTAAACTAGATTTATTCTACAGCTCACTCCTATCTTTATATCGAGATTTGTAATAAATAGACGATAGCAACGATAGCTCAGTTGGGAATGGTACAGACTGCCGAGACAAGTATCGGAGGTTCGAGACCAACCCCAAAATGGAGCATACATCTCTGACTTTCTATGTTAAGTGTATTTTCGTTGTGAAATATCGCTTGCTATAACGGTGAAGGAAAACATCGTGAGGAAACCTGCATAGCAGAGAATTTCTTCACAGGAATTTCGAAGGTATGTGAAGTCTACCAACCCGCATTAGGCCGGCGTGGTAGACTAAGGCCTAACCCCTCTCATTAGTAGAGGAGGCCCGTGTCCAGCAGTGGGACAGTAATATTACAGGGCTAATATTATTAAATATTATAATAAATAGATATTTATCTCGGAGCTGCGAGTGGCCCTTAAGTATAGATTTAAGATGAGTCGTGAGTCGTGAGCATATGCTCAAGTCGAGTTTATTTTAAAATAAATCGAGATTTATCTAAGTGCTGCAAGTCGACATTAATAGTGTAAACGTTGAATTGATTTATTCACACCAATATAGTACCTGTATAATATTATAGGGCCTTGCTTATAAAAATAAGTTTAGCTGAGCAAATGATAAAGAATAGTCCGTCTCTTTTGTTTTCAAACAATGACACAAGGAAAAAGAGACAAACTATTCAATTGCTCAGCTAAACTGTTTTTCTAAGTAAGGTCCATAGAGTTTATATACCTAACAGTTTTATGGTAAGGTCATACAAGGGCTCAAGGCAATATGCGACAGGTAACGTATAGATTGCGTGAGGTATTTATATGAATATGTTTTTAATGCACGACATAATAATATCACGACTACCAAAGACTTCTATGTATACTACTAGCTGTTCGGTACATAGATTTTGGGTACTTAACTATTTTTTTTTTATTGATTTTATACGAATTTTACGTCATCTAAAAAAAGCACAGAAGGAAATATTGAAATATTCTAAAAAATAAAAAAGTTATAAGCCTTTGTAGTTTGGTGTAACCTTCTAACTGCGGGAAAGAGAAGTATCAGTAAAATCACATAACGTCCATAAGGGTGCGTGCGTTGGAAAGGGATAATAAGATATCCCCACTACATCCCCACTCTCAATCATTGCAGAATTTAAAATATGAATTACTGCCCCATTTTTCAACTAATTTCGATGCGGTCTTTAGAGATGGATTTGTTTTTTGTTTTACTTGCTATTACATATAATAATGTAATGAAACATAGTCAAGTGCCCAATTGTCCGCGACTCTCTATAGAGATATGCTCTTTTCCTTAGCCGTCAAATGTCAAACATTCGTCGTAATGTAATATAATTGTCAGCCTCCGTGGCGCAGCGGGCGAGTAGCCGGCTGTGAAGCGAGAGGCCGCGGGTTCGATTCCTGCATTGAGACAAACGTTTGTGTGGCCCACAGATATTTGTTTCAAGTCTGGGTGTTGGGAGACCGAAAGTCTCTCATAGTCTCTGACACTCACCATACAGGTTATACCTAGTGTGGGGTCAGGATTAGGTGTGTGACTGTTGGGTGTATTTATTTATTTATTTATTTAATGGGACCCAATGTTACTTCTAAACAGCTTGTCTAATAGTATACATAGAACTCTTTGACGACTACACATAAGATATGACATAAGCCCACGCCTGTAGGCAGAGGCACAGTAGCGGACTAGAACACCCACATTTCGCTAAGTTCCGTCCCAGTGGGCTTAGACGAGTGGCTTAAGCGCTAGTCGAATAGAATAAATAATATATGGGAATGACATAAGAGTACGCTGTATGCGGCGTTCTCTTATGTCATCCCCATACATTTACTTTTCTATTCGACTAGCGCATAAGCCACTTGTCTAAACCCGCAGATGTGATATGGGGCGAGTCGTCTGTATTTTTTTTTATGAATGTTACGCGATATCTCCGCCAAATGTGGACCAATGTTCAAAATTACTTTTGTGTTCGATAGAGCTTATTTCAAGAGTGGCCCAATATTTGGCCACGATCGAATTTGTTTAATATTCAATAGCCACTAAAATCAGAATAGCATCCGCAGTAATTGCATTCAAGAATGTATCGTCTGAATCGTCATTTTGTTGCATAAAGGTTAATTGTCATTTGTGATATAAATATAAACAGGTTTATATAAAACTCAATTCCCAAAACAGGTTACAGTTCACATAATTGCAAGTCTATTAATACTATTTTAGGGTTCCGTGGCTAAATGGCAAACAGAACCTTTATAGTTACATCAATTCAGTCTATCCGTCCCTATCACATGCATTTTTTCGATAATTTTGAAACTACATTGAAACAAAACCCAATGGTGGTGTGAAATTGAGAAAAACGTATTTTTGGGGTGTCTTTTTATAATCTATACCTGGAACTGACCATTATTTATTGCAAATAGGTCTTTAAAACTGATGGCAGTATTTGTAAATTGTATTTTTATTCGAATTACTAATTCAAATCAAATCAAATAATTTATCGAATCCATAAAATGTCACACATTATTTAGATTCCGTCAAAAATTTTATCTACCGCTAGTTCGGAAGGCTTGCCAGAGAAGAACCGGCAAGAAACTCTGACGTTGATCTTTTTGAGAAAAACTAATAGCAAGCAGTTTACAATAAGATATTAATAAACTAACAAACAATAAACAAAACTGTTCATAAGATTAAAGCAGCTAATCTAATTTACAATTAGCAAGATATTCACTTTGAGACTTAAGACGAATTGAGGACCTTCTCTTTTTTTTAAATCGGTCGAAAACCGCATTGCACGGATTCAAACTTAGGACCCAATAAAAGCATGTTTTCATCCAATCAATATAATATTTTGCTTTAGGTACATTTCCCCCAGAAAATTCTTTAAGATGTCACATAAAACCAACTGTTTAATGCACATTGTTATGATATGCTAATTAAATATTCTTCCAATAATTAATTCCAACAACCTCGATAAGGTTTGTAAAATCTTGTGTTACCAGTTTGAGTAAACAAAAACCAAAACTTAACGGAACACCAGAGTTCATTTCTTGACGGCACTTGGCTCTTTTTAATCGCAGAATACGCTTTGAGATACAACGCTGTGTCCGAAGATCAATTAAGACGTTCTACTAGTATTTATTCAGGTGTATAAAAAATACCATAAGGAAAATTACTAGTGTCCGGACAAAACTAGACATTCGACATAAAGTGATCTGAGACAAAGGACTTGTCGTTTGGTTTAATTATTTTGTTATTGTTTACTTCAATTGTGAATTATTAGTTTAATTAAATTGTTAATTTTTGTTTTTGTTTAATTCAATTGTTAATTTAATTGTTTTGTTAAATTCAATTTTTATTTTTTGTCAGTGATATTTATTGATTGAAATTAATAAAATGTTAGCGAAGCATTCCAAGTTGTTTTTCACCGGTTCGGTTGTGTTTTTGATTGTGGCCATCGTGTTGGCGTCATGGGGATTCCCGAAAATCATCAGGAATAAAATTCAGAAGGTAAGAGGCAATTTTTATCCTCCCTTTAGTAATTTAAAATTGTCGTCTCCATAATCTGCGGCGTATATGGTCAGTGAACCGAGAAGTTTTAGGTTCGATGCCCAAGTCGGGTAGGGTGTTTTTCCAACTCGATTTTCCGGGGACTAGGTCCCTCGGAGGGGCGTCGATATCAAACAGATTGCCGGTCGTAAGAAATACGCCGACTCCTCTCTACAGCATGGTAATAGAGCAGAACAGTTTCACAAGTCAATGGTAGAAAGGCAAGACCAATCCAAAATCTTAACTTTTAATTTTTATTTCTCTTTACCGTCCCTAAAAAGTGGAATGATATTTAAAAATGATCATCGTCCACCGCCTTGCCAATGAAAAACGGATTTTAAATGTTATAGTGGACGATAACTTTAAATGGTTTTGAATATTTAAACTGCCTATACCTTAACGATAAAAATATATCAAAAAAAAAACCGACTATTAAAAAATTCAAAATAAGCTCTCGATAGCTTGAATGTTATAAAATGATGTACGTGGAGGTAATATACCATAATAACTTAAAATACAAGATTAAACCATAAAAACACCGGAAACATAAATAATTTTGCGACTTGCAGCGCTATTACTAATGTAGGGTTAAACCTAAACTTAATTTATACTACAGCTCACTCCTATCTTTAAATCAAGATCTAGTATAAATAGAGATTTATCTCGGAGCTGCAAGTGGCCCTATGGATTAAAGGCCTCCTTAAATAACTGAATATAATTAATGAGATTTTAGTACATAAATATTGTTTAAGACATGGGTTTCCAAATGGTGAGATGGGCCTCCCAGGGAGGGGGCGACAAGGTGCCAAAGGAGGCACGAACGAGATGAGATATACTTCCAAGCTATCTTGTACGAGGGTTTAAAAATATTAAACTTAGTGAAGTACTATTATGTATGTATTTTGAATACATTCGTAATCTTCCGAAGATGCTTGAGTGTATGAAATGAGTTCGCTAAGGCACTATTGCTTTCTGGATTCTAGGAATACTTCTTTCACTGAGATTCTAAAAACTGAAAAACCTCATCTCAAACCTCAATCCTGCTAGCTTACCAGGCAAGCTAATAGGTTTGAGCTTTACATATAATGAGGGAGGGGCGTGGGCCTATGCATTTAGTTAGTAGGGAGACGTGACAACAATAAGCTTGGGCACCTCTGGTTTAAGAGATTTTCAATGCACGCTGACGCGAGGCGGTTGGTTGACACTGATAAGGTAGCCGGCAAATACAGGTAATGTTAATTATTAATTAACCGTCAAAAATTGACAATCATGACGATCTCGCACTTTTATAATCTTAAATCGTGAAAAATTAAGATACGTCTCCTTGGTGCCAAATGTGGACCGATTTTCAAAATTCTTTTTGTGTTCGATAGACCTTATTTCAAGGTCCCATATGTATTTGGTCACGATCGGATTTGAAGTCGGTCTGTTATGTTTTTAAACTTGTGATTATTAAATTAGAATTTTGAAATGTAGAATTCTATCGGCGTCCGACTGTATGGAAAAGGAGTGCTTAAGCACTCCTTTGAAGTCCCATTTTTCGAGTGTCAACTGTGCATCTACATAGGTATATACATCTTCTCTGCACCACCTAAAGGTTGACTGGTAGAGAATGCCTCAGGCATTAAGTCCGCCTGTACATAGTTTATGTATAAAGAAGTGTTTAAAATAAAAAATATATAATATATCGATGGCCAAGAATATTGTTTTGTGTAGGTGTTTTTGTATTTTGTTTCGAGAAACACGTGCAGGAGACGCGACATCACAAATACATTCGACCTTACAAATGACGAGTAAATACTTTATTCGATTATACGACGTTGCAATCTTGACGTAATTATACTTAAAGGCTTTGTACACAAACCGAATAAATTGATTTCATTTATAAAATCAGTCCTCACCGTGACTTGGACTTTGATAAACAAAATATTTTCAAATCACACAATAACATAACATAAGCTCACGCCTGTATCCCCGAAGGGGTAGGCAGAGGCGCACTAGCGAACTAGAACACCCACATTTCGCCGAGCTTAGTTCCGTCCCAAGTGTGATAGGAGGCGAGCCTATCGCCATATCGGGCACAAATTCCAGACTCCGGACTGATATGGAAAAATCCAATATCACTTTACCCGGCCCGGGGATCGAACCCGAGACCTCAGAACCATAGTCGTACCGAAATACCACCACGCCACCGAGGCAGTCTATATTTTTAAATCAAATCAAATTATTTATATGTAAATGTAAGTAGGTATTATACATTAGATGTTATGTTTTAATGTAATGCGCTACATTTTACTTAAAAAGTTACTGCGAATCCAAAGGGGGAAGAAGCAAATCGAGGGGCTTGTGACAAGACAGGCGGATGACCGATGCAGACACAGGGATACCCCCATACCCATCCCAACCAACCATCAAGTCATGCCCCTCGAGGGAACCGGAAGTACACTGACTGATCCTGGAACGCGAACCACACAAGGAGTATAGGTCACTATGGCAGGTTTAGCACCATGTACACGGTGGTCGCCATCCAGTCGGTTACGAATATCGTACCACCAGCATATTGTAGGATTCGGCAAAGATTTTAGTCTCTACTTACGGACGTAAAAAAAAGATGGACGGAGCGCTAGGAACATTGAAAGTGAAGCAATGTTTTCGGCTTATTCGATCAGTCGCGGGCCGCCGCCATTACGTGTCGGTAGATCGAATGGACGAAAACCTTGCTTCACTTTTAACTTACTTTAGCACTTAGAGCTCCGTCCTTTTTTTTAACGTCCATGTCTCTACTATAAAAAAACTTTACCTCGATGTGTATGTATCTTAAGTAATGGATATGTACAACAAAGCTTGTTATTAAATTATCATCTAGTCATCTGCTAATGTGAGGGAATTGTAATGAGATGTCTTGGACGTATCTCAATTGCTTATGACGTCAAACTTGTCGCAGTAGGTATTATGATTATATTAATTAATTATTTAATTAACACATTGCTGGGTTTGGCAAGAAGCATGAAAGCCGAATAAATGCGCTGGAAATGCATTCCCTGCGGAGTATGTGTGGAGTCACCCTTGATCTTGTAAGGAATACCATGATAAGGGATGGTTGTAAGATGAAGGATGATGTGGTGACTAGAATTGATTAAGAGATGTTAAGGTGGTTTGGCCATGTGGAGAGGATGGATGATAGGCGACTTATGAAAGGTATTTATCGTGCGAAAGTGAATGGAAGGGTCGGAAGAGGACGCCCGAGCATACATACATAGATCAAATAAGTGATCTTCTCCGTAAAGGGCAAGTGAGGAGTACCCTCAACCGGCGGAAATGTATGAAAAGATGCATGAGTGTGGAAGAGGCAAAAGAGTTGTGACAGGATCGTAGCTATCCCCATGGGATACAGGGGGGATACCACCACCTCTTATAGCAATATTACTATAATCTTACTTGTACCGAATCCCGTACAAAAAAACGAAGTAAGACTATAATAATACTGCTATAAGAGGTGGTGGTAACCCTCCAGGCGTGGTTATGTATGTATGTATTTTTAGTATCTATTTTTTATTCAAAACTTGTATCAAAACGTAGGTATTAAACATGTACTTTGCCCACGTTGTTTCGTTGTTTTATTACGGCAACAATAAAAATTGTGTCAACAATTAAATTGTTATAATAAAAATAAGTGTTGTTTCACCCTTGCGTTCAAAAAGGACACTAAGGGTAACCGCTGCTTAACCGATTAATAGATATAAGTTTGTTTTCAATGCTGCGTCTAATATTGTCTTATGTTATTTATTTAGTATTCGTCTTTGGTCAAACATAACATAGATAAGCTCACGCCTGTATCCCCGAAGGGGTAGGCAGAGGCGCATTAGCGAACTAGAACACCCACATTTCGCCGAGCTTAGTTAGTTCTTTGGTCGATGATACTAATTCATATTTTGCGTTGCGCTGGCAACTTGAAGAACTCTTGCACTAAATTGTTAATAAATATAGCTTTGTATTTATCATACATACATTAAACACACATACATAACATAAGCTACCGCCTGTATCCCCATGAGGTAGGCTGAGGTGCACTAGCGAACTAGAACACCCACATTTCGCCGAGCTTAGTTCCGTGCCAGATGTGATAGGGGGCGAGCCTATCGCCATATCGGGCACAAATTCCAGACTCCGGGCTGATATGGAAAAATCCAATATCACTTCGCCCGACCCAGGGATCGAACCTGAGACCTCAGGACGGTAGTCATACCCAAATACAACTACGCCAACGAGGCAGTCATATATATGTACATACATAGATAAACTCACGCCTGTTTCCTGCTGGAGTAGGCAGAGACTGAGGGTCGCCAATTGCTTTGGTTATGTTAAACTTCTAAATGCTTATGTTAAATTGTACGAATATATAAGATTCGTTAACCAACCACGTGAATAAACCCGCTCTCAATGCACGATGTATCCTCTACCTACCAGTGTACCTTTGGGTGGAACAAAAACGTGATAATATGACATTTTCTTATCAAAGTCCACATGTGCCAAAAATAACAATGTGAGCCAATACAAAAAAGCAAAATTAATAACAAAGGTGGTAATTTATTGTACACCGCAAAACCGGAATTTAAATTGAAAATAAAGTTTTACGTCAACTTAAAACCTACTTCAAAATGACAATTTTTCCAACAATTTCTGCCCTTATGCCACCTCAATGTGGGTTTGGCGTACCCACATTTTAAAGCATGCCGCAGAAAGGATTTGACTTGTTTTTTACCGGCTGGGTCAACCTCCTCGAGTGTCTTTCTAGTAGTGCTCCTTCCCTCAGTCCTCTCTCCCCAGTTAGAAAACCACCTGCCCGACCTGGGAATCGAACCCTGTACTTACAGTCCGTATTATATGTTGCCAATATATCTACATAGGAGTATGTAATAAACGCTACACGCATGCTTAAGGTATTAACTCTAGAGAGGCAATCAAACAGTTTCCATAAAAAAAAATGATCAGCGGCTTGAGCAGGAAAATTTCTGACAACCGTAAATGTATTCGAACTCGATGCGCGTCTATGAAATTTGTATGAAATATTAACCAAACGTCATCAGTGCGCAGCGAACTCGAATACATTTATATTTATATTCGTTTTTCATGCTCGGGCTACAGTACCTACCGCCATCTACCACTTATTACAATTTATACCCTTGAATGTTCTACGAATGTTCAAGAATCACATATGTTATTGTTTAACCATGATTCCCGCATTGAGACAAATGTTTGTGTAGCACACAGATATTTGTTTCAAGTCTGGTTGTGAGACCGAAAGAGTCTCACAGTTTCTGACACCCACGATACAGTTTATACCTAGGGTGGGGTCAGGACTAGGTGTGTGACCGTTGGGTATATTTATTTATTCTATTATTTATTCATTAAAATAAAACTATTTTTACGAATTCTATCACGATTTGGTTTTAATTTTTATGCCCTACGTTTCGAAAGCTTTGCAGCCTTCGTGGTCACGGGACAGTCTGACCCGTGATAGAATCCGTAAAAATAGTTTTATTTCAATGAATAACATTCACGTAAACCTAAGAAATCATTATTATTTATTATCACGCTGCCGGCGTTGTGCGCATATATTTCAAATTAGACTGAGCGACTTATGACCACGTGGTCACAACTTTTGGATCACAAGTTTCGTGCTATTGTCCAGGCTATATATACTGTTGAATGTCTAGCTTAATACAAAGTTTCTACCTCTTTCAGAGTATCCAGCTGGAGAACTCTTCGATGATGTACGAGAAATGGGTGAAGCTGCCGATGCCCCTGATCTTCAAGGTGTACTTATTCAACGTCACCAATACCGAAGGCATCAACGAGGGAGAAAAGCCGAAGCTGCAAGAAATTGGACCCTATGTTTATAAGTAAGACATACATATATAAGCTCACGCCTGTATCCCCGAAGGGGTAGGCAGAGGCCCAGAGGCGCATTAGCGGACTAGTACACCCACGTTTCGCTGAGCTTAGTTCCGTCCCAGATGTGATAGGGGACGAGCCTATCGCCATATCGGGCACAATTCCAGACTTCGGGCTGATATGGAAAAATTCAATATCACTTTAGCAGCTTTAACAACTTTACTTTAGCAGCTTGCTGTCGCGTTTCGTTCGGAGAGTGAGATTTCCGGTGGCCCATTTCCCACCCTCTCTTTCCCAATATTTTTTTCCTCCTCTTCCATTCCCTCCGTTTAGGTTGGCAACGCACCCATGATTCTTTTTGTGTCTTGGGTGTCTATGGGCGGTAGAGATGACTTACCATCAGGTAACCCATTTATTGGTTTGCCAGTCTGCTATAAAAAAAAGTATAGGGGAGGTACCCTACAATTTTATTTTTAGATTTTATCTTACGATTTTGTTGGCGTGATTGATATGTATACACATGCACTAAGTTACAGTTTTTTACTACTGATATTCTCTGATCTAAACCGCGGACAGACAGTCGGACATGATGAAACTATGTATAAGGATTCCATATTTGCCATTTGGCTTCGGAACCATCGATATATTATTTACCTAGATGCACAGTTGACGCTTGGAAAATGGGACAGCAAAGGAGTGCTTAAGCACTTCCTCCTTTCCTTTTGGTCGGACGCCGATAGAATTCTAAATTTCAAAATTCAAATTTAAGAACGCTTGATCATTTCGTTTAAAAAGATAGTTTATATTTTTGTTGATTTATTTAGAACTTGTGATCTTTTACTTTGTTTTATTCCTGAGACCACTTTTTAGGAAGAAATTTGCAAAGAACTAAGCATCTAGGGTATATTATATTGATGTTTGGAACCCTAAAAATGAGAATATATAGGTTTAGACTTTAGGTTCTCCGTATTTGTAAAAAAATAATCATGTTTTTCTTCATCAAACAATAAGGAAAATTAAATTTTAGATATGTTTATATTACAAGACGACGTCATTCACATATAATGAATACAAAAACAATATTATGCAATAAGACGATATATCTATACAACCTTGATGTTCCAGCTATGAGAAATAACTTTATTACTCCTATTGTCTTAATTTTTTGTTTATTTTAATTATTACTATATTATTTTTCTTCGTCATTAGCCTAGCCATTTGGGTTGAGAACTGTAAATTCCGAAGTTCCGATCCCAGGTCAGAAAATCACAACTAGTCGTAATTTTCAATAAAAAAAATTGTGGTATTATAATTTCTTGTCTCTTCGTTTCCCATGAGATCACAACTTAGTCGAAATTCACTTCTTCAATCACCCTATATTAAAATATTCCCTAGACGGGGTTAACGTCACGCAGAGAGCCCCGGTCTAAAAAACTAAAGCCAAATATTTTCTGCAACATAATAATAATAATAATAAAAATGTATTTATTAAATCAAAGAAATTCTTTACAATTGCTTACTAGCGATCTTTGCACTAGGCTCGCAGGCCTGTATCGCAAAGATCTGTGAGTGGTTACAGTTTAAATACAATCAAGTCTACCCTTATACAAAAATACAAACATTTACTTTATACCCGTATTTTATAATTTAGGACAAAAAGGTAAGTAAAGAAAAAGCGTGTGTGTGTGTGTGTGTGTGTGTGTGTGCGTGCGTGCGTGCGTGCGTGCGTGCGTGCGTGTGTGTATATGTGGGTGTGCGTGTGTGTGAGTGGATATGTGTGTGTTTAATATGAAATCATGACCACATTTTCTGTTTCTTCATAATTTAGGCTCAATAACCATTGCTTAATTTTTGATTCGGCTGATTTTATTATTGCTGTTTTAATATCGCAAGCTTTACACACTCTATTATAAATATTGGCTCTTTGATATAAAAGTAAACGTTTCGCAAATGTTGTACGAACTGTGTAAACTGGTATTTTAAAGGTTCGTTTATTAAGTAGTTCTTCATATTGAGATGAGTTTAGAGTGTTTTTATGAACACTGAGGGCAACTTTTAAAATATAAATCTGGCGAACTCTTAGAGTTTGACTTTCATTGTAAAGATCGTTAGTGGGGTAGAGGTAAGGCTTACACAACATGACTTTGAGCACTGCTCTTTGAGCTCTTTCCAAATCAATCATAGCTGATTTAATTGCACCTCCCCATGCTGTGATGCAGTATGATAGGACAGATTGACAAAGGGCCGTATAAACTTGTAGTAGAATGTTTTTATTTGTGATGTTTTGAAGGGCTTTCATGACATAAATTATCTTTCTAGTACGTCCGGCAAGTGAAGAAATGTGTTGTTTAAATGTAAGTTTCTCGTCAACTGTAATACCCAGATATTTTAAGGTTTCAGTGCGTTCAACATACTCGCAGGAGCAAGGATTTGAGAGAGTTGTATTAGAGGGTTGGTAGGAGTGAATTTTGAATTTAATTAGACTTCCGGGATTTGAACATTTCGTTTTGTGGAAAGCTATAAACTTGGTTTTGCTCGTATTAAGTGTCAGCAAGTTGTCGTTAAGCTTAAAAAGTTAATTTAATATGTTAGTTAATTTAATTTAAGCTTAATTTAACATGCTTAAAAAGTTTGTTGCGCCGGCTCCTAGTAGTGTGGGATACTGAAAAAAAGATGATGTTAGAAATTTTATTTACTGGCTTTTGTAAAACGCTTCACCCGCGTTAGAGAAACGTCCGAGTGGTCAAATGCTTCTCAAATTTAACGGCTTCTCAAATTTATCTTGATTTTCGCCATATAATTTTGACAGATAACGCGACCTTAAACGATATAAGGTGAACTTAAGTTTATGAGCATTCGGTGGTTAGTTTCTTACACCCGGGTATGTAAGAAACTTAAACTTAAAATCTAATAAAAACTATACACCTAAACCTTTCTCATGAACCACTCCGTCCATTTTTAAAAACCGTATGAAAATCCGTTCGGTAGTTTTTGAGTTTATCGTGTACATACAGACAGACGCGGCGAGGAGACTGTCCCATCTTACTACTATTATAAATAGAAAAGGTTAGATGGATGTATGTTCGTTACTCAATCACGCCAGAACGGCTGAACGGGTCTGAATGAAAAGGACAGAGATAGATTATAGTATGGAGCGTATAGGCACAGACGTAAAAAAGATGAACGGAGCGCTAAGAATATTGACAATGAAGCAGAGTGTTTGGCCCATTCGATCTATCGACACGTAATGGGCTATAGTCCGATTGCTAATTAAACGGAGTAAACTGACAGATCGAAATGTCACTTTCCAAAATAATGTTGCTTACTTTCAGAACATAGTGATTGATCTAGTCCAATTTTTATCACTCAAAGAAACAATAACTCAGCACTAGCTTGCAAAATTACAATTTTATTGCGTATTTTTAGAAATTTCAGCTTAACCTTCGACTAAATGTCTGTGTAAATAATTTTGCGTAAATAATCACATTTACAAATATTGCTTTTATTATTTGAGAAAAATTACGTTCGCAACATTCATAGCTTTGGTAAGTTTTGTTTATAATAAACCATGACTATAATTCCAGTAGTCATACCATACCTTAGCGAGCAGTAATTTACTATTACAATGAATATATAAATTAAATGCAAATGCAGTACTAGTCACACATTAGGTAGGAATTACGACTTTGAGTTGGACTTTACAAAAATAAAGAATGAAATGGTTCACTAAATTGAAATGTATAAATAATCATGGTCTTTTTATCCCAGCACTATTTAAATTTCATGAAAAAGTAGCAACATTCGAAATGTCAGTTTACTCCGTTTAATTAGAAATCCTACTATAGCATAGGGCCTCAAGCACCAATCCCAACTGCTTCCAGTATTTCCAGTCAATCCCCTGCCACCATTCCTACCATATGCCATTCTCATACAACCCATTCCCTTACACTCTATTCCTATCTCCCCTTATCACCCTATCTTAGCCATCCCATCGTTATTATGTCCATACTTGCCTTGTCTTCATATTTATAGCGAGATAATGTATATTATATAAATCTTAATTTAAAATTAAATTGAAATAAAACTATTCTTACGGATTCTATCACGATTAGGTTTTAATTATTATTCCCGACGTTTCGATGTATAATATTCACGTAAACTTAAGAAATCTGTATATTAAAATTAAATCTTGTGTTGACTTGTCATAAGTGGTTTTTTACATGCCTACGTGATCAATAAAGATTTTTATTTTATTTATTTAATGGCGTGTGTGTGCGTAATGCACTTTTGTACAGGCACGTTTGTGTGCGTGGCTTGTTGTGGCGTCCGTTTAACTATAGACGAGATGGTGTCCTTCTTTTTCTTTACGTCCGTTCGTATAAGCTTTATCCCGGAAAAATGTAGATTTCCCGTCGGACAGATTTATTAATACATTTCCACGTGAACGATCCTAGGGCAACAGCTAGTTATGTAAGAATTTACAACATAAACAAAATCAATAAATCTCACGGCTGTATCCCCGAAGGGATAGGCAGAGGGGCACTATTGAAATAGAACACCTACATTTCTCCGAGCTTAGTTCCCTCCCATGTGATAGGCGGTGACTCTATCGCCATATAGGGCATAAATTCCAGACTCCGGGCTGATACTGAAAAATCCAATATAACTTTGCCCAACCCGGGAATCGAACCCGAGACCTCAGAACAATAGTGGTACTGCACGCAATACAACCACGCCTCTGAGGCATTCACATAAGAATTTACTATATTTTTAGGCAGTACCGGGAGAAGACAGTTCTAGGTGTTGGTCCCAATGACACCATCAAATACATGCTGAAGAAAACCTTTGTCTTTGACCCTGAGGCTTCAAATGGATTGACTGAAGAAGACGATGTTGCCGTCATTAATTTTCCATACATGGTGAGTACTTTAACCAATTTGAAAAAGGAGGACCCTTTTTATTGTCTTACTAAGAGTGTACCTGTTGGATAATATTTATTTGCTTGCTGTTGCATGGAATGGATTAGATCAGTGGTCGGCAATCTTTTGGCAGGTAGGGGTCATAAGGTGGCAAATTATAGTAAAGGCGGGTCTCACCTCATATTTTCAATCTAGAATCCTTCTAGAATCTGTAACATTTTCGATATTTATAACTATTTTACAAAACAATCACGGGCCGCAAATAGGACTTCCACGGGCCGCGTGTTTCCGACCGCTGGATTAGATCGCCGCATCATTAAAAAATATTTGTTTAGGAGTTTAATTATTTTGCATAACTACATCCTTGTATATCCTAGAAAAAAATGTCACCATTTGCCATTGCATCTCTAACTTTCAAGATATGTGGATTTATTATTTTTAATTAATCAGTACTTACGTCTCGATAAAAAAAATCCGCTTCCAAGTTCCAACACGTCGGTCTGGAAATCTTCGAGGGAGTCAGAAAACATAATTGATTGCTCGATTTGTGAGACCGAAAGTCCCTTGTAGTTCCTGATATCCACGATAAATTTTAAGTGTGATGTCAGGCCTATGTGTACTATTGGATGTATTTATTATTATTATTTCTTTCCGTGGCTGATGATGAAAACAAAAATTGAAAACATTACCTCAGTAGTTACGTCGTTTATAAAGCCGCGTCCCCTGCACATTTTGCACGACAAAATGAAGGTAAGTGTAGTGCAGTCCAAAAATACCAGCGACCATTTATAAACTATGTTTATCAATCGCCAATATCGCCAGAGTTATGCCGGCCTGCATAAATGCTTCTTCAAGCTTCGCTTAAAGGACCCAATGTTTTTCCATTCCGAAACAACTCGTAAAAACCCATACAAAACACGTTTCTCGTTGTCTACTGCTCATGGAACAATAGTCCAAAATGTATAGGAAAACCACGTTGTAGGTGTTTTAGTTTTAAGCCACGTCTCCTGTTCTAAAACATTATACAACCCTCTTACACAAAACATGGAATCGTTATATAATTTTATCTGTAGTCCATTGTTCTATGAGCGAAAATCATTGTTTTGCGTATGTGTCTGTGTTTTGTTTCGAGAAAAACAGGTGCAGGAAACGTACCTTTACACAATCACGTATTGATTTATTACTATTATTGTTCTCAGGCGGCTATTATAACCATAGAGCAAATGATGCCATCAGCTGTGGGGCTGGTAAACCGGGCTTTGGAGCAGTTCTTCACCAACCTGACAGACCCGTTCATGAGAGTCAAAGTGAAAGATCTGCTGTTCGACGGTATATTCCTCAATTGTGATGGAGACAATCCTGCCCTGGGTAAGAAGTTCAGCTTCTATTTTTTTTTTCTAGAGCAGAGACTGGCAAACGAACAGATGGGTCACCTGATGGTAAGTGATCTCCACCGCCCATAGACACCCAAGACACAAAAAGAATCATAGATGCATTGCCAACCTAAAGAGAAGGAATGGAAGGTGAGGGATAAGGAAATGGGAAATGTAGGGGGGAAAGGGGCCACCGGAAATCTCACTCATCGAACGAAACGCGACAGCAAGCTGCCACTTTATGTCTGTTTTCTGTGAGACAGTGGTATCAAACCGGTCGAGCCGGCCCATTCGTGCTGTAGACGTTACTGTCTACAGCGTGGCTCTACCACTCAAACTTAACCTTCGAGACAATTTTCCATAAGCCAAATATTTTATTGGAAAATAATTTTGACGTCGTTAGATGCCTAGGTAGAGCAAGCGCGTAGCGAGCGCGTCTTTGTGATTTGTATGAATTATTACCCAAATGTCATCAGTGCGCAGCGAGCTCGATACGAATTCGATTGTCAAAAATATTCCTGCTCGGGCCACGGATAGGGGGATATTTGGACTTTTGTTTTTGCATAATATAAAAATTAGTAAACAAAAATAAAAAGGTAAAAATACACAGAGACCAGTAACGTGCACAGACATTCCGATCAGGGTAGACAAAAACTTGTATGTTTTTATTCAACTCTTACATCACTCCATGGCGATTTAAAATATATTCAAAGCACTACTTTCTACTTTAATAATTTGAGTTCGTTTTTTTTTTCTGTTACGATTTATGTAAACAGCAAATTGTGAGGGCAGATACTGTCTCTGTTTCTATATGGAATACACGCCACTGCTTAGAGATACAAAAACGGACTCAAATGAACTAAATCCGGCTGTTTAATCGTAAAACTTTTAAATTATTGTTAAAACCAATTATACCGGGTGTTTCATAAAGTTGGTACCATCAACAATTCCACATACCTACAGGGAGAACGATTAACGGCCGGTTTCAATAAACGATCTCAGTTAAGAGTGCAGATAGATCGCGATTATGAACCAATCAAATCAAGTCATTTGACGGAGTCATGTTCAAACTGTGTTCTTATTAGCTAATTTTTGTAATCTATTTGCACATTCGAACTGAAATTGTTTATTGAAACCGGCCGTTAAAGCGCAATAGTAAAGTTAAAACATAAAAACATAAGCTCACGCCTGTATCCCCGAAGGGGTAGGCAGAGGTGCACTAGCTAACTAGAACACCCACATTTCGCCGAGCTTAGTTCCGTCCCAGATGTGATAGGGGGCGAGCCTATCGCCATATCGGGCACAAATTCCAAACTCCAGGCTGGAATGGAAAAATCCAATATCACTTTGCCCGACTCGGGGATCGAACCCGAGACCTCAGGACGGTAGTCGTACCGAAGTACAACTGTGGCGTCACCGTCGTCGCAATTAGGCATAGGAACCGCTTTGTATATACATACTAAAATTATAAAGCACCCCTTAGGTGGTTTGCAAATGTATTGCAGCTGACACAATGGGCCAGAAAAAAATCATCATAAATTCAATTTTCTATTATAAAAAAATTATGAGCCTTACGAAATTTTAAACTTTTCTAGATTGCTAGCCACCCTCTTTAAGTGTAGTTATTATTGATACCAACATTATAAAACATCCCGTATTATTAACTATAAGGTATAATAAACTGTGTTATAACAAAAAATCCAAGGTTGGTTGTTGGTATGTACAATTTTTTTAAATATCATAAAACGTGTGATATATAATGGACTCGAGACATGTACGGCAAATAAATCATTCAGAATCGATATTAAACTTTGTTGTTAAACAAGTTTTTACTAAAATTAAACGCGTCTCTGTTGGCAGGGAAATTCCACTTTTTCATTAACATAACATAACACAAGCTCACGCCTGTATCCCCGAAGGGTTAGGCAGAAGTGCTCTAGCGAACTAGAACACCCACATTTCGCCGAGCTTAGTTCCGTCCCAGATGTGATATGGGGCGAGCCTATCGCCATGTCAGGCACAAATTCCAGACTCCAGGCTGATATGGAAAAATCCAATATCACTTAGCCCGACCCGGGGATCGAACCCGAGACCTCAGGACGGTAGTCATACCGAAATACAACTACGCCACCGAGGCAGTTTTTCATTAAACATTCGGTTTATCTATCTACGTCATAACATAAAGTCTAATCGAGCAAAGAATTATTATAAAGTTGACATTGTTACCGTAATAAGAAAAACATACACGCAGGTCGTTTAATTAAAGTAAATTTAGTTTTTTATCGCTCTTTAAATTGATCTTTCAAAGTCCCTAATTTTAATATGAATAAATATTTTTTTTGTCTCCATAATTAACTGACGCAAAATGGAGCGCGTTTGCTTTTAAACGTATTTTTTTAAATCTTTTTTTTCTACCTGCCCTTGTCCGTTCATGCGGGGTCGGCGCAACAAACATTTTCAAGCATGTTGCAGAAAATATTTGGCTTAGTTTTTACGACCGGCTGCCTGCCTGACGTCAACACCCTCTGAGGGATCCAGTCCCGGGCAAATTAAATTAAAAATTCGCTTTGTTTTGGGGAAAAAAAATTTTGTAATAGCAAATTTTTCTACAGTTATCCATTTTTTATTCCATAGACAGAATAGTGCCATAGAATGTCAATAGTGCTGTAAATAAGCACATACCTACCCATTGAAATTTTACATATAATTGACATGTAAGTAAGTGATATAAAATATCCTATTTCCTGAATGAATTATTTGAATTTTGAATTTGAATAACGCATTCAAACATTTTTATAAATTCATCCCCTAAAGGGGTGTTACGGGGGATAAAAGTTTAACGCGGGCGCAACCACGGGCAAAAGCTAAGAAGTTAAGTCGGCCTTGACTATTTGAGGTACCTTAATACAGAGATGGGTGACCAGAGTCCACATTTTGTAAGTAAAAACTACGACGGAATACTTTTTGTTGGTAATAATTTAATAAATTCGATACATAATTGAGAAAATTACTTATCTTTTTGCGATATCTTTGTTCGTAATAAACTAGTTTTTATGGTTGCTAAAAGGTTTAAGTAATACATTATTTTAAAACTTCTTTTTATTAACTTTTTTTTCATAAGATTAGGTACAATCGGTTGTATAAACTGACCGAGCAATCACGTAAACAAACTCATATTTTGAAAAATAAAAAAGCACGTTATATGTACCGACTTATTTTAAAAAATGTCAGTTGCCGGTGGCGAAGTTGCGAAGCTTACGCGTATCAACATAGAGTCTAGACTTTATGGCGGAAATGGCGATATACTCTCTTGCTATTACACCACAGATATAAGGTTGGCGAAAAGTCGGTGTAATAGTTGCACCGCTGTCTACCCCTTTCTGGGTAACAAGCATGAATATGTATATGTGCTAAAACAGAATTCAACGTTCATGGACAGACACCCACAACACCAAGAGTCTTGGATGCGTTTCCAACATTAAAGGACGGCAAAACAGACTAGGATGGGGAAGGGAATATGGTTTCTCAAAATGATTCAATTATAAATGATCCCTAATTTGTTACAGGTCTGGTATGCGCGAAGCTAAAGGCCGAGAGTCCTCCCACCATGCGACCTGCTGAAGAAGGCGTGAACGGCTATTACTTCTCAATGTTCTCACATGTGAGTAATATATTTCGGTACCTAAGTATGTGAAGTCCTACGTGATCGAATGCCTTGCCTTGTTCATTATCATCAGCCATTGAACGGCCACTGCTGGGCATAGGCCTCCCCTAAAGATAACGATGCTCTTTTATTCACTTTCGTCCGACTTCAAAAAAGGAGAAGGTCCTCAATTTTGTCTGTATGTCTTTTTTATGTATGTTGCTCGATATCTCCGCCAAATGTGGACCGATTTTCAAGATTCTTTTTGGGTTCTATAGAGCTTATTTCAAGTGTCGTCCCAAATAAATTTGGTCACGATCAACATTTTTTACGATTAAAAGTCATTGAAATAAAACTATTTTTACGGATTTTATCACGATTTGGTTTTAATTTTTATTGCCGACGTTTCGAAGGCTTTGCAGTCTTCGTGGTCACGGGTTAAAGTCATTGTTTAATTCGAACACGGCAAAGTCTCACTGTAAGCGCAGTGCAGTTAAAAAACTAGAAACTATCGACAATGGGTTTATTATTTATCTGTGGACACCAGTATCATGCCGGTTTAAAATTCTTCACTCTCTGAATAGAAAAGAACCAAATCGAGTTGTTTGTGCCTGTTACTTATGAGGCTTATAAGGCTATGCTATTCTGTACCTACCTGCTCGTATCCCACTCCTCTATCGGGCAACGCAATACACTTTTCAAGCACCAAAATCGGCTTTAATGTTTACGACCGAACGTTCTTAAGATCTGGTGCCTAACGTCAACCCCCTCTAGAAGGTTCTATTCTGGGAAAATATGAAAATAGTAGATCCACGCTGTAGACAGTAACGTCTACAGCACGAATGGGCCAGTTCCACCAGTTTAATGCCACTGTCTCACAGATAACTGACGTAAAGTGGCAGCTTGCTGTCGCGTTTCGTTCGGTGAGTGAGATTTCCGATGGCCTAATTCCCGCCTCCCTTACCCAATCCTTATTCCCCTCCATTTAGGTGGACAATGCATTCATAATTCTTAGGCTTATAAACAATAATTTGTAGCTGAACAGATCCGAATCAGGCCCATACGAGATGATCCGTGGTACAGAGGACGTCAGCTCTTTGGGAAATATTGTGTCGTACAAAGACCAGCACTCGATGTTCGCGTGGGAAGATGAGTACTGCAACCGCATCAATGGCTCTGACTCCTCAATATTCGCTCCTATTGATGACAACAATGTTCCCGAACGACTGTATACCTTCGAGCCTGAGATTTGCAGGTACGTTTACAGCAGAGTGCGGCAAACAAGCAACTAGATCACCTGATGCCGTACACCGGCTCTTGAACGAATCAAGGGCCGTTGCCGTCTTTAAAGGAAAGTAGTAAGAGTTGGAAGATAATGTATTTGAGCTTTCGGAAAATTCACATTGGTATATATGAAAAATAATAGCAACTTATTGAGTGGTAGAGCCACGCTGAAGACAGCTACGTCTACAGCACGAATGGGCCGGCTCGACCGGTTTGATACCGTCTCATAGAAAACCGACGTAAAGTGGCAGCTCGCTGTCGCGTTTCGATCGGTTAGTGAGATTTCCGGTGGCCCAATTACCCCCTTCCTTTCCAAATCCTTATTTCCGTCCTTTTAGGTTGGCAATACACCCATGATTATATTGTATCATGGATGTCTATGGGCGGTGGAGATCACTTACCATCAGGTGATCCATATGCTTGTTTACCAGTCTCAGCAATAAACAAAAAAATACTGCTCTTCGTTTGTTAGTTTTAAAATTAAATATGCTGCATTTATAATTAAATGAATCAGTGAAGTGATTGAAATAAGAGAATAATTACATAATGTATAGAGTGAACCGATTTTGAGAATTATGATATTTTTATGCCGAGAAAAGACATTTTTACGAGACTGTAACAACGAGGAACAGCTGGTTTTATTATAAAAATGTATTTTCTTAGATACTGATTTCTTAAGTTTACGCGAATGCTGTACATTGAAATAAAACTATTTTTACGGATTCTATAACGATTTGGCTTTAATTTTTATTCCCGACGTTTCGAAGGCTTTGCAGTCTTCGTGGTCACGGGTTGGACTGTCCAACCAATTAAAACCAAATCGTGATAGCATCCGTAAAAATAGTTTTATTTCAATGTATTTTCTTAGCTTCTAATTTAGCATATCCTTCAGTCTGTAGGAATGTAATTTATATTCTAGGTCATTGTACGCAAGTTTGGTGGGTAAGACGACCCTCTTCAACATCACTACATATTATTACGAAATATCTTCGGCCGCGCTCGCGTCCAAAAGTGCCAATCCAGACAATAAATGCTTCTGCAAAAAGTAAGTATTTGTGGAAATTTCATAAGCTGACGTCTGTATAACCAAGTGATAGAGATGAATCGGCAGAAATCGGTCTTGATCTAGTGGCAGGGTATTTTGACTGAGAAGTGGGAGGTCCTGGGTTCGATTCCCACCTTAGGCGGGGTGTTTTTCTAACACAATTTGCCCGAAACTAGAACCCCAGAAGAGAGTTAACGTCAAGCAGGCAGCCGGCAGACACACTTTTTCAAGCATGTTGCAGAAAAGATATGGCCAAGCTTTTACGACCAGCCTCCTGCCTGACGTCAACCCCCTATGAGGTTTGAGTTCTGGGCTTAAATGGGAAAATTCGCTTTGCTCGACCTGGAAATCGAAGCCACGACCTCCGGTCGGTCCACAGGCGATATACGCTACCACTGGATGAAGAAGCCGACCTGTTTGCTAGTCTCTGATATAGTAAATAGGTAGCTAGTAGTACCAGCTAGGATAGGGCCTCATGCACCAATCCCACTGCTTCCAGTACTTCCAGTCAATCCCCTGCCACCATTCCTACCATATGCCATTCCCATACAACCCATTCCCTTACACTCTATTCCTATCTCACCTTATCACCCTATCTTAGCCATCCCATCGTTATTATGTCCATACTTGCCTGCCTATCTTCAAATTTATAGCGAGCGAGATAATGTAAATTATATTATTATATATATTGACAGCCTCCGTGGCGCAGCGGGCGAGTAGCCGTGAAGCGAGAGGCCGCGGGTTCGATTCCCGCATTGAGACAAATGTTTGTGTGGCCCACAAATATTTGTTTCAAGTGTGGGTGTTGTGAGACCGTGCGTTTCTCATAGGCTCTGACACCCACGATACAGGTTATACCATTATACCTAGTGTGGGGTCAGGACTAGGTGTGTGACTGTTAGGTGTATTTGTATTAACTGACAATCAGGTGAGCCACATGTAGTCCAACCATGAGTTTTTGTGACATTACTCGCTAGCGACTCCGTAAATTTGCACGATAACACCCGAACGCATCTAGCGGTTACGAGGAGAGCTGAAGATTTCCATACATAAAAAAAATATTTACATCCTAAATATGTGCAACAAACTCAGGCGGCCTGAGCAGGAAATTTCTGACAAACGTGTATGTATTTCAGCTCGATGCGCGTCTATGAAATTTGTATGAAATATTAACCTAACGTCATCAGTGCGTAGCGAACTCGAATACATTTACATTTACATTAGTTTTTCGTGCTCGGGTTGCGCTACTGTTTGCCAGTCTCTGCTATAGTAAATGTGCAGGGACTGGAGCGCGAGTCACGACGGGTGCCTCCTGATGGGCGTGTTCAACCTCATGCCGTGCCAGGGCGCGCCCGCCGTCGCCTCGCTGCCTCACTTCTACCTCGCCTCGGAGGAACTCCTCGAGTATTTCGATGAAGGCGTACGACCAGATAAGGAGAAGCACAACACCTATGTTTATATTGATCCAGTGAGTTTAAAAGCTATATTAATAAAAAAAACCGACGGCGTAAAAAGATACAAGCATGAATGTTATAATTAAGGTTGCAGGTGGGGACAACACATACATAGCATAAGCTCACGCCTGTATGCCCAAAAGAGTAGGCAGAAGCGCACTAGAGAACTAATACACCCACATTTCGCCGAGCTTAGTTCCGTCCCAGATGTGATAGGGGGCGAGCCTATCGCCATATCGGGCACAAAATCCAGACTCCGGGCTGATATGGAAAAATCCAATATCACTTTGCCCGACCCGGGGATCGAACCCGAGACCTCAGGGCGGTAGTCGTTCCAAAATACAACCACGCCACCGAGGCCGCGGTAACAAACCAAGTGTAAATCTAGTTGAAACTTTTACAATATATTTACGATGCAACTCTCCCACAACACTAAAATGTGTTTGTGTCGGTAAATTCGTTTCTGTTTTTATCCATTCAGCGGGCTTAGAAAAGTGGCTTATGCGGTAGTCGAATAGAATAAATGTATGAGAATAGCCCGATGGACACAGATTGGTAGTCACGACATTCGTCAGAATTGACATCATACATACCTACTTACACTCGAAAAGCTCTTCTTCCAGGCCAGTTGGGTAACAATTATATAGTCCTGTGATTGCCACTGCGGGCATGGGTCTGCCTACAGAGAAGGTTAAAGTAGGCAGACCGCCGGTCGTAAAACGCCAAATCGCCAGTCGTAGAACATGTTTGAAAAGTGTGTATCGCCGGCCCCACACTTGTGTGGGATAAGAATAGGTAAAAGACTTTGGCCTCCTCTTCTTATGAGTGGGGTTTAAAACCCTTAGTCCACAATGTTAATTAATGCGGGTCGATAAAATTCCATACCTTTGAAATTCTTGCAGAGAAATTGTCGAGTATATTCCCCACGATATTTCCCTTCACTGTTATAGCAGGCGATAATTCATAATGAATACATATTTTACATAGAACCTGCGACATTAGTCTCGGCAGTCCGACTTCCAACTGAGCTATCGCTGATAATAAGCTGAACTAAAAGTTACTAGCTGCCCTCTTGCCTGTCCCCAGTACCAGATCTAGGTTTTTTCAAAGCAGGGGCAAGCTGTCAATTTGCCTGATTTTGCCGCCCCCAAATTAGGGCGCCAAATCCTACAGCCCTTGTAGATAAAGGAGATAGATATCTTTGTAGATAGAGGAGTGAGTATATTATTTATTGTTCCAGGTGACTGGTGTACCACTTAAAGGAGTCAAACGGCTTCAATTCAATATCGAACTGAGAAACATGCCAAGAGTACCTCAACTACAAGACGTGCCTACAGGATTGTTTCCTCTGCTCTGGATTGAAGAGGTATTCATTAATACCCACTATGGACGTAGAAAAAAGAGAATGGAGTGCTAGGAACATTGAAAGTGAAGCAGGGATTCTGCCGATCCGATCCATCGACACGTAATGGCGGTGACTGAGTGTTTGCGTAGCTGAGCGCACTTTTGTACATGCGCATTTATCTGTAGCGTCCGTTTTACTATAGGCGACACGGTATCCTCTTTTTTATACGTCCTTGATACGCACATATATAGATACTTACAGAGGTTCAGGCTGGTTTTACTACTTTGTAGGATTTTGATGTGAAATCTGACAGGATGGGCGCCGTTTGTTAAAAGTATTTCCTACTATTGTCTAAAATTGTGTTTGTTGTTCTAAAGTGATGTGGTTTTATGCACCAAACTTCAGCGAAGATGGATAGCATGTCAAATGTGAAAATCTTTCATGAGTTTTGCTTGGTACGTTGACTGACTTTGTTCAGTCGATTCGCTGAGTGAAGGTCATCTTAGAGGAATCGCACTGGACGGAATTGCCGCCATAATCCCAACAGGATTTTGAGATCATCCACATCTGGGTCTCATGGTCATTGCGAAAACTTGATAATTGGTTTATTTACCTTGACATTGGCAAAATCATCGCAAATGCGTGGAAGCCATTTTTTCAAAAGATGAAGTACTACTTCTTGCACTTATGTGTCTGAGGATTGAAATTACTGGGATCGTACCATATCCCTTCTTCCCAATCTTGATGTTTTTTTCTAAATGTTTGGCAACAGATTCATTGCATTTGTGCCAATTTTCTAGATATCATGATGCTGCCATTTTGGGAAAAACTTAGAACTTCACAAATTGTGGTCCAGTGTGGCCATAAAACCGAAAAGTTTCCGTTAATAGGTACCAGTAACATAATAGGGAAAATTTTCTGATAAAGATGTTATCGTCGACCTATCCACACTAATTCTTTCTTTCTACCTGCCCTTATCCCACCTTAATGTGGGGTCGGCGCAACACACTTTTTCAAGCATGTTGCAGAAATTATTTGGCTAAGTTTTTACGACCGGCGGCCTACCTGACGTCAACCCCCTCTGAGGGGTCCAGTCCCGGGCAAATTAAATTAGAAAATTCGCTTGGCCCGACCTGGCAATCGAACCCACGACCTCCCGGTCCACAGCCCATACATGCTGCCACTAGACCAAGGAGGCGACACACTAATTATTACCTCAAAATATAAAATTTCAACTTTCAGGGTGCCGAAATGACAGAAAATCTCCAAAAAGAGCTCAAAGACTCCCACACGCTGCTCTCTTACGCAGAAATGGCGCGGTGGGCCATACTAGCCGCGGCTGTATTACTCGCTGTTATCGCTACTATAACTGTAGCGCGATCAACCTCGCTCATTTCGTGGCCACGCAACAGTAACTCAGTTAGCTTTATAATAGGTCCTATGGTTAATGACAAAGCACATTGATTGGTTTTATTAAGCCTCGTCTCCTGTACTAAAACATTACACAAAACACCTACACAAAACATGTATTTTTTATCTATGGTCAATTGGGTACTTGACTATGTTTCATTTAATACACATTTTTATATGTAATAGCAAATAAAACAAAAAAGAAATCCTTCTCTAAAAACCGCATCGAAATTGGTTGAAAAATGAGGCAGTAATTCATATTTTAAATTCTGCAATGAGCAAAAGTGGGGACGTAGTGGGATATCTTGCTATCCCTTTCCAACGCACGCACCGTTCTGGCCGTGACGTGATTATACTCATACTTCACTTTCCCGCAGTTTGAAGGTTATACCAAACTTCAAAGGCTTATAACTTTTTTATTTTTGAGAGTATTTCAATATTTCTTTCTGTGCTACGTTTTAGATGACGTAAATTTCGTATAAAATCAATTTTAAAAAAATAGTCAAGTACCTAATTGTTCTACGAGCAGGAGACAGCTTTACCCGTCGGAGGCAGCACATATATGTGTTACATAAGCGTACGGGCCACCGGAGGCCGGGCCGCCCGTGACTATCTACACCGTTGTTTTGCGTATGTGTTTTTGTTTAATGTTTCGAGAAAAACTAGTGCAGGAGACGCGGAATTACATTTTAAAAAACTGACTTCAAAATTGGGTATTTGATTGTTTGATTTTATGCACATATTTATATGTAATAGCAAAACAAAACAAAAAAATAAACCCTTCTGTAAAAACTGCATCGAAATTGGTTGAAAAATGAGGCAGTAATTCATTTTTGAAATTCTGGAGTGGGAGCATAGTGGAGATATCTTGCTATCCTTTTCCGACGCAGGTACAGTTATGGCGTGACGTGATTAAACTGATACTTCTCTTTCCCGCAGTTTGAAGGTTACACCAAACTTCAAAGGCTTATAACTTTTTTATTTTTGAGAACATTTCAATATTTCTTTCTGTTATATGTTTAAGACAACGTAAACTTCATATAAAATTAATTTTAAATAAATCAAGTACCTAATTAAACACTCCAAAGTCGGTTGATATGCATCAGCCCCGGCATCGACTTCAAAGAGAGTAAGAAATTATTTTTCACTTTTGAGTGTTTAATTTGAAGTCGGTTTTAGTTTTTGTTTGACCGACTGGTTAAAAAGGCATTTGTGATATAGTTCTGGAAGATGGTCATTTTCACGTAGTTTTAAGTGTAAATTATGTGTACAGTTAGTTGAGTTGTTTGAAAAATAAAGTAATGTGATAAAAAATGATTTTATTACTGTATTAAAAATATAGATGCTATAAAGGTATAACCACCCAATTAATAACACTTAAGGTCCCTTTATGTCGTTTGAGGCGGCCTTATCTCTTAAAATTGTATGGCGAAAATCAATGTAAGAAGTTGAGTAGCGTTTGCTTATTCAGGCATATGTAATACAAATTCAATTCAATGCTCATACACTTAAGGTCCCCTTATGTCGTTTAAGGCGGCCTTATCTGTTAAAATTGTATGGCGAAAATCAATGTAACAAGCCGTTAAAGTTGAGTAACGTTTGATCATTCGGGCATATGTAATACAAATCCAATTTTGTCAATTAAAAGAGTGCTTCGATACTTAATTTGATTGATTTACTTTGATTGGGATGTTAAATAACAATTTATGCAGATAAAAGAATACAAAGTAACAGCAATAAAAAGTATTTTTGGGATTACAGTTCAGTCGCTCGGGTAAGACTTGACTGAATATTTTATTTTCTTGTTTAATGCGATTAGTGTACTACCTACCTACCTGTAGTCCGACCCGTGACCATAAAGGCTGTAAAACCTTCGAAACGACGAGCTTAAAAATAAAACCAAATTGCGATAAAATCCGTAAAAAAGTTTCATTTCAATGTATAACATTCGCGTAAACCTAAGAAATAATAATGAATAAACGATAGTGTACCTACATTATTTCTCGTTCCAGTATTTCGGTAAATATTATTTGGGACAAAAGGACACATAGCCACGATGGTAAAATAAAAAATCATTTATTTAAATTCGGAACTGTATTCTATTATCTATTATATTATTATTATTCTGTGTTGTGTTATCCTTCAGAGCAGATTGTATTGATGTCAGGCAGACAGCCGGTCGTAAAAACTAAGCCAAATTCTTTCTACAACATGCTTGAAAAACTGTGTCGCGACCTCACATTAAGGTGGGATAAGGGAAAGTAGAAAGATAAGGAATTGTATTCAGCAGTGGCGAAGGCTGACAATTTTCAAACGGGAAGCCGATGCTCCATTTTCTTCTAAACATATTTATTAAGCTTGCAAAAGGTTACCATCAGGTGACCCATATCGTTCAGTCGCTGCTACAAAAAACGGTAAGCCGGTAGGAATCGTGTTATATGGACCCTTCGCCAGTATTCAGTCGCTGTCTGAGTAAGTGCCACGTCCGCTCGACTCGTGGTCCGAGTCCATCGGCTCGATCTCCTGCTTCATCGCGATCTCTCCCACTGACTTGATGCATCTGATCGTGTACTTGTTGAAGTCACATCTGGAACAACATGACATACAATAGAGAGGCTATCTAGCAAGATTCCATACAAAAAAATTGATCTCGAACTTCGATACCACCGTCAACCATTTATTACAATGCGGGGGCGATTATTACAATTTACAACGTGCAACGTGACTGCCTCGGTGGCGTGGTTGTATTTCAGTACGACTACGTCCTGAGGTCTCGGATTCGATCCCCGGGCCGGGCAAAATGATATTGGATTTTTCCATATCAGCCCGGAGTCTGGAATTTGTGCCCGATATGGCGATAGGCTCGCCCCCTATCACATCTGGGACGAAACTAAACTCGGCGAAACGTGGGTGTTCTAGTTCGCTAGTGCACCTCTGCCTACCCCTTCAGGGATATAGGCGTGAGCTTATGTCATGTTAGGTATCATCATCATCATCATCATCATCAGCCATAGGACGTCCACTGCTGAACATAGGCCTCCCCCAAAGATTTCCAGATCGACCTGTTGGAAGCGGCCTATATATCATTATTCAATTCATTCGTAGAGTAAAATCAACCAGATTTCGGAAATACCACGATTACTCGTAAAATACAACGCCAATCTAAATTATAGTTCAAACAAATCCTAAAACCCAAATCAAACTTCAAAAACATTCGATTAACCAACAATCTATTCCGAGTGATTGAAATCTAAGATACGTGTCTAAACTTAGAAAGTTATAAACTTCAGACGGCTGAGCTTCCAAACCGATCGCGTGACAAGTCCAAAGACATTTAACAGCACATAGACGGGAGAACAGCACGAAACTTGCAACCTATTAGTTGTTACCTCGTGGTCATAAGTCACTCAGTTGTGTATGAAACATACGCGCACAAGGTCGTGCCAGCGTAATAATGTTTGGACAATAAATTTGTCTTACGTGATTCTTAAACATTTACAGAACATTCTATAGTCCGATTGCTAATTAAACGGAGTAAACTGACAGATCGAAATGTCAATTTTATAAAAAAATGTTGCTTACTTTGAAAACAAAGTGATTGATCTAGTTAAATTTTTATCATTCAAATTTGATTTTTATTGTGTATTTTTAGAAATTTTAGCTTAAACCTTCGACTAAATGTCTGTGTAAATAATTTCGCGTAAATAATCACAACGAAATGATAACAATGAAAATTACAAATATTACTTTTATTTTTTGTGAAAAATTACGTTCGGCACATTCATAGGTTTTGTAAATATTGTTTATAATGAACCATAAATTCCAGTAGACATGCCATAACTTAGCATGCAGTCAGTTACTATAAGACTACAATTCAGTGGACATTCAGTACTAATCACACATTAGACAGGAATGACGACTTTGAGTTGGACTTTAGAGAACGAAAGAATGAAATGGTTCAGTGAATTGAAATTTTTAATTTCATGACAATGTATCAAAATTTTAAATGTCAGTTTACTGTAGGGTGTAAATTGTAATAAGCGCCCTCGTATTATATTAAGTGGTAGATGGCGTTTCTGACGTTTGAGGTCGATTTTTGTATGGAAACTTGCTTGGTGTCCTCTCTGTAGTTAGTAATATTTTATCTCTTTGGCCAAGGCAAAACAACTTTTATAGACACTTCAGACAGTCGTATCGTAAAGACCTCTAAATTGGTAGTTCGAAAGACAACTCAGCTGTGATTTATCGTAAACTATTGCGAAAGTTGGGTTAGGTTTAGGGTATTGAAATGTTCCTTTATGTCTGGGGAACTGATTATTGAACTTTTGAACTTAGACCCTGACTGTTTAAGGCACTTCGAAATGACCAAGAAACTAAATCCTGGAGGGTGACTCCTGACGCTTGATTCGAATTTGAATTCGATTCGGTTTCATTTATTGACATAAAATTCCACCGAAATCGTGTTAAGTGCATTAATGTCACGATAAATAATAAAATATTAGCCCTGTAATATTACTGTCCCACTGCTGGGCACGGGCCTCGTCTACCAATGAGAGGGGTTAGGCCTTAGTCTACCACGCTGGCCTAATGCGGGTTTGTAGACTTCACATACCTTCGAAATTCCTGTGAAGAAATTCTCAGGTATGCAGGTTTCCTCACGATGTTTTCCTTCACCGTTATAGCAAGCGATATTTCACAATGAAAATACACTTAACATAGAAAAGTCAGAGGTGTATGCTCCATTTTGGGGTTGGTCTCGAACCTCCGACACTTGTCTCGGCAGTGCGTACCATTCCCAACTGAGCTATCGCTGCTTGTCACGATAAATATTACAAAATGACAAGTTCTCGAATATTATGCAACATTAATGCACTTTAAAAGTCGATTTCGGTAGAATTTTAAGTTAATAAATGAATTTCTTAAGTTTACGTGAATATTATACATTGAAATAAAACTATTCTTACGGATTCTATCACGATTAGGTTTTAATTATTATTCCCGACGTTTCGAAGGCTTTGCAGTCTTCGTTGTCACGGGTCAGACTGAGGTGTCATTTGTCCAAAAAAGGTTAGAGTTACAATATCTACCATCATTAAAAAATATACAAAATCAAAAAAGGTTAATTATTTGTGTTCCGATTTATGCAGTACGAGCTCACGGTGTCTTGAGTTCTGGCAGCTGGTCTTTTGGGTTCCGATTTAATAAGATGTATAATTGGATCCCAGGTTTGTGCAAGCTTCCAACCATCTTCTCTATTGAAATTAGGATGTTTTTTAATTTCAATAGCCTCGCGTATCATCCTAGGGAGGAATCGGTGTTCTTTGGCGAGGATTTGTGGTTTATCAAATCTAAGATAATGTTTGGAGCCTTCCTCTGAATGTTCAGCAACTGCAGACTTCGTAGAGCGTCGGTGTTTTACGTCAGCTATATGTTCTTTTACGCGGGTCCCTATATTCCGTTTTGTTTGTCCGATGTAAGAGAGACCACAGTCGCAATCAATTTTATACACGCCTGGGTCTTGCAGAGGTATGTGACACTTGACAGATGGTAAAAATTGACTAATCTTCTTGGGTGGCTTGAAGTAAGTTTTGATAGAAGCACGCCTCAGGATATAGCCAATCTTGTCAGTGACTCCTCTTACATAAGGTAAAACAACCGGGACGCGTTCGACGGTGGCTGGTTTCATTCGCTTTCTGTGACGGCGCCGTGGGATTTGGAGCTTGTTGTCTCGCAGGACTTGCTTGACATGACGCAGCTCAGCGGCTAGATAAATTAACATCTAAATCGAATGCCAAAGACAAAAATGATAGCAGTAACGGAACGCAAACTACCATAGACGTCCACTCTCGTGCAGCCAATGAACAACGCGCTGTGATTAATCTGTCAAAACAAACATTGGATGACAATACATTTCAGGTATTAACTAAAGGTTTAAATTTTGCTGTAACACCACGAAGGGTACCGTATGAAGACATTATTTGTAACGTAGAGAACAGTCTTTTCAAGAATAATTTAGCAAAGGAAGATTCGGAGGCAATTCGTCAAGACATCTCTTCATTATTACGTCGAACGAGGTTGCCCAAACTAAATCTTCCTAAACCACAATATATCGCGTTAAAGAACTTGCGATCAATGAAGGACCTAACTATTCTTCGTGCAGATAAAGGGAATGCGACAGTAGTAATGGATACGTCTGATTACAACAATAAAATGGAACAACTTTTGTCGGATGAAAGTACTTATGAAATAGTCAAAACAGACCCGACTAGCAAAATTTTAAAGGCCACCAGCTCTTTAATAAGCAATTACTCCGACTTATTGAGTCTCGACGTAAACTTACTCATCCCATCGTCAGCGAAATCACCTAAATTGTATGGTTTACCAAAAATACACAAAACAAATGCTCCGCTACGTCCCATTGTAAGTCAGATCGACACACCAACCTACAGACTGGCTCAGCACGTAGCAAAAGTTCTTTCACCTCTCAGAGGAAACACTAGAGCAACTGTGAAGGATTCATACCAATTTGTCAGTGACATTAAACACCTAAAATTAGCTGACAATGAAACTATGGTCAGTTTTGATGTTCAGTCGCTGTTTACAAGCTTACCAATACAATACTGTATTGAAATAGTCTCTAAGAGGTTAACAGCGAATAACATACCCTTGGCATATGCAGACTTACTCAAACACTGCCTTACATCTGGCTATATGTTGTGGAATAATCAATTCTACGTACAAATTGAGGGCGTAGCTATGGGCTCACCTGTATCTCCAGTTGTCGCCGACATTTTCATGGAGGACTTTGAGGAGACAGCACTCAGCACGGCCCCAGTCTCACCAAGGTTTTACAAACGGTACGTAGATGATACTTTCACAATTCTACCATCTGATAAAGTAACTGCATTTTTAAATCACCTTAACTCCATTAATAACAAAATTCAATTCACAATGGAGTTAGAACATAATAAATCTCTTGCCTTCTTAGATGTTTTAGTTATCCGTAATCCTGATCAATCTTTGAGTCATACTGTGTATAGGAAAAAGACCCATACCGATAAATACCTGAATGGAGAATCTCACCACTGTGATGTACCAATAAAACAACGTGTAGCTAGTTGCGTGGTTTATTCAAGACTGCCTTCAATTGTTCGGGATGTGCCATTCGTCACGTACACACATAACGATACCAACATTACACCCTCACCCTTATTCTAGAACTGGTACAGTAACTTTCAACCAAAACTTACATACTCAAAATTATACAAACCAAAATAAACGTTAGTGCTATTTACATGGATAAATCTAAATCTTATAATTAATTGGTTTATTTATACGGCATTGACGCATGGGACGGGACCGAGGCGGCTCAGGAGAAGGCAAAGAAGTCCGTGTGTCACTCTCAACCGGCAGGTCTACACAATCCTCAAAATGCTCTTGTTCACTGTTTCCTTGATCCATGTCCGTTGTGCGCGATACATCCCTCCGTGGGTCACTCTGAATAGACGGTCCTTGGTCCCGAACTATATCCGTAGACTCGGATTCATTGGCAATAGGACTAGAAGGACAGATTAATGAACTCCGTATTCGTTGTTTGAGCTGATCAATGTGTTTGTGGGATTCCCTACCTAAAGTATCTACTACCTTATAATCCGTCGTTCCTATCCTATCTGTTACTTTCCCCGGTATCCATTTATCTTGTCCCCTATATTGCCGTAACCAGACTTCATCCCCTGGATGTAACTGGCGTAAAGCGCTTGGGGCATATTTTAGCTGTCGATCCTGAGCTTCTCTAATTTTACTCTCTCTGTTAGGTCTAAGAGCATCAAATTTAGTACGTAACCTACGGCCAAACATGAGGGATGCTGGTGTTTCGCCTGTAGTACAATGTTCTGTATTCCTATAGTATAGCAAGAAATTATTTAAAAATAGGTGTATGTTTACCTTATCTCTAATTGCTTTTTTAATTGCTCTTTTGACTATATGCACCGCATTTTCCGCTGCCCCGTTTGAGGCTGGATGATATGGGGCTGAGAATATGTGTTTGATACCATTTGTACTAAGAAACTGTGAAAACTCTTGACTTGTGAATGGCGGACCGTTATCCGAGACTATTTGTCTAGGTAAACCAAAACGTGCGAAAACGTCACTCAACACTGTGATTGTGTGGCTAGCCGCTGTACTAGGTACTAGACTAACCTCTAACCACTTTGTCCTAGCATCCACTATTACGAGAAATATCCTCCCCGCGATAGGGCCTAAGAAGTCAACATGTACTCGAGCCCACGGTTTGTCGGGCCATGGCCAAGGACAGGGCATATGCCTCGGTGGCGCCTCATTTTCTACCACACAAACAGGACAACTACGACACGTTTTTTCAATCTCTTCGTCCATACCTGGCCACCAAACGTAGCTTCTAGCAAAGGCTTTGGTTTTAACTATGCCCATATGGGCCTCATGTAAATCAACTAAAACCTTGTTCCTACATGCTACCGGTACGACTACCCTATAGCCCCACATCACACAACCTAACTCTTCATACAATTCTATTTTACGATTGTAATAAGGTTTGAGTGATGTTATTTCATTACAAGCCGGCCATTCGTCCCGCAGATATGTTAAGACACGGCCTAGTAACGGGTCTCGACTGGTCTGTCTTTTAATCTCATTATAATCTAATAATATCGCATTTTGTGCAAAATGTAAATATGTTTGTTCTGGAATCTTAACTGGTTCTTTGTTTACCGAAAGAGCTGGCAATCGTGATAACCCATCTGCCCCGTTCTGCTTAGAAGTAACATACTCGATATCATAGGTGTAGGCTGATAACTTAATAGCCCACCTTTGTAAACGACTAGCAGCCATCGATGGTATACCTTGTTTGGGTCCAAAAATAGTGACTAGTGGTTTGTGGTCTGTGCGTAATATAAAACGTCGCCCGTATAGGTATTGGTGTAGTTTTTCTAAGCAAAACACAATAGCCAATGCCTCCCGTTCGATTTGTGAATAATGTTTCTCAGCCGTGTTAAGCGTGCGCGACACATACACTACAGGCCGCTCCCGTGCACCGACTGAGCTCCCCTGATCGCACATCTGACTTAGCACGCCGCCTATCCCTCGTGCGCTCGCGTCACAAGTCAAAAACAACGGTTTATTTGGTTCGTAATGAACTAAGACTTCGGTACTAATCAAAATAGTTTTTATTTTTTTAAAAGCTGACTCACACTCCCCGTCCCACTTCCATAAGACTCCCTTCTTAAGTAATTTGTATAAAGGCGTCAGTATAGTGTTTAAATTATTAACAAATTTAGCGTAATAATTAATTGTTCCTAAAAAGGCTCTTAAGTCAGTGATATTCTCCGGTCTTGGTATATTTAATATGCCTTCAACCTTTTCAGGGTCAACTTTAATTCCCTCGGCGGAGATTATATATCCTAAATATTTTACTTCGCTAGTCATGAACGAGCACTTTTTCTCTTTTAACTTCATACCCTTACTATGTAACCTATCTAACACCCTTTCCAATGTACTTAAATGGTCTTTAATATTGGGAGACCCGATAATAATATCGTCAAGAAATACTTCTACGTTTGGTATATCGTTGAAAAGATTCGCCATAATGCGTTGAAAAATACCCGGGCTTGAGGATAAACCGTAAACCAACCTTTTATATTTAAAAAGACCTCTTTGTGTATTAATCACCGCATAATTATCGGGGTCCTCCAATTCGATTTGATTATAAGCTTGTGATAAGTCAATTTTCGTAAATATCTTAGCACCATTCAAATTAACCAGTAAGTCGTTTATACGTGGCAAAGGATACTTGTCCACTAATAGAACTGGGTTCAAAGTTATTTTGTAATCAGCACAAATACGGAGTCCACCATCAGCCTTACGTACGGGTACAAGTGGAGTTGCCCAGTCCGCAGTGTCAACCGGCTCGATGACGCCGGCGCGCAGCATGTCGTCCAGCTCTGCCTCGACGCGCTCGCGGAGTGCGTACGGTACGGGCCGTGCGCGGCAGAACACTGGTGTCGTCCCTTCGCGAATTCGAAGCCGAGCCTTGCCTCCCGTGAACCGGCCCAGTCCCTCCGTGAACAAATCTTTATATCTGCGAAGTAACATCGTTAATTGATTATTACCTGAGTTATAACAATTTATTTTATGAGTGTTCATCTTCATCATATTTTGGTACAACGGAATTTTAATGTCCAACTCCGTAAGCCATTGTCGACCTAACAACGAAGTGGTGCCACCTTGTATTATAAACAGTTCCAACTGTTTTGACTTATCTCCATACTTTACTACTGGTTTAATTACACCTATTGGTTTAATTACCGTACCATCATAGAATCGAAATACTAAATTAGTACTTTCTAAATGTCTATAACTAAATAATTGATCATACATTTGCTTACTGATACATGACACTAATGACCCAGTGTCAATTTCCATGTATAATTGGCGTTCATCAACACATAAAGTTAAGCTCACCGGTTTATAGCTATTCAAACTTAGTTGATACAAATCTTCAACTGCCGCCCATTCTTCCTCCTCTGAGAAAGGAGGCTCGTCCTCCCCCGACTGATCCTCGGGGTTCAGCTGTCTCGTATTTTCGCCTGCTGCTTGCACATGCGCCACCAAGTTATTGTCACCACAATTCTGCGCCGGCTTACTTCCTGGACGCATCGGACACACCCGACGCAAATGTCCTTTCTGCCTACATCTACCGCAGATAAACCGATTGTACCGACAATCTTCCCTGTGGTGATCCGTTGCTCCACACGCAGAACAATAATTGTGTTTTGAAACGTCGGTTGAGCTCCTCCGTGCGCGTCCCGCTGATAGCCCGCGTAGGCTGCCCCGGCCTCTGCGGCCACGGCTGCCGCCTGTCACCGCATGCAGCGCTCCCGCCACGTGCTCACCGCCACCGCCAACCTCGCTATTATCGACGGTCTGTTCGACTGCCGCTGCATCCTTCTCCGCTGCTTCCATTGAACATGAGATCTTGACGGCGGTTGCGTATTGCAAGTTTTCCTCAGTAAAAAGTCGTTGCCTTATTGGTTCACTTCGCAACCCGCATACTAATTGATCACGTAGATTTTCTTCTAATACGGCCTTGAATTCACAAAACTTTGACATTTTCTTCAACTCGGAAATATACTGCAAAATAGATTCCCCCGCATTTTGTCTTCTTTGTCTGAAACGGTACCTCTCCGCCATAAACGACGGTTTTGGTTGCAAGTGTTCTGTCATAACCTTCACAACCACCGCATATGTTTTAGCACTAGGTTTTTCCGGACTTGTGAGATTACTCAACAATTCGTAGGCTTCGTCACCCATCGCCGCGATCAATGTGGGTAACCATAGTTCCTCTTTTACATTGTTCACTTTAAAAAACATTTCTATGCGTTCTACATACATTGTCCAGTTCCCGGTTCTTACGTTAAACTCTGTTAACTTTCCAATAGACATTTTATGAAATTATCAAATAACTTTGCCGTAATTAAATCCCATCCTCGTCGCCACTGTGATGTACCAATAAAACAACGTGTAGCTAGTTGCGTGGTTTATTCAAGACTGCCTTCAATTGTTCGGGATGTGCCATTCGTCACGTACACACATAACGATACCAACATTACAACCACCATCCGGAACAGTTAGCTACCGTGGGTAAAACTTTGTTTCAGAGAGCACAAGGAATCTGTGATGAGGAACATCTAGCCGCTGAGCTGCGTCATGTCAAGCAAGTCCTGCGAGACAACAAGCTCCAAATCCCACGGCGCCGTCACAGAAAGCGAATGAAACCAGCCACCGTCGAACGCGTCCCGGTTGTTTTACCTTATGTAAGAGGAGTCACTGACAAGATTGGCTATATCCTGAGGCGTGCTTCTATCAAAACTTACTTCAAGCCACCCAAGAAGATTAGTCAATTTTTACCATCTGTCAAGTGTCACATACCTCTGCAAGACCCAGGCGTGTATAAAATTGATTGCGACTGTGGTCTCTCTTACATCGGACAAACAAAACGGAATATAGGGACCCGCGTAAAAGAACATATAGCTGACGTAAAACACCGACGCTCTACGAAGTCTGCAGTTGCTGAACATTCAGAGGAAGGCTCCAAACATTATCTTAGATTTGATAAACCACAAATCCTCGCCAAAGAACACCGATTCCTCCCTAGGATGATACGCGAGGCTATTGAAATTAAAAAACATCCTAATTTCAATAGAGAAGATGGTTGGAAGCTTGCACAAACCTGGGATCCAATTATACATCTTATTAAATCGGAACCCAAAAGACCAGCTGCCAGAACTCAAGACACCGTGAGCTCGTACTGCATAAATCGGAACACAAATAATTAACCTTTTTTGATTTTGTATATTTTTTAATGATGGTAGATATTGTAACTCTAACCTTTTTTGGACAAATGACACCTCAGTCTGACCCGTGACAACGAAGACTGCAAAGCCTTCGAAACGTCGGGAATAATAATTAAAACCTAATCGTGATAGAATCCGTAAGAATAGTTTTATTTCAATTAATAAATGAAACCAAATCAAATCGAGCGTCAGAAGTCACCCCCCAGTTTTGAACAGAGTAAAATAATTGGGACCACTCAATTATTCGAGTGTTTGATTTATCCATTATTTTTCATTTAATCTAACTTATATTATAAACGCGAAAGTTTGTAAAGGACTTTGTTACTCTTTCACGCAAATCGACTACCGGCAGGCATAAACAGAGGTCAATTTCCCCCGATCGAGATGATTACAGATTGCGATACCTCAATCATAATAAACCTATGGAAAATGTAATAAAAAGCTTTGTATCAACAAAAATCTATTTACAAAAGTTAGATAGAACAAGACTCGTATAAGTATTCCAGACGCCGTCTAGACGACCTAGATCAGGATGTTCAACCACGTGCCAAAAATCACTATGCGGATGACTAAATACTGGGCACTGTTACAATTTATATGACCTACTAACTAACTGTTGCCCGCGAGTTCGTTCGCGTGGAAATTTATTAACAATCCGCGAAGCGTACATTTTTTCGGGATAAAAATAGCATATATCGTAGCGTATTCTAGACTATAATCTAAGTCGCCTCCTGGGTCTAGTGGCAGCATATATGTGCTGTAGACCGGGAAGTCTTAGGTTCGATTCCCAAGCCGGACATAGCGATTTACTAATTTGACGATGAAATAGTAATTGACTGCCCCAGTGGCGTAATTGTATTTCGGTATGACTACCGTCCTGAGGTGTCGGGTTCGATCCCCGGGTCGGGCAAAGTGATATTGGATTTTTCCATATCAACCCGGAGTCTGGAATTTGTGCCCGATATGGCGATAGGCTCGCCCCCTATCACATCTGGGACGAAACTAAGCTCGGCGAAATGTGGGTGTTCTAGTTCGCTAGTGTACCTCTACCTATCGCTTCGGGGATACAGGCGTGGGCTTATGTTATGTATTCTGTAACTCTGCAACATGCTTTATTAAGGTGGGATAAAGACAGGTAGAAAGAAAGAATATATTTCCGTATCAAATATCATCATGTCATGCAGTCATTCAATAGTGTCTTTAGTAACACCTACTTATTTAATGTTATTAAAGAATATTTTGGCCTATCACAAGTGCTTTTTATATGCCTACGTGGCCAATTAAACAAATATTTTCTATATGCTAAAAAGGAATCTTTATCGTCACGTCCATCTGTACGTCATAGCAATTTTATATATTTTAAAGTTATTTTCAGGGTCAGAGCGAGACGCTACTATACAACTTGATATTGCTATCTCTTTCACAGGTATCTATTACATAATAACCGTTGTATCAGTCACGTTATCGTACACTTGACCTTATTAGCATCGTGATGAACATAGCAAAGAATTTTCAGTAGGCCAGTGTGATATTTTGGATATAGAGAAATGTCAGTCAGTAAGGTAATGTGGATATGATGAATAAATTATATCGACGGTTCCAAGGCAAAGTGCTTTAAGCGACATTTTTTGCGATATTGAGTTATATATATATTTGGAATCAGCGAATTTTTCTGCGTTTTTTGACGCTAGTTTCATTTTTTTTTGACGACTTTTTTGGCGCTTAACACAACACGAAAAATAGCTTCCATTTTGATGTTCATTGATTGAAACGACACAAGATTTTACCATTTTCGGCCCTCGGTCACTTAAGATTTTTAGCCTTCTACTTGATTTAATTTCATTTGTCGGTTAAATCATTTTTGCAGTTACTATTTTGTACACCCAATGTATTTAAGACATTTTCGCTTTTACTTTAACCATAGTAAATAACATAGTATGTTTAATAAATATTTGTCTTTTTGCTCTTTATCTGGATACTATCCATGTCTGTACCTCCAATAGGTTATGTCCTCGATCTTCGCTACATTTAGTTTCAGATTTCTTCAGTCTTCATCGACCTGTATGTCTCGCCCAACGATTTAATGGCAAACACCAGGCCTATGGTATCATATCTGGGATTAAAGCTATTCATTCATTCAGCGACAGTGTTTTCTTCTTGGTGCAGCATGTCAAATAAGCTGAATGTCGCGGTACTGATCACAATCTCGAATACTGACCATACCCTCGTATATTAAGTATTTTATTGTGTATAATGGTTGAACAGGGAGCCAAACAGCTCTACACCATAAGAGCCCAGTGCCCACGCCTCGATAAGAAAGTAATTAAAGCCTTCTTCAAGTGATGGAGATAACTAAGAATCTTGTTAGGTGAAATCGGAGCAAGTATTATTTGCTTCGGGTCGTTTCAAGCTGGTCGTTCAGCAAGTTGTACAAGAAGAAGATAGTACTTCATCATGAGCAAATTATTTTAATGATAATGAAGGGAGGTATAGGATCACTGTAAATCTAGATCCTTTATTTTTTTATATTAGTAATATAAAACTACCCACATAATACAATATTTACTAACCATAAAAAAATTGGTGAATAATCAAATCTGTTGTAAATGTTATTATTTTGGTCATATCAATAACATAAAATCGTAAAATAATTTTGGGTTTGCATCATTTTACCCTACGCCGCACCCATGTAACATACCACTTGTGCTAATTTCTGGCAAGTATTTTTTTATGAACATTATGATACATGGAGGATAAAGCAGTTTTGCTTTTCCTGAAACGTAATCGTATTAAGGTATGAATCAATTTCGTCTCCGCTATAATATCTGTGATGGGCACTTGAGTCACTTTGCCTCACTCTAAAATATCTTTCAGTTGATGCATATTGGGATAAGCGACACTTATTTTTGAAAATACAGCTCATTTAAACACAATTTATATTTAAAAAGTTGCGATATGTGCAAACGCAAGAAATATATTAATTTTGCTAAAATCCGCCAAGTACTTTTTTTATAATGAATTTTTTTTTCAAAAAAAAAACTTTAAACCTCTCTCCTGTAAAGTTTCAAAAATGTCGCTTAACGCACTTTGCCTTGGAACCGTCGATATGTCATTCATATATTTATATTGCAATTTAACTTGAGATTAGGACTAACTGTAGGTTAGTAATAGTGGTGCAAGTCGCCCTAACAGAATTGGGTACTTGATTATCTCTGATTTTCTACACATTTTTATATGTACTAGGAAATAAAACAAAAAATAAACTCTTCTGTAAAATCTGCATCCAAATTGGTTGAAAAATGAGTCAGTAATTCATATTTTAAATTCTGCAATGAGCAAGAGTGGGTATGTAGTGGGGATATCTTGCTATCCCTTTTTAACGCACGTGTCGTTATGGCCCTGACGTGATTTTACTGATACTTCTCTTTCCCGCAGTTTGAAGGTTTCACCAAATATCAAATGCTTATAACTTTTTTATTTTTGAGAATATTTTAATAATTCTTTCAGTGCTATATTTTAGATGGCGTAAATTTCATATAAAATTAATCTGAAAAAAATTGTCATGTACCCAATAATAATAGATATAATTTGTGCAAAATCTTCTATAATATTTCAACACCTATATTGACATATACATGTAATGAATTACATGTCATTCATATATTTCTTTTTCAATTTAACTTGAGGTTAAGACTAACTGTAGGTTAGTAATAGTGGAACAAGTCGCCCTAAGAGAATTGTAAATCAGTATGTCCTTAGACCGATTCATTTTCGCCCACTGTTATCACATTGACTGTGACATCACGAACGACTGTGATTTATCGATGTATGACGATAAAACTCAAATCCATCACACTTCATAAGTACAGATTAAAATAGGCAATCATTATTTTCAACGTGTTTCCTCTTAGATATTGCATTAGATTTACTTTCACTTTTTTAGTAGTACAGCCATGCTGTTGATATTAACGTCTACAGCAAGAAGCCGTCACCAAACTGCCCCGATTGTAATACCCATCGATATATGATTTACCTAGATGCACAGTTGACGCTCGGAAAATGGGACAGCAAAGAAGTGCTTAAGCACTCGTTTTGTCTACAGTCGGACGTCGATAGAATTCTAAATTTCAAAATTCAAATTAAAGAACGCTTGCTCATTTTGTTTAAAAACCTGTTTAAAAACCTCATTTTGTTTTATTCCTTAGACCACTTTTTAGAATGATATTGCAACTGCAAATATCATTCTAAAAAGTGGTCTGCCTCGGTGGCGTGGTGGTATTTCGGTACGACTATGGATCTGAGGTCTCGGGTTCGATCCCCGGGTCGGGCAAGTGATATTGAATTTTTCCATATCAGCCCGGAGTCTGGAATTTGTGCCCGATATGGCGATAGGCTCGCACCCTATTACATCTGGGACGGAATTAAGCTCGGCGAAATGTGGGTATTCTAGTTCGCTAGTGCGCCTCTGCCTACCCCTTCGGGGATACAGGCGTGAGCTTATGTATGTATGTATGTATGTATGTATTTGCAAAGAACTGTGCATCTAGGGTATATTATATTGATGGTAATACCATTCAAGATGTACACCATATTCTAATATTCTAATGGAATGTGTCCGGAACCAAAACAGTCCTAAACAGTGTAGCTTGAGTTGAGTAGTAGAGCCACGCTGTGGACAGTGACTGTCTACAGCACGAATGGGCCGGCTCGACCGGGCAGATACCACTGTCTCACAGACAACCGACGTAAAGAGGCAGCTTGCTGTCGTGTTTCGTTTAGTGAGTGAGATTTTCGGTGGCTCGTTTATACCTCCCTCCCTCCCCTTCCATTCCTTTTAGATTGACAACGCATCCATGATTATTTTTGTCTTGGGTGTCTATGGGCGGTGAAGACCACTTACCATCAGGTGGCCCACCTGCTCGTTTACTTTGCTATAAAAAGTACTTACATTTTGCTGAGCTGCGAGTATTTGACAGTGAGCACTTTCTCCAAAGCGAGAAGCACGCTGGGCGGGAACTTCCTCTTGTTGCAGGAGAGCAGCGCCTTCACCCACAGCAGCAGATGCTCCAGGTGCCTGCTATCTTCAAGCAGACGCGCTACGGAGGACAGCAGACGGTCCGCATAGTCCTCGTCCAGGGATGACACTGTTAGGTTAACTGTAGGGAGGAAAAATATTTGAAAAATATCGATGAAAAAACAACTTAACTGTCCGATTGAAATAAAACTATTTTTACGGATTCTATCACGATTTGGTTTTTAATTTTTATTCAGTCGGACCCGTGACCACGAAGACTGCAAAGCCTTCGAAACGTCGGGAATAAAAATTAAAAACCAAATCGTGATAGAATCCGTAAAAATAGTTTTATTTCAATGTATAACATTCGCGTAAATTTAAGAAATCAGTATGTTAACTGTCCGACTTCAAATTCGATCGCGGCCAAATTTATATGGGGTTCTCTTCAAATAAGCTCTATTGAACACAAAAAGAATTTTGAAAATCGGTCCACATTTTGCGGAGATATCGCGTAACATACATAAAACAAAATTAAAAAATACAGACGAACTGAGGCCCTTATCCTTGTTGGAAGTCGATCGAAAATAACAATTTTAATGTGATTAGCTAACTCGATAGTAGAAGATATTAAATGAAATATTTTTGTGAAAATGTAGCGTAATAAATGAAATAGGAATAAAAGTGGGAACATAAAAGTAATCCCACCAACAGCATTTCCACATAAAACAGTATAATACTGTCGTATTTACTGTCTGTTTTCATGATTTATTTTCATATATAGAGTTCGCTGGTTTGCCAATTAATCTATCAACTTGATATAAACAGCGATGTATTAAAATAAAAAATATTACGGCATTAATTACAAATATCGATATTTCTGCAGCCTCCGTGACGCAGCGGGCGAGTAGCCGACTGTGAAGCGAGAGGCCGCGGGTTCGATCCCCGCACCGAGACAAATATTTGTGCGGCCCGCAGATATTTGTTTCGGGTCTGGGTGTTGTGAGACCGAAAGTCTCTCATAGTTCCTGATACCCACGACACAAGACTCGATTTTAGTGTGGGGACTATGTGTGTGACTGTTGGGTGTTATTTATACACACAACATAACATAAGCTCACGCCTGTATCCCCGAAGAGGTAAGCAGAGGTGCACTAGCGAACTAGAACACCCACATTTCGCCGAGTTTAGTTCCGTCCCAGATGTGATAGGGGCCGAGCCTATCGCCATATCGGGCACAAATTCCAAACTCTGGGCTGATATGGAAAAATCCAATATCACTTTGCTCGACCCGGGGATCGAACCCGAGACCTCAGAACCATAGTCGTATCGAAATACAACCACGCCACCGAGGCAGTCATTTATTTATTATAGGTGTTATTTATTTATTTATCGACTGCTCGATAATCGATAGGTCGAGTACTCACTGTCGTGCGGCGGCACAGTTTCGACACACTCCTGTATGACGGCCTGCTCGTTCAGCTGAACCGCACCGGTAACGGCCGAGCCCCACGACCTCTCCTTCAGCAGCTGTTTCACCGCGTACGGGGTAGACGTCGCTTCTAAACGATATGGCCTACAATCAAAGAGATTTAATATTACTAACTATAGAAATATCTAATAAATAAATATCTCAAACTTCAGTACCACCATCGACCACTTATTACTATGGGAAAGCAATTATTACAATTAACACCCTAGAATGTTATGTGAACGGTTAAGAATCACGTAAGATAAGTTTTTTCTCTCAATATTATTACGCTGGCCGACCTGGCGCGCGTATATTTCAAATAAACTTAGCGACTTATGACCACGAGGTCATAACTTTTGGATCACAAGCTTTGTGCTGTGTCCCGTCTATATATATAATTTGAATATCTTTGCCTTCAACAAACACATACGTTTGAAATATGCACGAATATTAATAATATTACTGGCCTTCTCTTAATCTCTACTAATGAGAATGGTTATGCGTCGGTGTACCTTTCTCTCTACCTGCCCTTATCCCACCTGAATGTGGGGTTGGCGCAACACACTTTTTCAAGCATGTTGCAGAAAGGATTTCGCTTAGTTTTTACGACCTGACATCAACCCCTTCTGAGGGATCCAGTCCCGGACAAGTTAATTTAGAAAATTAGGCCCTAACCTCCCCTTATCTAGTGCAGACCATATCGATGCAGACCTGACAATTTGCTAATTAAAGGAAAAATGACCAGCAAAATCAGATTTCCACGCTCGTATTTTACGTTAAATTGATAAGAGGATTGATTATCATACTAATGGTGATGGTCGTGGTTATACAAAAAAAAAATTTTGCAACTGTTTTGTCTACCCTAAGCTGGGTTGTGCACGTCACTGCCCTTATCCCACTCTACTGGGTGGTCCATCCAACAGACCTTTTCAAAAGTGCTGCAGAACAGACTGCCTTTCACGATAAGCTAGCGGCGATTCATTCCCGGGAAAACTGTGTTAGAAAAAAATACGTTGGCAAACACCGACGTAAAAAAAAGATGGACAGAGCGCTAGGGACATTGAAAGTGAAGCAGGGTTTTCAGTCCATTCGATCTATCAATACGTAATGGCGGCGACTGATCCAATGAGCCGAAAACCTTGCTTCACTTTCAATGTTATTAGCGCTCCATCCATTTTTTTTACGCCCGTATTGGCATACTAGGGTTTCTGAAACATCTTGCATTATCCATGTTTATCATCATCATTCATCAACCACAGGATGTCTACTGATGAACCTGAAGCAGCCTATATCTTTATCATACAAGACTTTATTTTTCAGATACATAACATAACATAACTTAAGCTCACGCCTGTATCCCCAAAGGGGTAGGCAGAGGCGCACTAGCGAACTAGAACACCCACATTTCGCCGAGCTTAGTTCAGTCCCAGATGTAATAGGGGGCGAGCCTATCGCCATATCGGGCACAAATTCCAGACTCCGGGCTGATATGGAAAAATCCAATATCACTTTGCCCGACCCAGGGATCGAACCCGAGACTTCAGAACCGTAGTCGTACCGAAATACCACCACGCCACCGCGGCAGTCTTCTTTTTTTTTTTTTCAGATACATTTTTAACAAAATCTAACGTACCTAAAAGTGCCATCGATCCCCGCGAACTGGCTGAAGATCATGAGTCCCTCTGTAGCGGCCGCCGCGAAACTATCGCCCGTCGGAGAAAAACGCACGCAATGTACACGCACCTGTTTATACAAACATTTTAGACATAAACTCCCTAATAGTTAAACGAAATTTTAAAAAAATCAGGTCGTTTTATGCTATTTGAAGCATTTTGTATGATGCAAGAAAATATTCGTTGAAATTGGGTAGCGTATCAGTATAGCGGGAGTAAGTTTATAAAACCTTTAACCCAAATTCAATATTGAACACACACGAAAATACAAAACAACAATCTCTTACTCTGTTTAAAGTCGGTTCCAAGGTCGATGCATATTCAATGAAAACGCATCGATTCTTTTAAGTCTTTTATAACGTTCATAACACTTTTTCGAACCTATATTTTGATACCTACCTCTGGTTTGACGTTCCTTTCGGCCATATCCCCCTTTGTCACTCCCGGAAGCCGGATGTTGACGTCACCGCCTTCTAGATCCTCTCTCTGTTCCACTAGAGCCATGTTGCCGAATTCCGTTAGCAGCCGACGGTTTATGAAGTCCTGTCAACAAACATCAGTTCTGAATTTTATCATCATCATGATACTATTGTTATAGTTTTTAGCAAATAAATACATAAAAAAATATTTATTTCCAGGTGGAAAGAGATAAATATCTTTATCCCTGCTTTTATCCCAGTCCAATGTAGGGGTGTCAAGCATGTTGCAAAAATGATTCGGCTTAGATTTTAGGATCGACTGCCTGTCTGATGTCAATCTCTATTTGAGGATCCAGTGCCGAACGAATAATGTTAGAAAAACATTCGCTAGACCTGCGAATCGAAAGATCTCCCGGTTCAACAACGCCACATACCTTTACAGGGATTTTGCAGAAAGAATTCGACTTATCTACGACCGGCTATCTACCTGACGTCTATCCCCTCTGGAGGTTCCAGTCCAGAAAAATTGCTTACCCGATCTGGGAATCAAACCCAGGACCTTCAGGCCCTCAGCACATATAAACTGTCACTAGACCAAGGCAACTCAAATTAATAAGCACGATAATATAAAGGTATACTCACATTAACAGCATCCAGAGATCTGTTCTGCGTGATAACAAACTTCTTGATGAGTATGGATTCCCTGACGGTGTACAAGCACACATGCTTCGAGTTACCCGCCCCCAGTACACATGTGCCGTCCGCAGAATAACATATCGTCGTGAAAGCCCTGTAAAAAACTTACAATTAGAATCGGACACAAAGTTCAGAATCAGAAGTTAAAAGCGGACACAGAGTTCGGAATAAGAAGTTAGAAGCGGACACAAAATTCAGAATCACAAGTTAGAAACGGACACAAAGTTCAGAATCATAAGTTATAAACTGACACACAATTCGGAATCAGAAGTTAGAAGCGGACACAAAGTTCAGAATCAGAAGTTAAAATCGGACACAAAGTTCAGAATCATAAGTTAGAATCAGACACAAAGTTCAGAAGCAGAAAATAATATAATCAAGACTAGCGTATAGTTTTATTATAAAAAAATAAGTTTGGATGTAGTAATCTCGAAATCTAATGAACCGATTTTAAAAATACTCTAACAACACTCCTTTGTTTGAAGTTGGTGGAAAAATTATTTGTGTGAAGCATAAGCTATTGTTTTATACACACAGTATGCAATATTATGTATATTATAATATGATACTGACTTGGTCTTGAGCATCTTCTCCGGCGTGATGAGATCGGTGTCCCCCCTCCCCGCTTCGAGATCGTTCCTCCCCTCGATGCTGGCGGTCTGCTCGCTCGTGCTCACGTTGAAGAACGTTATGTTGCCGTCCAGGGTGGATACTGCTATCTAAACATAACATCACGTCTGTATCGCAAGGGTAGGCAGAATTGCAATTCCATCATCATTACCCATATGCCTCCCTCAAAGATCTCCTGATAGACCAGTTGGAAGCAATTGCAATTTGTGCCTCCACAATGTATTCATTCATGCAACTTATATTCGTCTTATGAATGAATGGCAGGGCCATGCAGAAAGGTATGTCTACAGCATGATTGGGACACCTGGACCAGTTCCTCCTCTCATTGCATATACTAAAAGGATAATACCTTTTAGTAAAATAATAAAATATTAAAAAAGAACTGACTTGACTTGACTGCCTCCGTGGCGTGGTGGTATTTCGATACGACCACGGTTCTGAGGTCTCGGGTTCGATCCCCAGGTCGGGCAAAGTGATATTGGATTTTTCCCTATCAGCCCGGAGTCTGGAATTAGTGCCCGATATGGCGATAGGCTCGCCCCCTATCACATCTGGGACGAAACTAAGCTCGGCGAAATGTGGGTGTTCTAGTTCGCTAGTGCACCTCTGCCTACCCCTTCGGGGATACAGGCGTGAGCTTATGTTATGTTATGTTATGTTAAAAAAGAAAAACTACACACCCCTAAGTATTTACTACTCGCTGCTTACAAGTTACTACTCACTACTTACAACTTACTACTCACTTGTTACAATTTACTTATGTCTTACCTCTTCCCCATCAGGCCTGAATGTGACCTGCAGCGCATCTGACGTGAGCGATATCGTCTCACAGTCTGAACTGCTCTCGATGCAGTTCCATATCCTCACCGTCTTGTCCCAACTGGCTGAGGCCAGACGGGAACTGGCTAAAGTGGGACTGAATGATACACACGACACTGGCGCTTCATGACCACCTAACACCTGGAATGATCAAAATGAGCTTTTATCCTAGAATAGTCCTCGGCATCCAAATGGGTACTTGACTTTTTTTTTATTGATTTTATATAAAATGTACGTCATCTAAAACATAGAACAGAAAGAAATATTGAAATATTCTTACAAATAAAAAAGTTATAAGCCTTTGAAGTTTAGTGTAACCTTCAAACCGCGGGAAGAGAAGTATCAGTAAAATCACGTCATGGGCCATAACGGAACGTGTGTTGAAAAGGGATAGCAACATATCCCCACTACGCCCCCACTCTTGCTCATTGCAGATTTTAAAATATGAATTACTGACTCATTTTTCAACCATTTTCGATACAGTTTTTACATGAAGGTTTATATTTTGTTTTATTAGCTATTACATATAAAAATTTGTATTAAATCGAACACTGTCAAGTACGCAATTGCTGCATTAGTTTACAGGCAGCATATGAGAGCTGTAGACCCTGAAGGTTTGAATCCCCAGGTTGGATAACACAGTTTTTTAAGATAATAATCTTAAGTTTAAAAACTTAAAAACTGATTTCAAACTTCATCCGAAATTTATATGAGACCATTCTTGGAATAAGTTATCTCGAACACAAAAAATAATAATGAAAATTGGTCCACATTTTCTGGAGATATGAGGTTTTTTCTTTTTCTTATATCAGTATGTTACATAAAAAATACAGACGAATTGAGAAACGTCTTTTGAAGACGGTTAAAAAAGCTTAAACTGAGACTGTCGCAGAAGCAACAACCAATTTGACTACTTTAATGTTACCAAACCTAATTTTGATTTCCAATGTCACCTTATGCTATTATTTGAATTTACAATTCAATACTCACATCCAACAACTTCCCGAATTTGATGGACCATATGTATATTTCAAAGACATCTTGCCCACCGGCTGCACATAGTTCACTACTAGAGTCAACGGCCACACAACTGAACTGTACTAGACTGGGTGACGTCAGCGTGCGGAAGTTTCGGTACCTAGAATAATATACATATTGCACCCAACAGTTACAAACAGTCCTGCAGCCTGAGCAGGACAATTTCTGACAACCGTAAATGTATTCGAACTCGATGCGCGTCTATGAAATTTGTATGAAATATTAACCAAACGTCATCAGTGCGCAGCGAACTCGAATACATTTACATTTACATTAGTTTTTCGTGCTCGGGCTACTGATCTCATGGCAAGATATGAATCTTATATCTCGGGCTTCAAAAACTACGAAAGACTTTCGGTATCACAACACCCAGACTCAAAACAAATATTTATAGGTCACTCAATAATTTATATACTGCGGGAATCGAACGTCTTGATCCCTATCTTTTTGCCATCAAAACTTTGAAGATCCTCCTAATCAGTGGCGTAACTATAGTCTTGGGGGCCCGTGGCAGTCATTGGATGGGGGTCTTTTTAGCCTGAGTCCCCCTTTATGGTCACGTCTTTTTCGGTCCGAGGCCTCCTTCCGATCACCACTGGGGCCCCCTATGGTCCGGGGCCCGTGACATTTTGCCGACATGCCACCTTGTAGTTCCGCTACTACTCCTAATGTTAACACAGGATTCTCGGAGCGTCTTCGATTCGGAAGATTTCTAAGGTAGCAATTGGATTTACACATAAAAAGACCAAGAGCAGACTCACCTCGTCAAATCATAGCACCTGACAGTGCCATCCAGCGACGACGAGACGAAGAACTTCTTATTAGCGCTGAACACTAAACCAGTGACCGTAGACTTGTGTTCACTGAACGTCACGAAACAGAAGCCGTTCATGGTGTTCCACACCTTCACTTTCCCATCGTACCCCCCCGTCACTAGGTACAGTCCGTCGGGAGAGTAGGCGACGCACGTCATGTCTAGGGAATGGCCTTGCTGCTTCATCACGTATTGCTCACCTGGAGTAGGTAGAGAGGTAATTATCAGTCACACACTTATATAATCCACTGGGATGAAGGGTGAAATGGTTCCAGAGAGGAGGGCTGATCACCTGTCTGAGCTTCTGAGATGTCCGTACCATAAATAATAATAACCCCTGACCCAAACTTCTCCATGTTTCTACTATTCTGGAGATATTCGCAAAATAAATAATATCGTAACCCAAAAGCCAGTGAAACTGAAAGCCATAGTGTGATGTACTTGCGCAGAAAAAAAAACAGTTGTTAAACTATGACGTAGGTCTGGCGGTCATGGGCTCTTAGACTATGCGCATGCAGATTTTGTATATCCTTGAAACTTGTCGAATTTCTGTGAGGTACGAAACGTGGTATCTCGTGGTATTTTATTTAGACCTCAACGTACTAACTGAGGGATAAAGTTTCTAAGTTCGCTTCAATAAATGACCTGTTATCTTATACAGGCCAAAGAAATGTAGACTAGTAACAGGGTTTCAATAAAACTGTGAAGGAATTCAAAAATATACTTACTCTGCCACTCCCAGACGAGCAATTGTCCTATATTAGGACATCCGAATGCTATCCAGTCTCCAGGCGATGATATAGCTATACTGCTAATCCTGTGCTCCGATATACTCAGCATATGTATAAGGTTCACATCTGGCATCTCGTGAAGGAAAAATATCCCGTTTGAGAAACCTGAAAATGGAAAATAAGGTAAAAATAAGGAAAAACCGGAATTTGTATCCGATATGGGAATTGTTTAAAAATCTATTTAGGATAACAAACAATTATGTAATAACTATAAACTAACAGTAATAATTTAGTAATCTTAACTAATTACATAACCGGCACCGTTTCCGAGTATGCGTGAATCCATATAAATATGAATATCAATTGTATCGACAATTTGTAAATCAAATTATTAAAAATGGAAACAAGACAAAAAAAAAGAAATGGTGACAATTGATGATGAAAAAAATAAGTCCGGAGTTTCTTTCTGCCTCTCTTCTTCGGGTCGTCATCCGTAGGTAGCTAGAGAAAGGCTGGTATGTTAGCTAGGATAGGGCCTCACGCACCAATCCCAACTGCTTCCAGTATTTCCAGTCAATCCCCTGCCACCATTCCTGCCTTATGCCATTCTCATACAGCCCATTCCCTTACACTCTATTCCTATCTCCCCTTATCACCCTATCTTAGCCATCCCATCGTTATTATGTCCATACTTGCCTGCCTGTCGTCAAATTCAAATATATAATGTAAATTATATTAATCTTAATCTAAAAATTTACTTGTGTTGACTTGTCATAAGTGCTTTTTTACATGCCTACGTGATCAATAAAGATTTTTATTTTTATTTTTTTATCACATCTGGAAAATGAGCTCAGTGAAATGTAGGGGTTCTAGTTCGCCTCTTTCTACCCATTCAGGGATACATGCGTGAGTGTGAGTATGATGTAATAATCATTTAAAAACTTAACGACCCACTTCAAAACTTATTTGATCGTGACCAAATTTATAATTACCCTTGAAATAAGCTCTATCGAACACAAAAAGAATCTTGTAAAGCGGTCTACATTTAGCGGAGATATAAAAAAACAGATGTATTGAGGACCTCCTTTTTTCGAAGTTGGTGTAAAATAATTACAAACAGGACGTCTTATTACCTGTGACCAACATCTTGGTCTCTTTGTGATATTGAGCAGCAGTTAGTTTGATTTTCCGATCTGCCTTTCGTATCGCGTCGCCAATGTAATGTCGGCCCAGTTTAGCATATGTCAGTCTTTTCTCTTCGGTATCTGTTGTCTCTTTCTTTACTTTGTCTTCCTCTTGGTCGTCACTCTCCTTGAATAATAAATTCGTAATAACAAGCACTATCCACAAATAGTTTTAGTTGTCTTTCATTCGTAAATTTTATATTTTTATGGATATGTTCAGTACTATTTATTTCAAACGGTTTTTTTAAATACATGAATATCAAGAATTTAAAATTATTTCCCTCTGATGAGATATTCTTTTTTATTCCTACTATTAAGATAATTCATTCATCACCCAAACTTAAATTATAAAACTTAAACATACCTCAAATTCTTTATCCTTCTCAATAACATCCTTTTCATTAATTTCATCTTCACTTTCTTCCTCCTTCTTAATCTTCCGTTTCTTCCTCAAAGATATTTGAACATCCGAGACGACAAGATCGTCCGAATCTATGGACGCTTCCCACAAACACACCTGACCGTTCCTACTGACCGATATTAAATCCAAACTCTTCTTCTCAAAGAATGTCCCCACTATTTTGTCTGTATGCCCCGTTAGTGTGTAGGTATTTATGTTGTCTAAATAGTCTACAGTGTAAATCTTTGTTGTGGTGTCTTTGGAACCGACTGCCAGTATTTTGGAGCATGAAGACCAGTCTATGCACGTGACGTCGTCGTGGGCTTTCTTGTAAACTCGTTTCATTATGAATGAACGGAATTCACCAGTGAATGTGCATGGTGCGGTCATTATGAATACTGTGGAAGAAATGTTTGATAGTTTAAGTAGCAATATTATCACAGCCTCCGTGGCGCAGAGGGCGAATAGCCGGCTGTGAAACGTGAGAATGAATGAATGTCTGTGTGGCCCACAGATATTTGTTTCGGGTCTGGGTGTTGTCAGACCGAGTCTCTCGTAGTTTCTGATACCCACGATATAGGTTGTACCTAGTGTGGGTCAGGACTATGTGTGTGACTGTTGGGTGTATTTATTTATTTATTTTATTTTATTAAAGTTAAATTTTTCTTGCAACTCCAGCTGTGTCGCTCATCATATTTTTGCCAGCCTCCAATCCATATTCAACCTCTATGCAAAAAAATCCAAGATCCATTAACCCGCCAATGCCGAAAGAAAGGTACGGCAAAAAACACGTCTATCCGCCAAATGCTCATAAGGTCGCCTTGTTGTTTAAGGCCACCTTATCTGTCAAAACTGTATGGCGAACATTAATGTAAGAAGCCGTTAAAGTTGAATAGCGTTTGACCATTCGGTCGTATGTGAATTAAATGTATGTATAAAGTAATATTATTAAAAGTGAGGTGTTTAAAAATATATTTGATACCTGTATCATCACAACAAGCAGCGAAATATGCTCCATCGGGGCTAAACTTGACAGCGTTGACTGCCTGTCTGAATTTATACCTGTGTATAACTGTGCAGGTCACCAGACTTATCATTTGAGCTTCACCCTCTGAAAATTACATTAAATACTAATTTTTTTTTTATTTTTTATTATTTATTATCAACATAAAAAGAAAAACAGTTAACAATTATTGCACCATATAAACAAAAATGTTTGTGTTGGTGCTGACATTCACTAAGCTTAGTATTAATTATAATAAAAATACATTTATAGTGATCTAGTGATCGTAACTAATAAGTAATAACATTATCATTGATAAGTGAGATAACACACCTATGTAGGTGTACGTACACACAATTTGACAATATAATTACTTAACATATTAATATATTATAAAACCAGTATTATATTAATGGGGAGAAAGTATGTTTAGATATCAAAAAAGATATGTTTAATTTATAAACAAGTGCGTCATAAAAATATTGCAGCATAAGCTCACGCCTGTATCCCCGAAGGGGTAGACAGAGGCGCACTAGCGAACTAGAACACCCACATTTGGCCGAGTTTAGTTACGTCCCAGATGTGATAGTGGGTGAACCTATCGCCATATCAGGCACAAATTCCAGACTCCAAGCTGATAAGCAAAAATCCAATATCACTTTGCCCAACCCGGGGATCGAACCCGAGACCTCAGGACGGCAGTCGTTCCGAATTACAACCACGCCACCGAGGTCAAATACTCAATAAAAGCATTATTTTATTGGGGAGACAGCCCATGTTTAAATATTAAAGAAGATATGTTTAACTTATAAGTAAAAGCGTCATAAAAAATATTGCATACAATCATATTTTTATTTCGTACAAAATATAAACGAATATTACAATAATGCATAAAACTTACAATACTTTAGACAAACTTCATAGAAAGTGCAGTTTAAAGTTTGTTAAACAATCAATAAGTTTGTATTTGAGAATAATTACTCAGCACCTTCATATAAAATCTGTTTAAGTAGCAAAATATCTCATATATTTATTTTGTTTCTTTTTTTATCCGAGCACGGCAAAGTGACTACACCTGATGGTAAGCGTAGTGCAGTCCAAAAAAACCAACGACCATCGATAAACATAGTTTATGAGAGTTTACAGTTATGCCGGCCTGCATAAATGCTTCTTCACGCTTCGCTTAAAGGACCCAATGTCATAACATAAGCTCACGCCTGTATCCCCGAAAGGGTAGGCAGAGGCGCACTAGCGAACTAGAACACCCACATTTCGCCGAGCTTAGTTCAGTCCCAGATGTGATAGGGGGCGAGCCTATCACCATATCGGGCACAAATTCCAGACTCCGGGCTGATATGGAAAAATCCAATATCACTTTGCCCGACCCAGGGATCGAACCCAAGACCTCAGAACCGTAGTCGTACCGAAATACCACCACGCCACCGAGGCAGCCCAATGTCAAAATTACACCAAACTTACTTTCATTGACAGCCAACAGGGTTGTCCCATTTGGAGAGATATCTATTGCTGTGTAATTATAGTAACTTTCAAATGATAATGTGTTACTCTGGTTCCTAGAAAAGTAAAATATTGTTACATACACATGCATAGCGGCCCCACTTAAAATATATAGATGTTTTAATATGTTTGATCCAATATTAACTATTAGGTTTCTTCAAGTCCACATTAAGCACTACTCATGAGCAGTGGCGCGCCATCAATATAGACAAAGAGAGACTGTCTACCCTGACAATTTGCTATTTCCATAAATAAAGAATAAAAATCATGACTAAATACAGATTTCTATACAAACAGTGATCAGCTTATAGTTGAAAACATCATGGAGATGATAATGATAGTGATGGTGATGCAAGGGTTGAAGAAAAAATTGTGTACGTTTTTTTGTCTACCCTGATCAGAATGCCTGATGCACGTCACTGCTCATGAGTTGCAAGAAAAAATAATTTAAATAAAGATTATTAAATAAGTGGTAGAGTCGGCCTGTAGACAACTTTGCCTACAGCATGAATGGGTCAGCTGAAACCAATTCTTACGAATATCCCACAGAAAATCAAAATGCGTGGACAGCTGTTGTACAGTAAGATTTCTGTAGACACCAATTCCCTCTCCACTTTCCAATCCCCATTCCTTTCCTTCAAGATTTGCTTCACACTCATTGATGCTTTTCCTACTGTAGTGTGAGTGGGAGATCACATACCAACAGATGCCCAATGTTTGCTAGACTCTCTTATTATTTATCCTACCTCAAAAAAGGGTAATGTTTTTATAATAAAAAAGTATTTAATCGTTCAGTGTAGTGTCTAATTAAATCGCACCAGAAGTGCTTCCTCTTGGACAGCCCAAAAAGCAGTGGCTAAACATTTGGGAGGAAAATATGAGATCTCACAACTAAGGAGGCCAAGACCGGGCGAAATGGAAGCATTTAAGTAGGCAAAGGGATCTTGGCATTAAAGAATAACACAAAGAAGAAAAAAGTATTCGTCTCAGCTGGTCTTGCTCAGTACTTACTGCTTAAGATTATAAATAGTGATTCTATTTCCAACAGGACTAATCACACAGTTCCCGTCGTTTGAGAATAACACATCGCCTTTTCTGTACACGGTGCCCAGTAGATTTTGAAACTAAAATATAGGTTATGTTTCAAAATAATATTACTGAAGACACAAAAAATGTAACTAGTGAAAACTCATCGTAATATAAACATCAATTGAATGGTTTTACTACATAGTTAAACAAAAAGTGTATGTTCTAGTTTTCTTTTAGAGAATTTGCGAATTTTACTACTTTATTTCAAAATATTTGTATGATAACAACGTATGTTACCTTATAATGAAACTTCATCTTGATTTAGTACTTATGAACATTAACACAGTTTTATTTTATATATGTTGCTGGATTTTCAGTAATAAACTCATTCAGGAATTATAGTTTTCACAAATTTCCACGCGAAACTCAAAAGCAAAACAACGTGAAGTGTGAACGGATTTGACAGTAAAAGTCAAAACAAACAAGGATTGATATTTTTGTTCCTAAGCCAAATTGTTAGGACTTTTAACATTACTAAAATTACCTTACCTACTTACACACTTCATACTAGTACCGTTCTCATGTGTAAGAAAAAGATAACAATACATCAACATGCTAAAAATTGTGACATAAATATAGCTGGGCGTAACTGTAAAATATAGATTAAAAAAGGCTATAAAAAAAATGAACATCATCATTTCCTTTTTTATATTCATTTTATCTATTTTATTATTTAATACAATAATACAAAATCAATTACAAAATAGAAACGATAAATATGGCCACACAAGGACGTGCTCTAAGATAGCCACACCATCAAAAATATGTAGCCAGCTCAACTATAGAAAATACAACCATTATTTTTGGAAAATTACTTTATGTTTACGCAAATATTATACATTGAAATAAAACTATTTTTATTCAGACTGACTGTCTGACCCGTGACAACGAAGACTGCAAAGCCTTCGAAAAAAACGTCGGGAATAATAATTAAAACCTAATCGTGATAGAATCCGTAAAAATAGTTTTATTTCAAATTACTATAATATGAACATGCCACAAGAATCGTGTGATTTTATGATCATCATCATCATCATCATGCCTCATGACGATCGTGTTAGCTTCTTATGACATCAACGACTTCTATGTATATTATTATTATACAGGCTGTCTAAGTTTCCGTCAATTGACCGCAACTCACTTTAGAGATCTGCTTTTTTCCTTAGCCGTTACGTCAAATACTCGCACTGATACAATTTTTCTTCTATACAGCGTGTCTAGTAGTATTGATGTGGCGACATCTCTATCGAAACACACCGAACTATAATGTGACGCCATCTCTGTAATACACGCCGAACTAATATGCACGCACCGCGTGCCAGTGCACAAAGTCAAGTTACGAAACGAAGGGTGGTGCTTAGAACATGAATCACCTACCAACGCATCCATACTAATTCACAATAGCAACTCTACAGTATCAATGACGTTAGAACCGCTCCGCATAAATAATATGTATGAGTAGTATACAAAGAAGTCTTTCTATGACATCCCGTTGTGAATTACTTTTAATTCTTAACAAACAAAGGATTTAATTAGAGAGATTTAATAGTACTATACTGTTCAAAGTCTTTGTTAACAAACATCAAAATTGATATCGCGATGGGACTTGAAATCAATCTTTTAAGTTTTTAAACTTGGTGATTATCGATAATTTTTGCTGTATAATAAAACAAACGAATTTAAGGAATTTGAATTTAATTTCTCGTCAATTTTACCCGTTTCCGTAAATGTATCGTAAAAAACTACCAAAATATCACTAACTATTACCTGGCAACATTTAAACTAATTCAAATAAAGTCCTTTTAAATTAAAAATCTTATTTTTATGATAATTTGTTAAATTTTTCCGATACATTTGGATCAAATAAATATAGTAATATTTTTAAAATTTAACAAATGTATTGTTTTTGTTTTGATTTGTATTCCAAATAATAAAAAAGCAATAAAAATACTAATTAGTACATGCGCAGAATAAAGTTGCTGGCCAGCGATCCACATCAATGTCCTACGTCATTACGCAGCCAAATCTTTAGCTCAGGATTGGTTGCGCATTTCGGATATTACGTATCAAAGCCAATCAGAAGTTAGGTCATATCGAGCACTGCCTTGAACATCAATCGTCATATGACCCATTCTATCGAGCCTGCAAAGCTTGAGCCATATTTGTCTGTGCAAAAGTAGTTCCGTGGAGTGAGTGTGTGCAGATAGTCATCACAGTTTTTGGGACCTGTAAATACTCCCACACTAAACGACAAGATGTCCGAAAGTCCAATCTACGGACCCTTCTTTGGAGTTATGGGGGCGGCGTCTGCTATTATCTTCAGCGGTATGTATTTTGTATGAACCATTATCGCAGAGATGGCTGTCTGGAATCATTATCGATTACCCGAAATTTGTTAGAATTGGAATGCGCCTTGAAGAATCTGACTCGTGTAAACAATTTGTAAAGTATGTTCTCTATAAATCAGTCTGATTCTGGTTATTTTAGGCGTACTAATTATAGTTGTAGACGCACCTTGTTCGCTACGTTGTCCCTACGTATAAAGATATACATATGTATGACGGATTGTGCGGAATCTGGTCATGTTTTTTTGAATGTGGGCGTATTGGGGTTGAAGGGAGGATTTTTAGGGCGTTGTTTTTCGATTCAGATGCGCGAAACTTGGGTCATGTGATTGATAAGTTGATCTTAATGTTGGTAGTACTGCGGCTACTGCCTGCATGCGTTGAGCGCTAACAAAAGAGGTGTAAAGCCCGAAAATGATTGTTCATTAGTACGTTCGATAGTTACGCTTAGTACTATCGATGCATTTCCTAGATAGGTATCAAGCAGAACACAATACTTTGGTCAATAAAACACTAGATTTTTCATTGTGAGTCATTATATGTAAGGCTAGAAAACTTCTTTGATTATTATCTATGGTCACAATGCATGAATACATGGCATGTAATAACAAGATCTATTGTCTATGAGACATTCTAAGGTTGTAAAACAAGGAGGAAAATCTCGATACAATAACGTCGCCTTGATGTCGGTTTTTTGTCTTAAATTCGCTAGAACCATAACTTCCAGTCACATGATAGGACCACAATCATGTGACCAAGTCAGCTGCTGAGTTATGCTTCATTGATCAATAAGGAACCAAAATCACCATTTTATGCACAATAAAAACAGTAACTACCAAAGAGAATTGCATTATGACAACCACTAATCTTGTCACATGACCCCACCCTAATAACTTAGGATTTAGCATTAAATCATTCTTAACTGCAATGGTAAGATTAAGATGCAGAGAAATGCTATAAAAAAATATAGTATCTTGTCATAAGGAAGTCATGTGATTCTAAATGGGTTATGATTTGCATTTACATAGATATAACTACAGGGATGGAGGTTTAACTATAGGGATGCCCTTCCTTAGCAGTTTCTTTTTTCCATTTCAGCAATGGTAAACCTCATCAACATTTATCATTATTTTTAATTAACTACCCACAAATTGGAAGGAAAAAAATTGAATGCAATTTTCTAATAAAAAGTCACATGGTTGGTGATCATCTCTACATAACGAGTAAATCAATCAATACATGATTATAAGGAGTTTTGTTACATGTTATCATGTTAATTCCCATGACCATGTCAAAAAGCATGTGACATGATAAGCCATGTGATCACTAGTATAAACAGTTTGACACACCTAGATGACAACTGTTTATTCAACTTTAGGGTTATACTAAAACATAATGGTCATAAATTGGTAAGAAATGCAAAGCTCATGTTGCAGTTAATCCCCTTTTTTGACATTCTGGGTATTTACCCCTAGTTTGGGGATGATGTTTAGACTCATACACTGGTTACACTGAATTAATTATATGCTTAGTCAAGTTTGTGGAAAGTTACATAAGCTAATATTGTAGTAACTTAGCTTTGTTACAATACATAGGTCTTTTATGAGTAGTTTGGCATCTAAAATTAATCTAAATTATAACATAATTCATTAATTACACACTAAAGTTCTAGATTGTCAGTAGAAGATAACAATTCAGATTTTAAAATATTCATCATTATTATGAGATTTTACTGTAAAGGTGCGTCTCCTGCACTAGTTTTTCGCGAAACATTACACAAAAACAAATACATAAAACAATGATTTTAGCTGTCACCTGCTTGTAGAACAATGGACCATAGACAAAAAATAAGTGTTTTATTTAATGTTTTAGTGTAGGAAACGTGGCTTTAGAAATATGTTTTAAAACATAAGCCATATTCTGTTTTCAAAATTACTCATCCACTATTGTAATTGAATTATTTTTGCACTCATTAAGTCAATTATGATGTCATCTCAGTATAAAACTATATTCAGTACAATGCACTAACACTTCAAAGTACTTTTGATAAAACATTATCTCTATTGTAAGTAAAACTTTTATTTTCATAACATGATAACAGCCATGTATCTGTATCATGTTTAAGCCCCTTTAAAACAGATTCTCAATCAAAATGTATCATTTATTTATTTTATTACCTAGTTATCTAACAAAAATCAATTCAAAGACAAGACTGGTTGACAAACTTGAAAGTATTTCCAAGATTTAGTTACTTTCTTATTGTACTTATTTTATTACAATTTCCAGTCTATTTATACCTAATGCATACAACAAAAGGCACTTGATACTTTTTTATTGGATTGGCAACATTCATGCAGTTTTTTTTTACTATTCGTGATAATGTTTTTGGCATTATATTTTAAATGAAATCATTTAAGTAACTGCTTGGAATTAAGTTGCCAAGCTGATATGATCTAACTATACATATAAAAGTTTGTGAGGATGGATGATTATTATTCTTTTACACAATGACTACTGAATAGATTTTGATGAAAACCATATACCACATATTTATACGCTTTATCATTGTAATGCAATGAATAATGGGGCTAGCTATGATCAATTTATATGGCAACTCTTCACCAAATAAATGTTGAGATTTTAGGCACTGTAAGACTCAGGATTAGCATGTTGTAGCACTCAAATATACCTACACTTCAATGCCCAACTACTTAATGTTGAGACACAAACAATGTAGGTAGAAGCTATGGTGTGGGAAAAATGCTGAATAGTTTTATGAGGGGTTAGATCACTTTCAACATAGTTAATATTAACTTTCTGCTGCCTCGGTGGCGTGGTGGTATTTCGGTACGACTACGGTTCTGAGGTCTCGGGTTCGGTCCCCGGGTTGGGCAAAGTGATATTGGATTTTTCCATATCAGCCCAGAGTCTGGAGTTTGTGCCCGATATGGCGATAGGCTCGCCCCCTATCACATCTGGGACGGCACTAAGCTCGGCGAAATGTGGGTGTTCTAGTTCGATAGTGCGCCTCTGCCTACCCCTTTGGGGATACAGGCGTGAGCATATGTAAGGTTATAGACTATCAAAATAAACTTTGTTTTATATCAAAGACTTTTGTTTAATTTTCCAGCCCTCGGAGCCGCGTATGGCACAGCCAAGTCCGGCACCGGTATCGCCGCCATGTCGGTGATGCGGCCGGAGCTCATCATGAAGTCCATCATCCCCGTGGTCATGGCGGGTATCATTGCCATCTACGGGCTGGTCGTGGCCGTACTTATCGCGGGTTCCCTCGAGTCCCCCGCCAATAACTACACTCTCTACAGGTCAGTATTTATTTTTATGAGTTGGTAGGTGTTGTATGAGAGATATCGGCGGTATTGGTCTGGTAGAGTTGTTTCGAAATGTTGTAATAACGAGAATACAATGTGTATTGCATGAAATGAATTGTGACCATTTCAAGGACATGGAAAGTGTTTTGCCTAAGTTTGAAAACAATGAAATTAAAGCAAAATGTATAGATATTTTATAGGCATAGAATAATAATAAATACACCCAATAGTCACACACATAGTCCTGACCCAAACAAATAACTATGGGCAACACAGACATCTGTCTCGGTGCGGGAATCGAATCCGCGACCTCACGTTTCACAGCCGGCTACTCGCCCACTGCGCCACGGAGGATGTCAAGGCAGAACTAAATCTCAAATTAATTAACAAGGACAAAATCATTTTCAATAAAATCTATTTTATGCCACAAAAATGTACATATAGATGAAAGGTAATTGAAGTGGGTGGTATTTAAGCATATCATATGTGAATGTCAGAAATATTTGTGATAAACATTATTGATAAGGATGATCAGTCAGGTAGATAAGGTGACAGGTTATTCTTGAACTGGCATGTAGGCAAACTAGGACACTGTTAATTGCTAGGTCTAATAACTTTTATTATAGGCTTGGGGTAAAAATAAGTTATTATTATATGCCATATTTTTCATTTTCTGTTCTACATTGAAGCTGTGAGAATAATTATAATGGCAAATAAATGCCTTACATTTAGGGTTGAATTGAAAAGTCCTTGTTTTTACTGTCCAAAGGACATGAGTTGTTTTTATGTGATGATTGATGTGTTTGCTTTTCTACTTAGTATGAATCATGCAAGTTACGTAAAGTTATATTTTCATGTGATATACAATCGGAACCTAAAAAATACATAGGTCTCTTTGCTTCTGCACAAAATGACAACCACAAGCAAAATGTACAAAACTCAAAATATATTGTAAACAGTGCTAAACAATGTAACTACATACTCTATTATTTAGTTGTCATAAATTGTCGAAAAATTGTGAAGCACCCACTCAATTAAATTTCCAGCTAATTGTGTGAACAAGGTTGCGAAATATTAGAATTTTGACTTACTCTCACCAATATCTTTAGCAGTTTGTGCAATAGCGGACTAAGTAGTAGGGTAGTTTCATTGTTTAATGTCGTTTACATTTTAAATTTTGTACATTTTGTGTGTTGTATGTACATTTTGTGTGTAGTTGTCATTTTGCGTATTGTACATTTTGCCCTGAACCTGAAATTTTGGGGTCTCTTTATACTGATACATTGTAAATAAAACTATAAAATAAATACCTAATTCATTCGTTTATCATCATCAGCCAATTTATTGGTTATAGTTACGCAATCTTGATACCAACTTTGATACAATAAACTGCCCGTCATACCAAAGCCAAGTATTGATTTTTTGGCACAATGCTCCAATAATATTCGTGTTTATGTGAACCGTGTATACAAACGTTGGTTTTCGTTTCCAGAGGGTTCATCCACCTGGGCGCCGGGTTGGCCGTCGGATTCTCCGGTCTCGCGGCCGGGTTCGCCATAGGCATCGTGGGTGATGCGGGTGTCCGCGGCACAGCTCAGCAGCCTAGGTTATTCGTGGGAATGATTCTTATCCTTATTTTCGCTGAAGTGTTGGGTCTGTACGGTCTCATCGTCGCCATCTACCTGTACACGAAGCAGTAATCTGTCCTCACCACTCCCGTCGCCGTGCTCCGAGGCTCTATGTAGTCGCGCACATGCTGCAAGGGTCCGTCAGTCAGTCCGCAGCCGTCGTCGCCGGTAGCCTCTCCACAGTGACGTAGGGTCTCGGAGCACCGGAGCCAGTTGTATAGTTGTTGTAGCGGATCATTTGTCGCATATTCCCCGGCGCGGAGCCTCCTCGATGCTGCGGCGGCGCCGTGCCTCGGGACGCGACCTCTGTATAAATAATTTTTCTATTTAAATTTTATAAAACGATCACTATTTTCGAATCCTAATCATGTATCGAACGTGCTACCGCGCGATGACGGCGTTCTGTTTAATTTATTACTTTTATTTTCACCTATCGACATATCAGTTTGTTTGCGCGTACCATCCGACGATATCACTTATAGATTATTTTAGCGTTAAGGCGAAACTAATGTACAGTTAGAGTAGAAATTTAAGTCCAAGCGAGTTATCTTAAATAATTTATGAAACTGTTGTCCCCCCGGGTACTGTGTACCGGTGTATCGCTGAGATGAGGTTAAACCTGGCTTGAGTATTACTTGCTATTAGCTTTCAGTGTTATAGTGGATGTGTTGTATCCTCATTATACTGTTACGCCTGTAAAATGTTATCTTGTTCTCTCTTGGAGTGACTGTTGACAAATTAACGAGCGAGTCACAAACATTGTATTGCCAGGAATCAGTAAATAAACATGGTTTGTACATTCCATATTATTTTGTTTCTACTTGATTATACTGTGTTTTATTTTCCTTTTCGATCTTATTTTGGGTGCGATATATTTAAAAATATATTATGATAATATTAATAAATTAGGAAGGCAAACGCTTTCATGACATTATATAAACTGTCGTAATTAAATTACCTTTAATAATAATAATACATTTCTGACGACTTATTATATTAAAAGTATTTCAAATATATTTATTCTGTATACCTCATAGTCGAAATGATGTTTGAATGATTATAAATTGGTAAGTAAAGTACATGTAGGTAAAATTGTATTTTATTTTAGGTTTCATGTTAGAATGTTATAATCTTTGGTGTTACTGAATGAATTGTGTTAATAAAATATTTTGAAAACAACTACTGTAAATTATGAATCAATTGTTTCTCTTCTCACAACCAATAATGCTGAAATAATAGAAGCACTACATATACATTTGCACCAAATAACACAGAACACCAATACCCTAACGGCCAAATAATATCCTAGTTAGCCGCAATTAAAAGTAATAAATAGTTTAAATAATTATTCTTTAGCACGACACAAATAAAAATACAAAATCAACCACTGGAAAGACTGTCTAGACTTACAAAACTACTTCGACAGCTGTACCTGCATACTTCGAAAGGTGGCATTTTTTATGCACCTTACATGCTTTTATATCTAGAAAACGAGACGAGATACAAAAAGTGCATGACGTCGAGCGCCGACCGCCGACCTTGGCTGACTCACGAGTTTTAAATTTTAATAGCGTCTGGTGTAGCACCAGACAAATGCCAGATGTTTCAGACGAGTGCGGTTTTCCGCGAAGAAATTGGTTTCAATGAAAATTCCTTTACGATGACAAGAAATATTAGTGATTGAAAATAGTGTTCTCTGGTTGAAACTTGAAAGTAACAGGCGTACCAAGTGTTACATCTAGAGACTACCTGCAGTGGCTTGCAGTCCATATACATAAAGAGACTATTTACCTAAATTAAAAATTTAATCTTGACAACAAACATAACACAAAAAATCTTGTCAAAAAAGCTATTTTCAAAATGGTATCGCTCGGTTTATATTTTAAATCTACACGAGGATGACACTGATAGTGCTAGTGCTGTACGAGCTGAAGAAAATAGAATGCCTGTGTACGTCACTGACTACCTGCCCTTGTCCCACCTAGTGTGGAGTCGGCGCAACACATTTTTTAAAGCATGTTGCAGCAAGGTTGTTTTTACAGCCGGCTGCCTGCCTGGCATCAACCCCCCATATGGGGGATCCGGTCCCAAGCAAATCTTTTTTGAAAATCAGGGCGCCTGACCTAGGAATCGAACCCTGGATCTCCCAGTTCACAGCCGATATGCCCTGCCACTAAACCAAGAAGGCCACTGCCACATCTGCAGATTCTAAAAAGGTAATTAAAGGGCTGCGTTAGTGGCGTAGTTGTATTTCGGTAGGATTACCATCCTCGGGTCTCTGTTTCGATTCCCGGGTTTGGGGAAGTGATATTGGGACTTTTTTTTTACTTTTAATATCAATTCGGAGTCTGGAATATGTGCCCGATATCGCGATATGCGGGGGACGGGACTAAGCTCGGCGAAACGTGTTCTATTTCGCTATTGCCCCTCTGCCTACCTCTTGGGGATACAGGCGTGAACCTTAGAACTGTTTTATGTATGTTGTAGTCTCTGACCTAAACCGTGGTTAGACGGACATGACGAGATTATAAGGGTTCCAATTTGGCCGCAAAACCCTAAAACCTGGAGGAGAAACCTAAAGCCACGCCTCCTGCACTAAAACATTACACAAAACATAGTTTCGCTACACATTTTTGTCTATGGTCCATTGTCTATGAGCAGGAGACAGCGAAAGTAATTGTTTTTCGTATGTGTTTTTGCGTTCTGTTTCGAGAAAAAAGGGGTGCAGGAGACGTGTCTTGGAGTACTATGGCATAAGTGCATAACACGTCCTTGTCAGTGTTGCCATCTTAGTGGATTTTCCACTAAATCTGGTGGTTTCGAATCCCGTTTAGTGGGAAAAAATGCCGTCTAGTGGTTAGTGGATTTTTTTAGTGGTTTCGTAGAATAATTTAGTGAAATGTTGATCGCTCAACCACTAAGTGAGTGATACATTTCCAAATATATTGCACGTCTCGAAGAAGCTGTGTTTGGTATAATATTGCTCTATTATAATGATAATAATGTAATGCCACCATCCCGAATAATCTATCAGGCATGTTATTTCCGGTTGTTCGTATCTTGCTAACGGCGAGTATTTGGCATAACCTTGTAGCCAAGATCCTACACCAGCAGCTTGCTCTTCGATATTGCTTTGTGGCTTCTGAGGTGCCTTATTATTAATATGTCCCTCAACCAGTTCTTGAAAATAGTCATGCAACGCTCTATTGGGATCGATCTGTTATCACGGACTATTGTGGCAAATAAGCCTGATATTGTGGTAGTAGATCGATTGACGCGCCGGGCGATGCTTGTTGATGTCACGATTCCGCATGATGAGAACCTTGTGAAAGCCGAAAAGGACAAAATGTTGAAATATTTAGACCTGGCACATGAGGTTAGTCGCATGTGGGATGTGTATTCAACAATCATTCCGATAGTCATTTCTGCCCATGGTTTGATACAAATGAGCCTCAACCAACACCTCAAGAGGCTCTTGGTTGGTGTTTGCGTCAAGAGCCAAATGCAGAAGATACGGATTTTTTTGTATTATGTGGGCGATTGTTGGGAGTTCTTTAAAGCCTGAAAGTGATTTTCAAATTTGTCAATAGATGGCGTTACCATATTTTCTGAGTCATATTGAATATTTTGCGAATTATGTACCATTTTAAAGTCTTTTAGTGATCCGGGGTCGAAATCTAAAAAAGTGACCGTCGGCCGATTGACTTCAAAATCGATATCTGAGTCTCCTCGTTGTAGAATATTTAGACTAAAACGACTGGGTGGATCGACAAATCAAAAGTTTTTACAGTTGGCCCTACAAAATACGCGTGCGAAGCCGCGGGCAAATTGAGAAAGGGATGCTTAGGTGGTTTGGAGATATTGAGAGGATGGATGAAAGGCGACTTACGAATGGAGTCTATCGTGCTAAAGTGAATGGTAGGGCAAGTTAATTAGAAGAAGGCGCCCAACGCGATCCTATATGGATCAAATAAATGATCTCCTGCCTTAAGGGCAAGTTCGGAGTACCTTCAATCAACGGAAAAGTATGAAACGAAGTATGAATGTGGAAGAAGCAAAAGAGGCGTGTCGGGATCGCAGCCTGTGTAGCTCAATAGTCTCTGCCTACCCGTGGGATGCAGGCGTGAGTGTGTATGTATGTATTGTAAATAAATTTGCATTAGTATTATCACTGTGGCTAATACTGTTGATGACATATGTATTATCACAAAAGATACGCGAAATAATAAAAATGAAAATTAGAAACAACTTGTAGGTTTCATCATCATCATCATCATCATCAGCCATAGGACGTCCACTGCTGAACATAGGCCTCCCCCAAAGATTTCCAGATCGACCTGTTGGAAGCGGCCTGCATGGTAGGTTTAAAGGGCCTTAAATTATTTGAGAAAAATTATGTTCCGCAGATACGTATTGTAAGTTTTTTTACATAGTACCGTTACTTTAATTCCAGTAATGACATTTCTATTCGTTGATTTTTCCGTAGGTCCTTAAATTATTCCGTACGTCAATGTTTTTCTTAAGCCGGGTCTCCTGCACTAAAACATTACACAGAACACCTACATAAAACATCCATTTTTAAGCTATTGCATAGCTTCTATCGCAGGCCTTGAGCGTGGAGACCGAATCCAGAAATTCCGTAACGAAAATAACCTAACACCCCCCACTCCGACCGGCACAGCGGTGATACTTTTTAGTTTTGCCATCTATCGATGAATAGCAGAACTTTTAATGACTTTTTTGAAATATCACGCTTGTCTCTTTAGTTCAGTAACTCGCCTCTAGGTGGCATTGGTTGTATCGGCGTTACTGCGCATGCGTAATCCCCCTCTTCGCCCCGCAATCTGGTGACTCATGCCTGCTTAGAGTTTCAGCGTTAGGGCACCTCCTCTTTGTATTTACTTCATGGTATGACTCTACGAAGCTCGCACGAATCGAGACGAGCTGCTCCGAAATCGGACGAATACGTAATCAGCTGTTTGTGAGAAAGTATATAGGTGTATTGATTTTGGATGCTATGCAATAGCTTTACCGCGGCAGTTCCCGAGTGCCACACATCTTTTTTATCTAAGGTCCATTGTTCTACGAGCAGGTGACAGCTAAAATAGTTTTTTTCTGTATGTATTTTTAGTGTTTTGTTTTAAAAAAGCTAGTGCAGGAGACGCCGTATTACACTAAACTTTTTCACTATCAAAGGCGAAGGCTACTAATGATACAGCCTTATTACCTTTTAGCATAAAAATAATGTTTTTTTATTTTTTTTTTTGCAGAAACTAAAAATAAAATAAAACCATACGTTAGCCTTAGATTAGAAAAGTCTTCTGAAGGGTTGAAAAAGTCATACGTAGCGTTATTTTCTTGTTTTTCATGTATTTTGCATTCAGCACTACGTTTTAGAAATAGGCAATACTAGTATTACCTTGTAAAGTGACATTTCGGTCTGTTACGAGTTAACTTCACTTTATATTAGACGAACAAAATCCGAGTTTAGTGGAAAATCTGGTGGTTTTGCAAGCAGGGTCGATTTTGTTAGTGGTTTTCTGGTGGTTTTACAACTTGGATCTGGTGGGGAGCAAGATTAACAGTTGGCAACCCTGCAGGGCGATTATGTATCTTAGTTGGCAACTGAAAATGATATCCACTCTTCAAAGTGTACAACAAATAACTGTCATATTGCTAATTTGGTATCGGCTAACGTCGGTTATCAACTAGAATGACGTCACGAGTGCCTTTGAACATTGATTGGCACCCGTGAAGTCACGGTGACTTTCGTAGCGTGTGAGTGTATATCGAAAAAGATAAATCGGTATTGGCTAAGCAAAGTGGACATCAAATCGAAAGTAACTGTGCCTATCAAAAGAGTTTTGAAAGACACAACCTCGGAGGAGTGTTTTTGAGATGCAAAGTGATTACCACTATAATCCGACTAGATAAATTAGTCAGTTTTGTGGATTGTTACATTGAAATATTTCAGATTTTGAATTTGTTAGGATTTTAGTAATTACAAAACTCTTTTTTGTGAGACTGCGCGAGTGTGTGCTTTATTAGATTTGTGTTATTTAAAAAAAATATATAATCAACATAGGATAATCTAAGAATCAACACCTTAATCAACACATAATAATATTATGATTCCATTCTAAGGATTCCATATTATAAACAATCATAATCGCGTGATTGTGTGCTGTAAGCAGTGTGATTGTTTCCAAATTATGTTCCGACATGTGTTCGGATTGATTTTGTTGAGGCTTTATGAAGAGAGAAAAAGAAGGATTTTGGAATAGAAAGACTAATATATTATTAGTACCTATATATATGAGTGCCGCCGTTTAGTTTGCGCAATGTACCTATCATGCAAGTGATCACTTAGAGAGAGAATATTTCACATAAATAACGCTGGATTTCGGCAAGGTGTTCAAAGACAGTGCTCAACGTCCGCCAGGCAAGATTGTGACACGACGGAGGGGTTTACAAACTTATAGCATTTACTATTTTAATAACCCTTCCTTCAACGGTAATAAGTATATAAGTGAATACTTGAAGCATGTAATGAATACTTAGATCACATTGTGAAGTTTGTTGATAGTATTTGTAGCACGAAAGTACATGTAATTAGTAATAGATACTTATTGTAAAATAAAACACAATAAACTCGTTACAAAACTAATCTTAAATATTATTTTAGAGCATGGCAAAAGTGGTTAAATATAGATTATAACACACAACAAAGATGTACCTAGATCAAATGGTTTTAGCTACTTTCCTCATGCCAGTCGAAGTAATTATTTCACGATAAATTTATAAACATAAATCCTGAATTATCACAATACGATTTTTATAATTCTCGCATAAATTATTTTTTCGTCAATTTCAAACATTTTGTTCAAGTATAAAGGCGATCTACTATCCCTTTCATTTATTAATTCAACGCGTATATTTATCTCTGTCACACATTGTCGATAGAAAAATAGAGATGTCAAGTGATCGTTGAAAGGAACTTGATAGGCACTCATGGTGCATATATAAACAATGAGATACGCAATACCGATTTATCTTAAATCTCAGTTGACATCAAAGTTCAGTTGCCAACTAAACTTTGTTGCTCACTCGAAGTGTCAAAAATAGCGAATAGCTCCGCAGGTCCTTGTTCTATGGGAGTAGCCACTTGCCGCTACGCCACAGTAGTACGTTGACAATAACTAGCTTCACAAACTTATGAACACGTCACTCTTAACATGACAATGACATTTACCTTCATTTGCGTTGGCAAATGTCACACTCGAATTAATAACAAGAGTGTGAGTTAGTTTAATTAAAAATACGCTTCACAACATCAAAATGAAGTATAAATCACTGTTATTCTTTGCTATACTCTTGGCTTATTACGAGGGAGATGCACAGCCACGCACCAAAGGGGTAAGTCAATCAGGATATACATTGTTCACGTTAGCCGGCACTTTTGTTACGATAATCTACGTTTTCCAGATTGAAGAGAAAGTTCAGCAGTTGACTGACATGACTACGAAGAAGTCCATAGTATCGTTGAATCTTAGCAAGTTTAAAGAGTATGTTAAGTCGCCTCCAAGAGACTACTCATTCATAATAATGTTTACTGCCATGGCGCCTGCTAGGCGTTGTGCGATTTGCCAGCATGTATTTGACGAGTATCTGATCGTGGCGAACTCCTTCAAGTTTTCTCCTTCGTATACCAACAAACTTTTCTTTGGTATGGTTGACTTTGATGAAGGATCCGATATTTTCCAAATGGTGAGTAATTAGACTTTAGATACATTGCCCTGACTTATAAAAATATTTAAGCGCTGCTTAACTGTAGCAATAGATTGTCCCTTTCCTTTTTTAACAATGTAACTCGAGGAAAAGAGTGACAGGCTATTCTTAGTGGAAAGATGAGCGAAAATGTTTTACAATTAAGGCCCTTTAATTTTACAATGTTAATAATAAACGGAGTAATAAAGAGAGATGTTAATATCTTTATTTTGAATGTTGGCATTTATGAATTTATTTGTTGAGCTCTCAGGGCTGTCTATGTATCGATTCACAACATAACTGTCACTACTGTATATATTCTAGCTCCGTCTCAACACAGCGCCTGTGATCATGCATTTCCCAGCAAAAGGCAAACCCAAGCCAGCAGACTCTATGGACTTTGAAAGAGCAGGAATACACGCAGAGGCTATTGCCAAGTGGATTCAGGACAGAACTGATGTTCAGGTAAATTGTTACTTTGTTTTAACAGATTCTCAAGTAAATTATTCCATTGGTTTGATCAGTTTAGGAACTTGATCCTGGGTTAGACAGTTCATTGAGCATTTTTACATATACATCCCAAAGGTGCAATGCAGGTGAATCCTGTCACTGAGAGTTGATCAGTCAGTTCCTAAATGTATATGGTTCTATTGGGTTTAATGGACCATACACACTGGCCGAATGAAGGCGAAAGAATCTATGCCTGTTGCATTCACACAAACAAACTTTCGCTGTTGTGTGAATAACACAGGTATAGATTCTTTCGCTTTTGTTTGGCTGGTGTGTACCCGCCATTATAGGCAGCTGAAATTAGAAAAAAAGTTAAATATTATAAAAAAATAAAATTAAAGTTCTTTTTAAAACTCCGCTTGCAAATGGTGAGATATATCAAGATATGTAGGTACAGTCTTCTGTACTGGGATTACGGGTGAAATAGTTTGAATAAGTGAGCTGACCACCCATCTGTGTGATGACAAATCCACCACCAGCCAGTATCCACCATAAATAAAAAAGTCTTCTCTATCCGCACATGGTCTTAGATTTAAAAGATTTTATCAAAGATGGATCTCTATGGATATTATGATGATTATGGAGTAAGCTTCAAAATATAAGCCTTGTGATCAAAGTTTTTGATCAGCATAATTTAAAGCAAACCTTTTTGGGAATGTTACTGGCCATTACAATGTACACTTTCCTTCTTAGAACAATGCTTTTCCTAATGCTTATGCTGTCATTGAAATTATCAACATAAGAATATTTATTTTTAAGTGCAAATAAGTTTTATTTCATTGAATTAGTTAAAATGAAAAAAGGGTTTAAGGTAAATTAACTTGCATTTGCATATTCAGAAGTAAATGCTGGTGTTTTGATATAAAAGTTGATACTTGTTTTGGGTCTGACTTAGACTATTATACTTTTAGATAAATATTTGTATAATCATAGCTCATTATAAAGTCGCCTCCTTGGTCCAGTGGCAGCATATATGAGCTGTGGACTAGAAGGTCCTGGGTTCGAATTCCAGGATAGTCAAAGCTAATTTTCTAATTTAATTTACCTGAGACTGGTTCCCTCGGAAGGGGTTGACATCAGGCAGGCAACTGTTCGTAAAAACTAAGCCAAATCCTTTCTGCAACATGCTTGATAAAGTGTGTTGCACCAACCCCACATTAAGGTAGGCTGAGGGCAGGTAGAAAGAAAAGACAACTTGTTATAAAGTCTCCATATAGTTATGAGTGTATCTTTAGATTGCCTCGGCGGCGTGGTTGTATTTCAGTACGACTACCGTCCTGAGGTCTCGGGTTCGATCCCCGGGTCGGGCAAAGTGATATTGTATTTTCCCATATCAGCCCGGAGTCTGGAATTTGTGCCCGATATGGCGATAGGCTCGCCCCCTATCACATTTGGGACTGAACTAAGCTCGGCGAAAAGTGGGTGTATTAGTTCGTTAGTGCGCCTCTGCCTACCCCTGCGGGGATACAGGCGTGAGCTTATGTATGTATGTATGCTTTATATTCTAAAAATATTTTTTTAGATTCGAGTGTTCAGGCCTCCGAACTACTCTGGTGCTGTAGCATTTTCAATGCTGTTAATCCTAGTGGCCGGGTTTCTGTACCTCCGTCGAAACAACCTCGAGTTCCTATACAATACGCAAATGTGGGCGGTCGCCGCAGTGTTTGTCTGCTTCGCTATGGTGTCTGGACAGATGTGGAACCAGATTAGAGGCCCGCCATTCTTCCATAAGACAAAGAATGGGCCCGTGTATATAAACGGTGGATCGCATGGGCAGTTTGTGTTGGAGAGCTATATTGTTGCTGTATTGAGTATCCTTTTCAAATGTATCACAGATGGCGGGTGTTTGTCCATTAGTACAACTGGCGTACAAAAATGTTTCAACTATTTTGCATATTCATGTCTGGTTTCTGAGGTTTTTGACAATAGTTTATGTATTCAGTATTTAATGCCTTGCTTATAAGTCGTATGACAGATTTATGTCGTATTTTACATCGTTTTTTACTGTTTAAGAACATTGTATAATTACTGTTTGATATTGCGTTACTAATTAATTAGTACTAAGTAAACCATTACAGGCCTCGCCCAAAGATTTCCAGATAGACTTGTTGGAAACAGAATCTGGTCTACCTGCAAATCTAAAAAAACAGGAAATCTTTGGGGGATGCCTATGTCCAGCAGTGGACGTCCTGTGGCTGATGATGATGATAAGCCATTATCGAGTTATCAAAATGAAATACATGAACTACTGTTAGGGATCTCGTAAAAATCATTAATAAATGGGAATGGGAAGTAGAATGGATGTTTAGGCATTTAAACCTCCCTAAATATATATCAGCTTTTGTGGCGTAGTGGGCGACTAGTAAGTTGTGAAGCGAGAGGAAGCGGGTTCGATTCTCACACCAAGATAAATATTTGTGTGGCTCACTGGGTGTTGTGAGTACCTACTTGATTCTCGCGATACAAGACTTGTATATTAGTGTGGAGTAATGTGTATACATACGTCCACTGCTGAACATAGGCCTCCCCCAAGGATTTCCAGATCGACCTGTTGGAAGCGGCCGTCCTATGGCTGATGATGATGATGATGAATACAGTGGTGTAACTGCAGGTTGGCATGTCGTAAAAATGCCACAGGCCCTCGACCATAGGGGGCCTCAGCGGTGATCGGAAGAAGGCCGCGGACCGAAAAAGCCGTGACTAATAGGGAGTCGCGGGCTGAAGACCTCCATCCAATGAATTTGCCACGGGCCCCCAACACTAGTTACGCCTCTGTGTGTACATATGTTGGGTGTTATTTATTGCAGCCAATCAAACGTATATTTCCCTAACTCCGGCTCAGACGGTGCAGTGGTAGTGGGCATGATCCTCATGATAGAGGCGGCGGGCGGAGTGTCGGGTTCCTCAGCGCGGCTGCAGGCCGAGGGCAAGCGGCGCAGGTTCCAGTCCGTGGTGGGGCTCGTGCTGGTCTGCGTCTTCTTCTCGCTGCTGCTCTCCGTGTTCAGAGCGAAGACACAGGGATACCCTTACAGGTAACGTTACACGTTTTGAGAATTAGACTGAGAATTGGACGTTTTTCTAACGCTGGACATTTTGCGAATTGGACATTCTGCGCCTAAACGCTACGTTCGGTTTAAAATAAACCCTGATTTTACAAGGACTTATGTACATTACCAGAACCATCGATATATTTATCTAGATGCACTGTTGACGCTTGGAAAATGGGACAGCAAAGGAGTGCTTAAGCACTCCTTTTGCCTACAGTCAGACGTCGATAGAATTCTGAATTTCAAAATTCAAATTTAAGAACGTTTGATCATTTCGTGTAAAAATCTACTTCATTACACGTGCATAGGGTTATATTTGTGTTGATTTAATTAAAACTTGTGATCTTGTTCTTTGTTTTATTCCTGAGACCACTTTTTAGGAAGATATTTGCAAAGAACTGTGCATCTAGGGTATATTATGTTGATCACCAGACCAGTTGAGTGATGCAAAGAATTTGCGCATTAAGTTACGGTCAATTGACTATAACTTTCTATAGGGAAAACCTTAGAAGGTAGAGGCTCTCCCGCTTAGCCGTTGAACACTTCTTCACGCACAATAATTTTAATTCTAAACAGCTTGTCTGGTAATATAAAGAAGGATTTGTGACTGCCTCGTTGGCGTGTTTGTACCCCCTATCACCCCCTATCACATCTGGGACGGAACTAAGCTCGGCAAAATGTGGGTGTTCTAGTTCGGTAGGGCGCCTCTGCCTACCCCTTCGGGGATACAGGCGTGAGCTTATGTTATGTTATTTTTAAATTACAATCTTTAGAATGGTTAAGTCATTACACAGCTTGATTTATGGTCATTATTTTCTTCGATTTTTCTAATTTATTACACGTTTTTGTTTCAGTTTCCTATTTAAATGAAGATTAATAGCTTCATTGTGAAATAGCAGAAAGGTTCGTGGAGGTCGTATAGTGTGCAATGTAAGATGTGTGTTGTTTTATTTCTCAATACAGTATGTTAATTATTTATAAAGGATTTTTATTTTTGAATACCTAAGGAGTAATCCTACCAAGTAACGAAGAATGAATACCTAAAGTAAAACTGCTTGTTCAATTATAATGAAATAAGTGATTATACGCATTTCCCCATTCCCCACAAAATTTGAAATTTGTGTCCGATATGGCGATAGGCTCGCCTATCTCATCTGGGATTGAACTAAGCTCAGCGAAATGTGGTGTTCTAGTTCGCTAGTGCACCTCTGCCTACCCCTTTGGGGATACAGGCGTGAGCTTATGTTATGTTATTCCCCACAAAAAGATAACTTTTTTTATAAAACAGTCACACACCTAATCCTGACCCCCACACTAGGTATAACCTGTGTCGTGGGTGTCAGAAACTATGAGAGACTTTCGGTCTCACAACACCTAGACTTGAAACAAATATCTGTGGGTCACACAAGCATTTGTCTCAACGCGGGAATCGAACCCCCAGGCCTCTCGCTTCACCACCTTCGCCCACTGCACCACGGAGGCTGTCAAATGTCATATGGCACTATAAATTGTGATTAATAACATTTTACTATAAGTTTAAAAGAAAGGCATGATAAACTATAGTAAGTAGTTACTACTATTTAATTTAAACTATTTAATAGTAACACTACCTTCCTCTTTGATGGTAAACATTTAAGGGCGACTTGCAGCTCTTAACTAAATTTCGATTTAAATATAGGAATGACATCTATGTTACATCGAGTTTAGGATTAACTCTAGATTAGGAATAGTGCTGCAAGTGTTTCTGTACCATTCGTGTACTTCGATAATGATACCATCTTAAATGACTCGTGGATTATCTATGTGGCGTAGTTGTACTATAATGTATTGTGTAAGCAGTACGATTATAGTCCTGGGGTATGGGGTTCGATGTCCAGGTCGGGTAGTGTTATTGGGTTTTCCTGCTCCCTATCAGTCCAGAGAAAGTATTCGATATGACGGTAGGCTCCCTCCATCTGGCTCCCTGTTGAGCTTCGCGAGGATGTAGACAATGAAGCTTGTGATTCAGTGCCAGTGCCGGATTGGGGGGGGGGGGGGGAGGGCGAGAAGGTGCACGTGCCCCGGGCGGCAGGATTTGGGAGGCGGCAAAATCTGGAGCGCGCCCTAATTTGGGGGCGGTAAAATCGGACAAATTGGTAGCTAGCCTCTGCTTCGAAAAATCCTAGATCCGGTACTGTTCAGTGCCCAGGGCGACAGATTGAGTACAGACTGCAGTCTATCTAAATAATGCAACTGTGCATCGACGCAATAAAGTGAATGTACATAGCGGAACTTGTTCGTCTCTTGACCCAAATAATGTTGTTTAATAATCTCGCTTAGTTATTTCAAAATTTTTATGCTAAAAGACGCATTTCGATGTATGTAGGTGCAATTAGATTTCTCTACAACTAAATAAATACACCCAACAGTCACATACATAGTCCTGACCCCACACTAGGTGTAACCTGTATCGTGGGTATCAGAAATTACGAGAGACTTTCGGTCTCACAACACCCAGACCCAAAACAAATATCTATGGGCCACAGACATTTGTCTCGGTGCGGGAATCGAACCCGCGACCTCACGTTTCACAGCCGGCTACTCGCCAGCTGGGCCACGCAGGCTGTCACTACATAATATATGAGTATAAAGAAGTAATTTATATGCCAAATATAGTTTTTATTTTAATTTAATTTATTTAATTAAACATGCATGGATCTTTATACCACTATAGTAATAAATATAATAAAAATAAATACCTATTTAATTAGTCTAATAAATGCTACCAATAATCTCATATTTCCTAAATGTGATTCAGTACTGAATTTTCAATCCCTTTATAAAAAGAAAAAATAAATTACTATTTGATTTATAACTATTCTACAAGGTCTGTCGAAATCGGAAATAGATATTATAGTTTTTTAAATGTATGACAGAACATACGATATTTCCAACTGACTTGGACGGATCTTAAAATATTGTAGTTATCTAATATCATGTATATCTAATATCATAAAATTTCCAACCCTATAATATTTAAATTCGATTGTATTCTTTCCTAATCCTGACTGATGATCGGAAATATCTGAAGTTTGAAGTTGCACATAAGCAATACCCTGATCCTGTTTATTATTTTAAAATATGTAGGGAATGATAACTTTCCTGTTTGTCGGGTAGTTGTTAAATGTCTTCTTATACCAGTCATGGGCTGTGATCGCGGTTTGAAACTGAAAAGAAGTTACATTTATTGGTTATGAAAATGTGGTTTTATGTAGTAGTAGTAGTAGTAGTAGCGATAACCGTGTAAGTCGGGGTTTTAGTTACAACTTCAAATTAAAAAAAAAATTATCTTTTTTATGACAATTCGATATTATCATTAAAATGCATTGCGTACTTAAAACGTACGGAATTGCCACGCGAAACACATTCGAACTAGTTACGGAAAAATAGTAGGGCGCAGTGGGAGAGCTGATCTGGACGGCAATCAAAATGAAAAACCACGTATCTCCGAATTCTATTCGAAATATTACTGTCCCGACTTACTGCATCGCCATGTATAAATAAGCATATTTAATGCGAGATAACAATGTGAATATAATTATGTATTTGTGGACCTCACAAACATTTGTCTCAGCATGGGAATTGAATCCTCAATCTTTTGTTTTACAGCTTTGGACATGTCTGGACGATGTTGAGATTAATATTAACGACCTCTAGTTTAAATACTACTGACCTGATTACTCAGAACCCACAAATAAATGCAGAAGAACGTCCTCGTGGGTATAAGCACCAATAGAATCGTATACATCACAACCTCACACATTCTGTGAGGACTTGAAACATATTCAAAGAGCCTGCCTTTTGGCACACCATGGTCCTCAGTCACAACCCTGCCAGTCTTCTTGTCTTTACGCATATTCGCGAAGATAATGTTGGTCTTGTACTGTTCATGCCAACACCACATGAAGATTAGGATTAAAGGGGGAAGATACATTAATTTTGCGTCACACCATGACATGGTGTCTCTTGAATCTCCTGGAAACAAAAAACATTTTATAGTGATGAAATTGAAGGTGGATTGGTTATCTTGGTTGTAATAGGCATGCCTTCCAAAATTGTTCCACATGTACTTCTCCAGTTCTAAAACATGAAATACTATAAATACTTTTTTTCAAATTGTATTCTGGTGTGTCTTTTATAGCTAAGTAACTGCTAAGTGGCAAACAAGCAAGATGGGTCATCTTATAATAAGTGATCTCCACCACATACAGACATCCACTATACCAAAAGTATTTAGGGGCAATACCAGGATTAAGTAAAAGGAATAGTGTTTGTGACTGGGAATTTGAGATACTTGATAAAAATGCATTTGTTCCTGATATGTTTTTTTAAGATAGTTGTGTTAAACCTATAGAGCTGGCCAATCTATGCTGGAGACTTCTACAGTGTGTGACAATCTTACCAGAAAATAAAGGACCCTGTGCCAATGCTACAAGGATGCAGGCATAGTAGTGTATGATACCAGCTAGGTAGTGGCTCAGATTCATCTTGCTGTTCTTTGCAAACACCTGCAAGTAGTAGGTCTCGTAGAATCTTCTCAAACACTGCACTGTTAGAAGACCCATTGCTACTAAAGCAGTAGTGACTGATGCTGAAAGTGATTAAATCCGTAATTAATAAGAATTTTAGGGCTCTTAAGTATATTTCATACATACAGGAGTCTTAGACGTGATAGATAAAGTGTATATTATTGAAATGTTGCCCGATGTGGTGATTCGCCCCCTATCCAATATGGGATGGAAATAAGCTTGGAGAAATGTGGGTGTACTAGTTTGCTAGTCTGCCTCTGCTTATTCTTTTGGGGATACAATCATGAGATAATGTATATGTTTAATAGAGAAGTGAAGAAACTTAAAATATATCTTTTTGACTGACTTCCAAAAAGGATAGGTCCTCAATTCTTTATTTTTTTTATGTATGTTATGTGATATCTCCGCCAAATGTGGACCGATCTTCAAAATACTTTGTGTTCGATAGAGGTTGTCCCATATAGATTCGGTTACAATCAGATTTGAAATCGGTCCATTAAGGTTTTTTAATAAGAAAGTTTGTTATAGATCATTATAAATGTATTATAAAGTACAAAATTAAATTATAGACAAAGTTATCCACCTTTCTTACCCTCATTGACTATAATTTATATATGAAGACATCGCAAACAATAATAACTACCTGCCTAGTGAAATAATATTTATTATGGATTTCATCATACAAAATTAAAGTATGCAGTACAAAGTTAACTTATTTATACTTCTTGAAATATAAATATAATAAATCAATAAGTATTTAAACCTATGCCTCAATATTTAATTAATTTGAAAGTAGGAAAATATGGTTTCTACAGTTGATCTGCGGCAGATGCAGTTATTAGTCAATTTATCTCAGTACTATTACAGTATTTACCTGTTGGTTCATACTCCTGTAGGGTGAATTTCAAGCCGAAAATTACATACTCGTTCACTTTAAAACCAAGGAAATAAACCATGCACATATAAAACAGCGAAGAAACACTGAAGAATGAGGCAAAAATATAGAAATGTCTGTAATACGACTTCGGTATCTCTAAAACTTGAAGAAAATTAGCCTCCGATCCTTGATACGCGAAGGAGCCATACAAATAGCCCTTCTTAATAAACGGCGGCACATATTTCTCATAGTAGTTTATTAAAACACCGGTAAATGTAACTGCGAACGCCAAGTTCAAGAAAATAACATCGAGTATGTTTATCATTGTGGGAACGCAAGGTAATTTGTAAATAAATGCGACTGTTATCCGGCACGCTGCAGTAAGCGCAGACACTATTCTAAATGATCATCCATGTTTATACAAATCACCTAACGGTATCTCGTAACTCAGCAGCCTTACTTATTTACTTTCTAAAAACACGTCGCATTTGATTTTCATTCTTTCTAAGCATTTGATTAAAAAACAACTTGACTGTCATTGAAATTGACATAGGCCGATTGACATAAGGATTTTTAATTTGTTGGTTAAGGAACCGATTAAGGTCGGAGATCATACTGCCAAGTCATTAATGTATTTTGAGAAATATCAACTTCCTTCTGCAACCATCTGATAAATATTACAATTAATCGCCTCCTTTGTCTTATTCGGTCCGATTCCTAGGTCGGGCGGTTATTTTGCAAACATCATATTCCCGGGACTGGATTCCCAGGGGGGCTACGTCTTTGGAGTCGATGTCAGGAATGAAGAACAAATTAAAAGGATCCGACTCCAAACAGAGTAAGAAACTGACTTTAAAAAGATATAGGGATTAAACTCCTATGTCCCATTAGAAGTTCCAGAAATTTGAGATTAAAAAATATACTTATCTTAACTAGTAAAAGCGCCCGATGCAACAGTAGCAATGGTCTTTATTTTTATAGGTAGACAACATGTAGACAGTCTGATTATAACTTGTAAGTAGTTATTATCGCCTATAGATATCGTCAATGCAATTTCGGACAGCCGCGGATGCCTATCGTGAAATGGGAAGGAATACATAAGCAAGTATTAAGGAGAAAAGGGGTATTTTGGCCTCCCGAATCTAGCTAACCGTTAGAAACGTAAGTGCTATAACTCGGGTTTTTTGTTAAACAGTGGTAATTATCCAGTCGAGCTAGCCCATTCATGCAAAGGCAAAGTTGTCTTCACCGCGACTCTACCGTTTTTTCCTTACATAGTACCTACGTCTTTTAAGTTCAAATATTCAATCAGGCATATAAAGCGAATTTTCTAATTTAATTTGCCTGGGACTAGATCCCCTAAACAGGCAGCCGGTCGTAAAAACTTTGCCAAATCCTTTCTGCAACATTCTTGAAAAAAAGTGTTGCGCCGACCCCACATTAAGGTGGGATAAGGGCAAGTAGAAAGAAAGAATCAGATATATTATAATTACGGCTTTATACACAAAACTTTAAAAAATACACAACTTTTTACGTTCAAGTTTACGTAACCATAAAGCAGTTCACGCGTCTTCATGTTTATCTTAAGTGATATACATTAAACAACGCAACGGGGTGGAAGCGACTTTTTACAAATGAAGTGTGCCCCCCACCCGTTTTAGGGCACGTCAGGTCCAATGTTCCAGGCGGTTACACCTTATGTGACGGGCGACGTGGCTTAAACCCGACCCATATTGGAAATCACGCCGCTCTGTCGCTTAACAGTGTTCCACGTTATTGAATTATCTTTAAAAATTAAACGACGTGAACGTCTTGAAATATGCTTTTCGTTTAAGAAATTTTATAATTTAAAAAAGTATTTAGGTAAGTAAAGCGGGAATGTTGAGACCTGAAAGTTAAGGAAACTGATGTTTAAGAAAAATAAATAAATATTTATTAAATCCATGAAATTTGACTACATCATTTAGATTCCATCAAAGTTCCTCTACTCTCAGTTCGGAAGACCGTTTCGCCAGAGAAGAACAGGCAAGAAACTCTGGCGTTGCTCTTTTAAATTCTCTTTTCAGATGAAAAAAATAAAAGTTTAGAGTATGACTGCATCGTTGCCGTGGTTGTATTTCGGTACGACTAGCATTCCGAAGTCTCGGGTTCGATCCCCGGGTTTAGAACTACTAGAACACCCACATTTCGCCGTTCGCAGCTTAGTTCCGTCACTAATGTCCTATGACATTAGGGAGTCTATTGCCATATCGGGCACAAATTCCAGACTCCGGGCTGATGCTGAAAAATCCAATATCACTTTGCCCGACCCGGGGATCGAACCCGAGACCTCAGGATGATAGTCGTACCGCGCACGCAATACCACTACGCCACCGAGGCAGTTTGTTATGTTTGTTGTCTGCACCAAAATAAAAATGGATCTGAGTTTTGAACCTAGAATCTTCTTCATTTCACAAATCGACGATTTCATTTTAAATACCAAGTATATTGCGACTTGTCACGGGCGGCTCGGCCTCCGGTGGCCCATAAGCTTATGTAACGGGCGGGTTAAAAGTTTCAAGCGACTGCATGCGGGAGGAAACTGGTAAATATATGAAAGCATATTTCTAAGACGTGGTTTAAAATATTCCAAGCTCTGCTTTACTCCGAAATTTCCAAGTTTCAGAACGTATTAGATCAAGACTGACATGTTATTGAATATTAATAAACATCCCCTATATCGTGGGGGTATAAAACACGGGCTCATGTTAGACAGAATCGCATTTATTCAAGGTGTGCTTTAAGATACACAACTACGAAATGAGAATGGTGAGTTGAAAATAAAGGTACAGGTAATATCGCCTTCTGGTTTAGTGGCAGGGTTTAGTGAATCTGGAGGTCCTGGATTCGATTCTCAGGTTAGGCGGGTGTTTTTCTCACACGATTTGCTCGGGACTGGATCTCTGGAGGATTGACATCAGACAGGCAGCCGGTTGTGTAAAACTAAACTGAATCCTTTCTGCAATATGCTTGAAACAGTATATTTCGCCCATCCTCTGTCGAGGTACGATAATAAGAATGAAGACCGGCTTGCTTGCTTGGAGGATCCAGTCCCCGTGTTGCTCGAATTAGGAATTGAATCCAAGACTTCCCGGTTCATAGCCCATTTACGCTGCGACTGGACCAATAAAGCGACAAATATTATTTTATACTGTTCATTATTTTTTGCCCATGACTCCGTTCGCATGGAAATTTATTTTCCGGGATACATTTTTTTCGGGATATACATGTATTAATGCTGTGAACCGAGAAGTCCTGGGTTCGATTCCCAGGTCTGCAAAGCGAATTTTTAAATTTATTTTTCCAGGATTCGGATAGGATCCCTTAAATGAGGTTGACGTCAGACAGGCAAAAACTAAGCCAAATCCTTACCGCAAAATGCTTGAAAAAGTGTATTGCCTTAACCTTAATGTGGGGTGGCAGGTAGAAAGAAAGATATATGTATTAATTCACGATGTCAGCTACCATACCACATTTTATCAAAATTTATCCAGCCGTTTGAGCATGAAGTAACAAACATACAGACACAGTCACAAACTTTCGCCTTTATAATATTAGTTTGACTATGTTATAAATTATAATATAAATATAAATTATAGACAGCGTCTGTGGCGCAGCGAACGAGTAACCGGTCGTGAAGCGGAAGGCCGCGGGATCGATTCCCGCATTGAGAGAAATGTTTGTGTGGCCCACAAATATTTGATTCAAGTCTGGGTGTTAAGAGACCGAAAGCCTCTCATAGTTTCTGACACCCACGATACAGGTTATACCTAGTGTGGGGTCAGGACTAGGTGCGTGACTGTTGGGTGTATTTATTATTTTATTTATTATTTAAATTCTACAGATGTACCACAACTTTATCGTTCTTGTCGTCCTGGTGTTGGCTTCGACCTGCTGCGCTCACATTGGAGGTCACATCTCGTACCAGGACATCAGCCCTCAAGTCTACTGCGGCAGGAAGCTGGCTAGGGCACTGGCGGCAATCTGCTACGAATTTAATGGTCCAGAAAAAAGATCAGATCCTGGAACTATGTATGGTAGGAAAGTTTAAATTTATTAAAAGTATACAATTGCAGACCGCTTCCAACAGGTCAATCTGGAAATCTTTGGGGGAGGCATATATCCAGCAGTGGGCGTCCTATGGCTGATCATGATGATGATACAATTGATTTTCATAAGCCTCGTAATCCTATTCCACTGCCTCTGTGGAGTAGTTATATTGCGTGCGGGGTCTATGACTACGACTACATCAGGTTTCGGGTTCGAACCCCGGGTCGGGCAAACTGATATTGGATGTTTCCGTATCAGCCCGGAGTCTGGAATTTGTGCCCTATATGGCGATAGGCTCGCCCCCAATACCTGGACAGAAATGAGCTCGGAAAAATGTGAGTGTTCTCTAGTTCCCCTCTACCAACCCTTTCAGGGATACAGGCGTGAGTCTATGTATGTATTGTATTACTATTTGCTATCATCGCCACGGTATGGCAATATGTACTTTTGAGGCTATCGCTGATTTTACTAAACATGTAGATAGTTTCGTCTACAGCATGAATGGGCCGGTTTGGGTTCGGTCGGTTTGATAAAACTGTCTCACAGAAAACCGACGTAAAGTGGCAGCTCGCTATCGCGTTTCGTTCAGTGAGTGAGGTTGCCGTTGGCCCTTGTTCCCCCCGTCCCTTTCCCAATCCCCATTTCCCTTCTATAAGGTTGGTCTATATGATTATTTTATGTGTCGTAAGTCTCTATGGGCGGTGGAGATCATTTACCGTCAGGTGACACATCTGCTCGTTTGCCAGTTTCTACTATAAAAAAATCAAGTAATTTTACCATATACTTACTTTTTTGTTCTCCAGGTGCCATACTAACTCCTTACAAAGACCAGGAAGGGTCGTACGGCTGGCCGTGGCTCGCTCCTCAAAATGCCAGGAGCCTTAGCCTCCCGTCCAGGGGCAAGAGGTTCGTCGTCAACGAGTGCTGCGACAAAGCCTGCAGCATCAGCGAATTGTGGTCCTATTGTTAGGTCTACTGCTGCATTGTGAAATGTTAATACCCGGTTTCTGAAAGGTTTCAAAACAGCTTTGATATAAACACCAATGTCAAAACAACAGGTTTTTGAAATCAAAATTGTTAGCTACAACCAGTAAAGTTATTTTGGTTTGACATAGGTGTTGAGTTAATTCAAATTTTGATCAGCCATTGAGAGACCGGGAGATAATGTTTGTTTTTTGTTTGCTTTACTGTGTTTACGTGTTTGTTAAATTATGTTTTCATAGAGAAATATATTTATTGTTGTAAACATTATTTATTGTTATCATTGTTGGTTTCTTTAATGAAGGGTGATTTTTTGTAATCAATAAACAAAATAAGTTGAGATTCTACGATATCACCACCTTGGTTTAAACACATAGGACCGGGAGTTCATCGGTTCGAATCCCAGATTTGACAAAGCACATTTTCCCGGGTCCAGATTCCCTGAGGCCCTTGACGTCAGGCAAGCAAGTCGAAAACTAATCCAAATGAAACCAACTTATTCCTGTAAATATTTTAATAGTCTGGTTTCCAACTCCACATTGTAGTGAGATAAAGGAAGACGAAAGAAGACTGTTCAATATACAAACATTGGAGTAAACTAAAATTCATGTAAAATGCGGGCATCTTGTGAATTTTTACGTACAAATTAGAGGAGGACCTCTATGCACCTGATATGCATTTTGCAACGAGATATTTTGTATTCAAGACGCGGTACTCTAGGCGTTTGCCGCCGACAGCGAGCGCATTCGGTTTAGCATAAAGTTTCGTTGCTGTTTTTTGGGGCAAACGGGCGTTTCAAAGCTCAATTTACTTCGATTTTGGTACAGTCTTTGTAATCACATGTTTAGTTGCTCTTAGTACTAGCAAGATTTATCATTTGTGCCACAATATTTATGTGCACATAATCCAAAAATCTAAAACACGAGGTCTCTCCTTACTCTTAGAATGCGTCAAAGAAACCTATTTGAGTATTTTAGTTTTGTCCTGAATTGGTTGAAAAGTCATGTATCATGTATCTTAAAATGCTGTATTTGAACTACTGTTTCTTCTGGTTTAAAAAAAAAATGATTTTGCGAATGTTTAGTAAATGGTATAACATACCAGCAGAACAATTTTTAAGTTTTCATAAGGACAATGGTGACAGATGTGGTCCTGTGGACGATTTCAAGGTCTTGCTGGAGGTTTGGCGTCAATTCCTTTCAGTTTGATGCTTTTAGACTATTTACCAAAATGCGTGAACCGAACAAGGTCGAGCAATACGCATCGAATGCTAGGATTTAGGAAACGTTTAAGAAATATGGTGTCGTGTTGTAAGATTATAGTTTCCACACAAATCTAGCGATAATAAAACCGCCAACGTCTAAAACGCTCGTGTGTTCGCATTAACAATAACAAGACGAAATTTTCGTGTCTTCTTTTGAAAGAACACACTTCAAAGTGTACCGACGGCAGTGAGATGTTACGCTAGACATATAAATTAAACTTTGCCGGTTGTCGTCCGCATCGGAATTATTCAGACTACGAAAATGTATTCTAGTTCTTACGGGAATTATTTTGGTATGGTAACAAAGTTTATAATTACCTTGTAACATGAAGTTCATAAGATGATTTCAATTGGTTGTTTACTACATGATAGTATCTATGAGGTCATACTTTGTAATTTTTTTCTTTTGTGTGATGTACAGTAGCCCGAGCACGAAAAACTAATGTAAATGTAAATGTATTCGAGTTCGCTACGCACTGATGACGTTTGGTTAATATTTCATACAAATTTCATAGACGCGCATCGAGTTCGAATACATTTACGGTTGTCAGAAATTTTCCTGCTCAGGCCGCTGATATTTGTTTCGGTTCTCGGTGTCGTGGTACCATGTGTCCCTCGTATTTCTTATACGACATAGGTGCAACTTAGGCTGAGATCTATAGAGCGGACTTCGACTAAGTCTGAGTCAAAGAAACGAACTCAGTGAGGATTTGGAAGTTTTAAATCGAACTTCGACTTAGTAGTATTTTTAACAAGAAAACAGACTAAGCAAAGATTTTCTTGTAAAAAATGACTCAGACTAAGTGAATGTCTGATTTAAAAATTCCAAATCCTCACACAGTTCGTTTCTTTGACTCAGACTTAGTCGAAGTCCGCTCAATAGATCTCAGCCTTACTGTCATGGTCTCAGTACTATGTGTGTGACTGTTGGGTGTATTTATTTATCTTTCGATCCAATCCCATATACTGCCTCGGTAGCGTAGTGGTATTGCGTGGCGGGACAACTATCGTCCTGAGATCTCGCGTTCGATCCCCGGGTCGGGCAAACTGATATTGGATTTTTCCATATCAGCCCGGAGTCTGGAATTTGTGCCCGATATGGCGATAGGCTCGTCCTCTATCATAAGAACTTAGCTGGGCGAAATGTGGGTGTTTTAGTTCGCTAGTGCGCCTCTGCCTGCCCCTTTGATACAGGCGTAAGCTTATGTATGAGCAATCTTTTTATTTCGCAAAATTGTTCGTCATCGACTACTTTAATTGTCGAATGTGTTTTGAAGTATGTATTTTGTAACAAAGACAGTATCTAAGGTCGCAATATCTGCCTGTACGTGACATATCTAAGCAATAACAAAACAGAGCAAGACAGTAAATAAAACAATCCAATAAGGAACGCAGGAGGTGCAATAAAACTGTGAACCACTCGTGCAACATAACATCGAACTTGTATCGGTTATGAAAAAAGTTGGTGTCGCACCGCGCTCGTCGATGAGTGGTGATTGAAAACGAATTACATAGAAATATCGCTGTATAGTTTTGTCCTTCTACGCTTTAAACAGGTAGATGTATTTTTAAGATACCTACAATAATACAATACTGATAAAGAACTTTTATTAAAATAATATTCTTTCTATACTGATTTATTAAGTTTACGCGAATATTATACATTGAAATAAAACTAACAAAGAAGACTGCAAAGCCTTCGTCGAACGTCGAAAACGTCGGGAATAATAATTAAAACCTAATCGTGATAGAATCCGTAAGAATAGTTTTATTTTAATATTCTTTCTGTCTATTTGACCTTATTCCACTTTAATGTGGGGTCGGCGCAACACACTTTTTCAAGCATGCAGAAAGGATTTGGCTAAGTTTTTACGACCGGCTGCCTGCCTGATGTCAACCCCCACTGAGGGATCCAGTCCTGGGCAAATTAAATGAGAAATTTCCCTTTGCCCGACCTGGGAATTTGAATTTGATTTGAACACCTGTATCCCCGATAGTGTAGACAAAGGCACACTAGCGAACTAGAACACTCACATTTCGCCGAGCTTAGTTCAATCCCAGATGAGATAGGGGGCGAGATTATCGCTATATCGGGCACAAATTCCAGACTCCGGAATAATATTGTAAAACCCAATATCACTTTTCGTTCTGGATCGTATACGAGATCTCAGGATGTGGGTGTTCTCTAGTTCACCCCTGCCTACCCCTTCGGGGATACAGGCGTAAGTCTATGTATATATGTATTATATTACCAATTATTGACTGCCTCGGTGGCGTGGTTGTTTTTCGGTACGACTACCGTCCTGAGGTCTCGGGTTCGATCCCTGGGTCGGAAAAAGTGATATTGGATTTTTTCATATAAGCCCAGAGTCTGGAAATTGTGCCCGATATGGCGATAGGCTCGCCCCCTATCACATCTGGGACGGAACTAAGCTCGGCGAAATGTGGGTGTACTAGTTCGCTAGTGCGCCTCTGCCTACCCCTTTGGGTATACAGGCGTGAGCTTATGTTACTAATTGGGACCATCGCCAAAGTATGGCAATATGTACTTCTGAAGCAAAGGCTTACTAAACAGGATTCAGTTGTAGAGCGACGCTGTAGACAGTTACGTCTACAGCGTGAATGGATCGCCTCGGTCGGTTTAATACAACGAACTCATAGAAAATCCACGTAAAGTGGCAGCTCGCTGTTTCGTTCGGCAAGTGAGATTTCTGGTGGCCCAATTTCCCCTGCCCCTTTCCCAATCCCTATTTCCCTCCTTTTAGGTTGTAAAGTACCGAAATACAGCTACGGCACCGAGGCAACGAGACTGTCCCGCCCACACACCCGCCATTGTAACTCCTGTGAGCCAGGATCAACAATGACACGCATTTAACAACACTGAGCAGTGAAGCTCGGCGAGTCTCAGATAATGCAAAATTGTCTTCATCCCGCAACTACATTAATCAAACAGAAAGATAGGGAGGAATTGGAATTATAAGGTTTCCACTTCCCTCCTTAAAAAAGCAGGAAACAATGTAATGAATTAAAGAGGCATCAGCCTCGTACATAGGGATATTTACAACCGGAGAGGCTAGATGTAAGGCACCTCGGAAATAATTTTAGTGGGTCCTATCATGCGAGCTGTAAACTTGATTCCTATAATAGGCACCGAGGCAGTCTAACGACGACTATTCCTAATATAGATTATAGACAGGGATTAGGCAGTGTAGATTGACGTCTGGCAGGGCCACTTAGCTCGACGAGACGGTCGTGCTTTATAAACTGATGCGCATCTCATACCGGTCACTCAACATGCAGAATGGAATTTCTCCATAAAAGAATTTTAAGGGCTTAAGAAGGCAGATGAGCAGCTGGTCGCCTCGTCTAGTGGCAACATATATGCTGTAGAATGGGTGGTCCTGGGTTCGATTCCTAGGTCGGGCGAAGCGAATTTTCTAATTTAATTTGCCTGGATCCCTCAGAGGAGGTTGACGTCAGGCAGGCAGACGGTCGTAAAAACTAAGCCAAATCATTTCTGTAACATGCTTGAAAAAGTTTGTTGCGCCGACCACTCATTAAGGTGGGATAAGGACGGGTACTAATAAAAGATTTATAAACGATTTTTTTTTTAAATACGCGTGAAGTGAAATTCTTGAACGCTAAGTTTGAGATAAGTCAGAGCAAAGTCTAAGTGCGCACTATTGGCTACAAGAAACCCTTACATAGCTAAAAATATCTCCTCAAAATCTCCACAAGTGTCAATATATTCCAAGTACAAGTACATCAATAACAGAGTCCCTAGAAGTACTCCTCTGCCATTGACAAGCGAGGCCCTACAAGCCCTAATACGCCTTTATAAGGATATAGAGGTGGCCTTTTTATCGACGTTTTACGACGACGTTTTATCGACGCCTCTACCCATATAGTTGGGATTTTTTATGTTGCCCCAATACTAAAACGTGTTGAGATTTTATATAATTCTTATCTTTATTTAACATTTAAGTCCGTATTATGAATATGTGTGTCATAAGATATTAGATTTAGTATTAAACTAGAATTTGCCCGCGGCTACGCCCGCCTGCGTATGTCCTGCCGTATTTACATATTCACTCACTGTGGTGATGAAATTTCCAAAAATCTTTAGTGATCGCCTCCGTCATAAAAGGAATCCTTATGTAAATTTAAAGTTCCTAGTTCGAAAAGTTTCGGCCGTACGCTAATATGTCAGTCAGTCAGTTTATTTATAAATAAAATAAATACACCCAACAGCCACATACATAGTCCTGACCCCACACTAGATGTAACCTGTATCCTGGGTATTAGAAACTACGAGAGACTTTCGGTCTCACAACACCCAAACCCGAAACAGACATTTGTGGGCCACACAGACATTTGTCTCGGTGCGTGAATCGAACCCGCGACCTCACGTTTCACAGCCGGCTTATCACCCGTTGCGCCACGGAGGCTGTCAAATTTATATTTATATAGATATTTGTATTTAACGTCAGGCAGCCAGCCGGTCATAAAAACTAAGCCAGATCTATTCTGCAACATGCTGTAAGAAGTGCGTTGCGCCGGCCCCATATTAAGGTTGGATAAGGGCAGGTAGAAATCATTTATACATTAGGTAAAGTTATTTGATATTTTTAGATTTTTCCATTCCTTTCAGCTAAAAATATACAAGTCCTATTTTATTAAATTTGTATTTGGTGGGTATGCCATCTGTGTATTTTAAAAACTTCAAAAACATTCCCAAATTGATATATTTTAATATCGCCTCGGGAGCAACAAAAGTGCTACAACGAAATATAATAAAATTCTTTTGTGCAATACATGCGATCGTTTCGGATCCAATCTGTTACAAAGCATATTCAAATGGGAAATGCTTCATTGGATGCTGTAATCTGGATTTCTAAAGATTTCATATTGAATTTGTGTATTTGGTTTCCATCGATGGCTTAGTTTTAGTCTTATGTAATTAATCGAAATTGAGCGTATATTCACGAGTTTGTAATAACGATGCTAGAAATGGCGTATTATATATCTAAAACCGATTTTTATATGTACTTTTTGTGTGGTAGAGCCACGCTGTAGACGGTAACGTCTACAGCACGAATGGGCCGGTTCGACCAGTTTGATTCCACTGTCTGACAGAAAACCGACGTAAAGTGTCAGCTTGCTTTCGCGTTTCGTTCGGTGAGCGAGATTTCCGGTGGCCTATTTGCCTCCCTCCCATTCCCAATCCCTTTACCCTCCCCTACCATTCTCTCTTTTTAGGTTGGCAACACACCCATGATTATTTTTGTATCTTGGTTGTCTATGGGCGGTGGAGATCACCTAACATCAGGTGACCCATCTGCTCGTTTGCCAGTCTGCTATAAAAATAACTTTCGTCAACAACTACACTGATCTAAATGAGCTCATACAATTCTAGGAAACGGCGTTTAAGAGGCAATTATTAAAACTCTTTATTCGTGGGAAATAAGCGAAAGTTCAGCGGTTATCAGCTGATTACTCTTTGGTAGTGTAAACCCCGCCTTATGTAACAAGCAAATACAGTGATTCAACAAAGAACACAGGTACTTAAGCAGCTCAAAGAAGGTTATTAATCAAAACTTCGTTACCGCTATTAGAATAACAACCCTTTTTCCCGGACGGTAATCAGGCTCTTATCCCTACTATGGTTGCCAAATTATTTTTTCTCTACATTATTTTTTACATTCAATAACTCAGAAGTTAAGATGCAATACATTAATTAATTAACATGACATAAGCTCACGCCTGTATTCCCGAAGGGATAGGCAGAGGCGCACTAGCGAACTAGTACACCCACATTTCGCCGAGCTTAGTTCCGTCCCAGATGTGATAGGGGCGAGTCTATTGCCATATTGGGCACAAATTCCAGACTCCGAGCTGATATGGTAAAATCCAATATCACTTTGCCCTACCCGGGGATCGAACCCGAGACCTCAGGACGGTAGTCGTACCGAAATACAACCACGCCACCGAGGCAGGCAGTTAATTAATGAATGTGGACCGATCTTCAAAATTCTTTTTGTAGTCGATAGAGCTTCTTTCAAGGGTGGTCCCATATAAATGAGGTCACGATTGGATTTGAAGTCGGTCCGAAAAGTTTTTAAACTTGTGATTATGTGATGTTAGGCTTTAACTCCTCACATTAGCAGGAAAGACCACTGATTAATGCCTATTACTTTTATATGACTATATACCAGAAGAGGTGATTGGAAACATGCGAGCTGTCTCATATTGAAATTTAGTCTTCTATTTTAGAATCTTATTCGAATCGACAATCAAACGAAAACACCTAGTAGCATTCTCTCAGCATTTTTCCAACACACATACTTAATCATTGTCAGCGGGCTCAGTTGCAGGACTGTCCGTATCCTTAATGCCAAACCCTTTTTTCTGGAGAGTGATTAAATTGACCGAAGGCCACCATGTTGTTCCGGTTTTAATTCAAACCTTTTTATCTAGACCTTTTTAGTTAATTGGTTCGGCTAATTGGATTTTTTTGTGGTTAGTGTTGGATTGGGGTTTAGGTGGTCCCCTAAATAATTATAAGCAACAAATAGTGATTTAAAATAATGAAAACAAGAGAACTTAAGTATCAAGAAACTTAAATTGGTTGATTAAAATTGAATTAAAATAAAATTAAATCGTCGATGAAAATACCTGGCATGAATAAATTATGATTTACTCGAATGGAGGATGTTCATGATTTATTTAAAACAAATTGAAGTTTCGATGCGAATACTTTTTCACAAGCTGTCAGTTTTGCCTCTGATAAAATCATTATTCGATATCGTTGCAAACAAAAACACCTAAATTTACTGATCCAAGGTATGCGCTGTCCAAACTGAATATTTAGGCGAGTCCGGTATGGAAATCGGGCAGGTGTTGCCATATTGTTTCGACCAATATTGAATTTCCCCGGAGTTATTTTACATAGAATTATATGCGGCAGTCGGTTTTGTGGAATATTTGAATAAATTTGTGTGTGGTATTGGTAAATAAACTATTGGTATATGAAAGGTAGAGTTTTTGTTTTTTATTTATTTTTTTATTCTGAATGCAAACTTATTTAACGTCGATGAAATTATTTTTTTTAGTATCGAATATTGAAATACATACAGCCACATAGAATTGTTGTTAAAGTATCTTCAAAATGCCAGTTCATCAAAGCACAATAAAAATATTATTTCGCGGGCTAATGGTAATGTTATTGGCGTAGTGTCGTAGGCAATTAAACTACAGGAAAAATTCTACCGTTTATTTCATACAGAAACTACACTGACGATAGTGCAAACATGGCCTAACTGAATTGCTAGAACTTGGCTGAACGCTAACGCAATAAAAGCTGTCTGTGTGCACTAAGCTTTGCAACAAAACAAGTGTTGATATTCCGAACTTACCACTTACCACCAGTTTGTTGTGGTCTCCGATGAAACTTCACGATATTTAGGTAAGTGAGGACTGGAGTGGGCGGGACCTCCCACCTCCAAGTATTTTAATAAGTGAGGACTCTTGAAGTTTTATGCTATGGTGATGCATGATTTTTGTCACACAAATATTTTGTTTTTAATATGTTATTTTCCAGATTGACCTATTGGAAGTGGCCTGCATCTAGCGACTTCCTGCGATAATCTTTGGGGGAGGCCTATGTCCAGCAGTGGACGTCCTGTGGTTGTTTATGATGATGATATTATTTTCTAGAGATGGGTTTAGACCATTATCGAAAATGCTTATATTCTTTGCTCGCCCTATAAAGTTTCGTAGTTCTCTCTTTGTATTTCATCTCCAAATTAATAAAAAATACTTTGACTCTAGCTCTTATTCGTATTCCCTAAATTCATACAAGTTTCGGTTCTCATTTAATTAAAAACAGATGTTTATATCTATGGAGTCAGAAAGCGAACAGCGCATTGCCATCTAAAATCCTCGTTGCTCGTAACATTGAAGTCAGCTGTTTGCTAGCTGTTACCCTATTTTGCGTTGTCATTCGCTTGTCTACCTGACTAGCTCACTATAGTGTCATTCCATAGTGTTGCACCATTAGCACCACAAAGCAGGACGTCGCACGCAATTCTCTTTGATGTGCTGGCTATTTTGCTGTCGCCTTTTACGAATGCCTAGTGACCTTATAAAGCATATTTAAGCATTAAATGCAATTTTTGAGCTAACCGATGATTAGTTTTGCAGCTTCTTGTGTATCATGTATGTAACTGGGTTTTTCACTTGATTGTATTACTTGAAATATTATGCTGAAGAAGTATCATTTATAGACGCTTTCAAAGATTATATTACCTATACTAACTGCTTTTTACCATATCCCACTCGGAAGTCGGAACGAGCAACATAATTTTTTAAGCTCGTTATATAAAGAATTCGGTTTGTTACGATACCAGCCTGATGCTATGCCTATGCCAGCTCCACAAATTTCCAGATCAACCTGACAGACTTTTCAATTATATAATTAAAATTAATTTTGCCCCCAATAACTTCCTTAGTACGTCCCCTCAAGCAAAGTTCACAATATTTAAGTACAATTTCTAGTTTTATAACATGCTTATGTTCTGCGGCCTTTGTTTAACTTATTACATTTACCTGCGGGTCGTTTATTTATTTTGAACATTCGCCGAATTGTATTTTGCGTTAACAAAGCGTTTGGTGGCTTCGTTGTGGGGTCCAAAACTATTTGATTCGCATTTTGGTTTATCCACATTAAGTTCTGTGGATTTTATAAGTGTTTAAGTGCTGATTTGAATTAGTTCGTAACTTGCTACTGTATTATATTGAATAGTAACGTTTTATTGATTTTGTTTCTGTAATGAATGTTTGTTTAGTAATGTAATGTTCTGTAATGAAAGTCGCCTCCTTGGTCTAGTGGTAGTATGTATGGGCTGTGGACTGGGAGGTCCAGGGTTCAATCCCCAGGTCGGGCAAATAAATTTTCTAATTTAATTTACCCGGGACTGGATCCCTAAGGGGTTGATGTCAGGCAGGCGGCCGGTCATAAAACTTAGCTAAATCCTTCCTGCAACATGCTTGAAAAAGTGTATTGCGCCGACCCTACATTAAGGTGGGATAAGGGCAGGTAGAAAGAAAGAATGAATGTTTGTTTTTCGATGGTGGTTCATTTGATGATAAATGAACTCTAGCGCCCACAGAAACCTACAGCATCAAAAGAATGATGAATGCTTTAACAACTTTAGTGTAAGGATTTAGGAAGGGGACGAGGGGATTTAGGCCATCGGAAATCTAAAAAATATTGATTATGTATTTTGGTACAGTAAATACGCCGCATTTCCCACCCTTATTTCGTCGAACTTAGTTCCATCCCAGATGTGATGACGCGAGCCTATCACCATATCGGGCACAAATTCCAGATATTGAAAAATCCAATATCACTTAGCCAGACCCAGCAATCAAACAGAGACCTCAGCGGCCTGAGCAGAAAAATTTCTGATAACCGTAAATGTATTCGAACTCGATGCGCGTCTATGAAATTTGTATGAAATATTAACCAAACGTCATCAGTGCGCAGCGAACTCGAATACATTTACATTTACATTAGTTTTTCGTGCTCGGGCTACAGGACGGTTATCGTACCGAAATACAACTACGCTACCGAGGCATTTTATTTACTTTCTAGTATAATTTTAGCTAAGCCATTAATATAAATATCTCATTCGTAGACTAGACTAACAAAGCTAAATTTTAATCACCCTTCTCCATTACTAGAAGATTAATTCGTCAGCAGCGAGTTAATAAATTAATGCCGCGCGTCAAATGTCCAGTCTCTTGTTAACGGGACGCAAATGACAAATCAACTTTACTTAACAATGGAATCTTGGAGCCGGGATGGGATCCAGTGGGAGATCTTAAATACTGTTGAGAAGCAATTTCAATGCTTAGAAGGTTTCCGTGACGTAAGACTGATGTTTTAGTTATATAGAATTGGTAGAGCCACGTAACAATGTTATATTACATCTACTACTTTATTACATAACATAACATAAGCTCAATTCTGTATCCCCGAGGGAGTAGGCAGAGGCGCACTAGCGAACTAGAACACCCACATTTCGCCGAGCTTAGTTCCGTCCCAGATGTGATAGGGGGCGAGCTTATCGCCATATCGGGCATAAATTCCAGACTCCGGGCTGATATGGAAAAATCCAATATCACTTTGCCCGACCCGGGGATCGAACCCGAGACCTCAGAACCGTAGTCGTACCGAAATACCACCACGCCACCGAGGCAGTCACTACTTTATTATCACGTATAAAATGAGATTTATGCTAGAGGCGTTCCTTATCAGTCCACATTTGGGTCATGGGCGACAGGAACTACTAGGGACTTACGGTCCCACAACACCCGGACTCAAAACAAATATCTTTGTAATACACAAACATTAGCGGGATTCGACCTCTCAGCCACTCATATCACAGCCAGCATGTACTTTCCGCACTAAGAGGCCGTCTATATTTGCTACCATTAGAGACTAAATACATAAATAGTGACGGGTGGCTCGGCTTCCGGTGGCCGGTACGCTTATGTGACATATATATGTGCCGCCTCCAACGGGTTTACCACAACCTTTTTCAACCTATATGCTAGGATCGAAACAGGTAATTGGAAACCCATCAAGGCTAGGATTTGCAGACTTTAAATGACAAATATGCGAGTTTGTCCTTTTCGTCCTTACGTCAAATACTTTGAGAGACAAAGAAACTAATCATAAGTCTATAGCCCTTTACTTATAAAAATATTTAAGCGCTGCTTATCTTTAACAATAGGTTGCCCCTTTCATTTTTAAACAATGTAACGCAAGGAAAAAAGTGACAGGTTATTCTTAACCATTTGCTCAGCTAAAAATGCTTTTATAAGTAAGGCCCATAGTTTTTATCTCCCAATAAGACAAACTACTTTAAACCACGAACTAACGTTTATCCGTTATAGTTGGGGTGTCATCTGTGACGAGCATCAAACTTACAGACAGAGGGTTAATCGAACGGGTTGCAGGGGTTGGTGTAATGACTGTTCATAACTTGCGATTGTAATATCGGAGCCCGTAGCACGAACACTTTCGACTATCGAACACGAGAGGAGTGCGGTGTGCTCAGCAATGCTGTTCATCTAAAAACTGTCTTACGTTTGGTGCTAAAACAGTGATGATCTGTCGTTTGTACGAAAATCTGATGTGTTACCTATGTTTAGATACATTTGTTTGCAACCAGCTGGTCGATTCTCTAAGGTTTCATTTGTGAAAACAACGTTGCGGCAAAGATGTTTTTATTTTTATATTCTTAGTTACAAAGCGCACGCACTAGCGCTATGCGTGATGACGCTTATGCGAACTAGCACTCTTCTAGCGAGGCGTTTGACATAAATGTATGGAAAATGGTATTCTCTAAGACCCAACAACGTTGAACGCTGCGTCGATCTCAACGATGTGCGCTGCGGGAGCAAGGCGTCGATCGTAAAGTTAGAGAATCGACCTGCTGCTTTGATCGGGGCAGTATCTTTCCCGTCGTACTTCGATTCGTTTTCGATTGTTAAATGTAAGGCCCCTGATATCTCCTTCAATATTATATAAACATGCTGAACGAAGACTTGCGAAGACGTAGGTACACGTACATTTAAGATTTGCTACATGTTTAATTTACATTCGGTTATATGACGTCTGGACTATTTAAGACGACTGGTGCAGTTATTTTCTGGTTAATCGATTGGAGTACCTACTGAAACATTATTTTCTAGAAGAGAGAAAGCGTTAGACTAAACGTTTAAATAATATTGGTTACAGATTAATATTTTGAGTGTTCAATTTTAAACTCAATTTTAAGTTTGTATTAAACTTTAGTTAGGCAATTTTAATATTAAAGCACCCATTTCTATTGTCAAGATGTTTTCCTCCAGCACTAAGCCTCAGGTTGAGTGATAGAGTAACGCTGTAGACAGTTACATCTACAGCACGAATGGGCCGGCTTGACCGGTTTGATACCACTGTCTCACAGAAAACCGACGCAAAGTGGCAGCTTGCTGTCGCGTTTCGTTCGGTGAGTGAGATTTCCGGTGGCCCACTTCCCCCCCTTCCTTTCCCAATCCCTTTTTCCCTCCCCTTCCATTTCCTCCTTTTAGGTTGGCAACGCACCCATGATTCCTTTTGTATCTTGGGTGTCTATGGGCGGTGGAGATCAATTACCATCAGGTGACCCATCTGCTCGCGTGCCAGTCTCTGCTAAAAAAAAAAAAAAAAGGTGTCTCAAACCGTAACATCTTATCGGTACTATCTATGTGACTATTAAAATAAGAAGAGACAACTCAAAATAATTCAGAAGCACAGTTATCAATGTGGCACACGCCTTATTTTTGGATTTGTTTATGGGTCAAAATTAATCAAATGGGCCGCAGTTATGACAGGCCGGCAGTCCTGATTGATGACCGCTTGGGGATAGTTTCGAGATATCTCTCAGGCACAATGCTGACCGTTCCCGATCGCTGTGTAACGATAATTGATATTTACATTGAAGCTTTGGGTTAAATTTGGCCTTTCTTGGAGTTATCAGGTTGTCTTTGTATTGGTTTAATTGATGTTCTTATCTTACTTATTTGAGATCGGTTGGTGCCATTTATTGAATATTAAATACACTCCAGTAATCTCCAATGAGAACAAGCTATGTTTTTCATAGCATCGTGCAAATGAGTAATTTAAACCGCTCAAAGACACTCAGAAATCTAAAAGAACCACATTGCCAACCTCAAAATAACTAAAAACCACACCGATTTCAATCAAATCAAAATCAAAATCAAAATCATTTATTGAATCCATGAAATGTTCAAACATTATTTAGATTCCGTCAAATTTTAACTCTACCGCCTGTTCGGAAGGCTGTTTCGCCAGAGAAGAACGGGCAAGAAACTCTGACGTTGCTCTTTTTAACACCAATTTACAGTCAGCTACTAATAAAGTACAGCACCAGATACAGAAAGAGCTTGAATTAGAGCAGCTAAACCATGATAACAATAGTATAGGACATCTAATAATATAGGACAAAGTAACATACAAGATACACTGAGCGACCCCCGCAGCCACGGCAAGTTGAATTGACACAAGGGAAATAAAACAGTCCAGGCAGACCAGTCTCCACAAGCAGCACCCGTTCACGAGTATGACGCATGTGCCAGCCATCGACCTCCTCAACCACGTTGCAGGGAAGTGATCGACCCGGCACACGACGCCGCCATAAGCATAGACCTTAAGTGAGCATGACTACCTAGACTGATGCAATGGGCAAATAAAGTACGCCACAATACAACACCGCCGCCGCGAAAGCCACACAGCATCACTATAAATAAAACATATGAATAAACTAATAAGGCTCCCTGAAACAGCAACTGGTTATGCTCCTAAAATAGTTTCATCCTACTCCCAAGCCTCTTTATCATCTAGATGTTCAGAAAGCTTGTAGTAGGCTTTATTACACAACTTACGTTTAACTGTAATTTTAAATTCATTCAATTCTAGCTGTTTGATATGAGTGGGAACTTTATTATAAAGACGTGTACAAAGACCTTTAAAAGAATTGCCGATTTTATGGGGCCTGGTTTTGTGTTGAGCCAAATTATTTTTATTTCTGGTATTCAAATTATGTATATCAGAAACTTTGGGAAATATATCTATATTCTTCTTGACATACATTAAATTAGCGAATATGAATTGAGATGCTACTGTCATTATATTTATTTCTTTAAACTTTTCTTTCAAAGAACACCTGGAACTAAGCGAGTATATAGATCTTATGGCTCGCTTTTGGAGTACAAAAATAATAAACACAATGCAACTGTGACCTGCCACTTCGTCTAAAATTGTATCGACTTGCGTATCTCTAAGCTAAACGAACTATTTATTATTACAATAGCTGATGGCATGAGAAACAAAATATGGGATTTGCTAATGGGACAACAATCTAATATGGAGAATGATAATGTCCATAATGGGTTACATTTATTTTACTTCCAACGCTTTAACACCTTGAGATCTCAATGTTCACAGCTATTACACTAAAGACAGAAAAATAGACCAGAAAATATAATTCATTTCACATTTAGCTGAATCTTACGTTGCTACATGAGGAGTAAAAGATGCAAGTGATGTAAGGATGTTGGAATGAAGCATCGTATCGGAAGAGTAACATGGAAGGGGCGTGGTATCAGGTGATGTAGCTCTTGTCGCGAATTCTATAGGACAATTACATAGCTAATTCATTACCTATTACATTATTGAGTGTTACCTACGTGGCGTTTGATAACCTAAAAATATTTATTTCGGTCCTGGATATTGTGTGACTAAAGTCTCGTAGTTCATAAGCATCATATTTTGCGAAATATTGAAAAAAAAATGGTTTTGTTAAGGACTATGAGTATTATTAACAGTTTTCTACTAGATGATATTATAATGAAATAAATTATAGATATATCGTTTATGGCCGCTTCCAACAGGTCGATTTGGAAATCTTTGGGGGAGGCCTACATATGTTCAGCAGTGGACGTCCTATGGCTGATGATGATGATGACGATATGGTTTGAAAATTTAATTCCGCTTCTTGTGTAAGTAATCTCTTACTACAAATTATGAGTATAAAAGCAGACAACATTCAGAGTATCACAAAAGCAAGAAAAGGTGACGAGGCAGGTAAAACAGATTCACGCATTGTTCCTACTGCTAACAAAAACAGTAGATGACTCGACAAAGGAAATTCAGGTAATGACTTACAAATCTAACGATGACTTTACTTAATGATTCTCTTTGAAATTTCTTAGGTAAATTATAGTATAAGGAATGTTATTTACGAAGACAAAGCAATTAGCAATTGTCCTATAATAAATTACTCTGCATTTTCCGCGACGAGGTGTTCCTAAGGGATAGTTACATAACTTCGTGCTTTTTAGCTTTTCGAATTATTTGCTATTTTCTTACTCAGATAAGTCTTTCTTTTTTTAGTTATTGACTACTTGTCATGAAGCTATTACGCCTATTCAAAAGCTTTATCAACGTCGGCTGAATCCACTATTTAAATCACGTTGCAGAAATGATTTGGCTTTAAGTTTACGACCGGCGGTCTGTCTGACGTCAAACCCTCTGAAGGGTCCAATCTTGGAATAATGGCTTTTCCCGACTTGGGAATCGTATCCTCCCGATACGACAAGACCTCCCGTACCACAGCCATATAGGCGACATAAATCATCTGATCATAATTAATTTTCAATAATGAATGTCATTAAAAGTCAAACTTCTGTGGCAGATAAAAGCAACATGATATCGATACCAATGAAAATTTCTGCGCGATACCTCAATGCATTTATTCGCCTTTCAACTAAAACTGTACTGTAGCAACTTGCAATTACACCAACACAAAGCCTCAAACAGATACCTCGGGCTAAACTGTTGCAAAACGTTCCGTGTGATCACACATCAATCGGTCCACTTTCGTGTTACGTATTACACCGCTCGCGCCTCCATACATACATCAATGTAGAGTGCCCGCTGACGCGCAATGTACCATGTCTGAGTGATGGCCCGATCGAATAACGAAATAGTCTCCTCTATCACATGTCGGTGGGGTTAGAACGCAGATTCCGATATATCGTGTCGTGACGATTGCAGGATAATACGTAGTCCGATTATTGTGTGTTTCTTAATTAATTAATTGAAAAAAAAGAATTGGTGACAATTGATATTGAAAAAATAAGCCTGCGTTTTCTTTTTGTCTTTCTTCTTCAGGTCATCTTCCGTAAGTAGCTAGAGAAAGGTTGTTAGGTTAGCTAGGATAGGGTCTTATAGTCCGAGGCGGGTTATTACTTATTAACTCTTCCATTCCAAATCTAACAGCTTGCTTTTTTGTTCCTGCCATATCCCGCTCCCTTTCTCACAGATCGTAACACCTTATCTTAGCCCCTTGTTATTGTGTCCATACCTACCTGCTTGTCTCAAAATCCATAGCCTTATAACATAATTAATATTTAATTGTAGACCTTCTTTGTTTTGACCTGTCATAACTCATAACTCATAAGTGTTTTTTGCCTAAGTGACCAATAAATAATTTTATTTATTAATCTTTTTACGAATTGTAGAAGAATTTAAGTGACAATATACATAGTGTGATTTTCTTAACTTATAGCTTATTTACTTATTTATTCTTGAGAACTTATATACGTCGAAGGCAAAGTTAAAAAATAAATGCGTTCCAAATAGGTATACTTAAATGCTGAGTTGCATATTAGCATAAAATAAATATTAACTTTAAAAGTTAAACAAAATGCTGAATGTTTGTAGGTGTAACGTAATGTCAAGTAATCCAGTTAGTAATACATTGAAGACTCAATTTTCTTTAAACTGTAATATTAAAATAAATATTTAGAATTTTAATTAGTCTGTCTGGGTATAACAGTTCAAAAGAAACTTATTTATTTAAATTATTTTCAGTTGGTGTGCACTGAATATTATTACAGTTAATGCTGTAAACTGACTCAAGGCGACGATCAACAATATTATTAAGAAAATGTTTGTTATTACTTATGTTTGAGTAAGCGAAGTCATGCTGTGGACAGTGGTGTCGTCTGAATGCGTGGGTTCAACTTGTTTAAAAGAAAGAAGAAAGCAAGAAATAAACTTCATTCAGCCAATGTATCAGGCTACAATGAGTGGGAAAAAACAAAAAGAATCAGACAGAATATGTAGCGGTAACTAAGAGGTAACAAATTGGGTTAATTAGTAAGTACAAATATTTTCAATATAATTAGTAAAGCGAGCGTACGTAACACCATGTATGTGCCCATATCTTAAACATCCGTACCCAAGACTTGACTAAAACGGTCATAGGCTCAGTATTTGCCATTTAAAAGAATCTACCTGACACTGATAATCTGTCAGGGTCAAAAGAATGCCTCGCGGATCCCAACAAAGGTAATTAAATACCACTGTCGCATATAAAACATGATAGTACCTCGTGTAATTTCCGGTGGTCAAATCTCAATCGCTCGATCTCTATTCGTATCCTTAATGGTTGGCAAAGCCTTTGGAGGGGCGTGTAAATAGCCCAAGCTCCACGCGGGATCGTAATCGTGAAAAAGTGTTAAGGTACATTAATAACTACCTACACAATAGAGAAAGATTACACCTTGCCTCACAAATCAACCAAACAGCAACCAACTGAATCGTAAGCCACTCACCTGGAATATTCGAAGCCGCTACGCAGTCCAGCAAATCAGTATCCACTAACAGCTCCAACCCCGGGGTGGTAGGTACATTGGTATATGGTGCTTGACGGTTTCGAACGTGCACTCACTTAACACAAACAAGGAGTCCACGAATGCACTCGTGAGAACAAGGTCTTTTTATTAGCACAATGCCATGTTCAGTTTAAAGTCCAGAGCACATCTTGTCTGGAGGCTTCACTTCTTGAAGGAGCCGTTCAAGTTACAACAAGTTACAACGACGAAAGTAATAGAAGGAAGAAGTGTCAACGCGCATGCGCCGAACCGCCGAATTCTTCATCCATCTGGCGGAAGTTTTTGGCGAACGCAAGAATTGTCCAATTACAGTGAACGGCATCACATCGTATATTAGCGTAAATTGCATTCAAATGAGTGACCCGTTCGACCACAGATGGCGCTGATAAGTAGTTGCGAGGACAAGATGTCATGAATTGCAATTAATTAAATATATATTAATAAAAAATGCTCAACCATGCTCCCCGCGTTGAAAGTTCCAAGAACTTTCGAAAGAAAAAAAAATAATGCTACATTCTATTAAAGAACTTATAACAGAATGAAACTATTCAAATATTTTTAAGTTAATTATAAATGAGAATAATTGTCATTAAACAAGAATTAAATGAGAAAAATCTCACGTAACAACATTGTCAACCGTGAGTTAATTGAATTAAATTAAATTAAATGATTACTCATGACTGAAACTTATTAAGTAGGTATAGGGTACAATTTAACAATAGGGCGCTTAAAATTGCCAAATTTTGTTTTTACCGTCGCGACCCTCACGACATTATCAGTACCCGGATAAACTTCGGTTATTATTCCGATTGGCCAACTTAAAGGCGGTGAATCGTCTTGACCCACAAGTACAACAGTTCCGACCTGAACTGGTTTCTCTGGGGTTGCCCATTTCTGCTTAACTTGCAGAGTGTGCAAATACTCGATTCTCCACTTTTTCCAAAACGATTGGACCATACTATCCAGCAGCTGTTTACGTTGTAATAAATTAACACGTTCATGAGTTACGTCAGCGGCCGGTAAATACTTCAATGGGGTTGACATTAAAAAATGTGCGGGTGTGATAACCTCCGGATGCGGATCAGAAGTTACCACATTTAAAGGACGAGAGTTAAGTATACATTCTATCTGCACTAAAACAGTTTGTAACTCTTCGTATGAAAGCAGTTGATTACCGATAACCCGATATAAGTGAGTTTTTAAACATTTTATATTAGACTCCCACATTCCGCCGAAGTGGGGCGATCTTGGAGGAATCATTTTCCAATTTATCCGTTGTAATTTCAATTCCGCGGATATAATTGAATTAAATTTGGAATTTAAAAGAAACTTATAGAGCTCATCAAGTTGAGCTTTTGCACCAACAAAATTAGTACCATTGACGGTACATTTTGACGGTAATTTACCAGTTTTAATTAATTTTATGTCCTGTACAAAATGTACAGATTGAACCTCGCGAATCATAGCTCGTTCCGCGATTATCAAACCTTCAACAGATTTCAATCTGTCATCTTTTCGATGTATGAAACGAAAAATGCAGACGATAGTACGCAATAACTTGTCCCATGACGAGACGCGCTGAGACAACTGACACAACATGGGGAGTTCCGGTTGCGTCGTCACTGTCAGAACATTTATCTTATGTTCAGGTAGCTCTCCAATATTTGTGGGAGCGAACGGTTTAATAGGCCAAGCTTCGGGATCGCTAAGCATCCACGCGGGACCATTCCACCACAAGTCATGAGAGACGAGGTGGGATGGTAGCATGCCCCGAGAAAGGCAGTCACTAGGATTATCTTTCCCAGCTATATGAAAGAAATGCTCAGGAGCCAAATTTTCGTGGCACTGGGCAATGCGGTTACTTACAAAGATTGACCAACGGTGCGGGGATGAATGTATCCATGATAACGCAATCGTTGAGTCCGAAAATGCATACACTTCAGCGATTGGCATGCGTGCAGCGTATGTGTCCTTAACAATTTTGACTAATTTAGCCATTAGCACGGCGGCGCATAACTCGAGCCGAGCGAGCGTTATTATTTTTGTTGGCGACACTTTCGATTTTGCACACAAAAGTCTCACCCTAATACCCGACGGATATGTGCAATGTGCATAAATCACACATCCATACCCGTTCATACTCGCATCACAGAACGCAACAAGTCGGACAACGCAATCCATTCGAACACCAATATGTCGCGGAATACGCAATGTGGCGAGCAATGAAAATTCTTGAGCAAGCGATAGAAAAGCTTTAACCACATGCTCCGGTGCGGGATCATCCCAACCGATTTTGCTAAGCCATAATTCCTTTATCAATAACTTAGCATAAAGAATTACGGGAGCAACCAAACCAAGAATATCAAACAAACGGGCTACCACAGACAGTATATTCCGTTTTGTACATTTCTCAGTAATTGGAGCGGATGTGAAAAAGAACTTATCCTTACACGGATCCCAGGACATCCCGAGAACCTTTGATGAACTGCTTCCGGTGTCAAATTCCAATGATTTGCGATGCGAATCAGGGAGACTATTAAGTAACGTCGGTGAATTACTGGCCCATTTAACTAAGTCAAATGAACCTGCTTGAAACAAAGCAATAAGATCCTGAGAAAGCTGCTTAGCAGTCTCTTCATCAGGAGCGGAATGCACTAAGTCATCCATGTATAAAAACCCATTAACTATTTTTGCAGCTTCAGGGAAATTCGTACTCATATCCGCAGCCAGCTGTCGCACAGTGCGCATAGCTAAATAAGGGCTGGACTTGAGACCAAATAGAACGCGATTAAATTGAAATGTGCGAATCATTTCATTCTCATTAAAACGAAATAATATGCGCAAATATTTACGCTGGTCATGAGGAACACCAATACGTAAATACATTTGTTTAATATCAGCATTCATAGCGATTGGGAATAAACGGAAATCTAACAAAAGCAAAAATAAATTGGCCTGTAAATTAGGGCCAGTATGCAAAACGTCATTCAAAGACAATCCGGTATGTGTCTTCGCGCTGGCGTCGAGAACAATGCGCGGCATCGGTTTGTCCGAGCGAACAACGGCATGATGCGGTATGTAATAACCGCTATCGGAGATTTTAGACTCGTCAACTTCGCTTAAATAACCGTTTTGTACATAATCCTGTATAACATTATTATAGGATTCTCTCAATGACGGAAGTTTATGAAACTGTCTTTCCAACGCCACAAATCGACGGTGAGCTACAGACCGGGAATTACCGAGTTCAGAAGGATCTTTACAAAAAGGCAGATTAACTGTATAGCGCCCTTCGTGATCACGAGTCACGGAGGACGTAAAAATATTTTCACATTCCGTCTCTTCCGGCGACAACCAGTGAGTCTGAGGTAACTCCTCAAGTTCCCAAAATTTTTGAACTAAGTCATTTAGTGCTAACGCCGTAAAAGAAGACGTGTTATCAGAGATACCGTCATCACGAGGGTAATTTCCCATCAAAACATAACCGAATACGGTCGCCAACGCGAGTGGAGCGCGAGTGCCTGACTCGATCCTACTTCCCAAGTATATGTACGGAAATAGCTGCGCACCCAACACGACGTCGATATTACCAGGGATGTTCCAACCTAAATCAGCGAGCGGTACGTCACAAAGATGATTTAAGTCACTATCCATCTCTATTAAATGCGAAGGTAATTGATCGGTTATGGATCGAACAACTAGTGCACGTATACTGAATTTTTGTTCAGGATATACGCGGGATTCAATATCCAAATAAACATAACCATAAATCGGTCGTGAAGTAGAACCAATACCATTAACAAAGGAATTACTTAACGGTATTATTTGTAAATTAAGTTTCTGGCAACAATCAGTTGTTATTAAATTATTTTGGGAGCCGTTGTCAATTAAACAACGCACTACCTTCTTACATCCTGTATAATTACCCTTAGATCGAGCGTACACTTGAGCGGTTGCTAACAAGATAGTAGCACTCGATACTACTGGCAGTGCAACCGATGTATTGTCACACTGCGACGGTGAAGTTATTATATTCGCATCCGTATGTGTCGTTTGTCTAACTATATTATGACTCACGGCATCACTAGCGATCCGAGTGGCGGGCTGCGGTGGCGTCGGTAACGAACTAGCACCGGACAGCGACGAAAGCCCGAGCGCGGCAGACGTCGCGGGTACCGAGACCGACTCAACAGAATTATTCAAGTCGGAAACGGTCATTACATATGATTTTGTTACATTTTTATTTTTCGTAAAATGTAAACACTTATGATGTCGTTTCTTGCATATCTCGCAAACTGACGACGAGTTACAACTCGATAAACTATGCAATACACTTAAACAGTTAACACAACCACGCTTAGATTTTATAAATTCATATCGCGCATGCGGAGTAGGCAACTTCTTAAACTCCGAGCAACTATAAAGTTGAACGTGATCATTTTTATTGCAATACGCACAATGTGACGTAGGCGCGTCCGCAAGCGGAGCCCCGACCGCGTCGGAGGCACCGTGCGCCTGCGGGAAAGTGTTGTCGCTTACGACGAAAGACTTGTAGGTATGTTGTACGCGCTTATCGCGTGGCGCTTGAACGGGAGGTTTTTTCGTATTCGAATACGCACACACGGTAGCCGACCGTTCTAAAATCTTAACTTGATCTTGAACGAAATTAATTAACGTCTCAGTAGACGGGAATTCGACGCCACGAACTGACATCTCAAATGCTTGAATGGTTTGAGAATCCATCTTTCTCAGTGCACAGTTCAGTAATATAAAGTCGGTTAAATCAGATATACCTAACTGTTTTAGAGCTGACATTGAGGAAGTATATTTATCTATAAACCAACTCAAGCTATTGCTACTATGCGCACAAGCCTTTAGATCGAGAATATTATTTAAGTAATGAGTACCTAACTCTCGCTTATCTTGGTATTTTTTCACCAAATTATTCCAGATAATTTTATAGGTTTCACCATTAGGTACAATACCTGCCGTGACCTTCAATGCGTTGTGTGTCAATTTACCTACTAAGTACTGCACACGCTGCGAGTCAGTAAGCTGTTTATTTTCGTGAATATTTGCTTTAAACGACTCATAAAAAATAGGCCAATTTTCAAACTTACCATCAAAACTAGCTAATTGGACAGGCGGTAGTTTTATACCTTTATGGGTTTCCGAATCTCTGTTGTCAAGGCGCGACGGCAACTTATCCGTGCTCATCTTATTTCGAACGCGTTTAATACGAATATACAGATCTTCGAATGATTCTAAACAGGCATAATCGGGAGTCGATTCCGGTTTTAGTGTTAAATTTATTTGATTTATTTGATCTATAATGGACTCGAACTTACTTCTGATGTCATCAATAGTCTCAGTTTCAGTCATGAATTCCTCATTCGATCGCGACTCGAAAGAAACAATGTTTTTCGACATATTAAATATACGATTTACGCGCTTGAACAACAGTTCTTTTTTATGCTCAAGCATAGCTAACATAGTTTGCTGGCTTGTTTGAGCCATTTTAAAGCTTAAAAAACCTTATAAACGTGAGAAAACTCAAAATTACAATTAACTCACTGTTATCAAATAATTACGTGAAATATTGCGAAACTTGCAATATGGCGGAAATGGATGCCAATAATCGGCGAAACAGTAACTTTTTACCAACTTTAATTACGCAAAAAGTACTAAGCTGATGAGCATCCGAGCTCGTAAAGGACCATAAGGGATGGAGGGGCGTGTAAATAGCCCAAGCTCCACGCGGGATCGTAATCGTGAAAAAGTGTTAAGGTACATTAATAACTACCTACACAATAGAGAAAGATTACACCTTGCCTCACAAATCAACCAAACAGCAACCAACTGAATCGTAAGCCACTCACCTGGAATATTCGAAGCCGCTACGCAGTCCAGCAAATCAGTATCCACTAACAGCTCCAACCCCGGGGTGGTAGGTACATTGGTATATGGTGCTTGACGGTTTCGAACGTGCACTCACTTAACACAAACAAGGAGTCCACGAATGCACTCGTGAGAACAAGGTCTTTTTATTAGCACAATGCCATGTTCAGTTTAAAGTCCAGAGCACATCTTGTCTGGAGGCTTCACTTCTTGAAGGAGCCGTTCAAGTTACAACAAGTTACAACGACGAAAGTAATAGAAGGAAGAAGTGTCAACGCGCATGCGCCGAACCGCCGAATTCTTCATCCATCTGGCGGAAGTTTTTGGCGAACGCAAGAATTGTCCAATTACAGTGAACGGCATCACATCGTATATTAGCGTAAATTGCATTCAAATGAGTGACCCGTTCGACCACAGATGGCGCTGATAAGTAGTTGCGAGGACAAGATGTCATGAATTGCAATTAATTAAATATATATTAATAAAAAATGCTCAACCAGCCTTTATGATGATTGTAGGTGACAATGAAGATCTCTTATCACTAGGAGAATTTACTAGACATTATAAAACAAAGTTAAAACACTTCCTACCTCAATTGTCCTGCGCTGAGATTTCAAGAGTTTTAGTTTTTGGTTTGAATAGTGCCGCCCCTTGCAAAGTTCTTTTGTATGACAAGCTACAGCAGAAGTCTTCAAATTGACATTCGATTTATTTTCATCCATCGCATTATAATTTTGTATAGCGATAGCGCAATATTTCCGTACATTCTCACCCCGCGACGATATTGAGTGCGTATTGGAAGCAACGCGGTCGTAAGTGGAACGTTTTGTCATTTTGACTATTGGAATTTTTTGTTGGCTTTGCAGAATTGAAAAGATAAAGTCGAGATCGTTTGATTAAATGATTCAATTGAAATTGAAAATGTACCGTTTAATGTCGAATTTTGATGGAAAAATGTTGGAGATATGATGGAATAAATGGAATAAGTCCATATAACTAATATTGTGAATGCGAAAGTAACTCTGTCTGTCTGTTCCGTCTTCAAGGTTGAATAAACTGAACTTTTGATAAAGTTTGATATGATAGACTGATGCAGTAACATGGATACAAAGGTTTTTTCTTCTCTGTAGATACAACGCAATACATTAAGTATCTTTGATCTGTACAATAGCTAAAGGGTTGTGCCTTTCATTTTGTTGAGTTGTAGTGTGCAGTAAATGATTTCTTTGTTTCTATGAATAAATGTTGACCACGATACTAGCTTTTGTATAATGTAACTCTATGTATAATAAGATGTTACAATTTCTAGCTAGAAAATCTGGGATAATACATACATACATACAGTACTCACTCAGACACCATTGAGCGCCACAAGCTACGATCCTGACACATCACACACCTGTTTCGCATCTTCGTCACTCATGTAACTTTTCATACATTTTCGCCGGTTGAGATTTGCGATAATATGACTGAATCTTCGCAAAACAATATAAAATCAGATAAGTTGTTCCTAAGTTTACATAAAAATACATAACCTAAAATATTAGTGTCGAATTTAGGATTCAGTATGATGTATCTAAGGATTCGCAACTGACGTTAGAAAATAAGATAAACATACACATCCAACAGACGTCATGTAAATAAGCTGAGATCTTGCAGCACCGACGGTAATAGAGTATTACTCGTATAACTTTGAGCTGGTGCTATTAAAGGCGAATGTTCAGACGTACTCGTACCTGCCTTCTGACTCTTAGATAAATTCGTTACCGCTGCTGTCTGAGCTAGACTACTGCTCAAATTGATTTAAAACTCGCCAATGTTGACAGCCTCCGTGGCGCAGTGGACGGCTGTGAAGCTCGAGGCCACAGGTTCGATTCCCGCATTGAGACAAATGTTTGTGTGGCCCACAGATATTTGTTTCAAGTCTGGGTGCTGTGAGACCGAAAGTCTCACATAGTCTCTGATACCCACGATACAAGTTATACCTAGTGTGGGGTCAGGACTAGGTGTGTGACTGTCTGTGTGTGTGTGTGTGTGTGTGTGAAAATCTATGAAATGATAGAGGTCCGCTGAATTGCAAATCCTACAGTCTAGATCTAATTAGTTGCGTCTTGTAACATGACTGTCCATGTCATGTAAAACATAGTGTAAAACACAGTCTAAAAACCATGCAGTCGTCATCCAAGACATACAATATTAAGGACCATTGCATGATTCTGTAGATGAAATTGTGTAATCTTTTTACAATCGCGTTCCAATTTTGACTTTAAATATTCTTCTAAAAAACTCTTCACAATCATTTAGACTAGCGGTCGGCAACACGTGGCCCGCGGGCCGCATGCGGCCCGTGAAATCCTATTTGCAGCCCGTGATTGTTTTATAAATTAGTCATAAATATCTAAAATGTTATAGATTATACCTCTATAGATAGAAAATATGAGGTGAGGCCCGCCTTTACTGAATTTTGCCACCTTGCGGCCCCTGCCTGTCAAAAGGTTTCCGACCACTAATTTAGTGGGGTTAGGACTACGTGTGTGACTGTTGGGTGTATCTATTTAGAAAAAAAAATATATAATTGGGACTGTCCGTTAACTGTATGAATTCCATACTGTGCCCTCAGTTATATGTAGTTAATCAGCCAGGACTTGTCACCGTCACAAACGGTTCCCCCAGGTGACTCAGTCCCATCCAACACACAGCTTGTATGTAATTAAAATGAATTTGTATGCACTGGAGTACGTAGCCTTTTTTATTTCTGCAATTGTGTGTCCCGCGAGAATTGTGTAATGACTTGGATATTTTTATAAGGTTTTTTAACGTCGGTTTTGTAAATGAATGAGACGAGCTGAACAATTGATCGTCCACGCTTGTTTATTGTGACACCTCTCAGAGTTCAGAATTTGGATTGCAAAAATGCATGGCAAATGTGTTTATGATACATCAATGTTGTAATCATCAACATGTATAATAACTACATTAATAAGGGCGACTTGCACCATTATTACTAACCTACAGTTAGTCCTAACTCAAGTTAAACATAACATAAGCTCACGCCTGTATCCCCGAAGGGGTAGGCAGAGGCGCACTAGCCAACTAGAACACCCACATTTCGCCGAGCTTAGTTCTGTCCCTGATGTGATAGGGGGCGAGCCTATCGCCATATCGGGCACAAATTTCAGACTCCGGGCTGATATGGAAAAATCCAATATCACTTTTCCCGACCCGGGGATTGAACCCGAGACCTCAGAACCGTAGTCGTACCGAAATACCACCACGCCACCGAGGCAGTCACTCTCAAATTAAATTTAAAAAGAAATATATTAATGACATGTAATTCATTACATGTAATTAATTAAATATCGTCATATATTTTCTGTAATTATACGTAATTAATTACATGTCATTTATATATTTCTTTTTCAATTTAACTTGAGGTTAGGACTAACTGTAGGTTAGTAATATCTAATCAACTTAAACTGTTTAAAAGCTATCTCTCCAATCGATATCAATCTACTGTTATTAATGGTTATTCTAGTGATAGCTTACCTGTGACCTTTGGAGTGCCTCAAGGAAGCGTTCTTGGACCATCTCTGTTTTTGATTTACATTAACGAATTGTGTTCCCTTAAATCACTAAACTGCTCATTGGTATCCTACGCAGATGACACAGTGCTCTTGTTCTCAGCAAATTCCTGGTATGAAGTCTTTAACACTGCCCAAGATTCTTTAAATAGGGTGTCTATATGGTTGTCCGATAATGTACTAACTTTAAATGTTACCAAAACGAATTACATGACTTTTTCAATCCGAAGTTTAAATGATCGGGAACTTGAAGGTTTAAAATTAGTAGCTCACAGTTGTAGTACAAACCATATTGAACGTTGCTTGTGTAGAGAATTGGAGCGTGTAAATCAAATTAAATATTTAGGCGTTGTGCTGGATTCTCAACTAAATTTTAAAAATCACATTGAAATACTCACAGGCAGGATTCGTAAACTTATGACTGTTTTTAAAAATGTTAGACGCGTTGCTGACCCTAATGACAATCCAAATTTATCTAGCACTCTGTCAATCCCTGATCTCATATTGTATAACATCGTGGGGCGGAGCTCCTGCTTCCACACTTATCCGTGTGGAGCGAGCTCAGCGCGCAATACTCAAGGTCAGCACTTGTTGTCCTTTTTTGTATCCAACCAAAGCCCTTTATGAAAACTGTAAAGTTCTTACAGTTAGACAATTATTTATTTTAGGTATCATAATTAAACAACATTATGAGATTCCATTTGACCATCTTAAAAATATAAATCGTAGAAAGGACAGAGTTTGTGAATCTATTACTTTATTTCACACTTCATTTGCTCGGAGATTTTATTGCTGTCTTGGACCTTTTATTTATAATAAAGTGAATAAGATTATTTCAATTTTTTCATTAAATAAAATAGTATGCAAAAAGAAAGTAATTTCTTGGTTATTGACATTGGGTTACGATGAAACAGAAGAACTCTTCATGGTTTTAAAATGATAACATATTTTGTATGTCATAGTTGTGTGTGTCAGATCGCTAAGAACCACATGTTTGTATTTGCCTACACAACCTCTCACATCATCCCCATACACATTCATTATTTACACAGAGAGGCACAGTATACACATTACCAGTAGTATTACGGCACAGTATATACTAAATTTTTCCAAAATACCTGTATTTTTTGCTTTTGTTATTACTAATTACTTTGGATTTAATACTAAGAGGCTACTGTATCTAAGTGAAAGTGTGGGGAGTGGCGCCGGCTGCTGAGATACAGGTTTTTAACCTAGTTCGGCATACGGATGCATTTTTATTGTGTCAATCTTTAGCCTATTTTATTTTGGTGTTATTTTGGTGTATGTATTTTTTGGTCAATAAATTATTATTATTATTATTATTATTAATAGTAGTGCAAGTCGCCCCAAATTAAATGTAATGGAAATGTATGAATGTGGACGAGACAAAAAAGGTATGTCAGGATCGTAACTTGTGGCACTTAATTGTCTCTGCCTACCCCCATGGGATGCAGGCGTGAGTGTGTATGTATGTATTAATAACTATCATTCATCACTTCTTATTGACCGACTTCCACAAAAGGAGAAGGTCCTCAATTCGTCTGTATTTTTTTATGTATGTTACGCGATATCTCCGCCAAATGTGGACCGATTTTCAAAATTCTTTTTGTGTTCGATAGAGATTATTTCAAGGGTCGTTCCATATAAAGGTCCCGATCGGTAAATTGGAAGTCGGTCAGTTAAGTTTTTAAACTTGTGATTATTCTCTCTACCTGTCCTTATGCCATTCTAATTGGTAATGTGGGATCGGCCGATGGCGTTTAAATAAAATTTTATAAGCAGTTGAAGACAGGATTTAGTTTTATTTTTCACCACCGGCTACCCGCCTGACGTCAACGCCTTCCTTCCAGTACCGAGAAAATCGTGTTGAAATACCGCTTTGCTAAGACCTGGGAATCGAACCTTGGATCTCTCGGTCCACAATCCATATAGAATAAGTTAGTTATTTAGTATCTAATCTGTCTCTGTCACTAGAATAAGTTAGTTATTTAGTATCTACAAATAGACATAATCGGGATATTATCTCGAATTCTTTTCATAATGATCCTAGTATATTTCAACATCAACCCTCGTTAATTTCTGATGCGAACTTAGTGATTATAGTTAGTTATAAACTCCGACCACCTTTAATATCGCCTTAGATAGATAATAACTAAATTCCGAACCCTAAAATGATGCAATAACCGAGCGAGCTGAGCTTTACTGCGCCTTAGTAATAACAATATAAGTAGTAAGAGACTGTTCACTTTATAATAAAGTGTATAGGAATTTAATTAGTCTTGGGCCCTTGAGGTTGGTACGGTGCAGTGTAGGCAAGAGAGGAGATCATTTTATTTATTTACAGGCAATAATGGTTCAGAGTTACCTTAAAAGATCTTACTTTATACCTGCGCTTATCCCACCTTAATGTGGATTCGGCACAACACACATTCGTCGCCTCCTTCTAGTGGCAGCATAGGTATATGGGTTATGGACCGGGAAGTCTTGGGTTCGATTCCCATGTCGGGCAAAGCGACTTTTGATTGAAGCGATTTTTCTCATGACAATAGTCGTACCGCGCACGCAATACAACTACGCCACTAAGGCGAAATTACTGTTACTATTGTTCTGTGGGCTTAGCCAAGTGGCTTATGCGCTAGTTGAATAGAATAGTAACTAAATTAGACTATTCTATTCGACTAGCGCATAAGCCATTTGGCTAAGCCCGCTGTTGTCGTTAGGGTAGGTATCGAACTATGTGACCTCGGCTTAGTAAGCAGTAGGCACACAATGCTATGTCTGCTTTTTGAGACACGTATATAATACCCATTTATAGATTAACTAGAACACCGACATTTCGCCGAGCTTAGTTCCGACCCAGATGTGATATCTGGCGAGCCTATTGCCATATTGGGTACAAATTCCAGACTCCGGGCTGATATGGAAAAATCCAATATCACTGCCCGACCCGGGGATCGAACTCGAGACCTCAGGACGGTGTACCGAAATACAATCACGCCACCGAGGTAGTCTTATGGATTAATACATTTGAGAAAACACGTAGAAAACTTTGAATAACACGTCCAACGTTATACTCAGAGTTAAAACGAATGTAAACTTTGCATTTAAACGTTGTTAAATCTAAAATCTAAATGTAACCGGTTCGATGCTTTGCATTCAATGTCCCATATCTAAGAGGTGTACATGGATTTTGTGGCGCTGGAACTGCCTTTATTAATATTGTTTTCTTTACGTATTTGAGGTAAATAGCCATATATTTAAAACTTTAGGAATGTCATTCCGGTGACGAAGTTCTTGAAATGTATAGATGTTAATTTATTAAGGTTTAAGTTTTAGACACAATTTTTGTTTCAGCTATTTATAATAAATGATCATTTGCAGCCATAGGACGTCCACTGAACAAAGGCCTCCCCCAAAGATTTCCAGATCGACCTGTTGGAAGCGGCCTGCATCCAGCGATTTGCAGCGACTTTGCAGGCAAAAGAACGACGTTATATTATTGCATTACTTTTATTGTATTTACATAAACCATGCTCTTGTAAAGGCTGTAAAAACGATTTCATCGTTGGTAGAATAGGCATAGTTATTAAATTCATATTTTGTTATGACAATGTTTCAAGTACGTCACCTCCTTGGTCTAGTTGACTGAATTCCCAAAGGGGGTTGGCGACAGGTAAACGGTCGTAAAGATTAAGCCAAACGCATTCTGCAGTATGCCCAATAAAATGTTGCACCATCCCCAAATTGTAGTGGGATAACGGCAGGTGGAAAGATGACAAGAGTTTATTCTTTGTTTTAAAAGCAAAACCAAAATTACTCAGCATCTTCAAAGAAGCAAACATGACTCCACAACTCCGTGGCACATCCAGTGAATTTATAAGGCATGCATTCATTCCTTGCACACGAGGGAACTAATCCGCTAATGCATCTATACTTGTCTGTCTGTATTTTGAGGGCTTCGGTAAGCGCTGAACTGAACTGCTCGCTAGATTAATGGTCTTAGCTATTTAGGCATACGATTTAGTTATTTGTGTTATCTTGAGGACAAACGCCAGGAATAACATAACAGAAGCTCATGCTTGTATAGAGAGAGATAGAGGGGGGGGGGGGGGAGAACCAGAAAAGATAGAGAGAGAGTACACATCTCTAGTTCACATATCTACTTCCAAAGAGGTAAGATCTAGAATACATCTCGCCGAACTTCTTTTTGTCACTTCATGTGATGGCGCAAGCGTATTATGATATCGAGAAACAGTTTAAACTAGAAACTGTGGATGTAGTTTTTAGTTGTAGATGTAATCTGGAAGTCTTGATCTTGGAACGAGTCTTGAGTCACAAGAATTCCTCACTTAAGCATAAAAAATTTTGAAATTCGTTCTCATTGTTTAACTAATAATAGAGAGTGATACTCTGTTCGGTGGAGATAAAATTATGATATTATACATCCGAATTGATAAAGGTGTAAGAACGTTTAAGCATAACACTCACCTGTTTACCGGAGAAGCGCGCCGCATTCGTAACAAGCACTCAGTTCGATTAAGTGTACGCCACTCATTTTATTACCGGCGTCTTGTGATGGGCGTTTTATCCAGCATTATTGCGAGGACGTTCGTTCAGTCCCCGCGGCGCCATTCTTTGCAAAAAAACACTATCCACTTTAATGTCAGCTCTTTAATGAATGCATAAATTGTTAAGAAATAGGTCTTCGCATTTTATTTGCAATAATTAAATTCTGCGCTACAGGAATTGATAATGGATTGGATGCATTCGAGACAGAGAGAATTGACACAAGAACCAACCAGTTGGAAGAGTAAAGCCTTTTGCTCAGCAGTTGGCATTAGAGGCATCTAATTTAATCGATTTAGATACATATGGATACAGACAAATTTTCATGGTGTGCACTGTGCATTGGTTGTAAGACTTTTGAATCAAAATTATTTTAGTAAATACAATGCTTTGGCTCACGTGAGAGTAAATTTCATTGCTTCTCCATACGAAACGTTGTTCCTTAATGCTTCATCATTCTATTCATATATTCTATTATCGTCACATAGATTCTAGATCCAAGAGTTTGGTTTAGGCTGGGAGGTTTGATGTGTGTTTCTAAATAAACCCTATCTCTAGTCTGACTGTTGATACAATTAAGTTAATCCTACATATTTGAGTATAAGCGCAGTAATTAAATAAGGAGCTAGTTATTCCAATGTAAGAAATCCGGACATAATACAAAGCCACGAAATTCCATTGGAAAACATTATTACATTATTTACTTATTATATACTAAGCTAGTTTACGTAGGGGATTGTCTGGTAATCAAATTCCGGGTTTGTTGGGTTTTATGCTCAGTATTAGACTAAAGTCTGAAATTTGGGCTGAATATGACGATAACCTCGCCTTCTACGACATGGGATGGTAAAAGTGGGTACACTGATTTAGCCTTTGCCTACCCCTTTGGAAATAACAGGCGTGAGTGTGTGTGAAGTATTACGTACAAGTGAAACCGTAATGACTTCTGCGGCAGGCATAATCGAGATGCATCCAGCCGGATCAAAGGCGTCAAACAAAACCAATACGGTGCGAAAACAGAATTTGCGTACGCGTTGCATTACCAAGTACCAGGCGAGCAGACGTTGTGCGGAGCTATTTAATTCAGGCGATGCTCTACGCGCCTTTGTTCGCCAGCCCGGCCAGTGTTTGCTTTCAATTAGACACTGTGTGGCTGGCAGCAAGCTATGATTTCCTGGTGCTTGCAAGTTAGCCAGCGATGAATTTCACCCTTAATATCTCCGAAAATTATGCTTTGCTTGTTTGTTGTTAAATAAGTTATAACGTTAGATTATTACTTTTTCTTGATTGCAGAGACCGGAGGGACAAAGAGTAAGTGTAAGTGGGTCTCTTGATAAGTGATTTCTATCACCCATAGTGTAAAAAGAATAACGTTGATAGAAAGGAAATAGGGATTCGGAAGTGGAGGAGGAATTTGGGCCACCCGAAATCTCACTCAGCGAACAAATGTAACAGCTGCCCATTACCCGCAGGTTTTCTGTGGTATCAAACCGGTAAGCCGCTTTGTGCTATAAACAAAGCTGTCTACAGCGTGGCTCTACCAGTTTTATATCACTTAATGCATTAGTGCTACTTGAGTTCTCTATTAAACAGTTTTTCTGTTCACTAGTTTTCCGCGAATCTCCTTTCCAGGGAACCTATTGTTTGGAGATACCAATAAAAGTGATAATGTATTTTCTTTGAGTGGTTTCCGTTGTTGGTCTAGCAATAAAAATGATGGTTATTTTAATAGCCACTTATTGATAGAAAAGGCATAAAAACTTACGCTTAGTTTAGCTTTTTACTTATTGGAATAGGTTTCTTTGTGCTAAAGGTGGGTTATCGTGGATGCTCGGTAATTTTTCGATCCTAGTTACACTTCGTCTTTTTAATGGTATTGATACAAAGCTAATTTCTTTTCTTGTTCATCGATGCTGGTTTCTTGATTGATATATTAATAATACCAACAAATAACTAGTGTCAATATCGTAGAACCACATGATGTAACTCTGATATAGTTCGTCAAGTAAAGGAAACTTGTTCTGGCAGAGTTTGGAGGTTATTTTGGTGGACAACTTTTAATTGCATCGGTGAAGGCTAGTACGCAACTCTCCGTGGTAGTTATGCGGAGAATCAACGGAATTTGGGAAACTATTATAATTAATCTTATTTTAGATGGTGAAGTTTTTATAGAAGAGACTGGGAGATAAGTAGTCACCTGGAGGATGAGTGATTTTTATCGCCAAAAGTCATCCATAAATCCCATGATAGAAGGAATCGTGAGTGTGTACTGCGTTGATACCTGTGCCCAGCCGAGGTAAAATATTACAGGGATAATATTATTAAGACTTAGGTGGTAGATAGGTACTAGCCCCTAGGTTACGATGGTAACGCCTAGAAACGTCGTTTATCAGAATTTGTGCTAAGTATACAATTTGTAAATGACTTGCATAATTTAAACATATTTTTGTTTTTGATCTCTTTGTAGTGTGTGTAAAATATAGCATTTATTATTATTATTGCATACGATTCGACATATGGAAAGAAAAAAAAAACTATAATATGGATTGCATTAATGACCTTATTAGTTTCGTAGGAGGCTATGGATGGTGGAGATCATTTGTGATGTGACCCATCTGCTAGTTTTCCAATCTCTGCTATAAAATTATAATGGAGAGCTCATCTGCGATACCTTAGGACAGATTTACGAGCTATGGGTACTTACACCTTAGCTCTTTAGTTAATGCGTAAAAATTGTCGCATACGCTGATAAATCAGATGTTAAAATATAGATAAAAATCATCATAACTCATTTCAGATTGCTTAATCGTTATCGGCTCTTTGCGGTAATCATTATCTATATTTCAATTATTGTGTTTGTTTGAAGATTCAATCTAATATAAACAAGCAAAATACCGGTATCTACATTCGAAATGAGATTTTTCTTTCTTCTCCTTTTATATTTCTTTGAATGATCAATACTAATATAATCTAATACAATCCGAAAGAATGTTGATTTGTTCTTACGAGTACTTCACGGTCAGTGGCTCTTTAGATCCAAATGTTATTTAAAGATAGTGTAAGAACCGGAAACTTACAAAGGATCCTTTTGTATCGGAAAAATAATAAAATAGGTTTTGCTCTCTACAAACTTTAACCAAGTCGATCCAATTCAACTATTAATGATTACAGTTTTTAAGTCAGAATAGTAATAATTATTGATACAGCAAACGTACAAACATTTAAATGTTAAATATACACTTAACTTCCTTATATAAAACACGTAAAAATTACAATATCTTGATAACTGCTAGAAAGTTGTCGCGCTAGGATGTTTGCGCCAATTATAATAATATCTATATTATTTTTCAAGAATGTCTCTCCAAGCACCCTTTCTGTGGAGACCAATGTAGGCGTTATCCAAGGTTTGGCATCAAGTGATGGCAGTTATGCTATGTATATGGGGATACCTTTTGCATTGGTGAATGCTTCGAATCCATTTGGGGTAAGTTACATATACTATAATCATAATATACATGATGTATGCACACCCCATCCCAATCCTTGTTCCCTTTAACTTTGATAAGTTACGATACAGTATACACATACATACACACATACGATCTGGTTACCCACCTGCTCTTTTGGTAGTAGCAATTGTAATTCAAGTTTAGAAATTCACTTCTATTTTTATGTTCACGGTACAAGAATAATTTGGTGCGAATAGCAATAAGGTATGTTACATTGCTTATTTTATTTATTTGTTTTAGGCGGCAACTAAGTATCCAAGTTTCAACGAACCTTTCGAGGCTTACGATGATAGCGCTATCTGTCCCCAAGTTAGTCAGACCGGTATAGTCGGTTCCGTTGACTGCCTTAATTTAAATATTTATGTGCCGTCAGCAGCATCCTCCACAAATAAGTTGCCCGTCATGGTTTGGATCTATGGAGGTGCTTTTATGCAAGGTTCTGCCAGCAGAGCAGCGTTTGGCGCGGATCATCTGGTTAGGCATGACGTAATCTTAGTGACATTGAACTATCGTGTGGGACCTTATGGCTTCATGTGTCTTAATATCTCCGAAGTGCCTGGAAACCAAGGTCTCAAAGATCAATATATGGCCATGAAGTGGGTTAAAGATAATATAGAAGCATTTGGTGGTGACGTCAACAATGTTGCTTTGTTCGGTGAGAGTGCTGGTGGACACTCTGTAGAATTTCATCTAAGATCTCTGAAAGAAAATTTGTTCCATAAAGTGATCATGGAAAGTGGAAGTGCTGTAGCAGCAACTGTCTTTTTAGAACCTGATAGACAAGCACCAATCACTCTGGCTGCATACCTCGGTTATACTACAAGTGATTTACACGAAGCCTTAGCATTCCTAGCAAGTTCTGATCCACAGCAAGTGGTTCTTGCCTCAACTGTACTCGGCATGTCTTTCAAACCTTGCGTAGAAAAGGAGTTTGATGGTGTTGGCAACTTTTTAACTACTACGTGGGTCGATACGCCTGTACCAAAGGTTGCAAATGTGCCAGTATTGTTAGGTTTTAATGAACATGAACTCATGACTGCGTACCTCACAAGAGACGCTGCATTTTTCAAAGAATTGGACGCATTTAGAAATAACTTATATCAACCGTTCAGTTTCTCAGAAGACGAACTAAATGAAATGGAGAAGATTATTCGACACTTCTACATTGGTGATCAAGAGATTTCTAAAGATGTTGTATGGCCAATAATCAATTATAATTCAGATTTTATATATATTCATCCTATACAGCGAACTCTGAGAAAGTTCATTGAAAGTGGAGCTGGAAATGTATATTACTACATGTTCTCCTATTCTGGTGACAGAAATTTCGCCAAAAAAAGCGCTAACATAACTGAAGAGGGAGCAGCCCATGCTGACGAGTTGGGATACTTATTCGATATGGCCGTTTTATCAGACAAGCCAACCGTTGAAGATCAATTAGTTTTGGATAGAATGACTAAAATGTGGACTAACTTTGCAAAATACAGGTAAACTGGATTAATTTTCATATGTGGCAAAGTGAATAAACACTTATTTTATGTTATACAACTAACCCACAGAGGTTAATTAGCGAATTAAACTTTTCTGGATGATTACTCCATTCTAGCACTCTAGAATTAGTCCTAAACCGAAATTATTTGAAAAGTAATGCATGTTTTTTTTTAATTTAGATCCAAATCCCGAACCCAGTTTATACCTAACATTTATTTGACCAAAATATTGCTACATCCCGCTTTGTATTTTAGCTAGACAAATTATCATCTGTAGTAACTTACTATGAAGATACATAATATTTTTTTCTGAAATATAGCTTATAATTTTTAGCAATAATATTTCTTAAAATTTCAGTGACCCAACTCCAGCGACAGATGAACTTTTACCAGTGACATGGCTTCCAGTAACTGCAGACACGTGGCACTGTATGAATATAAATTCCGATCTGACACTCATTGGAAGACCTCTGCACGAAAGGATGGCTTTCTGGGACCTGTTCTATAAAATGAACAAAGAGTTGCAGAGAACGTTCGATGATTTCTGATTATAGACAAACAAAAATTCATATTTATGTATAAACTGAACTATAACTGCCAGAGATAAAGTCTCTATTATTCTACCCGTGGATGATAGAGATACAAAAAGGATATCAAATGAAAAAATAACCATATTTTTTTATTAAAGTACTATAGATAAATCTACGTTTAGTTACACTTTTTCATAATAAATGACTTCAAAATACTGGCATTCTTTCTTTCCGAATGCACTAATTTCACTCAATGTGGGGTTGGCGTGACACGCAGAAGACCCTTTTTGAAGAGCATTGCAGAAAAGTTTGGACGTTGTTTTAGGGCTACGTGTCTAAATAAGTACAAAAAATATTTATCTAATAAATAGTGATAATACCCCTTTACTAAACCTCAGTTTCGATTCCAGGACCTTTCTAACCACATTATGCTGATGCCCACCCCCCTCATTAGTAGAGTATGTCCGTGCTCAACAGTGGGAAAGTTGGGAGTTTATATAAACGACTTTCATCTGAGATAATTACAAGTGAGATAAATAAAAACTTAACGGACCGACCTCAAATCCGATCGTGATCAAATTTATATGAGACCATGTTTGAAGGCCTATCGAACACAAAAAGAATTTCGAAAATAGGTGCACATTTGACGGAGATATCGCGTAACATACATAAAAAAATACAGACGAATTGAAGACCTCCTCCTTTTTGGGAGTCAGTCGAAAATAAGTACAAAGTGCTTTAACATTAAAATAATTAAAACTCATTTTCTAAATGGAATTCAAATCATTGTAATAATCGAATTCCACTCAAAGTAAAAAGCGAATCGAGCAAATTGACTTACTTACGAAGTAATAAAAGTTACCAAAGCGAACTTTAAAATAATTTTAATGACGAAACGTAGGTAATTACTAGGGTCCGGCGACGTGACAGTGCGAACTTTTTGCCTGTCTAGAGTTCTCCGGAATTTGCGAGCACCGTATTTGGTTTCATCGTGTTTAATTACAGTTTTTAGTCTAAACACTAATTGCTATTTTCGACAGAATTCCAAAAAGGAGGAGGTCCTCAATTCGTCTGTATTTGTTTATGTATGTTACGCGATATTTTCGCCAAATGTGGACCGATTTTCAATTTTTTTTGTGTTCGATAGGGCTTATTTCAAGGGTGGTCCCATATAAATTTGGTTACGATCAGATTTGAAGACGGTCCTTTAAGTTTTTAAACTTGTGATTATGTGATATTATCTTCAACAAATTAGATACTGTTTTTTCCACATCATCAGCCATAGGATGATCATTGCTGATTGGTGTTCCCAAATATTTTTAGACTGACCTGCTGTAAGAGCTTCGCATCTACATATTAACAACAAGAAATTAAACGCAATTCTAGTTTTAACGTCTTATTTTATAAGATGACAAGGCACTTGTTTATATTTACAGACGACTTGAGTTTGACCGACTGCTTTTTAATAACAATTTTTTATATTATGAGTACAGTTCAAAGAACTTGTTATTGTTTTGTTATGGACTTATAAATAAGAATATTCTTCACAGAAGCATGTATTTAGTCTAGGTTTAATATTTCGTGGAGTGTATAAGTCAAATCGGACGTGAGTGTTGTGTCTGCATCCAGTTAATTGTGTTTTCTTGCTTAAATCTCAAGAACAATAACATTATTTTTCGGTGTATAGGCTTTATTATAATACAATGAGAGTCTATCAAGCTGCTCGTCTAGTGATAACCTATGGAACTACCCATGTACAGTAGTAAAACCACCCACGCTTTGAATACTATAATACTTGCTCGAAAAATAATATTTGAATCTGCCCTCTTAAAATAGTCACACATCAAAATCCTGACCCCATATTAGAATTGACTTGCATCGTACGAGGGACTTCGTAGAACTTACAGTGCAATGACTCACTTTGGAGTCCCAAACATTTTATAAATAATAAATAAATAAATAACACCCAACAGTCACATACATAGTCCTGACCCCACACTAAGATCGAGTCTTGTGTCGTGGGTATCAGGAACTACGAGAGACTTTTGGTCTCACAACACCCAGACCCGAAACAAATATCTGTAGGCCATACAAACATTTGTCTCGGTGCGGGGATCGAACCCGCGGCCTCTCGCTTCACAGCCGGCTACTCGCCCGCTGTGCCACGGAGGCTGTCAAATTTTCTTGAAGAAATATTCTACGTGAGGTACAAGAAGAAGGTACAAGCTTTTCTTTTCCTAAATCAAAACTGATTGGGGTTGAATAGGGGAGGAAAGTTGGTCATAAGCGCCTAATAAAATTTTATACGCAAAACATCAAATGGGCACCATATAAAAAAAGGGGTTCCAGAAAAATCTTTTAAGCGGTTGAAGTCTCGAGCAAATCTTAGTTGCCTATAATTACTTCCCTCAAAGATTTAATGAAACAAATCAGCTAAATGACCAAAAAACACAATAAAGCGAGATTGAAAAAATAATACTAATTAAAATGTCCCGGGCGAAGTTCGGTACAAAATTGTGGCTATTAATTTGACGGATCCGCTCTTAACCAAGCTATTAACCGCCGAAGGACATTACGTTCTATAGTCGAAGTTAATCAACCGGGAATAAAATGTACACAAACAGTTGAATGAGCGAGTATTCGACTACTAAAAAGTACCACCAAAAATTATCTACAGTGTGAATGGACACGTCGTACGGGTTATTATCATTGTCTCATAGAAAATCGAGGGGAATTGACAGCTTGCTGTGGCGTTTCATACGATGAGTGAGATTTTCGAAGACCGAATTTCCTTATTTTCTTTCTCATTAATTTCTATTACTTTTCATGATAGATAGCGATTTAGTTGTATCTCTAGTATTCTTGAAGTGCATGGGCGATGTTGATTACCATCAAATGGGCTTACACAATTCGACTATAATTATAAGACGCTAATAAAAAAGAACACCAAAATTTTTTATTTCATTATTATTTATATGCTAATAATCATATAGTGATTGTCTTTGGGGCAGGCATATGTGCAAGAGAGGAAGGACATCTTGTAGCTGATGATTGTCTATGGTTTGTTTACATTTTTTGCATACTTCGTTAAACTGACTATAGTAATTAATGATTTAAAACGAGACAACTCAAAGCGAACTTTAAAACAGTCTAATTGACGCCTCGGGTGAGGGAAATGCCAAATTTACAAACAAATATCGCAGATTGTAATATTAAAAACTCTACTACCTAGTAATTGCTTTTTAATAACCATGATATCAATCATATCATATTATTTACTAATATTGATATTTAAATCAAGTTATACTTTTGTTTGCATTACTTCATTGTTACTTTCTTAAATAAAATATAAGTAATTTGGGAGCACGCTAAACTAACGAGCATGTATGAAAGATGGATGAAAGTACACACGTCAAATAAAAGTATTTTGATGTTCTAAGTACCTACCTACAACCTCTTCAAGGAAACATTGTCCCATAAACAAGGTTTTCAACAAAAACACTTTTATGATTTCATTACTAAACATTTTATTAATTTATATTTAAACACCCCTCTTTGAATACTTGTAATGTTTCCTCGACTCTCAACTTTTTCCATAGCAAGCCCTTAAGTGACATGAAGTCCTGTTTTTAAACCGCACAATTGAAAAGAAACATTAACAGCCCTTCGTTTCCTAACTGTGAAACAGTCGTAAAAGTTTTGGTGTTAATAGGTTGTTGTATGTAGGGTAAAAGATATGCTATGGTAAAATATTCCTGAGATATCTTTTTTTTTTTTTTTTTTTTCATTTATTTAAAAGGCTTTTAAACACAGTTTATGACAGCCCTATACTGTAAACAAAAGAAATATTCTCTGACATATAAACAACCAACTTAAAATATACACCTCTAAATAAAGAAATAGTGGTCAGTGCACATGCGCACCCGTGGACGCCTGTCCACCTCGATGCGCACCCGCACCCCCCACATAACCTGAGATATCGCTTTCGGATATCCTGATCACATATGAGACACGCTCGGTTGACGCGTGATAATGTTGATTGAATGTGTAGATGAGAGACCAATGGGCAGCAGAACGCGGTGCAGGGATGGGCAATTTAAAAAAAATTGAAGGTAAAAAGTAGTCTTCCGAGTCTTGACAATAATAGTAGTAGTCCTATTAGAAATTTTGTAACAGTTACTAAGAAAATTAATTTGAATGATAAACCTTATATAGGTTTTAATTAAAAGCTAATTATTATTAGGTAATTTAAAGTTCTAGTTTACTATGTGTTGAAAACCGCGGTTGATCACGATTATTTACGATAAAACTCATGCGACGAGTGACGACAACTTGTTTTGTTTTAATTACCCAGTAATTGGCTGTGAAACGTGAGGTCGCGGGTGTGATTACCGTGATTAGATAGCACAATGTTTTTTTGAGTGGTCTAAACATATTTTATTTGGCTTTGGGTGTCAAGGATCGGTGATTCTTGTACCCACGACTTGTTTATATTGAGTTGTTTCTTGTCAGAGGTAGCCTTAGCTTAGCTTTCGCCGTGTATAACACCAGCATTACGATGTTTCTCATATTGCTATGAGTGAGTTTTGAAAAAGTTTCAATTGTTTTGTTGTGTTATTGTATAAGACGGTAAAGGTTTCAGAATATAAAAGGAGAATTTGGAATAAAAGCAAGAAGCAGTACAGGGGGCAAATTATATATTTCTTAATTCTGTTTTATTATTGTGGAAGATGATAGTTATATTTTTTTTCATCGCATTGTTTTTTGAGATTTAATAATTAATCGATCGCGGGTTCGATCCCCGCACCGACACAAATGTTTGTATGGCCTACAGATATTTGTTTCGGGTCTGGGTGTTGTGAGACCAAAAGTCTCTCGTAGTTCCTGATACCCACGACATCTATCATCTATCAAAAATAATTTTGAAAATCGGTCCACATTCGGCGGAGATATCGCGTAACATACATTAAAAAAAATACAGACGAATTGAGGACCTCCTCCTTTTTGAAAATCGGTCGAAAAGCTTCACGAAGGCGTAACCGAGATCAAAAGCCAGTCTACTAGTAGTAACAATAAAAAAACATAACATAACATAAGCTCACGCCTGTATCCCCGAAGGGGTAGGCAGAGGCGCACTAGCGAACTAGAACACCCACATTTCGCCGAGCTTAGTTCCGTCCCAGATGTGATAGGGGGCGAGCCTATCGCCATATCGGGCACAAATTCCAGACTCCGAGCTGATATGGAAAAATCCAATATCACTTTGCCCGACCCGGGGATCGAACCCGAGACCTCAGAACCGTAGTCGTACCGAAATACCACCACGCCACCGAGGCAGTCTACACAATAAAAAAACTCTTGGCATAACGCGTGTATTTGTAACATTCTATCCCGGGGTAGTGCCCTCTGAGGGAAGATTTCATTGTGCTCACACACGGCTATATCATCAAATATACACGCGGCTCACAAAGGTACCCTGCAAATATTAGCGATACCTCTCCAGTCTACACTCTGTCTTGTTACCAGACTGTTTTTATTTTCTTTCAAGGCAGTGTGTCTAGAGAAATGTAACAACAATTTGTTTTAACCGTCTTCAAATAGATGGTTCTTAATTCGATATTTTTATATATTGTATATTTAGTGGTGGTAATTTCCAGGTGGGGTGGGTGTTTTGTTTCGCTGTGTAGAATGATAATAAACACAGGAATAAATACAAAGTATTAAAAGTAGTGTTACACTATTTTGAGAATGGCTGGACCGATTTTAATACTTATTCTGCTATTCGGAGCGAAGACAAATACAATAAATTAAAGATAATTAAAATCTGTCCAGCCGTTCTTGAGTTATATAAATGGTGTAATAACACGACTCTACCTCTAATTTATGTGTAAAGATCATCGATATATTTATTACCTAGATGCACAGTTGACGCTTGGAAAATGGGACAGCAAAGGAGTGCTTAAGCACTCGTTTTGCATACAGTCCGACGCCGATGGAATTCTAAATTTCAAAATTCAAATTTAAGAACGCTTGCTCATTTCGTTTAAAAAGCTACTTTATTACACGTGTATAGGGTTATTTTTGTGTTGATTTAATTAGAACTTGTGATCTTTTTCTTTGTTTTATTCCTGAGACCACCTTTTAGGAGGATATTTGCAAAAAACTGTGCATCTAGGGTATATTATATTGATGGTAAAGATAGATGACAGACATAATATTAGATTGGGATATTAATTATTACCATTACCTAACAATCAAATACATAAACCTTAGAAACCGTACATCAAACGAACTTCCATTTAAAAAGACATAGACATAGTAATAAATCTTTTCTACGTAGATGACTGCCACGGTGGCGTGGTTGTATTTAGGTACGACTATCGTCCTGATATTGGATTTTTACTTATAAGCTCGAAGTCTGGAATTTATGCCCGATTTGGCAATAGGCTCGCAATATCACATCTGGGACGGAACTAAGCTCGGCGAAATTTGGGTGTTCTAGTTCGCTAGTGCGCCTCTGCCTACCCCTCCGGGGATGCATGTATGATGTCTACGAATATACAATAAAAAGATAATAATTCGCAGTAACGTTATTAACAAAAAAAATGACTGGAATTTTAGGTTTTCTGACAGAACCGGCACTCGTCAACATTCCCTTCCCGCTCCCCATTCCGGACCCTTATATATTATTCAGAGTCCTTTTCGGGTACTTTTGATTTTTTGATTGCATTCCCGTGTACCTCTAAGCGGTTTTTTATTTGTTTGCTCTTTTCGTTTCTGTTGCGACCTTTGGTCGAGGTCCAGGATCATTGTTAAATGTAATTTGTTGATTCTTTTATAAAGTGTATTTGTGCTATTTTTTTTTATGATGAGACTACCAAGGCGCTCACTTGATGTAAGTACTACTCTACCCATCAACAGTAGCAACACCACCCGTACTTTGAATAACAAAGCACCGAGTAGCACTGCACTCAATTAATTTGAATTAATTAAAATCGTTGTCTTTTTTGACCTAATAGCTGTTTTTATACCAAATAAATCTAGCGCAAAAATTGTTAATCATTATCTAGAAATCTTTATAAATATATCTTTAAAATTCCACGAATTTGCAATATTATGTATAATAAGCTCCAGTTCCAGATTAATGTTTTTTACATCAAAAGCTTATTTTTAGATGAAATAAAATGTTGTTTATACATCACGATCTGCGGATCAAACGTAGCCAAACAGACCGACACGTAATTGCGTCAAATTAATTGGATAATACGAACTGAATTACAATTTTGTGCCTTTGAACTGTTTGGGGCTCACTGGATTGTCTTAGTTTAATGTTTGCCGCTTTAATGTACGTGCCTTTTATTCAGGGATGGATTTGGGAGGGAAAATGGGGGCCTTTTGCGAAATTCGCTCCTGGAAGTGAAACTGTGGTATCAATCGCTTAGCATATAGCGACCCACTTGATATTTTCATTCCTTTAAGGTTTTCATTGGTTGTGATTTCGCGGCCAAAAATGGTGTAACATTTAATATATTTTTATAGTTTTAAAAATCCGACATATCACATTCGCGCCTACTATCCCCGAAGAAGTAAGCAGCGGTGCAACCTGCGTATCCATTTCCTTTAAATTTTATTTCTGCTCCATGATGTCTTTTTTAAATATTGTGCATTATTCATTTATATTAAAACGTTTTATGCACTTTTTTCGCGAATTCCCGATGTGGTCCCTCAAACTACATACATGCACGTCACCTGAATCATACTTTGAATCCGGCTCTGTTTATATTTGTTAATAGAGCGATTGATCGGTATAAACCCTGTGACGGACAGTATATCTTTATTGGTGTTATTCTATTATTTTTACTACTATTTAGGAATTTAAATTGGAAAATAGATGTTTGTATTAGAAAATAAGATTTGATTCCAATTTTTTTCCAATTAAGATTCGATTCCAATGACTCCATTCATTTACCTATTTAATGTTACTTACTCAACAAACAAACAGAGAATATTGCGCAGAATACATAAATTAACGCCTGTATTCCCAAAGGGGTAGGCAGAGTCGAAGTAGATCACCCAAATTTCACCGAGCTTATTTCCGCACTAGATGTGATAGGGGACGATAGGCTATCGCCATACCGGGCTCAAATTTCAGACTCCGAGTTGATACTGAATAGAAAAAAACAATATCACCATATGTATTATAATCACAAGTTTAAAAATTTAACGAACTGACTTCAAATACGATTGTAACCAATTTAATATGGCCATTGAAATAAGCTCTATCGAACACAAAAAAAAAAACAAAATCGGTCAACCAGAGAACTAGCGTAACAGAAATAAAAAAAAAAGACGAATTGAGGACCTTCTCCTTTGAAATAAAACTATTTTTACGGATTCTATCACGATATGGTTTTAATTTTTTCTCCCGACGTTTCGAAGGCTTTGTAGTCAGAAATAGTTTTATTTCAATGTATAGCTTTCGCGTTAACTTAAGAAACCTGCTTTTTTGAAATCGATCGAAAATATGCAGATTTTATAAGAGTACATTTATCTCGGTGGCGTGGTGGTATTTCGGTACGACTACGGCTCTAAGGTCTCGGGTTCGATCCCCGGGTCGGGCAAAGTGATATTGGATTTTTCCGTAACAGCCCGGAGTCTGGAATTTGTGCCCGATGTGGCGATAGGATCGCCTCCTATCACATCTGGGACGGAACTAAGCTCGGCGAAATGTGGGTGTTCTAGTTCGCTAGTGCGCCTTTGCCTACCCCTTCGGGGATACACGCGTGAGCTTATGTATGTATGTATGTACATTTATCTGAACATGTCTGGCGGATGTTGACATTCGATTACAGTCATTGTGGGTAACAGACCAGCCCGTGAATAATTTAACCAGCCGCCTGCCCGCTCGGTGTTTTATTCAGACATTCTGGCTGCGTAGTGTGTACATTTCACTTACAGCCTGTTTGACGTCAGATTGCCATTAATTTTGAACATCCTTATGGACTTTTTTATCGAATTTTCTTCCAGCAGAGTTACTACCACCTCTTATAGCAGTATTATTATGATCTTACTTGTACCGATTCCCATACAAAACAAATGAAGAACGATTATAATAATACTGCTATAAGAGGTTGTGGTAACCCTGCTGTCCTTATCTCTATTAAATGTGGGTCGGTGTAACTCACTTTTCCAATCGTGTTGCAGAAACAATTTGGCTTCGTTTTTTTAACCGGCTGAATGCTTGACGTCAACCCCTTTTGGGGATCCAGTGTCGGGCAAATCGTGCTAGAAAAACCGCTTTGCCTTGCTGGTTATTGTATGGACTTCCTCTACTTCTGGGTTAATGCGGGTTGGTAGACTTCACATACTGGACTGCCTCGGTGGCGTGGTTGTATTTCGGTACGACTACGGTTCTGAGGTCTCGGGTTCGATCCCCGGGTCGGGCAAAGTGATATTGGAATTTTCCATATCAGCCCGCAGTCTGGAATTTGTGCCCGATATGGCGATAGGCTCGCCCCCTATCACATCTGGGACGGAACTAAGCTCGGCGAAATGTGGGTGTACTAGTTGGCTAGTGCGCCTCTGCCTACGCCTTCGGGGATACAGGCGCGAGCTTATGTACGATGTGTACTTCACATACTTTTGATATTCTTATGGTTAATTCTCAAGTATACAGGCTTCTTCACGATAGTTTCATTGATCGTCAAAGAAAGTGACAATTCTCATTGAATTTGATTGGTAGAGCCACGCTAGATAGTCACTTCTACCGTATGAATAGGCTGACTCGACAGTCGACCTGTTTGATGTGACTATCCCACAGAAAACCGTCGTAAAGTAGCAGATCACTGTTGCATTTTGTTAGATGAGTGGGATTTCCGGTGGCCAATTCCCCCCTCTCTTTTTTAATCCCTATTACCTAAATCCTTTTACCCAAAACTAAAGAATTACCATCGTAAACGGAGGTGCCGTTTATGTTTATTTAGTTTTGGGTGTCTATAAGCAGTAGAGATCACTTACCATCAGGTGACCCACCTGCTCGATCGCCAGTCTCGGCAATTAAAAAAAATACACTTAACTGAGAAAAGTTACAGGTACATGTCTAGGCTGGTTTCGAACCTGTTATCATTTTGTATTGTATTGTAGCTAGCTGCAGTACTTCCAATAGAGCTATCCCTATATAAATAAATACACTCAACAGTCACACACCTAGTCCTGACCCCACACTAGGTATAACCTGTATCGTGGGTGTCAGAGACTATGAGAGACTTTTAGTCTCACATTATAATTATGTTATTTCACTATTGTAAAAGTTTCGTAATCAAATCAGGAATTCTGCAAATTGGTCCACGGGAAAACCGGCCTAAAATCTGACTGACGGAAATCGGCTTAATGTCTGCACGTAAGCGAGTGAAAAATTGGCTCACAATAGTAACAGACAGGAATAGAGCACCCGTGGAGTCCACAAGGTGTTCCACCCTGTATTTGCATAGCCCCCTCCTCCCCGCAACGGGCTCCAACGCCTTATTCTGGATATTACGCTGTGATTAGCAAAAACGAATTCGGATGTGAGTTTTCGATTTTGTGTTATATAAAGTAATAGGTGTTTGGTTTTTTTTTTTTTTATATCTATTTTTTAAGGGGCCTTAGTCACTGTGTGATTATGTCAGCCCCGTTCAGACAAACATTATGTACTTTCAACGAACCTTACTTATCTAGTCAACTAATATACGGTATGTCATTTCATACAGAGTCCTGGCTGCATCGCACATAGGTGCCGCCAAGATACTCTGGAATACACCTATATCCATAGGGTTACTGTCAAATTTATCTTTTAACATTATTCGCAAAGACTCACTCCGCACACATTCAACCAGAAGGTGGAAAAGATCTTCTGGGACACCACAAGATGTGCAATTGGATGACTCGGTCCTCCTCATAAGGTACTTAATTTTATTGAGAGGCATGTGTCCGGAGCGAAGTCTATGCGCTATAACAATGAGATTTCTATTCAGTGAGCTGTTAGAACACCATGGTATTCGAGGAGGTCCTTGCTGTATAGTACTATACCAAATTCCTTTCTGACTAGCCGTTGTCATATAATCCATTTTCCATTTCTCATAAATCTTGTATCGGAATTTTGACAAAACTTCTGTATTTTCCAGTAGAATATAGACTTCTGTACCTGTTGTGATGGCTTCTCTCGCAAGTTGATCAACTACTTCATTTCCTCGAATACCTACATGTGAAGGTATCCACTGCAATCTCAGAGACACCCCCTTTCTTAAAAGAAGTAACGATTTCTTTAAAATGTCATAAGCTATCGATGTACCTCTAGAGCTAGAGGCACATCGAGCTATATGCTGTAAGGAACTTCGGCTATCTGTGAATATGACAACTTCCTTTATATTTAATGCCAGAACATAGGATAGTGCCTCCGAGATCGCATACAGCTCCACTGACATAATACAATTTTGATGTGATACAATTTTAAATGTTTCTTTCACATTGCGACTGGGATCATAATAAGCCACTCCAATTCCATTATCTGTTTTTGATCCGTCTGTATAAACTTTGTACCAGTTTTTAAATTTCGTATTAATCATACATAATGTCTTATATTTCATAATTTTAGCATCACATTGAGATTTAGCATGTTTTATTCCTTCTACTTTAGTTTCGATAAAATCAGTATTTATGTTAGACATCCAGGTATCCAACTTGTACATATGAAGAGGTCTACTTACATTGATATGTTCATTTTTAGTATCATTAAATGTCAATACAAGTAAAGGTTTCTTTCTATTGTGCCAATAACTTAACTCACACAGCCCTGAAAGTTCTTTTAAAGCACGTACTATGTCATTATTGGAAACGGATTGAACCTTTAAACAATATTTCATAGCAAGGTATTGGCGTCTGAGATACAGTGGCTGAATGCATAGCTCACACTCCATGACGTGTACGGGAGTGGTTCTGATAAACCCGCCTATGATACGTAATGCAATGTTTTGTAACTTATCAAGTTTGGCTACATGTGTTTTTGCTGCCGTGTCGTATAAGAAACTGCCAAAATCAATCCTGCTACGTATTAAAGATATATAAAGTCGTCGGAGATGCTTAGGGTGCATACCCCATGAGGTCCCTGCTAATGTTTTTAATAAGTTTAACAATTTATTTACTTTTTCGCAAGTTACGTTTACATGTTTATGCCACAGAAGAGACTTATCCAGCCAAATGCCTAAATATTTAACGCTTTCAACAGGTCTTATGTCAAAATTGTTGCTTGATAAGGTAACTTGATTGCATTTTCTTTTGAAGATACAACATTGTGTTTTGGCGGGTGATAATTCTAAACCCAGGTATTCGAGTTCTTGAACCATTGAACTTAAAGCATTTTGAATGTGTATAACACTCTCACCTATATTTACATTTTGCGTATAGAACACGAAGTCATCTGCGTATTGTAAAACAGATATATTTTGGAAAGAAGTACTTAGTTTATGTGTCATTATATTAAAGAGCAGAGGTGAGATTGGGTCTCCTTGTGATAGACCCCTTCCAGTCCACCTCACAATAATTTCATCTTCGCTATCGTCAGAAATTTTTAAGCATCTTCTAGTTAGAAATGACCACAAGTAGTTACATACAATACTCCCTATAATTAAGCTATCTAGCATAGTCACAAGTTTATCTATGAGAACATTATTGTAAGCAGCTTGTATATCCAGAAAAACAGCTAAAGTGGGAATGTTTTTGGCGAACCCTATTTGAATTTGAGAGACGAGACGCACTAAACAGTCAATACAAGATTGGCACTTCCTAAAACCACTTGTATTTGGGGGTAATATCGCATTTAACTCAACAAACCATTCTATTCGTTTGCATAGCATTGTATGAAAAATTTTGCACAAACATGACATCAAAGAAATGGGTCTATATGTGAGTGTACTATTACTGTCTGCGGGTTTTGGAATTGGCATAATTTTAATATTTCGCCATTGGTCTGGTATTAAAGCATGCTTAAAAATCAAATTAAGTATCTGCAGTAAAATTCTTTTTCCAATAGGGGGCAAATAATATACCATTGAATATGTGATCTGATCCTCTCCCGGTGCAGTATCCTTTTTTTTTAGGCAATTAGACAACTCTTGAAGCGAAAAGTCACTTTCTAAATTGATATTTGTGGAATTGAAAATAGGAGCTGAAACTTGAACTGTGTCAGGAGCCAAACCACACAAAAGTTCTTCTTTTTTGTCTTTTGGAGCAATCACGTGACTTCTCTTCAGGCCTTTTATCCACCGCATCCGGCGCCACATGTCTGATGGGTTTACACTTTCATCTATTGTGCCACAAAACTGACGCCAACTGCTTGATTTTGCCTGTCTAATAATTCTTTGAGCTTCGGCAATTTTTTCCTGCAACTTATTTAAATTAGTTGGCGTAGGGGTATGTCTAAAGTTTTTTAATGCCAATCGACGTTCAGCAACAGTTTTTGATAGCGTTGGAGTCCAATATGGTTTTGGTTCAAACTTTTGTGTGGGGTCTTTACAATGTTTTATGTATGGTATACTATTATCAGCTGCGTAATTTAGATTATTTATAAATTGATTATATGTATGTTGAATAATAATATTGAGAAAGGTGGCGGGCAGCGGATGGATGCGGGCTGCGCAAGACCGGGATGGTTGGCGCTCACTTGGGGAGGCCTACGTTCAGCAGTGGACGGCGATAGGCTGAGATAATAATAATAATAATGTTGAATATTCTCTTTATTTACTACTAGAGTCCCTAAATTTTCTTGTAATATAATTTGATACTTATCCCAATTGGCAATTTTAAAATTTCGTCGTTTAACTACTCTAGGATGGTTACTAAATTGCATAGAACATTTTATCAAAAGATGGTCGCTTCCTAAATTCTCTCGTGTAACTTTCCATTCACAGTATATAGCTATATCTGAAGTGACGAAAGTAATATCAGGTGCAGTCAGCTGTACCCTACCATTAACTAACTTGACCCTAGTAGGTTCCCCAGTATTCAGGCTAATGTAATTATGTTCCAAGGATGCATCACGTACCTGTTGACCCCTAGAATCATCTTTACATGACCAAGATGTATTATGCGCATTAAAATCCCCAGCAACAATAGTTTTGGCAGTAAATTTAGAAAAAATATCCTCCCAGTCGCATTGTGAGGTTCTTATCGAGGACGGGCAATATACAGAGACTACATACTCTACGTATTTACAATTCAAAATTTTTAAACTAACTACCTCAATGCCTGCGTTTGTAGCAAAGATGTCGTAAATTTGTGTTTTAATTAATTTATGAATTATTATAGCGACGCCACCATATGAATCAAATCTATCTTTTCTATAAATATTATATTCATTTATGCGACAACTACTGTCTTGATTAAGCCAGGTTTCGCTAATAATACATATACCTACTTTTTCTTGAATTAGTAATGCCTCCAGCTCATGTTTTTTTGGTATCAGACTCTGTGCGTTCCATTGCATAATATTTAAAAACTGAACGACAGAATCCGTAGCATCCGATGTCCTGGGGTTTCGGTTATTGATAATAATGTTGTTATCCATTATGTAAGGCGTCAACTATTTTACTAAATACTTCTCCGTTACTCATTATCTTAACAATGAATGACATCCCCTCCTCCATTATAAATTGCACCAGCGTACGGACTTTTACTTCAAAACTATCTTTCGAGCAAATTACTTCTTTAGTTTTTCTTATAATTTTCCTCAAGTAACTCTGTTCACCCTCGGCATTATTCAACTGTTCTTTTTCTTCTGTGCCCCGTTCACGATCACCTAGAAACTTCGTCGTTTCATTACTTTTTTTGCTCTTACTTTTCTTTTTCTTTTTACCAGGCAAGTACTTCTTCGCTATATTTTCTTCACTACTATCTTCTTTGGATCCATTATCACTTTCTTCTGTATCAATAATATTATTGCATTCCTGATTTTCTATGTTACGCTTTTCTGAATCTATCACATTTGCACCAAGTCTTTGGCTGTATGATGTACCTGGGGTTGCATAAGTGTAAGCTTTCGATTGGACACCAAACTCGAATGGTTTATCTGTAACAATCTCCTTATGATGTGAATTACATTCAATGTACTTTGAAAGAGCAATTCTGTAAGTACAGTTGTCCTTACTCATAATAGTCCGTATGTCTCTCTCCTTTATATAAGCAGGGCAAGATTTATCAAACGACATGTGTCCTCCTTTACAGTTTATGCACTTGTATATGGTCACATCACAGTTTGCATGTCCTTTTCCACACTTAGGGCAGACAACCCTTTTTGCTGGACACGTTCGAGTTAAGTGTCCGAACCTCCAGCATGCGGAGCATTGCGTAACAGGAAACGTAAAGGGTTCCACTTTGAATCTACATCCATATCCATATATATATTCGGGGAGTATAGCACCCTTAAATGCAAACCGCACTGTCTCACTTGTAACCCAGTCACCACGCTCTGATGCCCTTTTTAACCTCTTTACTGCGACGATGTCAGAATCACACTTGAAGGAATCTAGCAATTCTTCTTCCTTAATATCCATCTCCAGGTTCCTCACTACCCCGTACGTTATGCCTACTTCAGTTGTCAAATTACAACGTAAGCCGGACGACGAAAAATGTTTGTTTCTCAATAATACTTCAGCATCCTCCCTATGTTCAAATAAAATATGTACTTTGTAGGGGTTTTTATATCTAATCTGTTTGATATTTATGATATTTTCAGCTTTTAACATCTTCGCTAATCCTATTTGTTTAGGTAACAATTCATAAGAGGATAGGCATACTTCAAAACCTTGTATTTCACCTATACGATTGGCTCTTCTGTCTGTTAGCATATTCTTCATAATCTTATTTTCGCTAATCGTGTTGATTTATATTGGACTAGAGTATATCCTTCTTCATCAATCTCTTTTCCACTGCTCTCAGATAATTCAATTCTCATTCTCTTCGCGCGTCGTGTATTATTGACTATCGGCGAGCTGTGGCCCGCCGTATCGTCGGATATCTCACCTAAATTCTCACATTCCGCATCAACGCCATTGTCCATACACTTAATATGTAATGTCTCAAAAGAATTTCTCGTGGACAATGGTCGAGGACCGACCTCGTCCATCCTAAGTACAATCTCGCACTATTCTAAAGACTAAATAAGTGCGCAATGTTATAGGTACTAATACACGGTGGGAAACAATAGATGCACGTGCACTCCGTACCACACGCCGCGTGCGACTGAGGTGTTTGGTATCAGGGTGATTTACACTTTTGTAAATAAACAATTAGGCTATCGTTTTTTTTTAGACTGCCTCGGTGGCGTGGTTGTATTTCGGTACGACTACTGTCCTGAGGTCTCGGGTTCGATCCTCGGGTCGGGCAAAGTCATATTGGATTTTTCCATATCAGCTCAGAGTCTGGAATTTGTGCCCAATATGGCGATAGGCTCGTCCCCTATCACATCTGGGTCTGAACTAAGCTCGGCGAAATGTGGGTGTTCTAGTTCGCTAGTGCGCCTCTGCCTACCTCTTCGGGGACACAGGCGTGAGCTTATGAGCTTATGTTTTTTTTTACTTCATAAACCATTTCATACATAGTATGCATACATAAGCATTTCATACATAAGCTCACGACTGTATCCCCGAAGGTATTCCCTGTATGGTAATGATATTTCCAAAGGCACAAATATGGTTTTAGTATATAAGTTATTTTTTTAATTATGTTCGTTGTTGCCTGTCCTTTTTTAGTTTGATAAATAAAATATCTTTCTTTCATTCTTCAAATACTCCTATCCCTTCCCAATCTCTATTCAATTTTTTTCTACAACAGATGCTTAGCTATATGTTGCTATGTAATAATCACAAGTTTTAAAACTTAACTGACCGACTTCCAATTTACCGATCGTGACCAAATTTATATGGGACCACCCTTGAAATAAGCTCTATCAAACACAAAAATAATTTTGAAAATCGGTCCACATTTGGCGGAGATATCGAGTAACATACATAAAAAGACGACGAATTGAGGGCCTCCTCTTTTTGTGGAAGTCGGCCGAAAAGATAATGAAGTCGTGCAGTTTCTTAACTTCACCAACAGCACAGGGATTTCTCGATACTCGAAGCCGAGTTAGGAAGCCATCATCATCATCATCATCATCATCAGCCATAGGACGTCCACTGCTGGACATAGGCCTCCCCCAAAGATTTCCTGATCGACCTGTTGGAAGCGGCCTGCATCCAGCGACTTCCATTCAGCCATCGAATGATTAATATTCATACATCCAGAATAAGTCGCCAGCATGGTAGAATGCAATACGTCAGAGCTATGCATTTAATAAATCATGAAAATCGTCCGTTCGTCTGTCATCGGGAGCGATGACAAATTACGAGGTCCGTCGGCACTCCGCACCACCATCTCTCGATTGATGACTGTTTGTGTAATTGCATTATTTTTGGTGGTTGTTACGGTTTTAAATATTGCTGATGCAGTTTTATAGATTGGCAAACATGGTAGGTCAACTAATGGTAAGTGGTATTCAACAATCATAGAAACTTAGGATGGGTACTTTATTTTTTTATAGCAGAGACTGGCAAACGAGCAGATGGGTCACCTGATGGTAAGTGATCTCCACCGCTCATGGACACCCTAGACACAAAAGGATCAAGGGTGCGTTGCCATAGCTCGTAGAACTGATAGCCGATGGGGCAGAAAAGTTCTCGAGTGGAGATCACGTACCGCCAAGCGCAGCGTAGGACATCCACCTACAAGGCGGATCGACGAACTGATAGAGGTCGCAGGAAGCCTTGTCACACATTAGTGTTTTGTTTCGAAAAAACATGTGCAGGAGACGCCGCTATAAACAAACATGTATGCAGGCCGGCATGCTTCTGGTGGTCACCGATAAACTCATTGTTTGTCTCCACTGCGCCTCCCATCAGATGCCATATTCCCGTGCTTTGAGACAAGCCTAGTTCACATCTCTGGCTTTTTTTTGTAATCGCGGGGAAAAGTGTTTTACTACTACCGCGACGCCTGGTGGAACGCGGCGGCTATGTCGGGTATATCATATGCCCGGGAGAAATGAAAAACATCCGGGGGATACTGGCGCAAGTCCCTAACACTATGTACACCCTACACCGGTGATACCGTTCACATCACTGGCCTGCATAGATCTTTATTCACAGTCCACACTCCGAAGAAAGAGGGAAGCAAATCGATGGGCCTGCGACAGGACAGGTGAATGATCGACCCAGGAATGTGAGTCACTATGGTAAGTTTTAACCATGTGTGCGTTGTTTGATATCCTGGTGGATTATGTATATCCTACCACGATAGGGCAACATAAGGTCTATTATTACCGACAGTAAAATTGTCTTCATTTTCGTTTTTTTATTTTTTTTATTAGCAGAGACTAGCACACGAGCAGATGGGTCACCTGATGGTAAGTGATCTCCACCGCCCATAGACACCCAAGATACAAAAGGAATCATGGGTGTGTTGCCAACCTAAAAGGAGGAAATAGAAGGGAAGGGAAAAAGGGATTGGGAAAGGAAGGGGGGGGAAGTGGGCCACCGGAAATCTCACTCACCGAAAGAAACGCGACAGCAAGCTGCCACTTTACGTCGGTTTTCTGTGAGACAGTGGTATCGAACCGGTCGATCCGGCCCATTCGTGCTGTAGATGTAACTGTCTACAGCGTGACTCTACCACTCAAAAACCATTAACTGGGTATTAACCAGGTGTAAAAAGATGGTTGGTGTGATGCAGTTAACGACTTACTCCATCAGCATCCGGAGCATGTGTTGTTTCAACCGTGTGATCTATCATTGCGGCACCCGGTGTAAGGCTGAGTGCACATCTTAAGAACTGAGTATAAGAAAATGATATTGATTGGCAGGGGATACGGAACGCAAGCTGCCACTTCACATCGATTGTATGTACCTGCCCTTATCAAACTTCGATATGGAGTCGGCGCAATACACTTGAAGAATGTTGTTTCAAGAATGTTGCAGAAGGTCTAAAGTCAGTCTTTTCGGGAATACATCGGAGTTCTATAAGTACTGCCTAAAAACCTGGATTCGATGCAGTCATGTTCTTTCACTTGTATTCCAATAATCACAAGTTTAAAAACTTAACAGACCGACTTCAAATCCGATCGTGACAAAATTTATATGGAACCACCCTTGAAATTAGCTCTATCGAACACAAAAATAATTTTTAAAATCGGTCCACATTTGGCGGAGATATCGCGTAACATACATAAAAAAAACGTTGAATTGAGGACCTCCTCCTTTTTGGGAAGTCGGTCGAAGAGAGCTCTATTCTGTTGATGTATTGTAAAGCAATAGTTTAATCTTTAAATTTTAAGATTCAAAAATCTTAAAAATCGGTCTGTTGTCGGAGATATCTTTGTTTCTACCTGCCCTAATCCCACCTTAATCTAGGGTCTAGGGTCGGTGTAACAGTCTTTGTCAAGCAAGTTGCAGAAAGGATTTGGCTTAATTTTTACGACCGACTGCCTGCCTGACCACAACCCCCTCTGAGGGATTCAATCCCGGGCAAATAAAATTAAAAAAATCGCCCGACCTGGAAATCAAAGCCAGGACTTCCTGGTCCACAGTTCATATATGCTGCACTAGACCAAGGACGCGATAGTCGCAGATATCGTTTAACGTATATAAAACTGCCATAGGACGTCCACTGTTGAACTGATTTCCAGATCGACCTGTTGTTGTCCTATGGCTGATGATAATGATGATATAAAACTGACTAATCTTCTACCGAGTCAGTTAGTCAAAAAATTAACGACTTCTACTCATTTTGAAGTCGTTTAAAGGTAATGTACCCCCTGCCTTGGTTCAGGTAGACCTCACATTCAGGCACGGGCGCCTTCATTTGTTACCGGATGGTTGGCGGCTGACTTGCGTTTAGTACAAAGTGCTTATTTGTTTGCCTCATACATACACCATTGTAAAACGTTTTAGGAAAACAGATTCAATGAGTTTCCATAAAGGGTATGAATAAGCTTTAGAGGCTTCAGTAAATGGATAACGAGTAATATATTACAGGTAAATGGAGCAAGGTACAAGGATTTTTTGTGCATGTACCCAATAAATACATAGTGACTTGTATTTTTCAAACATAGTTCCCACAGAGTTGATGAGGAAAACTAAGGAGTCGAGACCTAGTTTTTTTTATAGCAGAGACTGGCAAACGAGCAGATGGGTCACCTGATGGTAAGTGATCTCCATAGACAACCAACACACAATAAGAATCATGGGTGCGTTGCCAACATAAAAAAAGGAAATGGAAGGAGAGGGAAAAGGGATTGGGAAAGGGAGGGGGGGGGGCCTTGGGCCACCGGAATGTACATTTAGCAATGTTCATTTTTTGTGCATGTACCCAATAGATACACACAGTCAGACTTGTATCTTCAAACATAATTCCCACAGAGTCGCGGAGGAAACGTAAGGAGTTGAGACATAGTTTTTTTTAATAGCAGCGACTGGCAATTGAGCAGATCTGGTCACCTAATGGTAAGTGATCTACACCGCCCATAGACACCCGAGAAACAAAAATAATCATGGGTGCGTTGCCAACCTAAAAGGACGGAATGGAAAGGGAGGGTAAAGGGATTGGGAAAAGGGGGGGGGGTGCGGGCCACCGGAAATCCCACTCACTGAACGAAACGCAACAGCGACCTATCACTCTACGTCGGTTTTCTGTGAGGTATAAGTAAGGTAGGTGTAAGTCGGAGTGAAACAAACTAACTCAGTGATGATTTAGAATTTAAATCGAACTTCGACAACAACAACAAACAGACTGGCAGACAGACTAAGCAATAAATTTCTTGTAAAAAATGTCTCGGACTATACTGATTTTTTAAGTTTACGCGAAAGCTATTCATTGAAATAAAACTATTTTTACAGTTTTTATCACGATTTGGTTTTAAAATCCGAATAAAAATTAAAACCAAATCGTTATAAAATCCGTAAAAATAGTTTTATTACAAAGTCTAATTTCGATTTATAGATTCCAAATTCTCACTGAGTTCGTTTCTTCGAGTTAAATTTAGTCGAAGTTCGCTCTATAGATGTTAACCTTAGTCTAAGCACGCTGCCACCAATGATGCCACCCGACCAATGGGAGATAGTTATAATAACACATGTATTAGGTAACAATAAACCCGGAGTGTGCCGGCCCGGGACGTGATCGGTGGACTCCGTCGTTCTCAAGGGAACGCGCACGTTTAGCTCACGACGTGGCGCTAAGATGGATCTTTTCCCCCTTCTTTATAAATATCTATATGCGGTGATAAACTTTAAAATGATGTCTCTTTCTTCCTTAAGTTTAATACTTTCCGAGTAAAATATAAACGATTTAAGTTAAGCATTGGTTTGATTTATTAATAAGACCTTATTTTTCAGACTTCATTTTTGTGTTCATCCACACAGCACCGATATTTTAGTTTTCGTTTTCTTCATACATTTATTTTTTGTTGTATTCTAGTTACCATAGCGTATACGCTGTGGACGAGGAGTTCCTGTGTTCGATTCCCAGGTCGGACGGGGTGTTTTTTTAATAGTATTTACCCGGAACTGGATCCTCCAGAATAGGCTTAACGGCAGGTAGGTAGCCGATTGTAAAACCTAAGCCAATTCCTTTCTGCAACATGCCTGGAAAAGTGAGTTGCGCCGACCCCACATTATGTTGGGATAAGAGCAGGTAGAAAGATAGTTTGGAAGAGATAAATAATTATGGAGACAAAAACGGGTAAAAATATTTTGTTCAGAAACCATTTTAGCCCCCCTAAAACTGGCAGTAAATTCGCTTACAGCGTCACTAACAGCAAACAACTCTAGGGACGGGCCTACGTGACGCGAACAACTAAAAACTAACAGTTCAACTTTGATAGAGGAAATTGTTTTAAGCAAGCCAAAGCGAAGATTTTGTAGGTGGACTGGCGCACTGGGGACTGTTGCTAAATAAAACTTAACTTTATACACAACTTGATTCTCAACTAGTTTTAAATTAAGTTATCTATATATTTTTAAGAGCGGCGATAGCTCAACGGTACGGACTGCCGAGACGATTGTCGGAGGTTCGAGACCAATCTCAACATGAAGCATACACCTCTGACTTTTCTATGTTAAGTGTATTTTCTTTGTGAACTATCGCTTGTATAACGGTGAAGGAAAACATCGTGAAGAAACCTGCATACCTGAGAGTTTCTCCACAAGAATTTCAAGTGCATGTGAAGTCTACCAACCCGCATTAGGCCAGCGTAGTGTCTACCACGCTGGACTAACCCCTCTCATTAGTAGAGGAGGCCCGTGCCCAGCAGTAGGACAGTAATATTACAGGGTTGATATAATTATTATTATATATTTTGTATCAGACCATGGCAAAGTGACTAGATTACCTGATGTTAAAGATGCAATCCAACAAAACCAGCCAATATCACAAGTAGTTTATCACTGGTCACTAGAATCATTCCGGCCTGCATAAATGCTTTTTCACACTTTGGAGATGAAGAAAGAAGCAAATCTAAAGGCCTGCGACAATACAGACGAATGGCCGACGCCAGCACAGGGGCCAAAAAAATTGAAGAACACAAGTTATGTAATTCATCATCATCATCATTAGCCGCAGGACTTCTGCTGGACATAGGCCTCCCCCAGAGATATTCATATCGACCTGTTTCCTGCGACCTTTATCATGTCGTGTGTCTGTTATGTAATTAAAGCGATTTATTTATGCGGCGTTCATTTATGCATTGGATGAAGACGAATTCTTGGGATCTTCCTTGCTTGTTAATGCTATTATATTTGGTGGGCCTTACTTATAAAAACATTTTCGCTTAACTTTTTGCTAAGAATAGCCTGTCACTTTTTTCTTTGTGTTAGATTGTTTAAAAATGAAAGGGACAACCTATGGTTAAAGATAAGCCGCGCTTAAATATTTTTGCAAGTAAGGCGCTATATGTTCAGTTATGTTTATGTGAATTGTTTTAAGTTTGTGTTAGGTCAGCGGTGGTAGATTAAGGCCTAACGCCTTTCATTAGTGCCCAGCAGTGGAATAGTAATATTACTGGGCTAATATTATTATTATTATTTCTCGATACAAACTTTAAACTCCCATTTTAAGGCTTTAAATCTTGAATATTGAAATATACATACTGGGCCTTACTTATAAAAAGAGTTTAGCTGAGCAATTGACTAAGAATAGGCTGTTACTTTTTTCCTTATGTCACATCGTTTGAACATAAAAGGGACAGGCTATTTTATTTGCTCAATAGCCCGAGCACGAAAAACTAAATGTAAATGTAAATGTATTCGAGTTCGCTGCGCACTGATGACGTTTGGTTAATATTTCATACAATCATAGACGCTCATCGAGTTCGCATACATTTACGGTTGTCAGAAATTTTCCTGCTCAGGCTACAGTTCAACTGTTTTTATAAATAGGCCCCATTGTCTTTAAATAAATCATAACAGGAATATCTGTGTTGAAATTATCAATTTAATATGTCCAAGGGTTGGGGTGATTTGATGAGCGAGTGAATCAGGATTTTTCTCTACAATATTCGAATTTTCATACTATTTTTTTATAACAAAATACACTCAATATTCCGCCATCGGCTAAATAAACCCGCATTGGTATGTACAATGTATTCAAATAGCAAGTTTTCACGTCACATACAAAAATCCAATTTCCGCGAAAGACGTGAACGCTTTATGCAGACCGTTGTATCAATATTTTGAAAATGTTTCGCTGGATCGATGTCTCTTTATATACCGTTTGTTTACCTTGATACCTGTCTTTTATACAGTTTTTTATGTTATGGTATTATTATAGCTATAAAGAAATAAATAACACCCAACAGTCACATACATAGTCCTGACCCCACACCAAGATCGAGTCTTGTGTCGTGGGTATCAGGAACTACGAGAGACTTTCGGTCTCACAACACCCAGACCCGAAACAAATATTTGTAGGCCATACAATCATTTGTCTCGGTGTGGGGATCGAACCCACGGCCTCTCGCTTCACAGCCGGCTCGCCCGCTGCGCCACGGAGGCTGCCATCTGTATCCATCGTAGATTTGAAATTTTGGTCAAAAATCGAAATATGCTGATACTGCCTCGGTGGAGTGGAGTGATTGGGTACGTCCTGATGTGTCGCGTTCGATCTCCGGCTCGGGTAGTGATAATGGATTTTTCAGTATCGACCCGGAGTCTGGAATTTGTGCCCGATATGGCGAAAGGCTCGCCCCCTATCACATCTGGGACGGAATTAAGCTCAGCGAAATGTGGGTGTTTTAGTTAGTTGTAGACTAACAACTTCGGGGATACAGGCGTGAGCTTATGATTTTGCTTTTAGTTATGTATGTGGAGTTTTGGTCGAGAATCGAGTTATTCTGATCCAATACTAAGCTATTAGTGCATATTTTACATTACAGTTCTTGAGAATCAAACACGAGTGCGACAGTAGTCTAGCAGTTCATTCGACATATAAGTAATAGGTAGGCACATGTTTGTACCATTATTCGATTATAAAAGATAATTAGTTTTTAATTTCATAATCGATTATCATGAAACGCTAAGCAGCGATAGCTCAGTTGGAAATGTTACGGACTGCCAAGACAAGTGTCGGAGGTTCGAGACCAACCCCAAAATGGAACATACACCTTTGACTTTGTATTTTCACTGTGAAATATCGCTTGCTATAACGGTGAAGGAAAACATCGTGAGGAAAGGTGTTATGTTATGTTATGTGAAATCTACATACCCGAGAATTTCTTCAAAGGAATTTCGAAGGTATGTGAAGTCTACCAACCCGCATTAGGCCAGCGCGGTAGACTAAGGCCTAGCCCCTCTCATTAGTAGAGGAGGCCTGTACCCAGCAGTGGGACAGTAATATTACAGGGCTAAATATTATTATTATCATGACACATGAAATATTTCGATTTTATCATTAATGATCGCTCACCACAAGCCATTGTTTTTATTGTTTTACAATTTGCACAAATAAATAGATTAAATGAATCAGTTATCTTAATTGTAAGACCCTATTATCTATGATTCAGCGTTAATTTAATTAATTTATTGTTAATTCAGCAAAGGATGGGTTTGAACATTCCGTTCCTCGGAATAATTAAATTAATGAAGTGGTTTGGACCTTTTTTTTGCGTAAACTGCGGCTTTGTGGCGTTGTATTAATGATGTAATGAGATGCTCTTAGCTCAGTTGTTTGCGATGTAGGGATGGATTGGTGTAGGTTCAGATCTTAGGTAGGGAATAGTCGTGTTATAGTTCAACTTTTATCATTGAAGCTTTTAGTTATGCAATGTAAGTACAATATGTGTTTTTATTTGTGTATTAATTTTTTTATTTATTTTCAAATCCAGTTTCGCAATTTTCATCCATAATAATATTAAAAATGTCTATACTCTATCTGTATTGTTATTATAGTTAAACAACTAAACCAGTTTTGATAAAATTTGATTGTGAGAACCTTTTTTTATTTTTATTTATTTATTTATTATGAACATTACTGCTAACAGATATACATCCAAGCGCAATAAGTACATTCAAGTTGATTAAAGTTAGTAAAAAGTTATAAAAAGTTAAAAGTTAAAAGTTATAAATCAGCGGTAATGCTGCTGGCAATAGTCAACGTCTCGAAATAACGCCCTGCTATGTTGGTAAACTGGAGACCGGAGCATGAGAATAGGTCTAAGGTCGAGTCAAAATTAAGGATTTCGTTAATGTAACGTAGTGCTCGCGGTAGTGGTGCAAAGTGTGCCAAGTTAGTACGTGCGGTGGGTACGGCAAGCAAGCGCTGGTGGTTCATGCGGACCGCACATGGTCCACGCCGAGGTATATAAAATGTTATTTGTGCAAGAAGTATTGGATTGTACGTAAGGCCACGTATAAGGCGAAAAAAGAAAGATACCAGGCTGACATTACGGCGCACTGCTAACATACGGTAGTCTACCATTCCTACAATATATAAAGTTGGATACAAGTACGGATAATAAAAATACAGTCTTTTAAATAAATAACGAACAAAAGTTTTTTGAACTTTTTCAATTTTTTGTATATATTGGATTTGATGCGGATTCCAAATTAATGCATTGGTTTCGAGGCTGGTACGAACGAGTGAATTGTATAGAATGCACATTGTTCTATGATTATTGAAATACTTGGATTGTCGCAGTACGAATCCTAGGTTTTTGCGTGATTTGTTACACATTTTGGTAATATTGTCATGGAAGTTCAATTGATTATCGAACCAGGTACCGAGGTCTTTAATATTAGTGACTCTGGGTAAAACATCAGAGGATATTGTGTATTGCCCTATAATGGGCGAACGAGCGCGACTATATGTCATGATTGCGCATTTCTTTGAATTTAACTTCAGACTATTTGCCTGCCCCCAAATAAATACATTATTTATGTCAGACTGTAAACATGCGCAGTCAGCTGTTGAAGTGATGGTCAGAGCTAGTTTTACATCATCGGCGAACATTAGGCACGTGCTATATTTGATTTTGCTTGGTAAGTCATTAATGAGTATTAAGAATAACAAAGGTCCAAGGCAACTACCTTGGCCTATGCCAGAATTAACGGGATATTCTTTAGATTTGGTGTTATCATATAAAACGTACTGTTTTCGGTCTGCTAAGTAATTTGAAAAGAAATATATAAGGTTTTCAGAAAATCCGATACTCGCCATCTTGGTGAGAAGCACATCATTATCCACTTGGTCGAACGCCTTTTGGAAGTCAAAATATGCTACGTCGACCTGTTTTTTGGCATCAACTTCATTAGTAATGAGCGTCGTTATGTTTATTAAGTTAGAAGTAGTGGAGCGACCGGGCAAGAAGCCATGCTGTTGTTCACAAAACCAGCCACGTAGCTGTTTGTAGATTAGGTCATATAAAGAAGATTCCATTATTTTGCCAAAAACTGATAAAACTGCCACGGCGCGGTAATTTTTTACATCGGATTTAGATCCGTTTTTATGTATAGGAATGACTTTAGTATATTTCCATGCGCGGGGGTATACTCGCTCTTTAAGACACAAATTAAATATATATAAAAGAGGACTAACAAATATATCGCGACAGTCCCGAACAATTATCTGAGGAACGCCGTCAGGGCCCTGAGTAAATTTATTTCTAAGCTTCCCTATGGCACGTCGGACATCGCGCTCTTCCATACGTTCAACTTGGATGTAAACATCTGGTGCGGGTCGCAAGTGAGGTGAAGTCATCATGGCTTGGGCGCGGGCCGCGCTCAGTGCGGCTAGCGGGTCTAGTGTCGGTACATTCGATAGAAATACGCTTTTAAAGTAAGACGCGAATAAGTCGACTACTTGGTGTGAATCAGACATACCGAATGTCGAGGGTTCATTAGACATTTTATTTTGTTTTATATGACACCAAAAACTATTGGGATTATGTATTATGTTATTTTCTATTTTACTATGATATGCTTTAAATGTTGTTTCAACTAGTAATTTGTATTGTTTACGATAATAGCTAAAGAATGCGTAGTATAATTGATTTCCATTCGATATTTTAAGAAGTTTATGATAGTAATTTTTAAGTTGTAAATATTGTATTATTTCACCATTATACCATAGCGGATAATTGTTTAAGTTTACCCATGGTTTACTATAGGGAACTGTTATATTAAATATGTTTTCTAATATAATATAAAAATTCGTTACAGCCTCATTAGTATCTAAAGAATTATATACTGTCGACCAATTTGCGAGAAGTAATCTTGAATATAATTCAAAGTAATCTGCTTTGCGAAAGTTACGGAAGGATGTTTTATTTATTTTGTCATGAATTGGAGTGATGAACTGGTTATTTAAATTATATCTATTGAGAGTTATAGTTATTTCAAGTGGAACGTGATGGATTTCAGATTTTACCAGACCTACCTCACACTCCGACACCATGGGCCTTACCTGATCCGGATTACTAAGAACTAGGTCTAGGACACGATTCAGGTCATTGGATACACTATTAAATTGCTTTAAGTTGCACATAGAAAGCAATACTTTAAAATCTTCACGTACACTTTGCGATGCCGAGTACAGATTAAAGTCACCGATCACTATAACTGGTCGTTTTTGTGACGACATTAATACGTTAATACAATTAAAAACAGAATGACCTTGACCACTAAAAAAGGAAATAGGCTAAAATCTAACGAGAATGATTATGGAGATAAAAAAAAAACAAAGCGCCGAAAAAAAATCATATCTGCAATCACGCAAATCTAAATATGCTGATATAAAAGAATTAATACCAAACCAAATTGAACATGTATGTATACATATATGTGAATAATTAAAGTTTAACAAAAACTGAAAACCGACTTCAAAAACAAACACTTAAAAGTAAAAAATAACAACGATTTCTTACTCTCTTTGGAGTCGGTGCTGAGGCTGAAGCAGATTAAATGAAAAGGCACCGAATAGCGCATAGCATTATTTCATGTGGAACCTTTCATGCAAGCAGAAGTTAGTAACTATAAGTTTTTTTTTTTATAGAAGAGGGGGCAAACGAGCAATTTGGTCACCTGATGTTAAGTGATCACCGCCGCCCATAAACATCCACAATACCAGGGGAATCATGGATGCGTTGCCGGCCTTTGAGGTAGATATAGGCTATTTTCTTGAAGGTCCCTAACTCGTAACGGTCAGGAAACACAGCCGCCGAAAGCTGGTTCCACGAGCACGTTGCACGCGGAAGAAAGTTCCTTGTAAAACGTACTGTTGAGGAACGCCATTCATCCAGGTGGTAAGGATGAAACTTCAGCTTGTAGCGTGTGGTAAGTCTACCCCCATCGAAAATATAGGCGTGAACTTATGCAATATATAAAAAAATTGTAACAAAACATTTTCCGTTGAGATAAGAATCGCCGATACTGTCCCGGTGTGAGTGAGGCGAGTGACGCGACATATTGTCGACAATCGACATGGGAGTTTTGATGGCACGTGTTATTGCGAAGCTAACACTGTGTTTTCAATTTGAATGTTGCATTATAGTGTTCCGTAGACATCAATTGTAAATCCATTTAATGTTTTTTTTGTGGTTTACAAATGAAAAACAAGCAAAAGCATATCATACAATCCCCGAAGAGGTAGGCAGAGGCGCACTAGCGAACTAGAACACCCACATTTCGCCAAGTTTAGTGCCATCCTAGATGTGATAGGAGGCGAGCCTATTATCATTAAGGCACAAATTCCAGACTCTGGGCTGATATTGAAAAATCTAATATTACTTTGCTCGATCCGGGCATCGAACTGGAGACCTGAGGATGGAAATCGTATCGTAATACAACTTCGCCACCAAGGCAGTCAAATCTGTAAATAATATAAATTTATTATTTCTTTCTACCTGCCCTTATCCCACTTTAATGTGGGGTCGGTGCAACACACTTTTGCAAGGATGTTGCAGAAAGGATTTGGCTAAATTTTTACGACTGGCTGCCTTTTTTTTACATGGGGAAAATCCTCTTGGATCCCAGCTAATAGGCGCAGGGTATGCCGGATTCGTAAGGCTAAAAACCCCATGATTTACGCCATCTGCATTTAGAAAGAGCTCAGCCCATATATGCTGCCACGAAACCAAGGAGGTGACTAAGAAATAATGTAAATTTATTGTATTTAAAAATCACAAAGTTTATAATTAAGGAAGGGTGTCAGCTTAGACGTGACTTAAACCTGAGGGGGTCTAGGTCCCTACATGCCCCACTGCCATGAATTTATATAAGTATAATAATAGCCTATATATAGACTGCCTCCGTGGCGTGGTGGTATTTCGGTACGACTATGGTTCTGAGGTCTCGGGTTGGATCCCCGGGTCTGGCAAAGTGATATTGGATTTTTTCAATATCAGCCCGGAGTCTGGAATTTGTGCCTGATATGGCGATAGGCTCGCCCCCTATCACATCTGGGACGGAACTAAGCTCGGCGAAATGTGGGTGTTCTATTTCGCTAGTGCGCCTCTACCTACCCCTTCGGGGATACAGGTGTGAGCTTATATTATATTATATATATATTATAATAATAGCTACGTATGTATGTGTACAGAACTCTAAATTATTCCAATACGAGAACATACAATTCATTCCGAGCGGCCACTAAAACTCGTCCATATTTTTTCTGTTTCGTTTTGGAATTTTTATGTTTGATAAAAAACAGCGTTTTAGTGATCCATATGTAACAACACGGTGTCAAATATTTTTTTTTTAGATAAAATTCAACACATATCATTATGGCTTGAAGTTTCAAATACTAATAAAATAGAAACTTGTAAATGTGTGTTGCGCTGACCCCACACTGTGGGGTAAGAGCAGGTTTAAAGAAACACTAATTAATAGAAACATTAGTACCAGTGGCGTAACTATACTGTTGGGGCCCCTGGCAAATTCATTTGATAGGGCTTTTCTTGCCGCGGGGCCGGGCTACCTTTGGTCGGCATAGAAAAGCGTTGGGGTCACGGCGTTTTCGATCCGGACCCTTCCGGCCGGCACAGGGGACCCTGTGGTGGAGGGCCCCGTGGTCCGTTGTTCTACGAGTAGGTGACAGCTAAAATCGTTGTTTTGCGTATGTAACATAACATAAGCTCACGCCTCTATCCCCGAAGGGGTAGGCAGAGGCGCACTAGCGAAATAGAACACCCACATTTCGCCGAGCTTAGTTCCGTCCCAGATGTGATAGGGAGCGAGCCTATCGCCATCATCATCAGCCATAGGACGTCCACTGCTGAACATAGACCTCCCCCAAAGATTTCCAGATCGACCTGTTGGAAGCGGCCTGCATCCAGCGACTTCCTGCGACCTTTATCAGGTCGTCGGTCCACCTTGTAGGTGGACGTCCTACGCTGCGCTTGCCGGTACGTGGTCTCCACTCGAGAACTTTTCTGCCCCATCGGCTATCAGTTCTACGAGCTATGTGCCCTGCCCACTGCCATTTCAACTTGCTAATCCTCTGGGCTATGTCGGTGACTTTCGTTCTTTTACGGATCTCCTCATTTCTGATTTGATCGCGTAGAGAAACACCGAGCATAGCCCTCTCCATAGCTCGCTGAGTGACTGTGAGATTTCTAATTCGGCCCATAGTTAGAGGCCACGTTTCAGTGCCATAAGTCATCACTGGTAACACACACTGGTCGAAGACTTTTGTCTTCAGGCACTGAGGTATTTTGGACGAGAAGACCTTGCGTAGTTTCCCAAATGCTGCCCAGCCGAGCTGGATTCGACGAATGACCTCTCTCTCAAAGTTGGACCTGCCTAGCTGGACCGCTTGTCCTAAATAGACATATTCGTCTACAACTTCGAGAGTTGAGTTCCCTATACCAATTGGGGTAGGAACGACATGGACATTCGACATGATTTTCGTCTTGTCCATGTTCATTTTAAGGCCTACTTGTTGGGAAACTCGGTTGAGGTCTTCGAGCATAGTACCTAGATCTTCCAGCGATTCCGCCAAGACAACGATATCGTCGGCAAATCGAAGGTGAGCCTATCGAAGCCTATCGCCATATCGGGCACAAATTCCAGACTCCGGGCTGATATGGAAAAATCCAATATCACTTTGCCCGACCCGGGGATCGAACCCGAGACCTCAGAACCGTAGTCGTACCGAAATATTACCACGCCACCGAGGCAGTCTTGCGTATGTGTATGTACATATTGTTTTGTTTCGAAAAAGCTAGTGCAGGAGACCCGGTCTAATAAGTACTTTAAACACGTAAGCAAGCTCTAGAATTAATTATCCAACATTATAAGCAAGTAAAAGTAAGCAGCGATAGCTTAGTTGGGTGTGGTACGGATTGTCGAAACGAGTGTCGGAGGTTCGAGACCAACCCCAACAAGAAGCATACACCTCTGACTTTTCTATGTTAAGCGTGTTTTCATTGTAAAATATCGCTTGTTATAACGGTGAAGGAAAACATCGTGAGGAAACCTGCATAACCGAGATTTTTTCCACAAGAAATTCGAAGGTATGTGAAGTCTACCAACCCGCATTTGGCCAGCGTGGTAGACTAAGGCCTGACCCCTCTCATTAGTAGAGGAGGTCCGTGCCCAGCAGTGGGAGAGTAATATTACAGGGCAAATGTTTTTCTACATTGTGCAATATTCTCGCCTCGGCACTACAATGCCTGAAGATGATCGCTTTTTCAATTTAACTTATCTATGGTATTATGGCGGCGGCGGGAGTGCTTAAAGTAAAATCACAATAAGATTGTCCGGCGCCGTGTTTCGTAATTGAAATGCTATCACTATTGAAACTCTTTTGGCCTGGGTATAAAATATGTGGATGGAAATTGAATATTTTGAGGATATAAGACGGATGATCAGCGGCCTGAGCAGGAAAATTTCTGACAACCGTAAATGTATTCGAACTCGATGCGCGTCTATGAAATTTGTATGAAATATTAACCAAACGTCATCAGTGCGCAGCGAACTCGAATACATTTACATTTACATTAGTTTTTCGTGCTCGGGCTACTGATATCTTCATCTAAGCGATGTTTCTTTCAAAAAATGGCTTCACGAAATGACAAGCGATATTTATTTGTTTTTTCATCAATTAACTGTCAAAATGTTAAGTTATCCTCTTGATACAATGAACTGGTGGTTAAAAAAATTTTAACAAATTATTTTTTTTAATGTATTCTTATATTTTTTTAAGAACAGCAGACGATTCACCTCATTGAAAATGGTTACCGTTGTCTATAGACATTGGCATTTATTTTAATATTTATTTCGGATACGGGCGTGAGCTTATGTTATGTTATATTTTACGTGACGTCTAACTCTTAAAATAAAAAAATATTGTTGACATAAAACTAGTTTTAGGAATTCTATCCAAACTTCTATAAATACCTACTACTAGGCAGGCTGATCGGTACATAGATTATGCGCACTTCGTTTCGGTCAATTGACTGCAACGCACTATAGAGTTCTGCTTTTTTCCTTGGCTGTGAAACGTCATGTGCCACAATTTTACTTCGAAACAGCTTGTGTAGTAAATACATAGAAGTTTGATTCTATCGCAAATTGTTTTTATTACCGCGATAGAATCCGAAAAATTTCAATGTGCACCATTCGCTTAAACTTAGTAAAAAATTAAGTACGCTCTACATTATAGGTTGTCGTAGGGGCTTACTTATGAAAACAGTTTAACTGAGCAAATGGTAAAGAACAGCCTGTCCCTTTTATTTTCAAACAATATGACACAAGGAAAAAAGTGACAGCCTATTCTTAGCCATTTGCTCAGCTAAACTGTTTTATAACATATATGTATTTTATAATATTTTGACAGCCTCCGTGGCGCAGCGGGCGAGCAGCCGGCTACGAAGCGAGAGGCCGCGGGTTCGATCCCCGCACCGAGACAAATATTTGTGTGGCCCACAGATATTTGTTTCGGGTCTGGGTGTTGTGAGACCAAAAGTCTCTCGTAGTTCCTGATTCTCACGACACAAGACTCGATCTTAATGTGGGGTCAGAACTATGTATGTGACAGTTGGGTGTTATTTGTTATTTATAAGTAAGGTCCGTAGAGTGTACACTCTACACATCAATATAAGATCCCTAGATGCACAGTTCTTTGCAAATATCCTCCTAAAAAGTGGTCTCAGGAATAAAACAAAGAAAAATATCACAAGTTCTATTTAAATCAATACAAATATAACCCTATGCACGTGTAATAAAGTAGCTTTTTAAACGAAATGAGCAAGCGTTCTTAAATTTGAATTTTGAAATTTAGAATTCCATCGGCGTCGGACTGTATGCAAAACGAGTGCTTAAGCACTCTTTTGCTGTCCCATTTTCCGAGCGTCAACTGTGTATCTAGGTAAATAATATATCAATGACTCTACATGACAATGTACTGACGTCGTTCTATCAGACGTGATCAAATTGGATCATAAACGCTATAAGCACCGTTAAAGTTCCGTTAAACTATCGACTAATTTGTAGTTGGTTAGATGAGTAAGGGCGCGCACATAGTCGGGTCACGTGGCTATGTCAAAGTAATTTACACCGTTCTGCGGCAACTCCATCTAACTTGAACTGAACTTGGTTGATAAGGCGCGAGTTATGGTTAAATGATTTTAAACTTTTGTTAAGTTCATAAAAGTTTAATATAGGTAAAAGTTACATATAAATCTTACAAGTTTTAGATCACACTTTTAGTGTCTAGCTTAAACGAGAATCAATACGATAGTGATGCGCTACATTACTGCAGCTTCGGCTGCCCACACACACACGCACACATACACTTCACTGTAACACCCCCCGCACTAGTTGGAAGCCCGAATTTCTCGTGCAGAGAAGAAGGGTTGACTGGTAGCAGCAGGTTCATCATCATGGCTTGGATTTACGACTGGCGGTGGTTGTCTCAGTTTTAAAAGAATATATTTGCTGAAGAAGTAAAGCCCAATTATCAACATAAGAATATATATCGGGGTTGTCCAGTAGTGGTATGACTGATCGTGGAAATCTTCAAAGTTCATATATTTTTCTTTTTCCAAAAGCGCTTGTAGCTTATAAAGTTCATCCAACGGTATATTTTCAATTTTCAGAGGTTGTCCGATGTTTTCAATTGTAATATTTGATAGTTGGAAGGACAATAACTTTAAAGGTAGTCCTTTCAATTGATTTTTGTAATTCTTTATTATATTCGACTTTGTAGAGATACTGCATCCGTTTGGAATTTCTAACAAGAAGGTCCCATATATTGATTGATAGGTATCTTGATTACAATGGATCTTGATATTGGTTCGCTGCGAGCAGGTCAGAATATAATGATAGTCGTCTAATTTCTGCAGTAATTCCTCGGAAGCTTTGAAGTACACGAATCGGCAAGTTTCTACAATCTCTTGTTTGAGGATCAATTGATAAATACAATCTTTCGAGTCGGAGGAAGATATGAAATCACCTTGTTTGCAGTAATAAGTTTCATGGAATTTTCGGCATTTGTTCTCCATATATTGATGCTTTTCTTCATTCATGGCCAGGTAAGGTTTCAATGGTATTAGGAGAGTATTATTGGTAGTTGGTGTAGGAAATAGATGGTAGTATGAATATGTGTCTTTGTACAAAATTGGGAACTTCAATATAAATACAACATTGTTGTGTACATAATATGAGCCACAGCTGATTATATCATAATAATCTCTAGCTGCAGAGTATTCATCTACAAGCAATTCTCGTTTATCGTATATTTTTAGCAACATTTCTGACATATATTTTATATTCTGCTGATTAATGACACTATGATGTATAACTCCTAATTTTGAAAATGATATGGCATTTTCTAACATTACTACATAATCTAATATACACTGTAAATTTACTCTCATTAGGTTATATATAGTATTTATTTTAATATAATCTGTTAGTCGATAATTCGTCATATTCACTGTACGTATTACTTCATTTAAACTCAAATGTATTTTATATTCATTGGATGCAATTTTCATCAAAGTCATATTAAAAGTTTCTAGTAACTGTTTATTCAAACTTATAGCGGAATTATATTTATTTACCATAATTTCTTGACTCTTATGTAAATCATGAATAATTTTATTATAGTAAACTGCATCATCGTGATCTAGGTTCCCAGTGATAGATTTAATAATAGAACCTAACCCGTTGATAAGACCGCGTTTGTTTTTCGTAGATGGAAAAATAAATGAATTAAATTTATCATAAATAGATTGCAACATACTAGTTAACTCTTGCTTAGTGGTAATAAGAATATCACTAAAGTATTGTGGGTCAGCTGAATTTATGTATTCAATATATGTGTTTAGATAGTGCTCTATATTAATAATACTATCTTTTATTTTGTCTAATTCGAAATAATGCAGAAAAACGTGTTCAGAATTTTGGATTTTAGCCAAGCCTAACTTAAAGGGGAGGATACCAGGGTTATCTTTGAGTTCATTAAGCACCACTTGATGGCCTTGGCTCATCTTCAGATGGTGAATTCTGCAACAAAGGGTTTTGCATTTTAAGTGGTCTCCTAACAATTCTTTTGTGGTGGCTAATATCTCTATCATCTATAACCTTAATACCTAAATTCTTCTTAATTCTACGACCAACATATCTAGGTTTTATCTTATGTCGAACCGCTAAAGGGTTCTTAACATACAAAGGATGAGATTCCTGGTATTCGATTGGTTCTACTCTGCTCTGATTTGCTCTTGTCATATTCTTGGCTTGATTACTTATAAGTTTCTGGTTAATATCTGAATATAATTTCTGGGTGACAGTTTTATGCCTATTAATATAATGTTGTAAGCATAAAGCTTCTATATTTATATCTAGAGGGTCACGAGTACACAAATGCCCATTAATGATACCTATAGGTTTCATACCAGTGACAGAGTGAATACTGTTATTATAGCCTATCATAGCGTATAACACCATACTGGTGGTAGACAAATCCGGGCTTATAGAATTCAATATTCTAATGTGTTCTAAAATGGTAGAATTAAGCCTCTCAACAGCTCCATTAGATTGTGGGTTATTTACGCTGGTAAAATGCAAATTAATTTTGTGCAATTTGAAATATTCCTGAATTGGCATATTTTTAAATTCGGTTCCTTGGTCAGCAGTTACATTTACAGGAACACCGTGATGAGATATGAAAAGAGATAATGCGTTCACTACACTAATTCCAGTTAAAGATTCTAATGGATATGCTTGAGCATATTTAGAAAATGTATCAATAATGGTCAGGAATTTTTGCCGGTTTATAGTCAACGTATCTATGTGTAGAGTATCAAAGGGTTTGTCAGGAATTGGTGTTATTTGAAATATTTGATTACTTGGATTTCTTTCGTATTTACTGATTTGACATATATCGCAGTTATTTATGAATTTAGTAACTGATTTTCTAATATTAGGCCAATAATAGTGTAGCTTTATTCTTTGCTCTACCTCTGATATTCCTCTATGGTTAGTGTTGTCTTCGTGGAACCTCCTTACGATTTGAAATTGCTTATCATCCTCAACTACATCTTCCACTTTATTTTTACAAAATGTTAAGTCATAAGATGAATTATTAAATATATTTTGAAGGCAAGTTGTAATTTTAGGGATTAGATTATTATCTGTAACGTAAATGCCATATTTGATTCGAGGTTTTACATATTTTGTAAATAACTCTTGGATGCTATTTTGTATGTCGTTTAAATTGATTTGCGCTAAGAGTCTTTTTTTACCTGGGAAAAGATCAATTGTTTTCGGTGCAACAGAAGAATGATAGACTGGGTCGATCAGAAGTTGATTGTCATATATATTTAATTGTTTTTCAGATATTGGTATTTCTAAAACAGGATTTTCGACTCCAGTATGAATTGTACTTTGATTTTGATCAGGAAAAATACTATCAGCGGTATTCGGGTTTTCTGATTGATTTACGACCATCGACATTGGGGAATCGGTGCTTTTAATGTGAGACGAAAAGTTGAGTTTATTTTTTAACACTAATAATGGTTCGTCATCGGAATTATTATCGGGTTGCTGTGCGCTACGATTCGGCAACAGCGAGATCGATATGTCGTCGTCTGAGCTACTGATTTCTCGTAATCCAGGGCTATTTAAAAGTTCAGATATTGGTATGTTGTCCTCAGAACTAGTATCTGAGATAGAATTAACGTCGTTATTATGTATTTCGATTCTCGACAGTGCATCCGCAATAACGTTGGTATTTCCCTTTTTATAAGCAATTTTATAGTCAAATTCCTCAAGCTTCAATCTCCATCTTGTTAATTTACTACTTGGCTCTTTGATATTCATTAAGTATTGGAGTGGTTTATGATCTGTAATGATATTGAACTGACGACCGAAAAGATAAGGACGAAAATACTTAGTGGCCCATACGATAGCGAGAAGTTCTTTTTCTATCGTGCTGTATTTAGTCTCGCTATCATTAAGTGTTCGCGAAGCGTATGCAATTGGTTTATCAGAGCCTATAGTGCCTTGGGATAGGACGGCGCCGATAGCGAAATTCGAAGCATCCGTCCTTAAATGAAACTCTTTATCGAAGTCGGGGTACTGTAAAATTGGATCATTAATAAGTAAATTCTGACAATGTTTAAAACAGTCTACATATTCCGGAGTTAGTATTATTTTACCACCCTTTTTTAAACAAAGTGTCATAGGCTTAGTAATTTTAGCGAAATTTGGGATAAATTTTCTATAGTACCCTAACAATCCTAGGAAAGATTTTATTTCCTTGGTTGTCTGGGGTATTGGAAATTCTTGTATGGCCTTGATCTTTTTGGGGTCGGGTTTAACGCCCTCGGCAGTTACTATATGACCCAAAAATGGAGTCTCTCTTTTCATAAATTCGGATTTATTAAGTTGAATTTTCAAATTTGCTTCTCGTAACCTTTGAAAGATGTCTTGTAAATTTTGCATATGTTCAGATAACGATGTAGAGTAGACTATTATGTCGTCTATATAAACCATAACATTCTTAAGGCCAAGTAACACACTGTCCATGACGCGTTGGAAGGTAGAGGGCGCATTTTTAAGCCCAAACGGCATTCTTAGATACTCGTAGTGACCTCTACATCCCTCGCCGTCATCGACGCTAAAAGCAGTTTTTTGAATATCTTTGGGATGTGTTTCGATCTGAAAAAATCCGGATGCAAGGTCAAGTACCGTATAATATTGACACTTGCCTAACTTGTCTAGAATTTCATTAATGTTCGGAATCGGGTATCTATCGGTAATGGTCTTCTCGTTTAATTTACGGTAATCGACTACAAGTCGCCATTTGGCTTCGCCTGACGCGTCCATTTTCTTGGGTACGATCCATATAGGCGAAGACCATGGACTATTAGATGGTCTTATGATATTTTGTTGTAACATAGAGTTTATTTGTTTCTCAACTTCCTTTTTGTGTATATAAGGGTATCTATAAGAACGCGTATAAATAGGTATTTCATCAGAGGTGTTAATTTCATGTTTTATTTTGTTCGTAAAAGTTAACGGAGAACTTTCATCATAAAAAACGTCACTATACGATTTGCATAATCGTAAAAGATTGTGTTTTTCTTCTTCATTTAAATGTTCTGTTCTAATTAAAGACTCTATATTTTTTATGTCGTCGCTAAAAATCTCAATATTAAATAAATCAAAATGTTTATGAAGTGTATGCGCCTTAACAGGCGACACCAAGCTTACAATGATGTCATAGTTCGTCGGATTGATTATCTGCAGGTGTGCATAGCCTGCCTTAGATCGAGTTACCGTAGACGGAATATATCCTTCGTTTATTTTGGTATGTGGAACAAAAATATCGTCATTTTGAATCGTGACGGGAATTTTGACAAATTTTGAAGAATTCGCTCTGATGAGCCCTTCGAAGAGATTTTTTATTCCCGAATTCATTATTTTTATTGGTATAACAGCATTCGGTGTAATCAAAACTTTATTCTCCAGATCAATTTTTGCTTTTAGGGATTTTAACATTTCGTAACCCAATAACCCATCGAATATATCGTGAAATTTATATATATAAAATTTTAATGAACTTTGTTCGTTCAACTCACGAAACATTGGTATCTCTATAGAGTAGTTATTATGTGTGGTACAGCTCACATTAGTCACTGAAAACGGTTCATATATCAATGCAAAATTCCTATAATAAAAATCTATTATTTCGGGTGAGAGAAATGATTGGTTAGCCCCCGTGTCAATAAGCAATTTTAGGGGTGGTTCTTTGATTTCTATGTAGGGTAATTGTCTTTTGACGTGAACGTTAATTTCCATCAGGACTGGGGCCCTTTGCTCAAATCCTGCTGAAAATTTTGATCCTTATCGCACAATGAATTTTCGTCTATTACTGGCATTAACGACTCTGTATTGATCTCGTCGCAAGCATACTCAGCGTTGGCGCTCTGATAAGCTTGTTCTGGGAACGAGTCGTAGTTACTATCTTCTTGGTACGGTTCGTCAACATGATGATAGTTAACATTAGGCATATTATGGGGCCGCGATGGCATTTGGGCTGAACGATATGAAATACCACTCATTGGTTCAGGTACCGGTTTAGAAAATGATTCGTAGCGAGGTAATACTGGTTGAGGTCGTGGGATATTTTGTGATTGAGGCCTCGGTTGATATTGAAACCTATTGAAATTTGGCTTATTATTATTATTGTGTTGCATTGGAGTCGGAAAATGTCTATTACCATATCCAAAATTCTGAGGGGTTTTATTAAGCATTGGTCTAGGAAACTGAATCGGCTTATTTGGGTGAGGATTATTTCTTTTCTGGACATACTGTATGTTTTGTTCTTCTTTTATATATTGTAATGCTGTAGGTAGGTCTGTTGGTTTCATAGACCTAATAGTAGTGCCCAAAGGTTCTTTGAGACCACCTAAGAAGGTTTTAAGCGCTTGAGCCGTAAAGAACCCTCTTTTACATTCAATAACGCTCGTATCGGTTTCATGAAGATTAACGTAATTAATTATAATACTCAGCAAGTGCAAACATCTATTATAAAATTCAATAGCGGATTCATTTTCCTGACGCATGGAAACCAGGTCTCTACAAAGGCAATTTTCGTCTCTTTGATCACCAAAATTCCTTATAAGAACTGTTTTTATGACATCCCAAGAAGTAACCCCCTGTATATTCACTACCTCTTCTGCCTTGCCTTTAAGCTTATTTAGAATACTATGTAAAATAAATTGGTTATTAAAACTATTAGGCAAATCAGGATTATAAAATTGAGTAAGTATGGTTTCGGCTGTTGATATAAACCTATATAACTGATTCTGGTTCCCATCATAAGTGGGAATAATTTCCACAGCTGCCTTAATCATACGCAAATTATTATCACCATTGTCTTTATTCTCCATTGTTGTAGAAGATAAAAATACAATTAAAATCAGATTAATTTATATTTTGATACGTATATATCTTTGTTTGATCGAATAATATGACTATCACAACTGACTCCACGTTATCAAAAACCGTATATAAAATCAAATATTTGATTAAATACCAGTTAATGTCAATTAAAAAATATATTTATATAAAAATGAGAGTAAATTTAAATTCGATATTAGAATTAATAAATGTTATCTCCCTTAAATTAATACGATAACGAAGTTCACAATAATGTAAAAAATCACAGTGGATTAGAAAGGAAAATAGGACTCACAGGAGCAGCATCCACAGCATCATGATGAAGCGAGGTTGAGTGCCGGAAACTTTTGATTTTCGAAAAGTTTCAACTCCTCGATCCGTTGCGACTGCGCCAGTTATGGTTAAATGATTTTAAACTTTTGTTAAGTTCATAAAAGTTTAATATAGGTAAAAGTTACATATAAATCTTACAAGTTTTAGATCACACTTTTAGTGTCTAGCTTAAACGAGAATCAATACGATAGTGATGCGCTACATTACTGCAGCTTCGGCTGCCCACACACACACGCACACATACACTTCACTGTAACACGCGTGACACGGCTAGCTTTACTTTCATAATTATTTGCGCCACTTGTAAACTTAGCTTTAGTTTGATATCCGTATTTATTATGAGACGAATAAGGCCTGTTATAACATAATAACATAAGTTCACGCTTGTATCTCCGAAGGGGTAGGCAGAGGCGCACTGACAAACTAGAACACCCACATTTCGCCGAGCTTAGTTATGCCAGATGTTATGGGGGGTGAGCCTATCGCCATATCGAGCATAAATTCCAGACTCTGGGCTGATACTGAAAAATCTCATATCTCTTTGCCCGACCGGGGATCAAACTCGAGACCTCAGGACGATAATCATACCCAGTACCGGATCTAGGTATTCGTATTTTCAAAGCGGGGGCAAACTGCCAATTTGCCCGATTTTACCACCCCCAAATTAGGGCCCTCCCGATTATCGCCCCCCAAATCTTGCCGCCTGAGGCACGTGCACCCTCTCGCTCCTACTAGATCCGGCACTGGTCGTACCACTCACGCAATACCACTAAGCCACCGAGGCAGTCCAGGCTTGTTACGATCACTTTGACTTTTTCTTTCTTTCCACCTACCCTTATCCCATCTTAGTGTGGAATAGTGGCTTGAACCGCGAGTGTATAGCAAATTTTTCCCGGGACTGTATCCCCAAGAGGGGTATTGATGATATTTTTTTATAGCAGTGGGGTAGCATACGAGCAGATGGGTCACCTGATGGTAAGTGATCTCCACCGCCCATAAACACCCAAGACACAAAAAGAATCATGGGTGCGTTGCCAACCTAAAAGGAGGTAATGGAAGGGGGGAAAAGGGATTGGGAAAGGGAGGGGAGAAATGGGCCACCGGAAATTTCACTCATCGAACGAAACGCAACAGCAAGCTGCCACTTTACGTCGGTTTTCTGTGAGACAGTGGTATCTAACCGGTCGAGCCGGCCCATTCGTGGTGTAGACGTTACTGTCTACAGCGTGGCTTTACCACTCTTAAAAATATTATGTAGGATAGTCGTGAAAACTAAACCAAATCTTGTCTGCAACATGTTGCTTGTTCTAGTAAACTTTGCTCGGTACTAGATTTTCCAGAAGAGGATTTGTGTCCGGCAGGCAGCCAATCGTAAAAACGAATCCTTCTAAAAACATGCTTAAAAAGTATATTGCGGTGACTCCACATTGAGGCTGGCCAGGTGGAAAGCACTGCATTGAGAAAATAAACAGTATTGATAAGTAAGCATGCGTCAGTAGTCTCTCCACCAACTATTGCAAATTATTCCTCTAAAGTATAGAGCATAGTCTTAACGTCGCACTGTGCAAAAACTCCGTTCGCAAGGTACATTTGCGCCTCTCCAACTTCTTTTTAACTTAATGAGTGCCCCTTTAATCAAATTCTCCAAGTTAGTCTCGACTTACTCGCCTCTTTTTCTCGAATATTCGTTGTGTACTTTCCTCGTGAATTCCTATTCATCAATTCTTTTTGTTAAGCTCAAAGGACGTTGCATAGATTGTGCTAAGCGAATAAAGTGATGTAGTCTCTAACATTGTTCTTTTGAGCGAAGCCATACTTTGAGTTTATTTTATCGCAGTGGAATACCTGTAGCCCGAGCACGAAAAACTAATGTAAATGTAAATGTATTCGAGTTCGCTGCGCACTGATGACGTTTGGTTAATATTTCATACAAATTTCATAGACGCGCATCGAGTTCGAATACATTTACGGTTGTCAGAAATTTTCCTGCTCAGGCCGCTGGTGCTAAGTAAACTTCTTATTTACGTTACGACTGCTCACTTCGCAATAACTAGATTCAATTTTTATTGAGAATCAATTCTTCATGACATTCAAAGTCTAACTTTTAGACGTGATGAGATGCGTTATACACTAATTTTAATTTGTGGATGGAGATTTGCCTTGGTGGCGTGGTGGTATTGCGTGCGCGGCACGACTATCGTACTGAGGTCTCGGGTTCGATCCCCGGGTCGGGCAAAGTGGTATTGAATTTTTCAATATCAACCCGGAGACTGGAATTTGTTCCCAATATGGCGATAGGCTCGCCCCGTATCACATCTGGGAGGGAACTAAGCTCGTCGAAATGTGGGTGTTCTAGTTCGCTAGTGCGCCTCTCCTACCCCTTTGGGAATACAGGCGTGAGCTTATGATATAGATTTATTATGTCCACTGGCTATGTTTAAAATTAAAATTTTATGCAGTAAAATTCTATCACATTTGCCTACCCCTTGGATATTTAGGTATGAGTTTATATCTTGAACCACACACTTGAAATTAAACTAAACTAAAAATTAAGTATTCATAACCGCAATCATTCTTTCAAATCTTAGAATAGTTTTCCCCTTTATTTAACATCGCGTTAACTCCGAAGCCAAATGATTTCAAGCGTTACTGAGAGTTCATTAATTCATTAAGAAGGGCTTTGTTGAACACTGTTTAATTATTATTTGTCTGCGAGTTTACGTGCGCTCTGATATTGTCAGGTTTAATTATAACTTAACCATTTTGTTTCGTAATATTAAGGAAATCTTCGTGTGTGTAAGTTATTCAAGTGGCGAATAAACGGACATAAATACATAAGATTCTATTAAATCATCTCAGGAAATCACCTCCTTAGTCTAGTGCTATCGTATATGGCATGTGGATCGGGATCTCCAAGGTTTAAATCCGAGGTTGGAAAATGTAATTTGTGAAATATATTCAAAAATATGTCACGTTGAAAGGACTTGAATCCTCTTCAAATAAAATAGCACTACAAAAAATAAAAGCAGAGTTGTTAAGCGGCAAAATATCCAAAGCGTTGGTAGCCAGACAAACTATGCGATAGTTATTATAAAAAACTTGCTAAAATACCATCATTCTGAAAAATGGTTAATAAATGACGCTGTCTTTATAGTATGTTTTTATGAATTCATATCTTAACTATAAGTTTAAAACACCTTTTCAAAAGTTCTTTTAAGTACAAACTATATAGGAACGAGAAAATGATTAAAAACTTATAAAACTGATCTAAGTTCCGGAGAATAATTTAAAAATGAAACTTGAAGTGAGATCTCGGAAAGAAATGTAAATCAAACTAGGTAGCAGAGCAAAGAAAAATAATATCATTATGCATTAATTATGGAACTGTTTCTGTTAGGCATGTGATCCATAAAATTTCTGATGCTACGTGGTAAATATATAACTCGTTTAAAGGTGCTTTGAGTTGCTTTTCTTATAGCTCAAGAGTCAAGTAGGCCAGTCATGAGTTTTTTTCTCATTACTCGCTAGCGACTCCGTAAAATATTTGTATGACAAATACCCGAACGCCTCTAGCGGTTACGCGCAGAACTGATGTTTTCCATACAAATATTTTTCGTCCTCGCTCGCGTAAATACGTGCAAAAATCTCATGGTTGGCCTAAAGACCAGGTAAAGAAGAAGTGTCTGATTGGAAAGGACCCTTATATACCCTGGAAAGGACCCTGATTGGCCCAAATAGCCCGGAATAACTAAGAAAATAAATAAAATAAAATAAAAAAGAAAATTGGGCGATAGTAGCTAAATTACTTCCTTTCATTCATTTTAACTAATAAAGGTTCTTGCACATGCCGGTGCATGACTTCGGATCGATTTCTATGGTTTCTTTTCTATTCCTGCTATTCTTCGTATATTATTCACAAGAAGGGTGTAAATTCTGCTGAACATGTCAAGTATAGCATGGTAATAGTACGTATCTTTCAGTGTGCTACCTGCACATCACACTAGAGCCCGAAGTTCCGACATTAAGATAAGACAAATCGCGCGTTAGTTATTACAGATGGATTTTTAATGCGGCCATAGATATGTTTGCGATACGGTAAGCACTGTTATAAATGTTCTTTAGGTTTCATAACGAAAAACTTGAATTTAGGTTGAAGATTCTTAATTATTGTCTTATTAATTAATTTGCTGGTAGTAGAATATTCGTATCCGACCGGATGGTGACCACCGTACACATGGTGCTAAGTGAGTCACACTCCGCGTCTGGTTCGCGTTCCACGATCAGCCAGTGTATTTCTGGTTGTCTCGAGGGGCTTGCGGCATGACTTGATTGTTGGTTGAGACGGATATGGGGGTAGCCCTGTGTATCTGCATCGGTCATCCGCCTGTCTTGTCGCAAGCCCCTCGATTTGCTTCTTCCCTCTTCGGATTCGGAGTGTGAAGAAGCATAAATAGGCCGGCATGATTCTCACGACGACTGATAAACACAGTGTTTGTCAGTGGTCGCTATTTTTTTTTAGACTGCACTACGCTTACCATCAGGTGCATTGTAGTCACTTTCCCGTGCCAGGATAAATACAATAAAAAATTAATCGGTAAGAGTTATAATAAGCAGCGAAAGCTCAGTTGGGAATGGTACGGACTGCCGAGACGAGTGTCGGAGGTTCGAGACCAACCCCAAAATCGAGCATACACCTCTGACATTTCTATATTAAGTGTGTTTTCTTTGTGAAATATCGCTTTGCTATAACGGTGAAGGAAAACATCGTGAGGAAACCTGCATACCCGAGAATTTCTTCACAAGAATTTCGAAGGTATGTGAAGTCTACCAACCCGCATTAGGCCAGCGTGGTAGACTAAGGCCTAACCCCTCTCATTAGCAGAGGAGGCCCGTGCCCAGCAGTGGGACAGTAATATTACAGGGCTATGTTCAGTACTCTTTATTTTTAATTTTTTTTTACATTTTTAAATATATGCTATAAAAATAAATACATTTAAAAATATAAAAATATTCCCCTCCGATGGCGAGGCTCGGGACCCAAGCCACCGGCGGTTAGGACCCCAGTGTGAGGAACCTCCTCACAATTCGTGCCGTATCCAGTAATACTGCCTTCTGCATTTGGCTCTTGACCCAAACACCAACCGAGAGCCTCTTGAGTTGTTGGTCGAGGCTCAGTGGTATTAAACCATGGGCAGAAATGACTATCGGAACAATGATTGTTGAATCCACATCCCACATGCGAGTAACCTCATGTGCCAGGTCTAAATATTTGGACATTTTGTCTTTTTCGGCTTTCACAAGGTTCTCATCATGCGGAATCGTGACATCAACAAGCATCGCCCGGCGCGTCAATCGATCTACTACCACAATATCAGGCTTATTGGCCACAATAGTCCTGTCTGTGATAACAGATCGATCCCAATAGAGCGTTGCATGACTATTTTCGAGAACTGGTTGAGGGACATATTGATAATAAGGCACCTCAGAAGCCACAAGGCAATATCGAAGAGCAAGTTGCTGGGGCAGGATCTTGGCTACAAGGTTATGCCTATGCAAATACTCGCCGTTAGCAAGATACGAACAACCGGAAATAACATGCCTGATAGATTCTCCGGGACGGTGGCATGCTCGACAAATGTCAACCGTGCCGTCCTTCATGATGTATTTCCTATAGTTGTTCGTCTTGATAACTTCGTCCATAATTGCAAAGACAAAACCCTCGGTCTCCCCAAAAAGGTTACCGAAACGTAGCCAAGCCACTGAGGCGGTCGGATCTACATCTGGCCCATGAAGGGCACGGTAGAACCGCACAGGGCTATTATTATTATTATTATAGTAGTTAATAGTAATTTACATTCTTCACTAGAAATTCCATAGTATATCTAAAAGCTATGTGAAAATAATACCAGGGTTACATAATCATTAAACATGAACTTCTTCATCTGAACTTATCTCAACAGTTCAACACATATTACCTCTAATTATGTAGATGAAGTATTGATTTGGAATCAATCCGCTCTGTGGGATTCAGTACCAAATAGATAACATTTGATATTAAATTTTTATCTTATTTGAAAACATTATTAAGAAATAGGAATCTCAAAGAAAAACATCTTCTAAAAATGCAAATTATGCTTGCAAATGTTTTTTATTATAAAATCCAATGTTTCTAGTCGACAAAATTAAACAAATCATAAAACAAAACAGATCTCGTATAAAAACATGTATTAGCATCGAAGGAGTAGTACTAAATAGGTACGGTAAGTGTCAACATTCTCGAACATATCGATATTTCGTTACGGCAATTCTCTATCTGAATTGAAATGTAATAAAGCCGACTGCATAACTAAACTAAGTTATTAATAAAATATTATGTGTGAGTAAATTATATTTTATACCTTCTTTATTTATTTTGTTCTCTTATACACCTGCCTTGTCCTTTCTCTGCACCACCAAAAGGTTGACTGGTAGAGAATGCCTCTGGCATTAAGTCCGCCTGTACATATCTTTGTATGTATAAAGTGTTTAAAAAAATATTTGCTTAGGAAAAAAGCAGATAAGCGTCATATCTCATAGCTGATATTAAATGTAGCCACCAATACCGATAATACCAAGAATATAGTTTATTTTTCTCAATATAAGAAAGCGATAAAATGCGGATAGCATAACGATTGAAATAGTAACAGCAAGCCGTTACCTGTTTTCAATTCAGGTTGAGCCAGACCATTTTAAATGATTTTTAGTATTTGATTGACTAGTTAAGACAGTGTTTAAATTAATGTTGTCACCATTCTGTAAAACTATGTATTGGCACGATAAACAATATCGATATATCTTAATAAAAATCCCCATCATTAGTTGTAAATCTAAGATGTTGGACCAGTGCCCACTGCTTCCTTTTCCTCCAGCGGGCTAACATTATTATCTATGGTTGATGATTTATCGACATCGGTATAAATATTGTATTGAAAATTAGGCTTTTGCCCGAACATATTATTATTATCAAAGGATGATGGGCAAATATGGGTTATGAATTTACATTTTTATGATTATTGTTACTACTTTATTAACGAGGTTATGTTTTGTTTATTATTTTTAATTCAAAAATTTTCTTCCGTCAGTGGTTATCTAACGATAATAAGTATTATTAAGATTGTTTTCAGTTCAACGCGTGTAGTTTGTGTGAATTGTGCCTGTTATGGCGATAGGCTCAACCCCCTATCATATCTGGTACAAAAATGAGCTCGGCGAAATGTTCCAGTTCTCTAGTTCGCCACTGCCAACCCCTTCGCGGATACGTGCGTGAGCATATGATTTTTTAATAAAAACAGTTTTTTTTTAATAGATATTCTTTTGCGCCTGTGTTATCGTCATGAATTATTATTGGCGTGTAACAGGCCTAGCTCAATCGGTTTTATTTATACTTATGAAATACTTGCTTACTTTAAATTGTAATCAGTATTACCTTGTATTCCTTTTATATTCACGCCTGATTTATACTTTCCCGATGGTTGATTTCTAAACTAGTTATATTAATAATCACAAGTTTAAAAACTTAACGGACCGACTTCAGTTCTGATCGTGACCAAATTTATATGGAACCACCCTTGAAATAAGCTCTATCGAACACAAAAAGAATCTTGAAAAAAGGTCCACATTCGGCGGAGATATTTTTTTATATACAATAAAAAAATACAGACGAATTGAGGACCTCCTTGTCGGTCGATTAAAGCAAGTTACTCGTTACGGAGAGATCGACGTTATGTAGACAAGGCGGTGGTAAAAAACTAAGCCGAAGCCTTTCTGCAACATGCTTGGAAAAGTGTGTTACGCCAACTCCACATTGAAGTGGTATAAGGCAGGTAGAATAAGAAAGCAAGTCATTCATTACAAAAGTTTTAAACGCTAAATATTGTTATTTCTCTAACAACTTAGACCCAAAAATTGTGAATTGCAAACAACGACTGATTGTGACAAACAAATGTAATTAAAGACCTCATAATTCGAGTAATCTATTTACGTGTGCCTTTGTTCAAAGTTGTCTGTTTTCCTGTGTCCCCCTTTTGCCCCCTCTCCCCTCTCGCAACACTTCGCAAGTTAATTAGTGCCTTTGTAAGACGTTGAACTGTTTGTCTTGTTTTTGAATGTTTTTGGATTTGTCTCATGTTTGATGTGGTTGTGATGTTGTCGATCTGTTTCCTTTGTTGTGTATTTTGTAGAAATAACTTAATAGTTTACAACTTTAATGATTATATGCGGCCTAGAAGAAGTCTCGGTGTGCGCGATATCGCTAACAAGGTCCAAGAAAGCAGGCTTAGGTGGTTCGGCCATATAAAGAGAAAATCCGCCGACTATATCGGAAACCAAGTATTGCATCTATCCCTACCTGGGAGGAGATCCAGAGAAAGACCGAAAACCAGGTGGGCGACGTAGTGAAGAAAGATCTTGTCAAATGCGAAGCTTCAGAAGAAGATGTCCACCACAGGGCGAAGTGGAAAGAAAAAACGCTAAGAGCTGACCCCACCACCATGTGGGATTAAAGCTGGGAAGAGAGAGAGATAGATGATGGGATAACGATGTAAGTGGCGGAGGATTTGTATAATATGGCTTCAATGGATTAACTTTTTTTTTAACAGCCCTTTAATCTACTGCCACTGCACGACGGGTTTTCTCTATTAATGAGAGAATATTCTGCATTGGTCCATCTCGGTGGCCTTATGCAGGTTTCTACTCGTACTTCATAGAATACATACCTTTAACTTCTTGTGGTGCATTCTTGTCTTTTCAAGATTTCCGTCATCGTAAAACCACTGCCTGCCTGACTGTCTCGTTGGGGAGTGTTATTGCGTGCGCGGTATGAATATTGTCTTGAGGTCGGGTACTATTGTCGGGTCGGGCAGTTATATTTAATTTTTCAATATCAGCCAGGTGTCTGGAATTTGTGCCTGATATGGCGATAGGCTCGGCCCGGAATGTGGGCGTTCTAGGTGCTCGCCCCTGCCTACCCCTTCAGGGATACTGGTGTGAGTTTATGTCTATCGCCCGAATGGTCAAACGCTGCTCAGCTTTAACGGCTTCTTATATTGATTTTCGCCATACAATTCGGCGATATGTCTATGTCAAACTAAGTATAAGATCATAAAAATTTTACCTAGTTAACAATAGCGAAGTTTCCATACAACATGATTCCTAACTTTTCCCAATTTTAGGCTAATTAGGTATATTAGAAGACAAAATAGCATAGATTTAACTTTTGCAAATTTTCATGCTTCGTCACTACCGTTAAAGTACTAAAACTTACTACAACGGAACTGAAACTCACAAAGCAGTCGCATAAATCAGAGTAAAGTCCCATAATAGTAGGAAATAAAATAGTATCGCCGACCAACAGCAACCTAGGCAACCTTCTTAAGATTTCAACATACTGCAGAAACATTGCTATTTCCAAGCGTGCATTTGGAGATCGTACATAAATATTTAGAAAAAGCATAGACTTTGCACCGGTACTAATGTTACTCTCTGAAGTGAAATGCTTTCGAGTGCATCGCATTCGAGTTTGAGTTTATAAAGACAGCAGGTCGATTCTCTAAAGTTTCATTTGTGAAAACACGGCACGTTGCGGCAAAAGTGGTCATTAAAGCCTAATAGCATTTCAGCATTTGGGGATAAGGCTAGTATTTATAGAATAAAACTGTGGCGTCCTTGGTCTAGTGGCAGCGTATATAGGCTGTGGCCGAAAGGTGTAAAGTTCGCATCCTGACGGGAATGAAAACTATCGTCGATTTCGAAAATCGAGAACTGTCAAAAAAAGAGTAAGGGTACAGCAGGTCGATTCTCTAAGGTTTAATTTGTGTAAACAACGTTGCGGCATCGTTGCGGCAACGATGTTTTCATTTTTCTATTCAGCAAGGTACAAAGCGCACGCACTAGCGCTATGCGTGATGATGGCGCTTATGGGAACTAGCTCTCTCGAGCGAGGCGAGACCCAACAACGTTAAACGCTCCATCGATCTCAACGATGTGTGCTGCGGGAGCTCGTCGTCGATCGCAACGTTGTGGCGTTTCTTAGAGAATCGACCTGCAGATATTCGGTCAAGTAATTTGTACCTCTGAAGGCTTCAAGTAAAATATGATATGTATATAATAGTTGGGTTACATTAATAAAAATGGTGCGGTGGACGTTGTGTGCGTCCTTAAAAATATTGAGAGAAATCCACTGTTAGGGTCTAGAATTTATAAATTTATAGGTACCCTTGTTCTTCTTCTTCTACCTGTCCTTATGCAAATATGGAGGGAGGTTGCTGTGTAGCTGGGTGTATTCCGAAGCAAATGTGACGTGCCACGGACTAGGATTAAGGAAATAGTCCCGTCTGTGCAATTGCAGACATCTCCACCATAAATAATAATAATAATCACAAGTTTAAAAACTTAACGGAGCTACTTCAAATCCGATCGTGACCGAATTTATATGGGACTACACTTGAAATAAGCTCTATCGAACACAAAAATAATTTTGAAAATCGGTCCACATTTGGCCGAGATATCGCGTAACATACATAAAAAAATATAAACGAATTGAGGACCTTCTCCTTTTTGGAAGTCGGTCTATAAAGAACATTTTTATATTTTTTAATTTATTTTTGTTTTGTATTATATATTTAAAAATGTAAAAAACCTAATACAATAATCAGAACAATAATAAAATTCACTTCAATCTTGAAGTTGAAATGATACACTTTTTCGAACATTTGCAGAAACTTTTTCGAATTCGGTTTAGAAATATTACACAAAATTATTTAAAAACTTTAAATTGTATTATTTCTATGACAGCCTCCGTGGCGCAGCGGGCGAGTAGCCGGCTGTGAAGCGAGAGGCCGCGGGTTCGATCCCCGCACCGAGTCAAATGTTTGTATGGCCTACAGATATTTGTTTCGGGTCTGGGTGTTGTGAGACCGAAAGTCTCTCGTAGATCCTCATACCCACGACACAAGACTCGATCTTAGTGTGGGGTCAGGACTATGTATGTATGTGACTGTTGGGTGTTATTTATTTATTTAAAAAAAACTTTACCTAAATTTACCATGGCTATAACATCATTTCCACGGATACGAATCCTAGCCGAAGACTCATAGTAGTAAACAGCTCATTCTGTCTAAAAGCATTACAGAAAACGTCGCTACAACGGGCTGGAACGTCGGAACAATTGTTTATTCAAAACAACGCCTGTTTTAAACTCGTCTCTTGATAAAATTAAACTTAACCAAATTGAGCGAGACCGTATCTTCGCTGCATCGTGCATCGACTGTAAGTCTATTTACATGACTGTGGAGTTTTATGTGGAAGATCCGTATACAGTTTTGACCAGTAGAAAGAAAATAAAAATTGGTAGAGCCACGCTGTAGACAATTACGTCTGGGCACGTCGATCGCAATCGACCGGTTGGCCATTCCTGTTATATAGTAACTAACTTATATATAATAATATTAGCCCTGTAATATTACTGTCCCACTGCTGGGCACGCGCCTCCTCTACTAATGAGAGGGGTTAGGCCTTAGTCTACCACGCTGGCCTAATGCGGGTTGGCAGACTTCACATACCTTCGAAATTCTTGTGAAGAAATTCTCGGGTATGCAGGTTTCCTCACGATGTTTTCCTTCACCGTTATAGCAACTTATATAGTCTTAATAGATAGAACTTACATATCTTACCTACTGCTATATTGAGCACAAATTCCAGACTATACAGCGTTTCTATAGGTGGTTGAAATCACTTAGACCAACTTATTTGTTTTGCAAGTCTGCAATAAATAATCACAAGTTTAAAAGTTTAAACCGAAAAAGGCGTGAGCCTATTATGTATCTATGTAAAAGAAAATTCCTGATTTAATCAACTTGATGTTGAAACTTATTCCAAATTAAAATAAAACTATTTTATGCGGATTCTATCACCATTTGATTTTACTTTTAGGCCCGACGATCTACCTAGATCGGAACATAAATTATTAACTTTTTAATTTTGTATGATTTAAAAATGAAGGTGGATATTGTAACACTAACATTTTTTTGACAAATCCGCCTCAGTCCGATCTGTGACCACAGAGGCTGCAAAGCGTTAGAATCGTCGGCCCTAAAATCAAATAGTGATATAATCCGTATAAAACAGTTTTATTTAAATGTATATTCGCGTAAACTGAAGAAATCAGTACCTTTCTAAATTGTCACATTTTACTCGAACCGGGTATCGAACCAGAGACTTCAACAAAACATAATATAAGCTAACGCCTGTATCTCCGAAAGGGTAGGCAGAGGCGCACTAGCCAACTAGTACATCAACATTTCGCCGTCCTTAGTTCTGTCCCAAATGTGATAGGAGCGAGCCTATCGCCTTATCGGACACAAATTCCAGACTCCGGGCTGATATGGAAAAATCCAATATCATACCACACACGAAATACAACTGAGCCCGGAAGCAGTTTAATCTTCGTTTAATGTAACAATAATGTTATTAAGTGATAATCAATCATTGTAATTATTATATCTAATTACTTGGTGCCAAGCAAACGTTTCAAAATAATTTGTGGTTTATCGGAGCCTCCGCCAATTAGCTGATGGGACAGAACAATCCACTAATGGGGAATGACTTTTGAGGGGTCGTTGTACATCAATCATTTCGGTGACTGTGTAAACTGGGTGTATTTGGGAAAGGGTTTTGGGTGTTAAAGATTTAACGGAATAATTTGGAGTATTAAAAACTAATTGTTATTGTATTACCAGGCTTCGTCTTTCATCTGCACCTTTTTTTAACAGAGGCTGGGAAAGGAACAGATGTGTCACCTGATGGTAAGTGATCTCCACCACATAGACACCCAAGATATAAAAAGAATTATAGGTGCGTTGCCAACTTAAAGGGCTGGAAAAAGGCATTTCGGGCACCTGAAATCTCACTCACCGAACGAAACATGACAGCGAGCGAGAGTTTTCTGTGAGACAGTGGTATCAAACCGGTCGAGCCGGCCCATTCGTGTTGTAGACGTAATTGTTTACAGCGTGGTCCACCACTCAAATGAAAGAAGATAATGAAAGAAGTATCCACGAAATATATTTTATATTTACATACGTTAATTCCATCCTATCTCATTAAATCCAGGCCATTTGGCAACAAAAATACGTAATCACGAAACCAATACGAATCTCTCATTTGAAAAACCTTAGAAAATGTTCCAAATAAACATTATCCATTGTGAGGCCGAGAGGATGTTCACAAAGAGCGGGTCTAATTTTACTCCGTCGGGGAACTCATTTAGCGTTTCCTCAAGTTGAGGAGAAACGCGGCGTGTTCACACCGGACAAGTAATACTAGCCTTAGTATGGTCCACGGTATGTAAAGTGTTCAAATAGTCACTGGCGGTTCGGCCTCCGGTGGCGCATACGCTTATATCATATATGTGCCGCCTCCAACGGGTTAAGGCTGAGATCTATTGAGCGAACTTCGACTATGGCTGAGTCATAGACGAATTCAGTGAAAATTTCGATTTCGTCTGAGCCATTTTTAACAAGAAAAACAGACTGACAGATAGACTTAGCAAATATTTTATTGTAAAAAATGACTCAGACTAAGTCAAAATTCTAGTAGCTGGATGCAGGCCGCTGCCAACAGGTCGATCTGGAAATCTTTGGGGGAGGGCTATGTTCAGCAGTGGACGTCCTATGGCTGATGATGATGATGAAAAATTTAGGCAATTCTTTTCTACAATATGCTTAAGAGAGTGTTGCGTCGACTCCACATTAAGGTGGGATAAGGGCAAGTAGAAAGAAAAACCTTATGTAGAGTTTGTTTTCCACCGCCTTCATTACGATAGGCATCGCTTGCGCAACACACATTTTTAATCGTGCTGGAGATAAGATTTGGCTGTAGTTTCAACGACTGGACGCCTACCTAATATCTATCCCCTTTGAGGGATAAAGTCTAAGGAAAATCGTGCCAGAAAATAAGAGCTGCCAGACCCGAGATTTGAACCCAACGCCTGATGCTCAGAGGAGGAGATTTTTTAATATATTATATTTATGTAATGAACAAATTTTAATTAAAACTGCAATACCGTATTAAATAAATATTTCCTTACAGAAACCTAAATTATTAGTGAGCACTGAGGAGCCATAGGCTATATCTATATTATTCTGAAAAATAAATATAGATTATTAAATTAATCTAAATGTAAACTGAAGTATTGAATATTCATTATAATGAGAGTTTTTTAAGAACACAATATTAATACATATGAGGGTCACCTTAGAATAAATGGGATAAATTTGATCACAATAATGACAAGTTTAAAAACTTAACAGACCGACGTCAAATCTGATCGTGCCTAAATTTATATGGGACCACCCTTTAAATAAGCTCTATCGAACACAAAAAGAATTTTGAAAATCGATCTACATTCGGCAGAGACATCGCGTAACATACATAAAAACAAGAAAATATTAATCGAGGACCTTCTCCTTTTTGGAAGTGGGTCGATAAGGAAATTCTTTGAAGAATTCTTTGCGTCAGTAACCCTGGTAATAGAGTTCGATTCTCCATTCCTCGAACTATTTCAACTATAGAATAGTTTTTATTTTGCAAAACCCATTGAAACGTAAACGACTGATAGCAAATACCGATGTAGCTTCATTTTGGAATGCATTCCCCGTTGTAAGGCAATTCTTTGAATAGCATGGGAGTTGATATCGGGATCGGACTTTTGTGTTTTTACAAACCTTGTTGTACTATCGTTGAAGGCATTTTAACCTACTGTCTCGTTTATATTATTATTTTCGACTGACTTCCCAAAAAGGAGGAGGTCCTCAATTCGTCGGTTTTTTTATGTATGTTACGCGATATCTCCGCCGAATGTGGACCGATCTTCAAAATTCTTTTTGTGTTCCAAAGAGCTTCTTTCAAGGGTGGTCCCATATAAATTTGGTCACGATCGGTAAATTGGAAGTCGGTCAGTTACGTTTTTTGTTAATGTTAACTCATTATTCAAACACATCTTGCTTTAGTAGCGTTCTATGAGAGTCATGAAGTTTAATTTCCTGGATTTAATATAATAATAATAATAATATTAGCCCTGTAATATTACTGTCTCACTGCTGGGCACGGGCCTCCTCTACTGATGAGAGGGGTTAGGCCTTAGTCTACCACGCTGGCCTAATGCGGGTTGGTAGACTTCACATACCTTCGAAATTCTTGTGGAGAATTCTCGGGCATGCAGGTTTCCTCACGATGTTTTCCTTCGCCGTTATAGCAAGCGATATTTCACAATGAAAATACACTTAACATAGAAAAGTCAGAGGTGTATGCTCCATGTTGGAGTTGGTTTCGAACCTCCGACAATCGTCTCGGCAGTCCGTACCATTTCCAACTGAGCTATCGCTGCTTGGTTTAATATTCGAACAATATCAATTTATACGTGAATATATCGGACCAGCTATAAGATGGCGATATCGGGCACAAATTCTACGCTCTAAGCTAATACTGACTTATAATGGTGTGGAAATAAATTTAGTGAATGATAAAGGTCGCAGGAAGTTGCTGGATGCAGGCTGCTTTCAACAGATCTGGAAATCATTGGGGGAGGCCTATATCCAGTAGTGGACGTCCTTTGGCTGTTAATGATGATGTGTATGATTTTCAGATGCACAGTTGATTAACCACACCTAAAGCACGCTCATAAAATAGAATTAACACCATCTATCTTATATATAAAATCATCTAAACACTAAAGGCACATTTAAAATTGCAGTGTGCACGCGGTGTTATCTAGCAAAGTTTTAAAATAGATAATCAAATATCAGCTGGCAAGTTTAAATGCGAAGGCGGGTGAGGGGTGAGGCGCGCGGTCCGGGGCAACTTTAGTTTAGGGGTGTCACGTGTTATTGGGTTACAAAAACTATAATTGAGTTGTCGAATGTATTTTTTTTGCGCGTGGGAACTGTTTTATTATACGAGCGTAGCAAAGTGACTGTACTACTCGATGATAAGCGCAGTGTAGTGTAAAATACCATAGACAATTGATTTTGATTTTGCTTGTCTGTATAAATGCTTCGTCTCACTCTGAAGAAGCAGATCGACGGGTATGCGACAGGATAAGCGAATGACCCTATAGACCCGACCAGGTAACAAAGTGATGTGAAAATACAAACCCTGAAGTCTTGAGTTTGATTACCAAAGCCGGCAATAATAATCTATATTTGAATTTTCTATTATATAAGGCCACTGACAAACAATGCCAGATTGCCAGAATTTTGCCAGCCTATTTATGCTTCTTCAAATTCCGAATCTGAAGAGGGAAAGTAAATCGAGGGGCTTGCGACAAGACAGGCGAATGACCCATGCAGACACAGGGGCACCCTAATACCCGTCCTAACCAACCATCAAGTCATGCCGCAAGCCCGTCGAGAGAACCGGAAGTATACTGGCTGATCATGGAACGTGAACCACACAAGTAGTGTTTGTCACTACGGTAGATTTTAGCACCATGTCGTACGGTGGTCACATGCGGTACAAATATCTTACCACCAGGAATTTTAACACCACCAAATCGAAAAAATCTCACTCACGTGTTACTCAGAGTTGGATTTGGGTGTCAAATTCGATGATATAATTATCAATTGAAGCGAAAAAGTTCAGGGAAAAGTTTTTGGAGACAAAAAAAAATTTAAATATCGAGTGGCAACCCTGTCGATTCCGCGGAACTCACTTTATATTTTGCATAAATTGCAGCGTAAGTAAAAGCGTCTTGTTAGCTTTTCCGCCGGTGGTAATTCTCCATATTTAAGGCATTTTGTATGGATATTATTGTTAATTGTACTATTCTGTAAGGTTTGAGTGGTTGGTGGCTATTGCAAAGATTTTATAATTTTTTTTAGCAGATACTGGGAAATGAGCTGATGGGTCACCTGGTGGTAAGTGATCTCCACCCCCTATAAACAACCAAGAAACAAAAAGAATCATGGATGCGTTGCGCTTTAGACGTAACTGTCTACAGTGTGGCTCTACCACTTAAATTTCTTAGAGTAACACAAGGTCGTGAATCATATTTTGAAAATTATTACTTAAGCAACCACTAGTGTCCTCTCAAATAGAATATATTGAAATCTAATTGATTGCCACGATACAGGCTGTGCCTAGTGTGGACATCATAGTATAAGTTGTTATATTGTAAACTTGTCTGCTTAATAATATCTTTATCACTAGAAAAAAAATTCCTTGAAGTGATTTGGCATTTAGCCTTCCCATATCTTACCTTAATGTGGGGTCGGCGCAGCACATTTCAAGCTTGTTGCAGAAAGAACTTTACTTGGACTTTACGATCGGCTGCCTGCCTGACGCCAACCCATCTCTGGGAGATCCAGCCCTGGGCAAACAGTGTTAGAAAAAAAATTCGCCCGACCTGGGAATCGAACCCAAGGTCTCCGGTTCACAGCCCTTATACGCTGCCACTAGACCAAGGAGGCGACAATCTTGTATACGAATCTAAGATATAATCTAATTTAATATGCCTTTAAAGCATGACTGCCTCGGTGGCGTGGTGGTATTTCGGTACGACTACGGTTTTGAGGTCTCAGGTTCGATCCCCGGGTCGGGCAAAGTGATATTGGATTTTTCCATATCAGCCCGGAGTCTGTAATTTGTGCCCGATATGGCGATAGGCTCGCCCCCTATCACATCTGGGACGGAACTAAGCTCGGCGAAATGTGGGTGTTCTAGTTCGCTAGTGCGCCTCTGCCTACCCCTTCGGGGATACAGGCGTGAGCTTATGTTATGTTATGTTATGTTATGTAAAGCATAATATTCATTAACCGATTGCGACCAAAGACTTCTATGTATTTACTAGACAAGCTGTTTCGAAGTAAAATTGTGGCACATGGCGGCGAGTGTCTGACGTTTCACGGCTAAGGAAAAGAGCAGCAGGGTTACCACCACCTCTTATAGCAGTATTATTATGATCGCTCTTCGTTTGTTTTGTATGGGAATCGGTACAAGCAAGATGATAATAATACTGCTATAAGAGGTGGTGGTAACCCCCTAGATTTCTATAGTGAGTTGAGGTCGATTAACAAAGACTTAGTGCGCACATTCTATGTACCGAACAGCCAGTCTAATAGTATACATAGAAGTCTTTAATTGCGAACCCATTAGTTGGGTAGTCGTAATGTTCATTGACATTTAGTTGAACCTAAGCCATTAACTTTTGCCCTCTATTAATAATGCGAATGTAAACAATATTGGAAGGTGTTGTTTAGTATATTAAAGTAATGTAACTTGTGCGGCTGTACAAACACGGTTATCGTACACCCACGCTGTTTACACGCATTAACACAAATTTACAAACATATGCTACTAGAGATGTTGGCTTCGGAGATTTTAAGTTAGTTGAAAGAGCGGGATTGAACAGTATTAGAGTATGGTAAATTTTAATACCACACTATGGCAAATACACATAATTAGGGTAAATTGTCGGATTCTTGGAAACCACCCTGCCTAATAATTACTTGTGGGCCGACGTTGACCTTTGGAGGTTTCTCTTCAGGAAAATCCGGCATTTTAATCAAGAACCTCAGGATAATAGTACCGCGTATACATAATCTAATAACTACGCCACCATGACAGTATTATCAAATTAAAGTAAAATTACATTGAAATCAATCAAACGTTCTTAACTTAAATTATTTCAAATATCCGAAAACCATCCGAAAACAACTTACATCCCTATAAAACTAAACACCAGAGCTAAACACCAAACATCTATTCAGCCGATTCGTCGGATTCAGATTTTAATTTCACGTTCAAAAGCTTTCGTTAGTACACAAACAAATTGACACGCGTGCCTCTCACGTGTAGGGTTACTATTCATCCGGATTTGTTGGGACACGTCCGGCTTTTACACGTATCGTCCAGATATTTTATGAACTACCAATTTGTCCGGAATTTCTAATTACGAGCAATTGCTTAGAAAATCATGCAGAAACTAAATATATTAAATTAAAAAAAAGAGTCAAATAGTTACAAGGATCGAAGTCAATACATATCATAATCATCCCATCTGCTCTTTTGCCAGTCTCTGCTATAAAATAATAATCATAATCGAATAAAATACAAGCAAAAATATTCAAGACTATATTTTTTTTTCTGGACTCTTCAAATTGTTATCCTATTTGCGTTCCATTGTCACCCGGCGTGTATCCAGCAAAAGCTTACATTGCGCTTACAATGATCAAAGGCGCGAGCAGGAATATTTTCAACAATCAAATTTAAGTCGCGTTCGATGCGCGTCTATGACAGTTGTATGAAATATTAACTAAATATCATCAGTGCGCAGCGAGCTTGATACGAATTCGTTTGTCATAAATATTTCTGCGGGTTTAGACAAGTGGCTTAAGCACTATTCGAATAGAATAATAAATGTATGGAAATGACATAAGAGTACGCTATATGCGGCGTACCCTTTTCTCATTCCCATACAATTATTATTCTATTCGATTAGTGTATAAGCCACTTGTCTAAACCCCCTGGTTGGCCGACAGATTGAGTACATTTAACTGACTGACGTCAAAACTTATCGGATCGTGACCAAATTTATATCAGATCACCCTTAGAATAAGCTCTATCGAACACAAAATCTTGATAATTGGTCCATATTTTGTGGAGATATCGCGTAACATGCATTAAAAAAATAAAGATAAATTGATTGCCTCTTTATTTTTAAGTCGGTCGGAAAATAATGGTAACCCTACACACGCGTGTCTTATCGCGCGCGGTGCGGCCGCGGCCCGGGTCCGTTACGTGTCCGTATGTACGTCCGTGTCGGGCCGTGTTGCGTAATCATTAGCTACCGGCGCACCATTCATACAAATTGGGCTGGAGATCCCCGACGCAGCGGGCGCGTCTGTAGCTTCTGTAAGGATCTTTATAATGTACGATTTTTTCGCATTAAAATTCTGATAATTATAACTTATACTAATGTTTGGTTATACACACTGAACTAAATAAAGGCCTGGTGGAAAGAGACAAGTCTCTAGGTAACGAGCGCAACCTCATCTCAACTCAGCTATCCGTCCACTACGTCACAGAAATACATATGTTACATTTTTTTTATATAAAACCCATATTAAATAACACCCACACTAAGATCTAGCCTTGTATCGTGAGAATCAGGAACTAGAGAGTGACTTTCGGTCTCACAACACCCAGACCCTAAAAAAATATCTGTGGGCCACACAAACATTTATCTCGGTGCGGGGATGGAACCCGCGGCCTCTCGCTTCACAGCCGGCTACTCGCCCGCTGCGCTACGAAGGCTGTCAAATGAATTAGTTATTTATTTCCTTAACACAGAAACGTCTAAAGTAATAACATTTATGCATAAGCCCACGCTTGTGACCTCGAAGGGGTAGGCCAAGACGAAATAGCGAACTAGAACACCCACATTTCCTCAGAGACCTTTCCTAGAGACCTCAAGAGTCGTACCGCATGCGCAATACAACTACGTGATCCTGCCAGTCATTTTGAGTTATTATTAATTTTGTGTTGCAATAAGGTACTAGGGAATTATAAAAACGGACCGATGATGAATTCCGACCCGACATTGTCGTCCGATATAAAACCCTTCCTGTCCCAGGAGTATTCCACGTCTGACTATTAATATTTTAGAGTTCATTTTATTTTATGGATTCGAATGGTAAAAAAGATGGCCTCTCGCGAGGACCTATATTGTTTCAGTTTTACTCCGCTTTTATAGCGACCGTATGACGGACGATGTTATTGTGTTATTAAAGAAATATGGGTATTGGGCAATTCTTTGAATACGAGTATAGGTGTAGGCGGGAAATAAAATATTTTATGTTGAAAGTTTAATTAAAATAGACCGTGGTGCCAGTTTTGTATTTGAAGTATCCTGTACTAACACCGAATAAAATGGCAGCTTGTTTTTGTGTTTTGTACGGCTATTGCCAAAGACAAAAAATCAACGACTGCCTCGGTGGCGTGGTTCTATTTCGGTATGTCTACCGTCCTGAGGTCTCGGGTTCGATCCCCGTGTCGGGCAAAGTGATATTGGATTTTTCCATATCAGCCCGGAGTCTGGAATTTGTCCCGATATGACGATAGGCTCACCTCCTATCACATCTGGGACGGAACTAAGCTCGGCGAAATGTGGGTGTACTAGTGCGCCTCTGCCTACCCCTTCGGGGATACAGGCGTGAGCTTATGTTATGTTTAAAAAATCAAACATGTCTTTTCACATCATCCGGTCTGAATACTTTTCATCGAATTCGAAGATTTCTCTAGCTTGAGTTCATAGATAGTGGAGACTTACCATCAGCTAGTAACCCGCTCTTTTTAAACCTTTTGCTTTTATAGTTTTTAGGTAAAAAGTACGGGGTCTGCTTAATGGTAAGTGGTAATCGCCATATGGACTTCAGTAAAAGTTGAGCTACTGTCTATATTAGTAGAATACTGAGGAAGGAAATAATTAATTAAATACACCCAACAGTCACCCACATACTCCTAACCCCACACTAGGTTTAACCTGCATTGTGGGTATCAGGAACTTCGTCCTGTAGACGAAACTGTCTACAACGTGGCTCTACGTGAATGGAAGGGGAGGGAAATGGGTATGGGAAAGGGAGGGAGGGGGGGTAAAAGGGCCACCGAAAATCTCACTCACCGAACGAAACGCAACAGCAAGCTGACACTTTACGTCGGTTTTCTGTGAGACAGTGGTATCTAACCGGTCGAGCCGGCCCATTCGTGCTGTAGACGTTACTTTCTACAGCGTGGATCTACCACTCAGAAAATAATGTTATAGAATAAACATAACATAAGCTCACGCCTATATTCCCGAAGGGGTAGGCAGAGGCGTACTAGCAAACTAGAATACCCACATTTCGCCGAGCTTAGTTCCGTCCCAGATGTGATAGGGGGCGAGCCTGTCGCCATATCGGGCACAAATTCCAGACTCCGGGCTGATATGGAAAAAATCCAATATAACTTTGCCCGACCCGGGGATCGAACCCGAGACCTCAGAACCGTAGTCGTACCGAAATAGCACCACGCCACCGAAGCAGACTGGAAGTCAGGAATACACGACGTATTTTCGCATTGAGCTAACTGAGTGTAAAAAATCTTGATGGATTAACATGACGGTGTATTTCTAAAAAGCTGCTACATGTGTTAATCTCTAAACAAGGAAGAATATACAAGGGCTTAACTTATTCATACACTAAAAATTGCTGGAAATCTTCAGCAGGGTTACCACAACCTCTTCATCATCATCATCATCATCAGCCATAGGACGTCCACTGCTGAACATAGGCCTCCCCCAAAGATTTCCAGATGGACCTGTTGGAAGCGGCCCGCATACAGCGACTTCCTTCCTTTATCAGGTCGTCGGGCCACCTTGTAGGTGGACGTCCTACGCTGTGCTTGCTGGTACGTGGTCTCCACTCGAAAACTTTTCTGCCCCATCGACTATCGGTTCTACGAGCTATGTGCCCTGCCTACTGCCACTATAACTTGCTAATCCTCTGGGCTATTTCGGTGAATTTCGTTCTTCTACGAATCTCCTCATTCCTGATTTGATCACGTAAAGAAACACCGAGCTCTCCATAGCGCGCTACGTGACTGTGAGCTTTCTTATGCAGCCAATTAAAAATAATAAATAAATTATAATCGTTCTTCGTTTGTTTTGTATGGGAATCGGTACAAGTAAGACGATAATAATACTGCTATAAGAGGTGGTGGTAACCCCCCAGGACTCTATCTTTAGACTTTCATACGCGAGAGTCTGTCTAGTTCGACTTTGTATAAAAAAACAATGGATACGACGCAAGCGAAGCAGCAAGTAAAATCTAATTAAATAGACACATATTTTGTGCCACTAAAATATTTAAAAGCCTAGCCACTTATACATGAATATTAATCCTCTACGACACAAATTCATAAGCCGATATGTGGCGATAAAAGTTTCCATGTACTATCAAAAATTCAAACAAACGCCAGTAGCCACGGCGCGTTTCATTGCCTACAGCGGTTAAATTCCGAAGGCAGGGTTGTCAGACTCACTAATTTTCAAGTAAATGTATTTTCTGTATGTTTTTTTATCCGGGCACGGCAAAGTGACCTGCACTATTGGACTGCACCTGATGGTAAGAGTAGTGCAGTCTAAAATCTAGCGACCACTGACAAACAATGGGTTTATCAGTGGTCGTCAGAATCATGCCGGCCTATTTATGCTTCTTCACACTCCGAATCTGAAGAGGAAAGAATCAAATCGAAGGGCTCGCGACAAGACAGGCGGATGACCGATGCAGATACAGGGATACCCCCATACCCGTCTCAATCAACTATCAAGTAATGCCGCAAGCCCCTCGAGAGAACCGGAAGTACACTGACTGATCCTGGAATGCGAACCACACACAGAGTGTGGGTCACTATGGCAGGTTTTAGCACCATGTATACGGTGGTCGCCATCATGTCGGATATGACTATCCTACCACCAGCAAACGGCAGCAAGACTGGCAAACAGTGGCAAAAGGTGGGTCACCTGATGCTAAGTGATCTCCCGCGCCCATAGATATACATGACACGGGTTATAACGGGTGCTTTACCAACATTTGAGAATTGGGAAGGGGAGGGAAAGGACTCAAGCAAAAATTCTTTAGCATTAAAATTTTACTGAAGTTGTTAAAAACGTGTAAAATGTTGTCGTTTATTAAAATGAGGGGACGGAAATAAGCTCGATAATTCGTGAAGACATGAGGTTATAGGCCTAACCTTTATACAAATTAGACGACGCGACTAAACAATTCAAGACTAAAATTTTGTTGCTTTTATCCGTTATTACTCTATGCTGTAGTCGTATAAAGATACCAACCACTACATTACCTGAAAAATTCATATAGTTAGCTGAAAATGTGATTCCAGCGTCGTTTGTCACCTGTGCCCCATAAATCAACGCCATGATGTGAAAATATCACGTGTCGCGCTTCGCGCGTGGACCAGAGTATACCAGCCGATGCAGCGCTGGCAAAAATTATACTCCCAACTGTTTTTATATAGGTACCTTGATGAAGAATTAGAGTGAGGTATAATTGGAAGGGAAATGGATGTGGAGCTGTCCTTTATTTTTGAGAATGACAATCTAAATTAGAAAATAATTGTGATGACTGTGAAATATTTTTAAATATGAATATTGCCATATTTTTTTGAATATTCCGTGAATATTTTATTGAACTTGATTCGACAGCCTCCGTGGCGCAGTGGGCGAGCTAGCGGTTGTGAACTGTGAACTGAGAGGCTGCTGGTTCGATTTCCGCACAGTGATAAAATATGTTTGTGTGGCCCACAGATATTTGTCTTGGGTCTGGGTGTTATGAGACCAAAAGTCGCTAGTGCTTGGTACCCACGACATAAGAATTATCTTAATGTGGGGTCAGAATGCTCAGAACTATGTGTATGTGACTGTTGGGTGTTGTTTATTTATTATTTTCACTCAAGTAATAATGTTAGATGTTGATATATATTTTTAGTGCGAATATGCGTGTTAGTTTGTCGATGACATACAGTGACAGAACAAAGGATAATTTAATTTATAGAGCTTATGGGTCTATCTGAAAATCTTTGGGGGAGGCCTATGTCTAGCAGTGGACGTCCTGTGGCTGATGATGATGATGGGTTGTAGACTGATTAATTAACGTCTTATTCTAGTAGTTCCGCTTTATTAGTTGTTGTTTCCGCTTTAGTTTCGCTTTCCTAAGATAAACTATGTTTATTTGAGATGTTCAGCTTCAAAAATAAGTTGCCTCTTCCTTTTGTCAAATATATAAATACATAAATTTAATAACTTTCGAATAAATAAATAAATAAAAAAAAAACATAGCTTCAGGTGAATAAACAAAACAGTAAAGTTAAGTACGACTCGACCTATCCAAAGAATAAAGTTACATATGATAATGAATCGAAATTGCTTTCTTATTTTTCTGAGCTTATATTGACCTATATATTTAACTAGCAAATGTTTTTTTTTTAAGTTATAGCGTAATAACAAGTTAAATTATGACATAGCTTAAAAATATTTACTAATTAAATATACAGGTCAATATTAGCTCAGAAAAATAAGAAAGCAATTTCGATTCATTATCATATGTAACTTTATTCTTTGGATAGGTCGGACTTATTCTTTAAACCCCTATGTGCATACGTAGGAAAAAGTTCTAAATATTTGGCTCAATACGCAAACGAAACAGCGGGAAAAACTAGTTGCCAATAAATGAGAAATGACACAAAAATATTATCTCCACAAAATATAGCTCTCGACTTTCCTATTAGAACCATTCCAGTTTCTGTCAGATTACTAAAGGCATTAGTTGGAGTTGGATCAAAGTGGACATTTTTTACAATTTTTGGTGTCAGAGCTTCCCGCAAGCTAATCAATCTTTTATACTGACCAGAGAAGTTACGGTCATTTACCTTTCAACTCTGCTTTTTACGTACCTTTATAACCAATGATAGGAAATTCGCTACTTTTTTGAAACAAATTAAAATGAAATGGACAATTGCACTGTTTTGTAAAAACAAAACTTCGAAAATCTACATCAAAATATACTGTAAAAATGTCTCTGTCCACCCCCATGGAATACAGGCGTGTAACATCGAGTAATCTCATTCGTTAGTAATAAATATTCTAATAACTTTAAGCAATTAAATCGACTAAGAGTAAGCTCACACCGACATTATTTTTTAATGAGGCTACTACAGTAGTATACTAGTACTACTCTAGAGTATACTACTCTACTAGAGTAATATACTACTCTAACCGATATTCAATGATGTTGGAGAAGCCTATTTGCCACACTAGATAATAAATAAATAAATACACCCAACAGTCACACACCTAGTCCTGACCCCACACTAGGTATAACTTGTATCGTGGGTGTCATAGTCTCATAGACTGTGAGAAACTTTCGGTCTCACAACACGCAGACTTGAAACAAATGCCTGTGGGCTACACAAACATTTGTCTCAACGCGAATCGAACCCGCGGCCTCTCTCTTCACAGCCGGCTACTCGCCCACTGCGCCACGGAGGCCGTCGATCTGTAGATAAAAGAATGATGATTATTAATCATCGATCTTTGTTTTGTTATTTTACTAGGCATCACCGGCAGAATCCTTTTCTAAAATGGCTGACACTACTGTTTTTATCAGGAGTAAAAATACCAAAAGTGCTTGTGCAGTGAAGCTCTGCATGTCATTTGTGCAATCAGACGGGTGTTAACCGACCACTAACCGCTAAAGTGTGTGTGCAGATAATGTCCGGTTATTATAACTGTTAACGAGCTGGCCGGCGGTCAGGTATGGACAAATATTTACGTTGGAAGTGGCGAGTGAGCTCTAACAGTGGTTCTCGAATGGTTTATGAATGGTTTATGCAAGTTTCTTTTCTACTGGCTTCAAAAGAAGATAATGGTTTATTTTAATTTAGTATGTATATGTCGGATGGCCAACGCTGACGTTGTTTTTAAAAACGGGTGACGTCAGCATGGCTGACGTCACTTGACAATAAGATGATTACTCATCTTATTTATCAACTGTGAACACTGAAATTCACTGACTCCCTTTATTAACGGTGCTCAACAGCACAGTCTAGTTAGGGATGTGGACAGTCCGAGTGCCGGAGCACGACTGTGTCGAATTTGCTCTGAACACTCCTTTTATAGGGTGCAATATTTGCAACTACCTACTCGATACCGAATATCGAATGTCAAAGAAATAATTATAACGATTATTTTAACTCATTAGAATCTTTTAACAATTCAGCAGTTTAACAATTGTAAAATGAATTAATAACGTGAAATAACAACGGCTTTTTAAATAAGCTTGCGATTTTGCGCCGATATATACTATGTCCGTCGTCGCCTCCTTGGTCTAGTGGCAGCACATATGGGCTGTGGATCGGGAGGTCGTAGGTTCGATTCCCAGGTCGGGCAAAACAAATTTTCCAATTTAATTTGCCCGGGACTGGATCTCTCAGAGGGGTTGACGTCAGGTAGGCAGCTGGTCGTAAAAACTAAGCTAAATCCTTTCTGCAACATGCTTGAAAAAGTGTGTTGCGCCCACCCCACATTAAGGTGGGAAAAGGACAGGTAGTAAGAAACATGTATGCTATCTCCGCCAAATGAAAACCGATTTTCAGGATTCTTTTTGTGTTCAATAGATCTTATTCCAAGGGTTATCTCATACAAAAGGTTACGATCAGACAAATTTTTAAGTCGGTCGTTTATGCTTTTATTTTATACCTACTACGCCATGTCACTTGTTTTGTCATAGAAAGCAGACGTAAATCCGCAACACGGTGTTGCGTTTGGTAAGTAATATTTACGCTAACCCAAATCATCTTGCACTTCCCAATCCTTATCCCCTTACTTTAAGATTGACATCCATTATTCTTTAGGTAACCTGGGTTACGTACTGATTTCTTATGTTTACCCGAATGTTATACATTGAAATAAAACTATTCTTCCTGGACTGCCTCGGTAGTGTAGTTGTATTTCGGTACGACTACCATCCTGAGGTTTTGGGTTCGATCCCCGGGTCGAGCAAAGTGATATTGGATTTTTCCATATCAATCCGGAGTCTGGAATTTGTGCCTGATATGGCGATAGGCTCGCCCCCTATCACATCTGGGACGGAAGTAAGCTCGGCGAAACGTGGGTGTACTATTTCGCCAGTGCGCCTCTGCTCATCCCTTTCCGGGATACAGGCGTGAGCTTATGTAATAAAACTATTCAACCTGGGTTTCTATGGGCATTGGAGATCACTTACCATTATGACGCACTACTCTTCTGCTAGTTTTTTCTATAAAACAATAATATTAGCCCTGTTATATTACTGTCCCACTGCTGGGCACGGGCATCCTCTTCTAATAAGAGAGGTTAGTTCTTAGTCTACCACGCTGGCTTACTGCGGGTTGGTAGATACTTCACATACCTTCGAAATTCTTGGATATGTAGGTATATTTCTATAAAAAATAATGGAAAATATTGAAATTCGAGAACCAATAGTAGCTTGTCACGCAGCTATATATGTATAGACACTGCATTAGATACACAGTGGAGTGGCAGTTCCACTCATGCAGGTAAAAGCGAAATCTGCCCGATCGCATCACCAAAATATTCTGTATTTTCAAGCGATCGAACACATTTTGTACGTAGATTTTTATAGTTTATTTAGATGGGAGAGAACATTTTAACGACAATAATAAGTTTTTTTTTTAATATGACTCCCACATGTATGAATGGGCAACGAGTTTTTGAGTTGATCTCATGGCTCATTCGTTGGACTCAGGCTGAGATACCGTGAGGTTTGGGGATGATACCTTGGTAAGGCAATGTTTTTACTGAAGTTTAAGGTATATTTTTTCTTTTTAACCGAATGACGAGCTGAGCCATCCTCTCGTCTGATCCTAAGTGATATCGACTATTAATGAACAGTATACAACACTATCCTATGACTCTGCTGGTCACCCTAGGACATTAAAATTACAATACCAAAACACAACAATACTGCTAGGGACTTTCGGTCTCACAACACCCACACCCGAAAAAAATATTTATGGATCACATAAAAAATTGTCTCAGTGCGGAAATCGAACTCGTGAGCTCCGCCCTCTACGTTACGTGAAACTATGCAATAAGATCATAAAATCTCTTCCCCAAAAACTCACCCTTCCCTTATCCCACAATGTGGGATCGGCGGAACACATTTTTTACTGCACGTTGCAGAAAGGATTCGGGTATCTTTTTACGACCGGCTGCCTGTTGTACATCAACTCCCTCTAGATGTTCCAACCGAAAAACCCTGTACAATTATGTTCCAGTTAAAACATTTCCAACAACTTCATATTCAGCTCCGTACGAATTATGTAAATCGCAAAATGGCGAAATTTTCTTCACTTACATGCAGAAAACGTATCCCGAGATTTAATGTTTCAAATTGATGACTACTCGTTTGTCTACAACTGATGAAATCTTCGTACAAAGGATTTAGTTTCTGATCCGAGAGTTAGGAAGAGTGTAGAGAGGGTATTATTTGTGCACCCATCACGAAGGATCTGGGTCTGTGTAACAAGAATGGGACACCCAAAAAACTGACGTGGTTGGCGAAGAGACTAACGCCCGAATGGTCAAACACCACTCAACTTTAACGGCTTCTTACATTGATTTTCGCCGTAATATTTTGACAGATAAGGCGGCCTTAAACGACATACGGCGAGCTTAAGTCCTTAAGACCTTACCTTACTTTGTATGAACATTCGGCGGTTATTGATGCATACGGTGAGTGGAAAACACCAACAGTCACAGTTTTGTAGCTACAAAATATTGACATAAATATACCCGAACGCCTCTAGCGGTAACGTAAAGAATGAAGGTTTTTCAAATAAATTATTTACGTAGTTGTAAACGTGAAATCTTAAAAAAAAATGGTCTACTGATCTCAATGTAGATTTAAGTCTTGAGAAGTGGGTATCAAGAACTACAAGACACTTTTGGCCTGGTTTTGGGTGTTACCCAGACTCAATACATAATTATTTGTGGGTATCAATTACACAGATATTTGTCTCGGTGCAAGAATCGAATCCGCGTCATATTGCTTTATAGCTGCTGCTACGAGCTATCTCCATAAATTAGACAAATTCCAGATTCTGAACTAATGCTGAGCAGAAATACCAAATACCTCCTTCCGCTACTAGAGACCTAAATTTCTGTTGTAGACAAAACTGTCTACAGAGTGGCTCTACTCATGCTTCAGTGTAACTTCGTATATTATATATAGAAATATTCCAAGTACCATCTCCAACAATTCGGAACTCAACGCATCTGAGCGCTGAGTGAACATTGATTTGGTTTTATTAAAGCGTCATCTGTGCCGCTTCGAGTTGGCGTTAAACTTGTACGAAACGTCGCGTAGCGTCGGCTTGGTCCCCATAATGATGTCGAGCACAAGGATTATTGTCGACGTGTGCCTGCTGTTGCTGTTTAATTACCTTTTTGGATTTGAGAATTGATTTTTGCTATCATCGTTATCTTTCTTTCTACATAGCCTTCATAATCATCATCAGCCACAGGACGTCCACTGCTGGACATAGGCCTCCCCCAAAGATTTCCAGATGGACCTGTTGGAAGTGGCCTGCATCCAACGACGCCCTGCGAAATATCCTTATTCCACCTTAATGTGGAGTTGGCGCAACACACTTTCTCAAGCATGTTGCAGAAAGGATTTGGTTTAGTTTTTTACAACCAGCAATCTTCTTTCAGGAGATTCAGTCTCGGGCAAATCGTGAAAACTGCTTTGCCCAACCTAAGAATCGAACCCAGGACCTCCCGGTCCACAGCTCATACCCGCTGTCACTAGACCAAGGAGACCATCTTCGTTATGGGTGAAATATATTGAGCAAACTTTAATTTTAAATGACAATTATGTTATTAATTCTCGATTATTGAAATGCAATTTAGGGTTACTTGCAGCTCCGCGATAAATCTTTATATGTCCCAAATCTTGATGAGCTGAAAATCGAGATAAGGTCTAGTAATAGCTCTGCAAGTCGCCATTACAGCTTAAGATCGTCGTATGATATTTGAGGTTACCTATCAAAATTGTATGGTGCATTGCATAACAATGTAGATAAGTGGTCATTAAATTTTATTTATTAATTTAATTCGAGTCTTCCTTGTGCCGCATTGCAATGCGGACGCATCGCTGACGCGTATAATTGTCATCATATTGTACAGTGCAGCGCGGCGCAAGCCGTCGCTTGAATATTAGTCGCCATGAGTAGTGAACTTATGGCGAACGAACTGTTGGCGTTCCTACAACAGAAGCTGGACGTGATGGACGAGGTGTCTGCTGTCCAGATCTGTGTATCGAACTTCAGCGAGGACGACATCGCTGCCTCTAAGTTGATGTTGTACACCGTGCTGAATAAGCGCGAGCAGATGGTGTCCCGCCGCCGTGACGGGACGAAGAAAAGCGTGCAAGACATCATCACGCTGCTAAAGGAGACCGACCCGGACGACGTGCCGACGTTTGTGGCGAGGGATTTGAACAAGCTCCCTCCCGTAACCTTCGACCACGTCGACGTGACCCGCCTTCTCAAGGACATCGTTTCTCTGAAGGCGAGCTTGGCGGATGTGCAGCGGCAATTGGATGCCTCCCAAACCACCGTGGCCGATTTACGTAAAGAGGTGGATGCGTTACGTAATAACGCAACGGTAATTAGGTCATCTCCGGAGGCATCATACGTAAACACGCGTCGTGGAGCTGGCCTCGATACATCGGCGGCTAGTTACTCGTCAGCAGTTTTGTCGCCGCTTCATACGTCGAATGCCGAATCAGCGGAATGTGCCCCAAGCACACCCCGCGACACCGTGCCCGTCCCCGCGACTCCTCCGCGTAACGTCGCCCGGTTCATCGACCCTGTCACGCTGTCTGTGCCAGCAGCCCCGGCGAAATCAAGTCATCAAGATTTTGCTAAAGTCGCCGTGAGCGCTTCCGTCGCTCCCTCAACGAAGCCTGTGCTAGAAAAAGCATTGAACCAGGCTAGTAACGATGGTTTCGTGATGGTGCAAAGGAGGAAGCATCGCCAACGAACCATCGCGAACCGCTGCGGCAAAGCTCCTGCGGAGCCCAATATCACCGTGCGTGCCGCGCAGCCAAACACTCCGGTGTATATCTCACGCCTACACTACACCACTAAGGCGGAGAGCATCATGGAGTACGTCCGCCAGAAGACGAGATACTCGCCGAGGGTGCAGCTGCTGGAGTCGCGCCGAAACGTCAACTTTAAGGCGTTTGTGGTGCGCGTGCCGAACTGCTTGTTGCACCTCATCATGGAGGAGGACTTCTGGCCACAGGGCGTGGTGTTTCGCCGCTTCCGCGGAGAAGTGCCACACGAGCGCACAAAGACTTAGTGCTTAGTGATAATTTTATT